>CM062223.1:10070342-11270342 GCA_031216235.1 Syzygium jambos
ATCAAATGTTAACAATCTTTATTTTGTAATAAATATTATTGATATCTACTTTTTCCTATTATCAATGTTTTAGTTAATTTAGTTTTCTCCCGTTTTCTGTATATGTCATTTCTTGCAACAATTAAGGGTAAAAGGGAGATTTCTTCTATAAAATGATATGAAAATATCCATTTACCCCTCAAAAGTCATGCCCATTGCACATGTTAACGGAAAAAAAATAAAGAAGAGCTACTTGTCGTAACAACATGAAACTTGAGAAAAGTATCGTGTAGGGGTTGAAATTTCAGGGGGCGAACGTGTACTACTCCAAAGTTCTTCGAGAAAAGATTTTCTATTGAATCTCCCTTCTCATCCTTCTTCATTTTTCCTGTTTCCTCCTTCATGGATTTGAGCTCCGGAAACAATAAGCCTCCATGACGGCCAACCCGGCCAACCAATAGAGTGCCCGGCGGCTGCTCTTGTCTAGGTCAATGATATTGATTAAGTTAGGGTTTTTCCATGAAGAATAGTCAACGCTTAAAGGGTCCACTGTTTGGTATCGAGCTGCCAAACTCAATTTCACTGAAATTGCCATAAAGAATTGCTAGAGAGAGAGAGAGAGAGAGAGAGAGAGAGAGAGAGAGAGAGAGAGAGAGAGAGAGAGAGAGAGAGAGAGAGAGAGAGAGAGAGAGAGAGAGAGAGAGAGGAGGGGGGACCGATTCAAGCATGAACATGTTTCGATCCTAAGTTCATAGATTAAACGTGCTAACTGTGGTGTCCATAGAATCTTCTCCTCGTGTTTTGATAATGAGATTCCGTTTATTTCACAGAAAAGAAATGATTTGAAAAACATATTCCCAAAAATGAACGTTCATATCGCTCGAAATGATTAGCCGGTAAAAAATATTTTTATTTGCGATATTTTCATTTGCGACAACAACTTATATAAAAATATTTCGTGATCAACGAAATTTTTTTCTATTTATTCATTTTTATAAACGACATAAACAATCATTTTAAAAAAATACTTTCTAAATTATTTATTTTTCAAAAAATAAGTGGAGCCTAAATTCACATAAGCAAATCAATTTACTATTTATTACAAGTTATAAAGAATCAAGAAACCTAGAAGAGGGTTTAATGACTCTGATTGACAAGACGTGATATGCTCCTTATCTGATATATTCTTTTGGTCCTGCAAATTGCTGCTGGATAATCCATCTTCTTCTGCTTTCGTCTTGCAAATGGCACAAAAGTCCATGTTAAAAAATGAGGATAGATCCCGTCGGAAAGGACACTTTTTTTTAGAAAAATAAAGAGTACTCGATCTACTATCGTAACCGTACGCCATATTTTACCTTAGATCCGCCTCCGTGAGCTCAAAAGCGGGGATGGAGAAGAGCTCTCCACGTGATTTTCAAGCAATGGAACCGCGATGGCTTTAGGACCTGGCCAAAAAGGATGGGTGAGAAAAAGGAACCTGGGAACCGTCTAGACCAACCAGTTCCGAGTGGCTCCCGAAAGCACCGATCCGATTCCCAGCTATATAAAATTTGACTTGGTGAATTTCGGTTCAGTTCTCGATTTCAAGATCCAGATCGATTTTTTTTAATTTTTTAATTTATCAATTTCTTAAAAATATATCAAAAAACCTAATTTATCTCCTATTTCAGAAAAGAAGACCATTCAAGGCTGGAGCGATTACGTTTAATTATGCATGTAAGTAAGATGACAAGGACTAATCAAAACACAACAGTAATTGCTCATTCCAACCAAAATTTGCCAAAAGTTGGAAAAATATCAGTGAAACCTACAATATTTCACGTAACTCACGGATTATAGATACGCCTTAATTATGAAGAACAACTAACGACAAATAAAAAAAACGGAAATTTTATCGGTATCATTCACCCACCCAAGAACCGAATCGGACCGGTCCGGTCTGGTTTTAGGAGACATCAATCCAACTCTTGCGCGGGAACTAGACTGCCTAGGAACTGGTTACCCACAAACTTTCATGACTTGGTTTGACCTTCACATCTCTGAACTTTTAAGTGTCATACCATAAATAGAAATTGAATTGGAGAATTACTAAGTTTAAAAGAAATAAAGGATATACAAAGTTCATCAAAACAAAACTCTATCTAATCGAGACAAACTATTTAATTATATCAAGGTACGGAACAGTTTATCTAAACCCCTTATTTTCCTAATCTTGTAATTTTAGGAAGAAAAATAAATTCTCTCTCTCTCTCTCCCCATCGAGGCCAATTCGAGGTGATCAACCTCATATCTACCGTTAATTGTTGGCGCGGCACGCCATCACATGACGCATTTATCGCGATTCTTGCTGTCACGGTCCTCCTATAAAGATTTCCATCACCTTCCCCACCCCCCACCACCCTCAACTCGGGGCTTATTTTACATACGAATCACAACAATTCCTAATCAATATTGCAAGGCTCGACATCATAACTATAACTAAATGGGGACCATCGAAAAATAGGGGTTCGTGTACATTAAAGACCGGTCGAACTGAAAAACCAAACACCAGTTACAAAAAAAAAAAAAAAAGGGCATCATGAAAATTATTACGAAGGGGGGCTAAAAGGAGATTTTTCCCAAACATCAAATTGATCACGCCGCCCTGTGATGGATCTTTTCTCATTCGGGCAAAGGATGAAAAGCGCGCCAAGGGGGGCTGCCTGTCGACTCTCGGAAAGTACAGCGCAGCACAGCACGAAACCGGGTCATCGCAGGGTACCTAAAACAAAACATAGAAAAAACGACAAAAAGAAAAAGCGGAAAGGTGGGGGTAACCTGCGAAAAACACGTTGCGCACGTGCTGAATCGAGCCCTAGGTCTCGTCTCACCGCCTTCGATCCAACTGGCGTGTCCCTCTCTCTCTCTCTCTCTCTCTCGTTTTCCTTTCCTTGCTTTCTTGTGTGCTGTCCGTGGGAAATGCGTTTCTTCGTAGACAGTGACAGAAAGATAGAGAGAGAGAGAGAGAGAGGACTGAAACTCGTGACGATTAAAAGGGACAGCAGAAGAGACCGGTTTGTATTTAAACCCAAACCCATCATTAAAACCCAAGAATAAGAGCAGAAGACCCGTCTGAATTACAGCAGCAAATCTCCATCTCCAACACCTTCGAGCTCTCGATCAGTTTCTTGCGCCGACGTACTCGATCCGGGCGTGTAACAAATACCATCGTCGCCGTCGTCATGAAGAGGAGCTTCGATCTCGAGCTCCGGCTCCAGCCGTATTCCGTCTCCGATTTCCTGGCTTCGTCGCCGTCGGTGTCGTCGGCGGAGTCTGCCGAGTGCTCGCCCGAAGAGCAGCGGAAGCTGACCGTATTCTACGATGGCAAAGTCTGTGCCTCCACCGTTACTGAACTGCAGGTAAGCTCTTTGCTTCTTTCCTTGTTATGATCATGTTCCCTTTTCTTTGTTCCTAGTTTCTCCAAGGGACAGAATAGTTTGATGTGTCTGGATCCTTTCTTGATGGAGAGAGTTTCCAATAATCATATTGCAATCTAGAGTAGACATAAGAGAGAGTTGCTGAGTTGCTTACAGAAGCATACGATCTCATTCATTTTCGAAGCTTCAATTCGCTTGAAAGTGCTTCGCTTCCATCTCCACCTTTGGTGACGGGTAAACACGAGAAACAAAATCAGGTTTTGGGTCTGATTGTCTACAATCTTTTCTCGCTTTTTCACCTTTCCTTCAAAAGATTTGAAGCATGTGGAAATTTCGAAAACTATGAAATATTACAAAAAAATCTTCCAATTCAATATTCACGTATTTAAAAATATTTTTTTTATTATTTTCGTTAAATTAAATTAAATTGCGCGAGGTGCAAGATTAAAACAAGAATCGCTCCAAATGGGCATTTATAGTTTGTGCTCAACAAGTATTATTAGGACAATCAGAACTAAAATTCTTGTGTTAGATTGCGTTTTCGGGAAAATTGGAGGAGATTTTCTTTTAATTTTGTTCTCTTTTTTTGGTTAATTACTTAATGTCAATGAGTTAGGAGGTGGGCAGGAAACCAGGAGGAAGTAGCGTGTACCTTGACTCCTGATTCTAGCAAAAGACTCGCGGCTTCTGCTGTAGCAGTCATCAATGTTGACTTGCATCTCCATCGGACTTTCTCCCTAACATTTTTTAATGTACTTAGCCACGTGATCCCATCCCAGCACCTCCCCCACAGCGTTTCCTCGCAAGTTTGGTGGGTCTTAAAGTATCTTTCAGCCGACAACATTTATAGAACGATCGATCGTTGTTAGAAATGGAAAATTCTAATTTATAAGATTCACTCATTTGAAAAATGACCCGACAAGATTTTAGTTATAGAATATTAGGTGACAAGATTTTAGTTATAGAATATTAGGTATACCCGTCCCGGTTGCGAAAACACGCCCGTCTTCCCATTTTCACATTACTTTGAAAATCATTCAAAAAAATTAAACTCCAATTCCTCTAAAATTACGAAATAAATCTGCATCTGAGATGACCGAATTAGGGGAACTGGATCAAAAATTATTCTCTTGAATTCTTTACCATGCATTTTCTTATTCTTATGGCATGAACATATGTCATTTCACTTAATTATTTTCAGCAATTGTTTAAGTTTTCACCTTAGCTGATATGTTTTGTTAATCCTATGATTTTCTCAGGCCAGAGCAATAATTCTGCTTGCCAATAGAGAGATGGAGGAGAGAAGCAGCAAGACTCCAACAGGGTCGGAGCCCTCGACGCCGAGCTTGCGGTCTCAGCCCTCGACGCCCAGCTTGCGATCTCAGCCCTCGACGCCGACGCCGAGCTTGCGATCTCAGCCCTCGACACCGAGTCCGCAGGCTCAGGTCTACAATTCCACAGGCCTCTCCATGAAGAGGTCTCTGCAGAGATTCCTCCAGAAGCGGCAGCATCGGATCCAAGCCACTTCGCCTTATCATCATCAGTATTAGTTTTTAATTTGATTAGTTCAGTTTTTTTGAGAGATTTCGTGCCATTCGTATGTTGTTGGGGCTTCTTGGAAAAGACATGTTCTTGATTGACTGACTTGAATATGGTGTAAAAAGGTTGCAATTCAGATGTGTCATGTGGCTCATGATTGAAGTTCCTTGTTGGCTCCTGATGATCTGGACGGATACTTTCGTTTGGTTTTTTGGATTTTATTATGGATCGGTAAGAGCTATAGCTGCAGATTTGGATGTAAACCAATTTCGAGAAACTAAGATTTCGTGCATAAGCTAAATTTTTGCCACGATTTTATCGTATTATAGATATGGTCATTTATCGAGAATCCAACATTACTTGTAAAAAGGAAAAAGGGACATTAGAAGTGCCATAATTTATACACGCGCTCACTTCGATGGTAAAACTTTTCGAGTGATTACTTAAATGCCAATTTTGTAAATAATAAAAAAAAAAGAAAGATCACTTCAGTACCATCGCCAACTAGATAAACACAAGAAACAAAATTAGGTTTTGTTTCAATTGGATTAATAATGTTGTAGTTCGTGAAGGATTCAAAATGTATTTTTCGTGACCGTACTTTTCGGAAAGTGATTCCATTAGGGTTAAATTAACGAATATTTTCTCTAGGGCTGATTATTTAGAGCGTCAATGAAACATATATCGCCACATTGTTTGTTAATGGAGATTAATTTGCTTCGAGTTTGCGTATCGCATAGGCAATAGGTTAAAAATTTGCTAAGTTGAGTTTCACATGATGTTTGATAACTTTACGGAACATTTTAGTGGGTTCACACTATTTTTCGGACTTGTACATGCTTAGAACGGACATTAATTTCCTCGTTTACGTACTGGTAAACCGGATATCTTGGTATTTTATCAAAATATCAACTTTAGAATCATAAAGTTAGGACATTTGTCAACTTCTAATTCGATCACCTCTCATTCAACTTCAACCTAGTGATTTTAATCTACTATTATCATTGCTTTTAATCTTGGTTAAACATTCTTATCCCCTGTAATTCAAGAAGGCCTTCTAAATACATTCCCCTGGGTCATGTAACTCCATGAAAAAATGTTTCAAAGTCTTCAACTTCTCTATCTCGATTTTTACTGACCGATCTTCCGAGTAAAAACAAGGGTCTCACGTTGGTATTTCTAAAGCTTATAGTTTGATGGACTTCCTCTTCATCTTATCAAACTAGCTATGTTGCTTAAAAAGATTGAGAGTTGTTAATTTATGTTTTTGATTATTTTGCTTTGAAGTTAATTAAAGCTTTGATTTGCTCAAATTTTTGATGTTCAGTGTGAGAAAGTTTGATAGATTGTAGACCTGTTAAACGGGTGGATCGGGTCGGGTTTGGATCGAGTCATAAATGGTCCGACCCAAATTGACCTATTAACCCGTTTATGACTCATTTATTCATAGTGTAAATATCTCGACCCATACCCGACCCGACTCATACCCAACCCTTACCCGACTCGATCCATATTGCTAAAACACTTTTATATTTAACCTAATCTAGGAATACTTGTTTCTTATGATTTTTTTTTAAAATTATACTGCTAAACCATTGTATGCAATACAAAGCTAGTGAAAATTTTTTATAATTTTTTTAAAAATTGAGGTTATGTTTGTTTTGCGAAAAATGTAACATTTCTAGAAAATATTTTCCATAAAGTCATTATCCAAGAAAATAAAAAAATTTCTGACGTTTGGCTAAAACCTGAAAATAAACTAGAAAATATTTTCGATATTTGGTATATAAAATCTGATTTGATTTTACTTTTTTGCATTCATTTTAATAATATTAATATTTTTAAATCGATTTTTTAATTATTTTTTATTGTTTTCTTTTTTCTTTTTCCTTTATTTTTGGCCAATCGCCGGCCGTCGTGGCCGGCGACCGACTACAGGTGAGGCTCTAGCTCGCCCGATTCCGACGAGCCGAGCCTTGCCAGCCTCGAGCGAGGCTCCACCTCACCAGATGCGGCGAGGACGAGCTCGCCCGAGACCGGTGAGATCGAGCTCGCCCGAGGTCGACGAGGCCGATGCCTCGCTGGGATCGAGCGAGCCTCGAGGTCGCCGGAATTAGGCGAGCGAGCCTCGAGGTCGCCGGAATTAGGCGAGCTCGAGCCTCGCCCGGGGCTGGCGAGCTCAAGCTTCACCGGCGTCTGGCGAGGTCGTCCTGCCCAGGTGGCCGGTCGCCATGGCTGACCATCGGCCGAAAAAAAAAAAAAAGAAAAAGAAAGAAGAAAAAATAAAATAAAAAGGGCAAAATAAAAAATAATTAAATTTCGATTTTTTTTAAACATTTTTATAAAGAGGGAGAGAGTGTGTGGATAGGTCTAGTGGGTAGGTTGGACATGGGTTCCAAACTCAACCCATTTAGACACATTTATCTTTAAGCTTTAAAATTTAAAACTCATTTAAAGTTGACTCTTTAAAATTAAAGTGACCCATATATGACCCATTTATTTTTAAATGAGTCATATATGGGTTTAAGACCCATTTTGACACCTCTAATAGATTGTATGTGGAATCGTTGGGTTCACTGGACTTGAATCGAGGAACCTCTCTCTCCATGCCGAGTTTGTGATTAATAGATGGAAGAACTACATTTGGCAAATCATCAAAAGATTTAAGACCAAATTGGTACAATTAAAAGGTTTAGGACTAAATCAATATAATTGAAAGGTTTATGACTAAATTGGCATAATTTAAAGGTTAATGATTAAATTGCCGTCTGTATGATAGATTTAGGACTTTTTGGAAAAATTTCCTAATCCTTGAGTGTTTTCTAACCCTGTAATAAACCCAAAATAAACACACAAATATTATCTCATAATTTCTTGTAGAGAACTCAGTCAAAAAACTTGCAGAGAGACACTTTTTTTGTTTTGCTCTAGTGTGTAATCACCAACTAGAATTCCATCCCCTATGTGTACATAATACTTGTATCCAAAATAGGATACACTTTTAGGAAACTTGCTCAAACTAGAAAACACTGAAAGTACGAAACCTACTTAAATTAGAAAATCTATTTTGATCGGGTGTTCCTTACGGCTCAATTACCCATAAAAAAAATTAAAAGTTCGCAAGAAACTAATAAGTTAGAAGTTCGACACCAGAATCTCAATGTTCAAAGAGTGTATCGTTAAGGACGATTTCAGACGATCAAACATGAAAAGTATATTAGAATGATAGAATCCCTTAAACAATTCATAATACACTTCAACCAAGGAAAGAAATTGGCATATTTGAATGCTATTAATAGGAAGAAGTTGGGCGCAATTGTTTGGTTAACTTTAGTGCGTACATGACACATTTATTCTTTTGATTGGTTATTATTGCGAGTCTGTAGAAGGATATAAATAAGGGTTAATACCACAAAAAACCCCAAATGAGTATACCTGTGACAAATTTATTCCAAACTAATTTTTTAACCAATAAAAATCCCAAATAGATACATCTATAATAAATTTACCCTCCGTTAATTTCCGTTAAATTTTACCATCAAATTGCTAAGTTGAATGACACATGGCAATTAATGGGTATATCAATTTAGTATTTTATCCCTCTATTTATCACAGATTTACCAATTACTGATTTTTGTGGTATTAATCTAATTTAATGGAGGTTAAATTTGTCACAACTGTACCAGTTTGGGGATTTTTGTTGTAAAAAATTAATTTTGGGTAAATTTATCACATGTGTATCAATTTGAAATTTTTTGTGGTTAAAAAACTAGTTTTTGATAAATTTGTCACAGGTGTACCGGTTTGGAGTTTTATGTGGTATTAACCCTATAACTAATGCATTTTATTAGTGATGGAATTAAGAAAATCAACTTACCCATGAATTAAGACATAAACTCTCTTGATTATGTTGAACCTCATAAGATCTTAAATGCTAAGAGGTGAATTAAATAATTAGCTAAGAAGAATCAATTTTCAAAGATTTGGTCCAATTAGGGAGGCATGAATCCAAATTTCTGTAAAAGAAGAATAATTGACTCTCATTTAATAAAATGTGCCATTATGGTTCACAATGGGCTCTATCGAAATAAATGTGAGTATGAAATTACATTTTAAAATTGTTATCATATAGATAAATGGATAACAAGAGGCCACGCGTGTACTATGTAGTGGTCCACGAAAAGATAAGCAAATGAGAATTGCATGTCCATCGAGGAGGAATATCGTTTCTCTTAGGATTCTCCCTCTAACGCAGAAGTTGAGATGTCGACCTAAGGTATGAAACATGTCAATTGAGATATATCGTATCTGTCCGATCTTTTATTGACAATAATTGCGATATTATGTCAGGTAACCTGTTATAACAAGAATCTAATCCTAATGGATCCATAATGTGTATCAAACATATTTATTTGTTTCGATATTATAATTTAAGGGTGTGAACGTGGAAATCCGACTACCTAGAAGCCTATGAAAAATGTTAGCCCCGTGGGTCAATTAAGTCTAGGCTAGAGATAGGCGGGACACGAGCAATCCGTGTCCCGTGGTGCCCGGCCCCTAGAATGGTGGGGCAATTTTTCTCTTGCGAAATGCCCCGCTTCTATATTTTTTAAAAAATATATTTATTATGCATATTTAGATAATTTAATATAGATGATAAATTAAAATGATATATTCAAACACACATTATTAGTTAAATAATTAGATTGTAATTAGACATAAAATCTTAAAATATGGATATTGGGATATATATATATCACTCATGATTTATCCATTTAAAATATAAATATTTTGTTAGCTTTATATTGTGAGTGGTAGATATCTGGACATTTGCAAGTGTTTTTTTTATTTTCGTGATTTATTACTTAAATATATGGCAAAAAGAGGAATATACATGCACCGATTTCAAAATTTTGCTTAAAGTTTGACCTCTCGCTAGGCGATGCCCTACGAGCAGCGTTGCCCAACGCAAGATGCCTCACCCGGCCAGCCTCCCTCGCGGCAGGGTGGGGATAAGGATCACCAATTCCTAGTTAAATCCTTTTAACATGTGCAGATGATCTTGATCATGAGCAGTTTGCACGTCGGTTAACCTCCTACTTTTTGCACTGCACATCCCCCCGACAACTCCCACCATCGACACCAAATCCTCAAGGTTATCTAGAACATCAATCGATGGATCTCAATGTGAAACTTTCCGTTGTGTTGTTCCTTATGAACGAGTGTGAAAAAGACAGAATTAGGACTTTCTTGGCTGGCAGCCCCACTCAAAAGTTCCACTAAATGTACTGCCACATGCCAAAGCTGAACGTCCAAAATGGTGAAGAAATCGTGCCACAATATGTCAGACATCACAATTTGAAATGGAAACTCCAACATGGACTTTTTGACATGGGAAACTTCGAGCATGGTTCCAGCCCCCCAAACCCCCCATCGATCTTGAACGATGTGGAGAAAGAAAGAAATCCTTACAATCTCATTCCATGTGTTTTAAATGTTGGCTGATAATGTAAACATCAAGAAACAAGTCTCTTCCGATGATGTGACTTGGTTTTTAAACGTTGGTCCATTTGCAAATGATTAGCCAAAGCTTAGTCAATGTGGCTTTTCGCACTCTCTTTTTTTTTATTTTCTTCTTAGCTTTTAATGTTGAGCACCTCAAATTATGTAGCATCCCGATATCTTTTCATAAGCACTCTCTTGAAAATAAAAGCGATCACATAACATGCTAGAAAGTCCAATTCAAAAATTTAAATTGATAGGTGAATGAAAATCATATACATATAAAAAGCATATAATACCCATTGTGAAGCGATGTTGGACAATATTTCAACAAGCACAAAGTGAAGGACAAGAAGGATGATCCGAGAATTTCATTCTATGTGTTTTAAATGTTGGCTGATAATGTAAACATCAAGAAACAAGTCTCTTCCGATGATGTGACTTGGTTTTTAAACATTGGTCCATTTGCAAATGACTAGCCAAAGCTTAGTCAATGTGGCTTTTCACACTCGCTTTTTTTATTTTCGTCTTAGCTTTTAATGTTGAGCCCGGCGTCTTTTCATAAGCACTCTCCTTAAAATAAAAGCGATCACATAACATGTTAGAAAGTCCAATTTAAAAATTTAAACTGATAGGTGAATGGAGACTATATAAATATAAAAAGCATATAAAATCCGTTGTGAAGCGATGTTGAACAATATTTCAATAAGCACAAAGTGAAGGACAAGAAGGATGATCCTCGTTGATGGACAAGTCTAAGTGAACAAAATGAGGGAGTACGCTTTTAAAATAATTTTTATTTGTCCAATTTGTTGAGGCGATCGAAGTTTGGTCCAAACACCATCTAACGCCTATACCAAAAAAAAAATTTTATCACTCTCTCATGCCATGTGGCAAATTTAGAATGGACCACGTATTTGGCTTTGTCCTTCTAAAGATGCCACCTCAACACATACACATGTAGAGACAAAAAGGGGAAAAACCGTATTAAGTTTGTTAATTAACTTCAACTATAGTAAATTGAAAATTAATTAGAAAAGGATTTAACCATGAGAAAACGCATTTTTGGGCAAAAGGAAAGTAGAAAAAAGAAACACATAAAAGAACACTCCAGTGTGAGTATTAATTTCCTCTATACTACTAAATAATTCCGGAAAATCCACATGAAGTTCAAATTTAAGAAAATCTAGAGAAATGCATCTTTGGAAAAAATTAGATCGATTGTATCATTGTGATTGTAAAAAAAATATAGAGAAAAAACATGCTAAAACCACCCTAATTAGATATTAATTTCAATTATACTAACTAAAAAGTTCTGAAAAAAATTATATGAATAATAGCAAATAAGAGAGAAAATTATTCGAGAATGACCCAATGATACCAATGCAGAGACTAAAGAAAAAAATTTTCAAAAAAGTGTGGTATTACTTTATTTAAGCCTACTTATACCAGGAAAATATTTTTTTTGGGTCAAACAGGAAAAATAGTTGAGCTAGTATGGATTAAGCCCAAAAGTAGGTTTAAATACATTTAGATACGTTCAATTAGTTTAGTTATGATGGTTATTCAAGTAAAAATTTATGTAAGACGAATGTGTAAATGTGCTATATAAGCGATCACTTCTAATTAACCTAATCATGTTGGATTAAGTATAAAAAGTAATTATCCTGATTTGATGCAACACAATTATGAAAAAGAAACATGAATTACCAGACCTTAGTATATTTCACAGAGCCTGGACCAAATTTATGCTTAAGGACACTGATATAAAACCTTGTTTATGGGCTTGGATTAGTGCCCAGTAATGGGAAAAATGGTGAGTTTCTCATTTGACAGTGCAGATCAAAAGCACCGAGTTGCCAAAGAGACAACAAATGCATCTGTCAAATTCCCAACAACTGCAACATAACATTGCCTCAGAGCAGCAACTTGAGATGCTGATCTTTGTGCCTGGTCCAATCCGGCTACAAGACCCCGAGGATCGCCGTCTTACAATCTCGGAGCAATGCGCGGAGCATCCCAATCTGTGACGATGTGGTCTCGGGTGATCTCCTTCAACGAGCGGCACCCGCTTAGCGCCATGGTCAGCTCGAACTCATCACGAAGCATTTGAAGCACTTTCCTCACACCCGCTTCGCCTTCGGCCGCGAGCGAGAAAATTACTGGCCTTCCAATCTGGAGATCAAATCGAGGATCACATTACTAAGATAAGGCAGGCACATCCGCGTTGGAAAAGTAACGTTTCGACATATAGGAAACCAAAACTACGGATTTACTTTCAGGACAATTTCCTAAATCAAGTTCCAGTGAGTAGTGTAGTCACTATGCAATAGAGTATAAATGCTCCAGAGTCGCTTTACGATTCAGTACTTACAAATATGCCGGATGCTCCGAAAGCCAGTGCTTTGAAAACATCCGTTCCGCGACGGACACCACCATCTAGGAATACAGGAACCCTGCCTTGAGCGGCTCTCACAACCTGTAAATGCAGACTTGATTAAGGTTAATAAAAATAACCCTTAAGAGACTTGAAATGTACAAGCAATCCACGGATAGAGGAGATGAACATAAGGACTATGCTTGAGATTTGTGTCAAAACTGCGGGATTCTAAAATCTAATATGAAATCTTTGGAAAAAAGGACAACATTTTCATATTGATAGCTCAGCGACCAGCGGTGGTATAGCATTGAGATATTAGGAAAGGCCTAAAAGTTGTGTGGAGTACTCTAGGAATTACAGTACTGAAAATGATCAAACAGAGAGGTAGAGAGAAGCCGATACCTCTTCCAGAGCCATGATTGTTGCAGGGACGTAATCGAGTTGTCGGGCTCCGTGATTAGAAACTATGATCCCGGCAGCTCCGCATTCTATAGCTAGCCTAGCTGTGATTGAAACCAAAGGGCAATTTCAGAGACTAGTACAAGCATATATAATGCTAAATCCACACAACATGTAGTATTGGCAACTTGGTGATTTAAAATTCTCCGTCCACTTACTATCTTCCGCTGTTAGCACACCCTTGACTAGAATTGGCAACTTGGTGATTGTTTGCAGCCACTTGACATCCTGCACCAGCAAAATCAGTACTAGTTCAGCTAAATATTAGTCAGCTGACAGAGTCTGATACAAAAAGTTAGTGGTGCTACCTTCCAGCTGAGAGACCGGTCAATTTGTCCGGCAACATAAGACGCCAATCCAGAGTCGTTGGTCTGAAAAGTAAGCAAAACAACGAACTCAGTCATACTCTCACATGGACAAAAACGAAACCAGCACTGAGCTGAGAAGAGCAAAGGCAATCAACCCAAAGACCCAAGCGTAACTCAAAGGCAGAGTGAAGATATGAAAAACAAATGGCAAATTAGCACACCCAGTGTATAGATGAGTTAAAACAAAGATCTAATCCCCACCTTATCCATCTTGCCAAGATCCAATCCCTCAAAGTTCTTCAATGTCAGGAAAGGTGGTAGTGTGAACCTGCAGAGCATAGTATGTCGATCAAAGCCATTGTATACGATTATTGGAATAGATAATGATTGCACATCTAAATCTTTTTCCCTTACTCAGCTAAGTAACCCTTTCGCACAACTGATCATCTTCTAACAGATGCTCACCTATTCTTGATATCGGCTTCCCTGCGCCCCAGCATTGGAGTATCGACAGTCAGGACAATCGCTTTAAAGCCAGCCCTTTCAGCTCTTCTTACAAGCTGTGCAACGATGTTCCTGTCCTTGTACACCTACTTATATGCAATCATTGAAGAAAAGGAAACCAGCAAGTTCCATTAATCGTGATAACATTAGATTAATTATTATTGCATTCTCACACTTCACTAGTAGCTAGAAATATTTTGAAAATATGGAAAATATTGCAAATTCATTCATCACAAAGTTCATACACTTATAGGTAACTTCATACTAAGTGCTCGAAGAATGAATGGCGAAAAAAGACAATCAAGAAATACATGTACATGCATCTTAAGAAAAAAGTGAATAAGGTGACCGATTAAACTAGTGGAACAACATGCACTAGTATGATTAGGCATTTTGCAGATCAGTAGATAATGAATGATTCGCCTGAAAATAAGCAGATTATCAGGAGGATAAGAGCAAGAGCAGCTACTTATAATGAAGCTGAAAATCAAGGATGCAAATACAATAATTAGAAAATCAGATGCTCAAACTCACATAGAGCTGGAAAAATCGGATGCCTGGCCCTGTTGAGGCAACCTCTTCAACACTTGAAGTAGCCAAAGAGGACAAAGTCTGAAACCATGAAAATGATTATGTGAGGGGCAGACCATTGAAGCTGAATTTTATGGAGAAAAATTCATCAGCCAGGAGCCAACACCATGTATCTATTGTGTTCTTGGCATTAAAACGGATGCATCTAAGAGAACAAACAAGAAGCATTTCCTTTTTCTGAAGAAATACTAACCATAATTGTTCCTGCTGCTGAGGCTGCTCTTGCTGTTGCATACTCTCCTGCAAAAAATATCGATTTCTTATAGCAAAACAGAAGTGCATTTTCTTTCAGTGAGTCTACAAATAATCAACTAGAAAAACTTATGCCAATTTAACATCACGGCATATATTTTCTGTCAAGTTAAATTGCGGAAGGCAACTGGCTTGATATCCAGGAAGCTGAGAAGAAGAGTCCTTTTTACATAGAATTCCACCAGAATAACAAACTTTGCATTAAGGCTACTAGAATAACACATACAAAGTTCTCTACAATGCAGATTTTAGCTCCTCTTGGAGGGCAATTAGATGCAATGACAGAGTAGTTAACTTTAGAGCACTTCGAATGACCTCTATCGGTGTAAAAGTGATCATAGATATCTCCTAAACTCACCGAAATACGTTTAGTCATCATCAATTGAAAATCCAGTGGGAAAAACAGCATACCCCAGAGTGAAGTAGTTGGACACCAATTTTTCTGTATTACGACTGATTTCATTTGCCAAGTCCGCAAATAAAGTGAGTAATAATTTTCTAATTAACCAGGATCCAGAGTCAAATTCGTGTTGCCAATATTTATGTAAAGAGGCAAGTAGAACAACATGTATTGAAGCACAAGTCAATCCTTGAAAAGGAATGAGGTCATGAAAGGATACATTACCTTCAGGATGAGCCATTTTCTGCATGGCTGTTGGTGCAATCATGATCGGCATCGAAATCTTGAAACCCAGCACAGTTGTTGCCATGTCTATCTTGCTCACGTCAATGAGAATGCGAGGTCGGAACCTAACTCCAGTAAAAGAAAAATATGTTTATCGAAGAACCCCCAGAACTTATTACAAAAGCATAAAGCAAGCTAAAAATTTGATCCAGAGGAGCAAACAGTTTCTTAAAGCAGTGAGAGCAAATGAGAACACAAGGGCTCACAAGATCCTGGAAAAAGCATTTCGGTTTTCCTGAAGAGTCCACTGGTCTTCTGCACCCGACACATAGTAGTCAAACACCATCTTTGGCAATTTCTGCCTTGCGATCTCCTCATATTCCATAACATTAGTGATCTCCATCTCGCTGAATTCAACTTATTGTACCTGCTTGCCCAGGAAGAGCCTCGGAATTAGTATATCTGTATCTTCCCTCTTTTTGCTAAATTATCATGCGCTTATGGTCAGCACTCAGTAGATCCGTAATCTTAAAAGATCGAGCCTTACTCCACAAATATCTGCAGGATTGAGAGGGTGGAAAACAGGGTAATTGACATAAAATTTTCAAGAAGCTAGGACTATAGACTAAATCCTTACCGTCATTGTCCGGAATCATATTCACACAAGAATTTTCCGGGTGTGGTAAATAACTATCAATGATCACCAGGTACTAACGAAAGAGCACTAGCACAACTATGCAATACTCCTTTTTTATCTTTCCACACAAAACTCACGAACAAGCACCGTTCTTGAATTTGATCATTTCAGGCAGATAGCCACCGCTTTCGGGTTTTGCCCAATTGAAAAAGCGACGATTGAACATGAACTCGAAGTTCTCCTGACACACCCATGTACTCCAGGCATAAAAGCAAACACCAAACTCAACTCATTCACAGAACACTTCACGTCATCAGAGACAACCCGGGACCAGGAACACAACCAAGCCAACGAGCGAAGCTAGGATTGACGGCCCAAGAACACAAAATTTGAAACGATCTTGATTGAAAAAAGGAGCAACCGAAAGAAGCTGTAGCTTCCGGTGAAGCACCAGCACGCACCAAAGTGAAAGATTTGAACGAAGGAAAAATTTATCGTGGTCTAAAGAGCGAACCTTTAGCTTTGGTACTGCCTGAAATGGCCCTTGGAGGATTCAGCAATGATCAATCTCCCAGGACACACCGAGAGAGAGAGAGGGAGAGAGAGAGAGAGAAGAGAGTTCTAAGCTCTTACGTAGGCGGAGGACGGAACAAGAAGAGTATGACAGAAACAAACAAGAAAGAAAGGATTAAAATAATAAAAAGACAAAGGACAGACAAAAACATAGAGAGAGAGAGAGAGAGAGAGAGAGGGAATGGATTGGCGTTATTCAAAGCCAAATCTGCTAAATGGAAGTGCGAGCCTCCCCGTGAACTCTGTCCCATGTTTCACTTATCTTGAACTAATTATTTAACAAAGGTCAAAATCACAAAAAAAAAACTCCAAACAAATACATTTACGGCAATTTTATTTTGAATTAATTTTTTAATCACTAAAAATCTTAAACCGGTTCATCTATAATAAATTTACCTCGAACTATTTTTTTGACCACCAAAAACCTCATATTCATACATTTGTGACAATTTTATTCTGAACTAATTTTTTTACCATAAAAAAATCTTAAACTGTTACATCTGTGATAATTTTTCCCTGGGTTAATTTTTTGACCACTAAAACCTCAAATTTGTACATTTGTGACAAATTTACCGCCCGTTAGTATTCGTTAAATTGGATTAATATCACGAAAAATCACAAATTGGTAAACTTGTGACAAATAGAGGGGTAAAACCCCAAATTGGTACACCCATCAATTACCATGTGTCATCAAACTTAGCAATTTGACAGTAAAATTTAACAAAAACTAACGGAGGGTAAATTTATCACAGGTGTATCAGTTTGAGGTTTTCGGTGGTCAAAAAATTAGTTCGGGATAAAATTATCACAGATATACTAGTTTTGGGTTTTTTGTGGTCAAAAAAATAGTTTAGGATAAATTTGTCACATGTGTACCAGTTTGGAGTTTTTCGTAGTATTAACCGTTATTTAAACTAGAACAATCATATCACAGATGATTTTTTTTTTGGAAAAAGTACAAAAAAGCCTAAAAAATACATTTATCCAGAACTTTTTTATGGTATCAAAAACCTCAAATTATATCTACTGTAACACGTTTAGCCTAAATTTTTTTCATATGACATAAAAAAATCAAAACTTGTACATATGTAACATATTTACCTTCCGTTAATATTCCGTTTTTACATATTATTTGCATTTTGACATTCATATAGGCAAATTTTTAATGGTTCTCATTAACAGAACTTTGAGAGAGGTAAATGCGTCACACATGTACAAATTTAAGATTTTTGTGTCATAGAAAAAAATCATGGTAAATGTGTCACAATGGGCATGGTTAGTAGCTTTTGATTTTTCTTTTTTCCAAAATTCGAGGTTAATATTTAGCATATTGGATCATTTTGTAATAGTTTTCATTATCAATCGCAAATTTGTCCCTTTTATAAGATGTTGCAACCAAATGCAAAGTGAACATTTAAATAAATGAATCGTGTGTAGTGTTTATACCTGTCGATTTCTTAATTCATATTTGGTAGGCAATGCTATAATATGGGTTCGTTATATTAAGTAAATAGATTTACAATGGTAAAGTCCAAAGTAATACTTGTGTTAAATGAATTCACAATTTACTTAGACTCAACCTGTTTCTCTTACTCTTTCTTTACTTTCTCGTCCTCACTCGATCTCGTGCTTACTTACTCGGAGCTCTTAGCTTTGTCTATAAGTTTTCCTAGATTGAGTTAAATATAGAAGTACTTTAGCAAGTCGGGTATAGGTCGAGTAGGGTATAAGTTACTAAATTTGTATTGCGTTTAAATTGGTCAAAGTGGAGCAAATTAGTCAATTTGAGTCGGATCATTTTTAACCTGACCAAGCAGTTTGACGGATCTAGCACCAGTACTCAATAACAATCTATCACATTACTTGTTTTGACACACACACACACACAAAATGACGAACTCTTGGGTTATTATGGACGAGTGGTAAAGCTTAGCCGATATGAACAAAATTTGATCAAAACAAAAGTCATTGGTAAACAAGACAATCGGCTAAGTATGAGCTTATCGACAGTGAAGAAATCAACAACACACAATGTGCGATTATTGACGAGAAACCAAAACTTAAGAAAAACTCATCAACAGAGGCATCGATGGCAAACTATATCATATGTTGGTTAAGCATTAAGGCAATGCTATTCGCGGATAGAGTAGAGGCCGGCCAACACACCAGTCGAAGAGAGAGATAATGAACTGACACGAGCACATACATAACTATTGAGTGCATGGTTACGTCAATATTATCAAAATCTGTGACTTCTTTTTAGATAATATTTGCTAGATAATATGATATCGTATCTCGAATTAATAACCTTTTATCAATGATTGCATATAAGATTAGGAGGTTATTTATGGATTATAAATATGCGTTTGGTTGTCTGGATTCTTAGTTTGGATAAAACTGGATTTGATAAGATATAAAATATAAGGGATTTGTTATATCCTATATACTATTTGGTGAATCGAAGTAATAAAGTTGGATATTTTTAGATCTTACCATGTCCATTATTTGCTATAAATGTTATATCAATGTAAATGAACTTAAGAATTGCACAAACGGAGATAATAAAAATCTTTCACAACACTCTTACCTACTTCATTTTTATTTACTTATTTTTTTATTATTTTTCCCTCTCTTTTTTAATTCTTTTCTTTTTTATTTATTTTTTTCCCTTCCATCGTTCTCTAATAAAATTTTATTAAATACTAAAATAATTGTATATACCTAAAAAATGTAATAAATATAAATACTAAATTTATTTTTATATATGTGAAATTTATATCATAAGATAGAAACAAATTGAGTATAAATAAAAATAAGAATAAATAAAAAAATAAATTATAATTTCATATATATAGAAAAATATAAGAATAAATAAAAAATAAATTATAATTTCATATATATAGAAAAATATAAGAATAAATAAAAAAATAAATTATAATTTCATATATATAGAAAAATATAAGAATAAATAAAAACTAAACTATTGTTTTTTTTGTTACTTTGAATTTTTTATATTAAAAATCAACTATTATTTATATTCAAATGTTATTTTAATTTTATTAATCTAACAAGTTTGTTATTCGAGAAAAATAACTTTTATATTATGGAATATTAAAAATCCTATCCACATTTATCATACCGCCCATATGGAATAATTTTATTCGGGCTATATCCCTCATATATATGACTTTATCCTGTCTTGGGCAAACACCAAACACAGGATATGGTAAATTTTGTCATATCTTGAATTTTATCCCGACTATCAAACGTAGCTTAACTGTTTGTAGTAATCCTTGTAACTGTCACTCGCACAATCAATAATAGCACCGGTGTTTATGCATTTTATCTTTAATTTCCTCATAATTTCACCTTTCTAGCAGCCCTTTAATCACCCGCACTCATTTAAATTTCTTGCAACCTTTCGGTACCTCCATTTGTAATTGCCTTTACTTTCAAAGTCATTTATTTTCTTGTCCAAAATTAGCAAAGGTCCCTTTCATAACCTTTGTTGATTCAATTCGATCCATCCTTTTTAATAGATATTTCGATTTTTTCGGTGAATAAACTTGATCACTCAAATTTTATAATCGGTCTTAATTTGCTCGATGTTTCTCTATGTACAATTTGATCCTCCCATTTTAACTTCTTTTTAACAATCAAACTCCCTTAGACTTATATAACGGTGCAAATAAGTCCTTTCCATTCACCACAATCCTAACACGGTAAAATTGCTAACCTTCGACAAAAAGATGACATGAGGTGCTCTCAGTTAAAAATAGGACGGTTGCTATATTACCTAAATAAATAGTAAATTGTTTATAATTTTCTCAACAAAAGTAAGGTGTGCTGGAAAAATATTCTCTATATCAGTGTTTTGCCATATCGTGATATGCGATTTTAATTTCTGATGCTTGTATAAGCAATCCATCATGCATAATGAAATTTCAAATGAGCTTTTTATAGAGAAATTTCCAAATGAAAGACACGGAATAAAAAAAAGCTAGGATGCCTCTTTCTTCCAAAAGAGATTTTCGTTTTTCTTTTTCACGATCTGGCCTTGTCGATGTTAGAGCTAATTTATAAGCACCACATCACTAACAAGAAAATAGGAAAATTAATTACACAAAATAGGTGAGGACGGAAATCTAAACATGCTCTAGAAGGGAAGGATGAATTTAATTACCGGCGGTTGAGTGAAGAACTTGACTACGCTAATCAAATAAGTAAGTCGACTTAATTATTCGGGAAAAGAAAAAAAGCAACGAATCATAATTCGATATCTGTTTACTTAGGTTTGTCTAGCCCCACCCGTTTTGCCCTACGAGTTCGAGCCTATTGGACCTAAGAGACCGCTCGCTCGCCACCCCGTCGATCAAGTCTACAGCCGGAGCGAGCGGGGAGAGATTGATCTATGGTTAGGGCTAATGTTCTTCGGGAAGGTGCATTAATTCTTCAGTTTAATACTAAATAATGTCGTTACCCGAAAAATAAAATTACTCACGGCTAGAAGCTTACTCTATGCATTTCTTTCGTCAAATATTGCCCGGGCGAATTGCACCGTTGGATGAGATGGACCGCACGTAGGACCCGCCCGATTTAACGGCGGATCTCGCGTCGTTCGGGTGCACCCAGTCCTTCCTCTAGCAGAATGGGCTTTTGTTCTGGCGCTAGACAGTCTGAATCACGCCGCCTCTTACTCCACTTCTTCGTCTCGCCGCCTCCGAGGAAACGATGTTTTCATGGACCATTTAGTCCCTCCGTATTTTAGAAAGGCTTTATAATATATGACCATAAAGGAAATATTAAAGCTCCGTCCATTTTGCGAAGAATAAATAATTTAAAAAATATTTTTTTAAAAATAATCATTTGTATTGCTTGATATAATTGGTCAATGAAAAATATTTCATTATCGATAATAAATTATGTTCAAACATTTTTGTAGACGGTGAAATTTTTCCTTGTTCATTCATTTTCGTAAGCGATAATACAAGCGATTATTTTTAGGATAATGTTTTCGTAATTATTTATTTTCCGCAAAATAAGAGCACCCTAAAAGTAAGCTTCCATTTATAGTTATCAATCTTTACTGCTAATTTATATTAGCATATGCTGGGATTGTTTTATTTTTTGTCAGTTATGTGCATATCGGTTTTCAAGTGATTAATTAATAGATTATTGCGACCCGGGGCTATCAATTTGGTGCTTAGAGATTGCGATTTTCAAAACGGGTTTTAAGCTAGTTCAGGACTCCATTTGCTAGCCTTGCCGTCGATTGAGTAATCTGATAATGACCCCAGAGGGCGAATATTTACTCTTTTAATATCTAATCATAGTATGTACATCATGAAGAAGATTACGTTGAGAATTCTTATCTAAGCTTTGTATCTTTTGTTGATACCATATGAATCGCTTGAAACATGCTCAACATTTTTCTTTCATATTTTGCTATAAACATGTTCAATACGAGAAGCGGCATCTATGGATGAATGGTTATATTGTGTGATGGTCCTTATGAACTCGCATTATTTGATCTATTTGATCATATATCATTCGTAAGGTTTGTAAAAACAAGTGCATTCAAGACAATATATAAGATTCAAATATATGTAGTAAGCACTCCTATAGCTTCTGCAATTATACTATCAAATTACAACCTTAAATTAGAAAGAGAATCAATTGTGAACTTCATATAAAATCAATTAGAGTGTGGTTGCTTGTGTGAAAGAATTTTCGCGAATTAGTATTATGGACTATCACCCGTTTAGTTTGCTGAAAATCATCAGTCAACGAAAAATCATTTACGAACAAAGAATATACATGCTTAAAGTTAGGAAATTTAATTCTCTAACCTAAAAGGAAGAAAATACTTTTTCGAAAAATATTTCTCGGAAAACATTTCTCTCTCGCGTGAAATGTTTTCCGAAATTAACACACCCTTAGGCTACGTTTGGTCGTCCGGATTTCTAACTAGGATAGAATTGGATAGGATATGATATAAAATCCAAGGATTTTGCCATATCTTATCCACTGTTTGGTGAATCGCAGTAATAAAGTCAGATATTTTCATATTTTATCATGTCCATTGTTTGATGAATCTGAAAATGCACAAACGAATATTGTAAAAATCTCTAATAATTCCCTGCCAAATCTAGGAAGAGTATAAAAATATAATCATTCACTTTTGTGATTACGAAAAGTATAGTATTTGGACTCCCACACTACTTTTGTGAAACTTTAACATGAACCACAAAATTATGGAGGACTTTCTACTTTTTTTTTTTGCTAAAAGGAGTTTTGACTTTGTTGCTGCTTTTGTGAACTTTTGACATGAACGGAGAGCTACAAATGAGAAGAAGCTTAGACTCTCTCGCCATTTTCATGGAACTTTGGCGTGAACTAAAAAACTATGGAGGAAACGTGAAGCTTCAACGAGAGATACTTAGGAGTAGGAGATGAGAGAGGGTAGACTTTTTAGAAATTTCATTGCCCCTCTTTTTTCAAGAATTAGAAAGATTCTTTTCAAATTTGAATTTGTTTATTAAAATCAGGACCTCATTTTTATTTACTCAATTTTTAAAATTTTTCCATCTCTTTTTAAATTTTTTTTATTCCCTTCCATCAGTCCTTTATAAAATTTTATCAACTTATAAACTATACTATTATACCTAAAATATGTAATAATATAGATATTAAATATATATTATAGAGTCTTACCAAAAAAAATATATATATATATTATAGAGTAGAAAGAAATTCAATTATATAAATAATATAGGAATATATAAAAATGAAAATTATTTTTTTGTTATTCTAAATTATCTTTTTAATATTATAACTGAAATATTATTTTATATTTAAATATTAATTTATTTTTATTATTTAAAAATTTTGTTTCGAGAAAAATAGATTTTATACCATAAATATGATAAATTTATCCACTTTTATCCCACCTCCTCTTGGGATAATTTTATCTAGTCTATATTCCCCTTATATCTGGTTTTATCCCATCTTGAGCAGAAACCAAACATAGGATAGAATAAATGTTATCATATCCTCAATTTTATTCTGATTACCAAACGCAGCCTTAATTTCATTACTATGACTATTTTGTTTCCAACTAAACCAATGAGAAGAGGAAAAACAGCTTTTTCATTTACAACAATAGATGATCAAGTTGGTTTAGATTTCTACTTCCTTGTTTATGTTGTGCTGTAGCATTAGTTCTCATGAATTTGCATGCAATATTAAGGAAAAAAATCTTCTTGCCAGAGATTTAATAAGATTTTATTAATGAAGTGCCATAGAGACAATTTCTTAAGTAATTAAAAAAATAAATATTACTGTTTTCATTGTAGTAATTTATCTTAAATAGTGTGTAATAAATGTGCTGAAACATGAGAATCCGGGCGTAAATTATGCTTGACAAGTGTTTGGAAGTTATTAAAATTAACCCTCGTGAGTTAATTGACTGATTGCAATGTAGATCCTTGGTGCGGTGTTACCTCACCACAGAAGAGGAGCAAGTTCCCTTCAAGGGCCTCATGGCAGCAAGCTTCAAGGATGCGTTTTTTTATTTTGAAGTGTCCATTCTCGCACATCTCATACCCATAATTCCTTATGTATCTTTATCTATCCCAGAAAAAGAGAATACCCTATGATGTTTAACGTCAAGTAGACCTGTCAAATGGGTGGGTCGGGTTGGATTTGAGTCGGGTCATAAATGGTCCGACCCAAATTGACCCATTAACCCTTTTATGACCCATTTATGCGCAATGCAATTTTGTTGACCCATACCCGACCCGACCCATACCCAACCCATACCCGATTAGACCCATATTGCTAAAATACTTCCATATTTAATTAAATATAGGAAAATTCATACCCAAGCTGAAATGAGAGTGCAGAATGAGTGAGTGCAAGATTAAGTGAGGGTGAGAGAAATGCGTTGAGTTTAAATCAGCTGTATACTCATTTATGACCCATTTGCGACCCATTTATAACCCATTTAACACTAATATAAGACTTCTACCCATTTATGACCCATTTACTAAATATAACTAACCCATTTATGACCCATTTACTAATAAATGGGTTAAGAAATGGGTTTATGACCCATTTTGACAGGTCTAACGTCAAGGGATGCCGAGATTCATATGAAGTCTCGGACAAAGTAGTTTAAGGTCTTAGTCAGGACTGGGACATATAGGTTTTGGGTCCAAAATAATTTTGACACCATGCCTGCCACTCCAAGAGTAGAGGCTTATCCGATACATGTGAACAAGACGATTTGCCTCTTCCTTTAGACATTAATCAAGTCTTAAATGGAGAAGTCGGCTTCGTTTGTTTCGCGAGACAATTCTGAAAAACGTTTTCCAAGAAGTCATGTCTCAATAAAATGACAATACTTTTCGATACTTGACTGAAATCTGATAACAAATTTGAAATTATTATCTATCGTTTAGGAAGGAAAACGTACAAGCATACACTATCATAGCCTTAGTCACTTTGGCACGAAAAGCCAGGGAATCAGGCATGGACGTTGGGATCTCGAGCCCAGCTTCAATAGACTCAGGACCCAACCCTAGGAATACGGGCGCAGACATTGGGGTCTCAAGCCCACATAAGTCATGCTCAAGACCTAAGCGTCAAGGACTCGAGCACAAATGCCGTTGCCCCGAGATTGGCCTCAATGGATCCGAGCCTAGGCGCCAGGGACCCAAACACGGGCATTGGGGTCCCGGGCTTGGTCTCTATAAACCCAGGACTAGCCTTGATCAACTCAAGCCCATGCACTAAGGTCTCGAGCCCGGCCTCTGTGGACCCGAGCCCGTTCTTTGTGGATACAAAATTTGTTTTCGGGTGTGCGATTAAAGCTTCGTTTGTTCCGTGGAAAATAAACAGCATGGAAAATATCTTCCGACAAAGGACCGTATCACCTGCGCAAAAGATTTTCGGCGTCTACGAAAATATTCAAACATGAATTGCCATCGATTCGGTAAAAAAAAGAATGATTTCACCGACTAACTATTTCAAAAGGATATGAGCGGTCGTTTTTCTCGCCTTCCCCGCAAAAAAACACACGAGCCATAAAATGCGATTATCCAAAAACCTCGTGTCCAAATCGGTGAACGGACGTGTGCAGCGGCGCGTGGGGGCCCAGAATGTTTGTCCGTTTCGGCTCGATCCTGCTTTGGCAAGTGCTCCTCTGACTCAGATGAACACCAACATCCTCATCTCCTCCAACGCACCCCTTGCTTCATCCTAGAGAGAGAGAGAGAGAGAGAGAGAGAGAGAGACGTATCATCATCCTCATCTTCTTCTCCGGAGCCTCTCCTCTGTCGAAACACCAGAGTGGCGGAAAGCTTCGAATGGGATCCCAAATGGCGGCGGCGGCGCGGCGGCCGCTGCGGTGCTTGTTGAGCGGCGGGAGGGGGACCTTCGGTGGGGGCGGCGGCGGGAGGGGCTTCGGGGCTCTTCCCGAAGGCACCAACCCCTCCACTTCGCAGGCCCTCATCGACCTGGAGTACCAGTACAGCGCCCACAAGTGGGTCCTCCCTCTCTCTCGCTCTCTCGCTCTCTCGCTCGCTAATTTCGTCCTTTTCCTCTTCGTTGTCGTTGGTGGTTCCTGGGTTCGCTCGCTCGCTTTCGTTTTGTCTCGCGCGCGATTTCAGTAGCGATTCTTGCGCCTCCGCTGCTTGGAGGGTTCGGAGAGCATCGGCAATCGGGTTTTCGTTGGAGGGTTCATTCATTTGCCGGACTTCCTGCATTGTGCTCCGGTGCTCTGCTGCTTCTGCGAAAATTCTTAGCGTTCGGAGGGTCCGTTTCTTCGCGGAGCATCGGATATCGTTGCCCTTTTTTCTTATTTTTTTTTATTTTACGAGGCACCGAAATAATTTCTGTTTTAGCATTTTTATGTTTGGCTGGTATTGTCGAGTGAGTATAAATTATCTTCCTCACCATAAACGTTGTGATTAAAAATGGGACCTTGGAGAGGCACCGCCTCTGAAACCCGGTGCTGGAATTGAAGGCTAAGTTTTTGCAGATCATGAGAACATCTTCTAAGTTCCTTAGTTTTTGTGATCGATGCCTAACAATGGAAGATTGAAAGTCTCTTCCGGAAAGCTGGTTTTCGGCAAAAATGGGCAGGCCTAGTTTTGCGCGATATGCACCCATAAGCGTGCCACAGAGTCGATTCTTTAATTACTCATTCGAAGAAAAGGAGTTGATTCTTTGATCTATAATAGACGATCCTGCCATTTGAAGTGGACGGTGGCTTTTTTTTTCTCAGACTAGTTCTGGCTGCTAGAGTCTGGCAATGTGTCTGTGAAGACTGAACTCATTCGTGGAAAACTAGTCTTGCATAGACTTTTACTTGAATAGGGAGCTTGCCATAGACTTTTACTTTATAGCTGAAACACGTTCTCTTTCTTTTGCATGTGGTACCAAAGATAATAGTTTTGCTTAAATCATCAATTGTTGGGTAGCTTTTTGGTTCTAGAATCTAGATACATGCTTTGCATAGAGATTCCTTCATCCAATTTATGACTTTAAGTTTGACTTTACTATTGTGGCATAGTGGTGATGGATTCTTGTAGAACTGTGCTAGAATTTCTTGAATGTGAAATTACTTTACTGATATAACTCATTAACAATTAAAGGAATCAACAGTGGCAGACTATGATGTGGCACTTCGGGGTTAAGTTCTTTTGGATTTTGCTAGAAGTTCAGAAGTGCATGTACCCGTTTTATTGCTACAATTTTTTGTTAAGTGTCAAGTGAATTATCATTCAGTATGATTTATCAATTTGGATGAATGATGCTAGTGGAGTCCTTTTTTGAGTTCATAAATGAATGGGTCTCTCTTATTCAGAAAACTCATACATTGTTCTAACTTCTTACCTAATCATTTTGTTGGCTCAAATGCAGTTATCACCCAGTTCCTGTGGTGTTTTCTCAAGCTAGGGGGTCGTCTGTATGGGATCCAGAGGGTAACAAGTACCTGGATTTTCTGTCTGCTTACTCTGCTGTAAATCAGGTAATAACTTGCATGTGAATCTTTATGCCTTATGAATGAATCAATAGTATTTGCCTTATCTGGTTATGCTGGATTGGATGAATTCTCAAAAAGAGATAAATGGCTAAGAAGCTGCTTATTAGTGGATAGACATAACCAATTTGAATTACTGAAGTGGCTAATGCTTTTTTAACTTTCATATGCATCGAATTGACTTGACTTATGTGTTCAGTAATGTGACCTTCTTCTCTAGGGACACTGTCATCCAAAGATCATGACAGCATTAAAAGAACAGGCAGAAAAGCTTACCCTTAGCTCCAGAGCCTTCTACAATGATAAGTTTCCACTTTTTGCTGCGGAATTAACCAGCATTTTTTGCTATGATATGGTGCTACCAATGAATACTGGCGCTGAAGGTGTGGAAACAGCTTTGAAATTAGCGAGAAAATGGGGTTATGAAAAGAAAAGGATACCAAAAGATCAGGTAATGCGCACATGGTTATGCTAGTATTATGATATTCAGATTGATTATTTCATTTATCTACAATGGGAGATGCCTCCTTTGTTTGTTAGATGCTTGTTGAGCACCAGACAAATCTCTTTTTCCATCCCTTATCTTAGAGTGGACTAGTCACAACACACCAAGTACTAAACCATCTCCATGCATGGAGATTGCCGTTATTTTTCAGAGATACATAATGTATCTTTGTGCACATGGGTTCTGCTTTTCCATTTTTAACATACAGGACTCGCTAGCTATGACACTACGTAAGGCAACAAACCTCAGGATTGCCTTCACTCTCTCACTGAAAGCAAAACCATTACATCTTATTATTTATAGTTTCTCGATAAAAAAAGTTGGATTGATATATCATGTCATAGAAGGAGTATACACTGAGATTGAATGAATAGTTATGTTTCTGTTAGACTGTTAAGTACAAACAATCACGATTCATTTGGTATGTCATGAGTGATTGGATGTGCCTCATTCTTGCAATGTGCTAAAGGAATGATCAGATCTGTATCTATCAGGTTTGTGGTCGGTATCTTGAGGCATTTTCATAAGTTTTCTAGGCAACAGGAGAACAATTCTGTCAGTTTTAGGCCTTTAGAAGTATAATTACAGCAGGTAAGGCGAAAACAAGGAATTCTTGTATGCCTGATATATAGCTCTTTGATCTTGAAAGATCATTTGTGGGAACAAGAATATACAATCCTTCAGAGGCTGAAAAGCATTTGAATTCACATTGCTGCCTGAATGTGTAGCATTTTAGCAACTTTCTTTCTTGTGCCTGATCCGGCTTGTACCGATATGCTTTGTCTGGTTCTTTCTAACCCAACTAATTTCCTCAGTGAAGCTACTTGTCTGTATATATATGAATCTCCAACTAACTAAGCTGTCTAATGTCCTGAACTTTACAATCATCTGTACCTGTGGGTTCCCCTTCAACACCTTTCAATTGCCATTTGGAGGAGACCCTTGCCAATGGCTTGATCCAATTGGATCAGCAGATGGCTTTTTTGGGTGCTACTTGTGGATCTTCACCCTTGATCTGCTTCTCCTTGATCTTAGCTAAAATCCATTTAGTACAAAGAATCCATAAGTTTCTCAAATTAGTGAAGAAGCAAGAAACAAAACAGGTGAACCTATATCTGGTATTGGGAAGCCAAAAGGACACGAATGGTTTTTGAATTTAGGCCCAATATGGAATATAGTCCCTGAACTATTAATTTGTTCAATGTGATCCTTGATCTTTTGGTAAATATTCAATCTAGTCCCTAGACTATACGAAAATATCCAATGTTATTTTTCCATTAATTCAAGTTAATGGAATTTGTTGATTGAACTTCCAATGCGGTACATTTGAACGATAGACAAAAAAACATTACGTGGATTGCGCACGTAAGATATTCAACTCAAATTAGTATATAATAATCCTGGTAATTTGTTTAATTTGTTCAATTTGGAAAAATCGTTATCAATGTTATTCGATGACGTGGATCATTATATCTTGATTGGAGTTGAATATCTTATATGGATAATCCACGTGGAACGTTATTTTATTTTTTTGTCCACTGTTCGAACTTACCGAATTGAAAGCTAAATTAGCAAATTCTGTTAATTTGAATAAGTGGAAGGATACCGTTGGATATTTTCATATAGTCTAAGGACTAGATTGAATATTCGCCAAAAGTTCAAGGACCACATTAAACAAATTAAAAGTTCTGGGACGATATTGCACATTAAGCTGAAGTTCAAGGATCGTATTAAACAAATGAAAAGTTTAGGGATGATATTGCATATTGGGCCAAAGTTCAAGGATCATTTGTGTGATTATCCCTATTGGGAATATAGAACTCTAAGAGTCTACTACTATAATAATTTTCCGTCCATTCTTCTTGTTGCCATTTTGGATGTCCTTGTCTTGTCTTTGCCTATGATGCTTATCTATCTAGTTCGATATACACTCTGAAGAACTATGAGCGAGTTATGCATATGCAAGGATGTGTTACTTGAGCTTGAGTGTTGCATTTCTGTCTCAAGAAAGTTTTTGCTTCTGCTTTCTTATCCAAGGCCCTATGCCAAGAGATCATAAATGATACTTGTTTGCCACAAATATGAGAGCCTGCCAGGGTGGTTATTTTTTCTATTGTTTCGTCTGTTTTGTACCTAATGTGGATGACACCAAGCCATATGATCAGCTGTCTCCTTATTGGTGTTGGTTGTTTATTTATGTGCCATGCTTCTTCATTTGAACAACTTCCAAACGACTGAGTTTTTTGGTCCAAATATCGTTCTTGCACTAACGGAGTCATGTGCAGGCTATCATAGTCTCATGTTGCGGCTGCTTCCATGGTCGTACATTGGCTGTTATTTCTATGAGCTGTGACAATGAGGCTACCCGTGGTTTTGGGCCATTGTTGCCGGGCCATCTTAAAGTTGACTTTGGAGATCAGGTTGCACTGGAGAGAATTTTTAAAGGTCTAAACCAACTCACAGTCTCTTTTGTTTACTTAGTCTATGGTTTCATAATATGCTGATCAAGCTTCATAATGTTTTTCTTCTAACTGACCTAAGAATTCAAATATGAGCTTCAGAATGAGTATTATCAGCGATATTAACCTTTAATCTATTGAAACAGCTATGTTGTGACATTATTGATCTAAGACTTATCATTCTTCTGTCTACGAGGTTAGAAAATGGAGATCGAATTGCTGGATTCCTTTTTGAACCTATTCAAGGAGAAGCTGGGGTATGTATGACTGACGGTCTTGACCAATTATAAGAAATGTTATCTTTTTCAGGGGATGGGACTGTTTTAGATTGAAATGTTGAGGACTTATCTTGGCCTTGTTTGGTGCAATACCATCTTCCTCTGTTGCTAGGGGTATCAATATGGATGAAGATTTATGTTGTGCACATATATTTGTTGCAGCGCTATGCCAACCTTTTGTAACTGTTGAGCATGACAAACGTCTCTAGTAGCATTTGTGATTCAAATATCTCAAATGGAGAACTTTCTTTGATTCACATTCTCGATTTTAAGAACTCTCTGTCTGTCTTCTTTTTTTTGGTCGGACTCTGTCTGTCTTCTTAAACCAGTCAGTTTTCAGACTCGACTCCTGTTTCACAAGGAATTCTGGTCAACTTTAATCTAACATGACCTAAACTGTTTGGGCTCTGGATTGAGTTCTCTCTTTGTTCCTTCTCCCCCTCACTTGAAGTTTTGAATTATTTCTGCCACATTATTTGCAGGTTATACTTCCTCCAGATGGTTATTTGAGGGCTGTCAGAGATCTTTGCTCGAAGTATAATATTCTAATGATTGCTGATGAGATACAAACTGGCTTAGCAAGGACAGGAAAACTGCTGGCATGTGACTGGGAAGAAGTTCGCCCTGACGTAGTGGTAAGGCATTGAATTACTCAGATCAAGGACCATGTTTATCATTTTGACATACATATATAATAATTCTGCATTTCAGTTCATTGTTATTACTTTCGGTGTTGATCTTCCTCCACATATTTTGCCTTTTGACCAACGGATGATATGTTTTCATTGCAGTTATTACTCAAGAATTGTTCAATTGAATTATATTTGGTTAGGTCCTCCGGGTTTATTTGGTTTAAGGAGAAATTTTGTTAACCTCTATGCCCTTAGAGAAGAATGTACATCTCTGCCTATTTCCTATGAAGCTCCTTTGAAGCCGAACGAACTGAAATCTTACAATTATACTCCTCTGTTTTCTTACTGGTTGACCACAGATATAGTGTTGATGTGTGGTCGAGAATGAGAGAATTACTCTATTCCTCAGATATACAGCTGAGAGTACAAGGCTAGAGGAATACACTTTTTAATCTTTAACATGCATAGAATCTGTCCAAAATTCTACAAGTCTAAGTATACTTTGGAGGTTATCAAATCAAACCACTTCAAGCAGAATATTTACAAGTTTTGTCAAGAATTCAATCAACACCGTATATTCATTTGAGGTGTGATAAAGTACGTTTCTTCAGAATTGTAATGGCACTATATCCATGAGCTGTCCTGAATTTAATGTGAATAATTGGGGTCAGTCCACAAATTTGTGCTTGGTCATATTGGCCTCCATGCATCTTTTTTTGATCCTTTTGTTTTTAAACAGATTTTGGGCAAAGCACTGGGTGGTGGAGTGATACCTGTAAGTGCAGTGCTTGCAGATAAAGATGTAATGCTCTGCATTCGACCTGGAGAGCATGGAAGGTTTGAAAACTGTGCCTTTTGTGAATATTATTTCGTTTCTTTTATGAATAAAATTCTCCTGAAAGTTATATTTTGCAATCTTACTTAGTAAACGGTTGCAGGGAGTTTTGGCTGCAGACACCTGTTAAATCCCATATGACTTTCAAGATCTATATCATTTTTGTGATTAACCAAAGAGTGATTGGATGCCAGCTTCAAAGGAAAATTCTCGCTTATTTCAAATGTAGCCAAAGAAATTTTATCGGTTTTGTTGGTCCAACTTTTGACATGCTATAGCATTATTAATCTATCCCATGCAGAATTTTAGATCTGCCTGACCAGACAAACATGTTGTAGTTGGTTGATATATTAGTTTTTCTGCCCTTAAGATTAGGTTTGAGGTTCTCTAGGATGGAGATTCAGTCAGTATATCTAGAACTTATACACTGAATGAAGAGTTGACGATGTGGAGGTAAAATGGGCTCCTCCCACAGAAACAGTCAAAAAGTATATTGTATGGGGAAGCCTATGACCATGGTCATGTATCAGAACCTCTCACATTACGCTCTTACCTGTTATAGAGTTTAGCTACTGATAAGCAAGCTGCTTAACACTATTTTGCTTTTGTGGTTCTTCAGGTCATTGTCACTTACTTATTTTTCGGTTCTTTTCTAAGTCTTTGAATTTTTTTTTTTTTTTGGTAAGGCTGTCTGGTATTTTTTCTCACAACCCTTTCTCCATTTTGTTGTTGTGTGCAGCACCTTTGGAGGAAATCCTCTGGCCAGTGCAGTAGCAGTTGCTGCTCTAGATGTAATCAGGAGTGAGGGGCTTGTTAAGAGGTGTGTGCTTTTTCACTGGCTCTTATGTTAAATCATCCTTAGGGACAACCTATAAGTCAACACCATAGCATGTCTCAATCCAAAAGTATGCCATGTAATATTTGTCAGTGCCTTCTTGTCATCTTGGCATATTGGCTGTACTGATGGGTGACCACCAAGAAAATGGGCCAAACAATTCAAATCATCTGCATTTCATTGGCTCATCAACTTTTGAAAATGGTTTGTTCTGATGTCATTTTAGCTGTTCTCCAAGCACAGACCACCTTTGCATGAAGGATTTATGAGTTAAAATATGTTTCTCCTGCCGGGAGTGTTTTGCATACCTTTCAGTTCTATGCTAGTCTCTTTACCTTAGTTATATTTCTAATTTATGTCTGCTACTCTTCTGCAGATCAGCCCAATTAGGAGAGGAGTTAAGGTTTCAGTTAATTAAAGTTCAGAAGAAATTTCCAGAGTATATAAAAGAAGTGAGGGGGAGAGGATTGTTTAATGCTGTGGAGCTGAACAGTTCCAATTTGTTCCCCATCTCCGCATATGACATCTGTCTGAAGTTAAAGGAGAGGGGGGTTCTTGCCAAGCCAACACATGATACTATCATCAGATTGACTCCTCCACTGTCAATAAGGTAACGTACATGCTTACGGTTAGTAAATGTGATTGATCAACAATGCTTCGCATTTGAATAAGAAATTACGAAGTCACAAAAAGAAGTACTTTTAAGATGTATCTATCAATATAACCTCAGCCAGAGAGATAAATACAAATCGCGACACTCTGATTTTTTGGTTTTGATGGTTGTAACATTAAGATTTATATTATCAATAAAGCCTCTGCCAGAGATAAAGTACGATTGTGATGCTCCGATTTTCTGGCTATGATGTTCTTCTTCAAAGAGTTCTGGGCGCAACATTACCTGTTATTCTTGGAACTTCTCTTCTTTTTACAAACAGAAGATCATACCAGTAGATGGATATAGACGGCTCTTATATTTGCAGAATGAGGACAAAATGCTAACCAAATTCTTTATTAACATACCATAAATGAAAATGCCAGCAAATGAGATCCATGTACACGCTGCCAAAAAATTTATGAATTGCATCTTAAACTATCAGCTAAAGCAATGGTTTGTTCCTTTTTATGTTGAAACTTACGACCACCCAATCTGTTAGGGCTTAATTGAGGGGTATAGGTGGAGATCCTATGTCCTTTTAAAATGTATGTTTTCAATATTTGTCTCTTGTTACAGATTCAGCTTTATCAAGAAGTGATAATTTCAATGAACACTTGTCTCAGATTTACTATTTCCGATTGCTTAGCTTTGGCTTTTGAATGTGCGTCTTACTTTACATACTTTAAGTAGTTCCATCAACTGATACAGCCACTATCTTTGACGTTTGCTTGCAATTTTTTAGTGCGGAGGAGCTCCAGCAAGGTTCGAAAGCACTTCATGATGTTCTGGAACTGGACCTTCCAAAGATGCCAAAGGTGAAACCAGAGAATTCATCCCCCACTTCCAGTGCATGTGATCGTTGTGGCCGGAAAATGTATTGACTCTTCGAAATACATCTCAGTCAAATGTGTAAATGTTCTCGTGTTTCTAGACAAATAAGGCTCCACCTCATTTTCTGAAATAAGGTTCCATGGCACTCTGCGCTAATATTGTCTCTTCTCTCACTTTCCTTTCCTTTAATCTTTAGACAGAAAAGAAAAAATGATTCTTTAAAATGGTATCTGGATATTTATGGGACTGTGTTTATGTTAACATCAGTAATAGAAGTATAATGTCGGATGAAGCTCAGTTATATATCGGGTACGGGCAGATGAGTTCTCATTCCAGTCACTCTTTGGTCTTTAATACATCGTTGGCAATTGGAATTGCTCACATTTTAGTAAAACGAAAGTTGTGCATGTGATAGCAGCAACAGACATTAGCATGATCAGCTACAACTTAGTTAATTAGTACTGTGTCTTAGCTTCAAGATAGGTCTATTCGGCATATTTCTTTCCCCAAAACAGGTCCTTTGGCGTATCAAGTGGCGCAATCATTTGTGTATTCTATGATAATGTGCTGATGATGCATGCGTTTTGTATTTTGCAACTTGGTCGGCGCTGGAAATTACCAACTGCTGGTCTAGTATTCTTTCTGTTGCCATTTGGTCACTTTTGCCACGATCAACTCTCGCTTTAATGATATGTTCGCTAGCGAATGCTATTTTAGGTTTTGGATCTTCCAATCCAGTCAGAGGTGACGGGAGGAGACTGGCGCGGTCGTGCTACGTTCGGACTTGGTTGCTTTCGACTCGAAAGCAAGTCCTCCCTCTGGAATAACCTAATCACCCTGTTTATATGGATGAGATTAAGCTGAAGCTTATCTTTATCCTTGCTGATCACATGACTCCCCTCTTGACTTCTGAAAGTATGCTTACTCGTTTATGCAAACAGTGTAATGCAATCTTCAGGTGCAACGGAAATAGTAGACCCGGCACTCGGTATAAATGATGTTTTTGTCAAACAAAAACAAGACGGATGTCGGGACTCGGAACTGGCTTTAGAAATGTGCAAATGATGCATTCTTGTCCATGGATATCATCTCCTAGTTCAGTATAAAAGCATTCGTGTTGGCTCGACTTGGTCGCCAGGATTGAACTGGCATAGCAGTTATCGTCCAGCTCAATTTTGCAGTACTTCTTCCGGCACTTGTGTGTTGATTCTATTCTATCTCTGGCCCCTTAACAAGAACAAAGAAGGGCTTATGATGAGACGAGAACAAATATCTCTTTTGACAGCTTGTGGTACAAAATCTAAGTACATTAGAAGGATGAATCTTGGGAAATGGGTGCAATGCGCTTGAACGATATCAAAATGCAGAAGGGTCATCACACATTTTCTTAGTCCAAGGCTGCTCAGGCAAGAGGTAAACTATGAGTTTTTATGCAAATATCCATCCTTTGTAACAACTTATAGCATAAAAAAGGCACTCGAAGTGTTCTATTTTTACTAAAAAAATTCATTCGTTTGAAGGTAAACTGTTTTTAGAAAATTGTTTTCTAACTTTCCGATATTTGGATGATAGAAAACTAATCAACGTACGGAAAATATTTTTTATTGACTGAAAACAACAAACTTAGATTGGGGAAAAATGACTTCCCCTTCTCATCAGAAGGAAATTATTTTTTCTAAACCACAAAACAAATGAAAATCAACCATTTTCCTTTATGAAGTTTTCAGTGAAACAACTGCACCCTAAAATTCAACTTCTTGCATGAGTAAATGCCAATGGAAATGCGAACACAAATCAAAAGGCGGTTATGGCAAAGATTGGACTGCCCTTGTAATCTCACACACGATGCCACATGAGCTGTCGACTCCTAGTGAAGTGACTGGACACAAAACATAGCAGTTCAAAGTAACTAAATGTGTCCAAGCTTTAGAAAGATTAAACTCAACAAGACACTAAGGTTAAATGAGCAAATGGCATAGAGCAACCACGCCGGACTAGAAGCAACCCATGTTCTAAAGATGTTCATGTCCTCCCGAAGGATCACGCACCAGTACTCCCGGACAGACGAGCCTTCCGATTGTCGCATTATCCGCATGATCGGTCATTCCGTAATAGCGAAAGCATTGCACGTGTGGCCCCAGATAAAGCCACTCGAATAAAGAAATCGAACGCCCGTTGGCATTGTGATTCTGCGAAGCAATCTACACGCCTTTCCGATTCTGGCCATATTCTCCAGCCCCCACAAGCTGAAATTATTCTTGGGATTGGCCTTTCCCGGCACTCAAAAGGAGGACAAATCGACAGTTCGCATCCCCGTCAACTACCTTTGATTCTAACACGACACCCCCTCTTTCATGATGCTGTCGTTGTCGCTCTCCAAAGATGAGAGAACCGGACAGCAAAAGCTGGTGACATCATCAATAATGCAGGGGGGTTTTGCTGATCCATCGCGTTGGTTGGAATGATAGACTCTCAATCAATAAGAGGGACATTGTAGAAAGGTGCATGGAAAAAGATGAGAAAAAAGGTGAGATCTTCAATGACATGGGCCTAGAAGACTCGATACCCAGTTCGCCTATCATTCAATACCGACTCCGTCGCAACTGCTCTGAAAGTGGTTCGAGTGACAGAACAGACATCCAAAAAGCAGTGCACTTTTTAAGGTCTTGCGTGCTCTTAAAGAGGAGCAAGCGCAGAGGTACTTCTCAAGACAGCATCATTTTTCCAACATCAATGAGCGAGGATTCGACTTCAAAATTCGATACAACCACCACCTGGACTACTATTCTCGAGGAAGAATGCTAGTCGGTGAATCTGACGGTGGCATCTCTCGGACCCACTTAGACAATACAGCTCATTCTCAGTACATATTCAATGAATCCAACAAATACTTTTTGGCCCGAAGCAGCCAAAATCATTTGTTTACCATGCACTTCATCACTTTCAGGGCATTTTCCACCGCCCCTATTATACAGCAAAATGGCTGCTAGTGACAAGGGAACCATTTTCAAACAATTCTTGAATAAAACATGTATCGCACTCTGGTCTAGGAGTATCCTTCAGCATGAACAACACTAATAACAATTAGGGCGACGGAAAACAATAGAAGAGTCACGCCCTGCGAATCATCTGAAAGTGCACCACTGCGTCATTAGGATATGTGAAAAGAAGCAGCCACTTCACCTTATTAGGTATACAAGATCAGTTACACGTGAAAAAGTATTGTAAGAGAAGGAAAAGAAAGGGAGAAGTAAAGCCGATGTAAGCAGTACAGATTACAATGTCTGCTCGATCCTTACAAGCATCATAGCTTTCCTACAAGTTTTGAAAGAAGCATGAAGTTACCAAACATGATATCATACACCTCTGTCCCGTATAACTGGGGCCAAAACTCCCATGTAACATGCTACAATAACTTCACAACAGAGAACTTGTCATTTTTTTTATCATGACTCTTCATAAGCTTGGAATTCCACCTTCATCATCCTTTATTATAATTCACCTCAGCCGACTGTGCTGGCACAAGCATCAGGATTTCAAAGCCCCACGAAGAGTACACTGGTTCGTGAATTTCTAGAGTATATGTTCTTCACTACAATATTCACATAGTATAAGATTACAAGTTGAGAAGACTACAAACTCAGGAATCTAACATCATTTATATAGTTGTTGTGCTCATTGCAAGCACATGCCTTAGGAAATCGACCGGCAGATGCATCTAAAATATCAGAGCTTAGAACAGAATTAAGAGACTAGCCCCCAAAGAAGTACTTCGCATAGACAGCACACTTTGGCTCACTTGAAGCTGCATTGGCTGCTCCTAGCACTGACAAAATCGTGGTCTCATCCAGCCCCACCGGTGCAAACTTGTTTTCCCTTTTAGCAATCAGCTTACCCTGAAAATAATAGGTATACCCCCACATGAAACAACATTATTTTCTTTTTCATTTAGGATAGCATGATGCTGTCAGTACATATATTCCGACCTAAAAAGGTTGGTAATGAAACAGCTGAAGATGGGTAGAAGGTCATGCAATCAAATCACAGTGCACGTGTTAGAATAATCCCCATGTCGTCTCCAAAACAAAAAAGAAATTAAGACAACATACCAAGTTCTAGCGGTAGAGAATCTACAGGTCCCAAAAACATTAAGCAGGTTGGTAGAGCTTCCTAAGGCACTGGCTTATTTCAAAAAGGTACAGTAACTCTAGCAAAGCATTTGGACAGAAAGGTTGACATGGAAACAAGTACAGGCTGCGCAAAACAACCCCCACAAGAAGAAGAAGAAACAGCGGCAGCTAATATGATGAACTTATAAAATTTGCACAGGAATGCTTTTTGCATTTTTCACTCACACTTTCACATGTAAAAGTCGCTTCTCCAACTAATAGCTGAATAATGTATCCACAGGAAGTTAGTTTCACTGCCAAAGAGATTAACTAACTCTTTAACCATACAGGAGACAATATTCGCTTCCTACAGACCATTACACTGAAAATCATTTTCTTAGCAGTTGCAATCAAACCTTAAAAGAGTGCCTCACAATTCTAATTAGATGATTAGTAAAACTTCATAGCAAAGGAAGGCGGAATCAATGGCAGTCCACATTTGATCTTAGAAAGCAGACAAAGCTTGCTTTAGTAGTTTCTGCATCTTCTCATATTACAATCAAGACATCTTCTACCTCAATAATTTTTTCAAACAAAAGTATGTGGGGAAAATCCATTGAAAGCAATTAACGCATAATTCAGACAAAAATATTCTACAGAACACTAGTTATTACTACAATATATCATTTCCAATACCTATTGTAGCTGTAATTACAAGAGCGAATGTGATACCAAAAGATGCAGTAAAGAAAAACAGGTACCTAAGGAAGACTTTGAAATTATGGGGCGGGGAAACATGTGACCACATTAATATACAAGTATTTAGAAAGATCCACCTTAGAGAATAAAGTTTATGCTTAGAACAAGAGACAAACTTCCTTGTGGAGCTCAAAACTAGAGTTTCATACGGAAATGACCATCTGAAAACATCAAAACCTACTGGAAGACTACCAAAGGTTTACTTGAGTCGAAATGTCACATCAGAATTAAATAAGTAGAAGAGCCATCAAAGAAAGTAACTAGAGACTCGCCATTGAATATAAAATCAAGACATACAGACGATCAGTCTGCTAGTGATGGCCCTATGGGACGAGCCAAGACTCAATCCGCACCCCCAAAAGAATACCAAGCCACGAAATAGAAAATATGAAGCAACAATTCTTGCACCTGAACAAACTAGCGAAGCCACGACAAGACTATACCAATCTAGAAACAATACTACCTCAAATTGCACGAAACTGAAAATATGAAGCAAACAAACCATCAAAGATGTACCTAGCAAGCCATGCAATTTACAAACCAATCCAGCAATCATTTCAATAATTAATGTAAAAGCTAGTTAAGGCACGAGTAGACTATACGAATCAGCAACAGTACGTAAAGGGATAATGCATCCTCGTAACAAACAGAAAATGTGAAGCAAACAAAATATCAGAGATGTACCTGAACTTCCAGGGGGATATCAAAATGAGTTCATCTCCAAGCAGTAGGTCCTCCTTTTGACCAGCATTCGAGCCGCAGTTCCATAAGGCTCCTCAAATGCAGTCGAAATCCAGGACCCATCAGCCGTGTCCTTCTTCGACCCAGACTGCTCACTAGGTCTTATGGCAACCAAAGTTGCCCCTTTCAGTACAACCCCATCGGGCAATTCCAGGTGCGGCGCATACCAGAGCCTCATATTGAGCGCAGGCACCAATGTCCTCTTCGAAGATGAAGAAGCTGATAATGGTTTCACCCGCAGCTCCTCGAGCTGCTCTCTGTTCATACACAACACTCCTTGCCCATCAGCATCCGTCAAAACCAAGCAATCGAGAGTCTTATGCTCTGCAATTATGGGCTGCAATAAGTAGTGCCTTGCAGATGCAGCAATCAAAGAGCTTATAGTCCAAACAACCCTCAATTTGAGGCCTCCATTTGTGTAGAAGGACTCGGGCATACTTCCGCTATCGTCGTTGGCGCAACCCGCATCTGTTCCATTCTCAAAACCCACGAAATTCTTGAATGGCCCAGGCCGTACAACCGAAGAAGCACCCAAAATGACGCAATTGTCAAGCGTAGACCCAAAATCCGCCCTCCACTTCAACAGAATCCCACCATCAATCCCCAACTCTCCACTCGGCAATTCAATGCGGAGGAACCGAATCTCATTGAAATTCTTCAAAACCTGAGTAGGAGAGTGGTGAGTGACGCCACCCTGGTCCATTTCGCCATCGCATTCACTCCCGACAGAGAGCGAAGACGAAGAGGAAGGACCCAACTGGGCCCCCCTCTTCGCTCCAGAGAACAAGCCGAGCGCCTGAAGAGGCTTCACTATGCTGCCCAGGACCACGCGGAAGAAGCTCGCGAGCGGGTTCCGCCCCTTGTCGGAGAGGGCAGGGGAGGCGGACTCGTCTTCGGAGATGACGCAATCGACGCGGACGAGGACGGTGTCGACCTGGGGGACCAGGCAGCGGAACCGGCGGGACACGACGCCGCAGCGGCCGAGGGCCTTGACGTCGGCGACCCGGTTGAAGATGAGGAGGAGGAGGGAGTCCGGGAGGCGGTCGAAGTGGTCGGCCGGGACGACGGGCTCGGGGTGCACGCGGGAGGAGCTCGGATCTGACCTCAAAGACGACATCTTTCGACCCGAATTCGGAGGCTGTGAAGTCGTGCAGCGCTCATCCGAAGGAACCGCGAGATGGGTCGGGCTCTTTCTCGCAGCAGATCTACCGCACAACGAAAGAAACACCCCCACACACCCCCACACGCCCGCACGCGCACGCACACACAGAGGGAATGCTTACAGGTGATGAAGAAGAGGAGAGAGACAGAGACAGAGACAGACGGACAGGGACAGGAACTTCAGCACAGGGGAGAGAGAGAGAGAGAGAGAGAGAGAGAGGAGGAGAAGGAAGATGATGCCCTGTTGTGGCTAATGCCTGTCTGGACATGGCAAAGACTTCATCTTTGTAGAGAAGAAGGAGAGAGAGAGAGAGAGAGTGAGCTGTTTGGTCCAGTAGGGAAGGAAAGCGTGAAGTGAACCAGCAACGATTTGCAAGTTACCCCCATAGAGTTTTTTTTTTTCTTTATATATTTTTATTTTTAATCTTTATTTTATTTTTATTTTTTGGTTGGTGTTTTATGATTAAAAAGGGATTTTTTTTTATAAAAAAAACTAAAGATCGCGGAAGATTAAAAAAAATTGGATTTCGGAATGGTTTATCGGATCCTTAGGCGCGCGCTAACCACCCTAAACTCAGCACGGGATTCTCTCTAACCCTATTGACCGCAATTTGGTGCCTTACTCGTTACGAGGTAAGTGAGATTAGACCCGCCGCTAGCTTAACTTAGGCCGGTTAGGAACCGAGTGAACTGCGGGAGCCCGCTTACATTCACGAGCCAGCGATTTTCAAATTTGGGAACTTTTTTCTTTTTGGTAAAAGAGTTTAGGAACTTAGTTACGCTAGTTTTGCCAGGCGTCTGTTATCGATATCATTTGTCCTTCTCGGAAAAAAAACCGTTGTTCCATGCAATCTTTTTTCAATTTTTATTCCGAAATATATAATTCTAGATGGCCACTTGAAAGTTCACGACAATAAAATTAACAATCAACCAGCAATAAATAAACAAATAGAGCAAATGCAAAAATAAACCGAGCAATATCCGGCAAAATTAGTGTCCCGGGATAGGATCCCTTTGAGTTATGTACAAAGATAATCATATTTAAGTTTAAAGATACAAATTTAAATATGAAAACCGCCCTCGATTTCGAAGTAAAACGAAACATGAATTCTATATGAAAAAGCTAGCAAAAAATGATAAACCGGGTTATTTCTATTGGTAAATTGCATGCGAATCCTAATTTTCTTTTAAATGAACTTATTTAATTTTTTTTTATGAAATGGCATGGTTTAGATATGGTAAATGCTGAATCTTAATGATGGAAAAAAATTCCTGCCAAAAAAAAATGACGGAAAAACAAACATGCAATGACACGTTGGAATCGACTACGCTCCACGCGGAAAAACGATATCAGAGAAAAATCGACATTCGTTCAATCTCGACTTTTCTATAACCTGCAAAAATAGACGTTAGGACCAGTCCAGATGTATGTTACCATAAGGGAGAATAGTGCATGTGGCGTCTTAACTTTAGTTCAACGTAGAATGCCATTTTTCGATATTTAATTTGTACAATATGACCCTTGAACTTTTTCAATTTATTCAATGCGGTCTATGAATTATTGGTAAATGTTCAATGCAGTTCTTCCATTTGCGTCATTTTCATATAGTCTATGAACTGAATTAAACATTTACTAATAATTTAGGGACTGCACTGAATAAAAAATGGGTTAATATCACGAAAAACCTTAAAACTAATATACTTGTGACAAACTTACCCTAAATTAATATTTTGACCACTAAAAACTCCAAACCAGTACACTTGTGACAAATTTACCGTAAACTAATTTTTTTATCATAATAACCTCAAACTGATACATTTATGAAAAATTTGTCCTCCGTTAAATTAGATTAATATTATGAAAAATCACAAATTACTACACATGTGACAAATGGATAGTAAAATCCCAAACTGGTACACCCGTCTTACGTGACATACCATCACGTCGGTGACTTTCGGCGAAAATCAACCAGAATGGCAATACTGAAATTTCGTACAAAGGTTTAGAACTAAGTTGGCGAGATTAAAAAATTCAAGACCGAATTGACATCTATACAATAAGTTTAAAACTAATTAGATAATTTCACTCTAATAGAGATGAATGGCAAAAAAAGTCCAGCTTAATTTTGACCACCACGATCCAAGCACAAATAAACTAGCCACCACCTATCTGAGAGCAAATCGCCGAGGTCACCCTGCCATAGAAGCTCCGCTCCTCAACAACTTCCAGTTCCGGCGCACTTGAGGTCGAAAGCCGGCCGGCGATCCAATCTCACGCTCCGGCACCCGACCCTACAAAGTCGTCTTCCTCGACCGGGTGGGCGGCTCTCCGAGGATCGCACGGACACCACGGCCCCGTCAACTTTCCGGCCATTTTTCTCGGGAAAAGGTCGGGGGTTTCCATACCATGGACAACATGCCTCAACGTGCCGGGGTTTCCCTCCTCGCGTCCCGCCATGAGAACGAGGGGGAAACATACGTTATAAAACGACACTGCTCAGATCCAACCTCTGCTCGGGTCACGAGTTGCCTGATGCTCGCAGCTTTTAAGGTTTTGAAGAAAGCTCATCGGACTGATTAAATTTAAGTGTGTGCACAGAACATGGACTTCCAATATGATAATCAATGTGGTTCTGGCATTAGGTATACGTGCTACATTAAAGGGTCCAAACTTTTTGGGCTAGTCTTCGAAAATTATGATTTTTTTTTTCGAGTAATGGTTCCGGCGATTCTTCGACTTTTGCTCGTTGTTTAATGTCGTCTTTAAACTCTCTTTTTTTTTATATGGGCAAGGTCATTGTTTGAACCGTTTAATTTCTGTCTAATATGGTCATTTTTTTGCTGAAATTTAAAGAAATTTGTTGATTTAGCTGTTAAAGTTACCGACTTGTCGTTTTTTTTTTATTTGTTCCATTTCGTCATTGGATTTTATTAGTTTGTGTGATTCCGCCCTTAAATTATTTTAATTTATTTATCTCTCTAACGGCCTTCACTTGAACATGGTGAGGGCCGTCAAATATTCTTCAAGATAAACCTCGACAGCCCTTATTCAGGACCTAGTAACTTTCGGCACAATCCCTTGACAAGTCATACACACAGCACGTGTTAATGTGTTTGTAGAAGATTAATTGCGATGAATAATAAATGTGTCCGGTATTCACCAACCCATTTTACGCGATTGCACACGTTCAATTAAACAATTTAAAATGTTCTTTGTGTAAACATAATATGTTAAAATACATTTAGATATAATTACAAACTTTTTAGAACAAGTAAGCATTCTTGTATATAAGAATTTATGTCTTGAACGTTATGTGTTAGGTAATCCATTTAATCGATGTGTTGTGTTTGGGTTTTAATACTATTTTGCATTGGGATAGATCTAAATTTGACATGGCACAATTGGGAGAGAATGAAAAAACAGTTCATGGACTGAATTGAACGAATACGCAAAATATGAGACAAAAGTGCACAAAAACAATGATAAGTCAAAAATTAAAGGGACTATTCCATCGATGTTCGCAGATTCCCTTAATGATTCGAACACAAGGACCATATTGAACCACTTATCAAAAGTTCAGCGATGACATTAAATAAAAAATAAGTTAAGGGATGACATCGAGTAATAAGCAAAAATTCAAAGATTAGCGGTGTCATTTACCCTTATTTTTAAGTTGCATTGCATAAATTTTCAAGTCTCTAATTTTCTATATGCATTGACATTGCGTTTGGAGACCCACAATTCATATAAGTCATGCGCTCCTAATAGATTGCCAATTCTTTTGGTGAATTGAGCTATGGTCTAATAGTACATCGCCAATACCTTTAGAAAATCATAAGCAATTAAATTAGCAAATTAACCCCATCTTAATGTCTTGAGATAGGCCAAATACTTGTTGGGGTAGTTGGTTGGGGTGCGGAGAATTTTTAGCCTAGGAACGGGTTGCATGCACGAGCCAAAAATCTCGACTCAACCAATTCATAAGATTTGCAAAATATTTCATGGGTCTCAAGATAAACAGGTTTTGCACTCATGCCCCTAGATTATAATCAGACAAGGAAGATTTTTTTTTTTTCAGTTTGATTTAGAAAAAAAAAAGCAATTACTCATAAATCCTCTTTGACTGACTTTCAATTGGGTAAGGGAGTTGAGCTTTGTTTGGTGCTCCAAATCTAGTCCAAGAAATCACCAGGGAAAAATGCTAGAGTGGGTAAAAGGTGATCATATTCAATAACTCAGAAATGCTAAAATCAAAACGTTTGGGTGCTTAATAAAATTAAACAAGCTTGGTAGTTCTACCAAATTATATTTAAACGATTTAATTACGTAAAAATGCAATTATATGTTAAAAAGAATGGTTAATACCACAAAAAAATCCAAACTATAATACATGTGATAAATTTACCCCAAACTAATTACTTGACCATCAAAAACTCCAAACTGGCATACATGTGATAAATTTATCTAAAACTAATTTTTTGACCACAAAAAATCCAAACCGGGTACACTTGTGACAACTTTACCCTCCGTTAAATCTGATTAATACCATAAGAAATCACAAATTGATAAATATGTGACAAATGGAGAAGTAAAATCTCAAACTGGTGCACCCGTCAATTGTCACGTATCATACAACTCAATAATTTGACGATAAAATTTAACAGAAACTAACGGATGGTAAATTTGTTATCGATATACTAGTCTGGAATTTTTTGTAGTAAAAAAATTAGTTTGCGGCATTTTTGTCATAGGTGTATCAGTTTAGAGTTTTTCTTGATATTAATCTTAAACGGAAATGGGTTACTTGACTTTATCACTATTTAGATTTTTTTTTGTCAATCACAATTCCCCGGTTGACGGGAAACTTTTTTTCTTGTTCGAAATCAACCATCGTTGAGATGTAACCTTTTTTTTCTTTTTATTTTCAAAAATATTTTATGATTTCTCATTAAATAAAGATGTTGAAGCTCTGCAGATTCTGGCCAAATGACGAATCGATGAACCCAAGCCAACCCCATCACAAGCACACAAAGAAAATCCTTACGCTTCTGAATTTCAATGGGCAAGTGGCTAGATTTAGATTAAATTATAATGCTAATTAATTTATTAGTTAATTAATGGAACCGGACATTATATAGTTGACTTTGTCATTTATCGGTTGTCATTTGCGAGATGCGCGGTTATACTGTTGTTGCCAGATCATAATTGGAATGTTCACATGCCTTCGCAAATCACAAATGCCTCCAGCAATCCCTTCGGCGAGGCGAAGCAGTCGTCATTGGCGGTTGCACGAGGTAGGATTGGTGGCAGCTGGTGGTGGCGAGGCTTTCGTCGTTGGCGGTTGTGCAAGGTAGGATCAGTGGCGGCCGGCGGTGGTGAGGCCAAGTGATGGCAGCTGGTGGTGGCGAGGCTTTCGTCGTTGGCGGTTGTGCAAGGTAGGATCAGTGGCGGCCGGTGGTGGTGAGGCCAAGTGATGGCAGCGGTGGAAGAGGCGATGGCCGAGCCTTCCGGTGGTGGTCCACAACATGGTTTTCGAGGATGGCAAACGTGAACCAATTTTTTTTTTTTGGCAAGAAGGGATTCTTTTTGAAAAAAACAATCATTGCGAAGCAGAGAGCTAATGTCTAGCCAAAAAAAAAAAAGTGCTGTCGACATGTCAAATGCCAATTAAGACATCTAATGGCTACCTAATGATGTTAATGCAATATCAGTAATTCCCGTCGATCAATTTGGCAGAGATCTCATATTGAGCCCTATTCAAAAAGTGCGAATACTAAAGTCCATGAAATCATATTCCTCATACGGCGTACACTATGCGATGTAATTATCAATGAATAAGTATGTTCATAAACCTTTAGCAAAAACAGTTATGATATCAAATGTTAAATTAAATGTAACGAGAATGGAATGAAGAACACGAGCAAATTCCTTGAGTGATACATAGTTATAAACGAGGAATTGGATGAGGAGGGCAAGTAATTTTTATTACCGTGTTTATTTCACCAATCCCTTTTACTTTCGTGTTGGTTGAACAGCACAAGTAATTTCCGTTACCGTGTTGGTTTCACCAATCCTTTTTACTTTTGTGTCGTATTAGTTTTCCGGCACACAAAAACATGTTTGAAGAGAGAAATGGTTGTTTCAGTCGGGGTTGATTCTATGATTCGCCGAATGACAGAAACTTACATGATAACAGGTCATATTTTTTCTTAACTCATATGCAAAATGTCGTAACACAAAACTCTTAAAGGTTTTACAGTCAACATGCGAGATTTACTTCTTTTTAATCCGATGGTCATCAAGGGATCAAGATCCATTCTCCGAGAATCCTTACCCAATTACACTATTGAGCTTTAACGTAAGCAATTTTACAAATGAATCATCTTATGAAAGGGAATATAGATGTAATATATGCCGAAATTAATCGACGATAAGCGAATTCAATATCCCTCAACTTTCTCAATTATAACCATTTTGCTTCAATTGCAATTAATAATTTATCTATATCTTTTTTAACCAAACATTTTTTGTTGCTTCCAGGACTGAAGTGAGCAACGAGACGTGAATCGCTGTCACATCCGTTGAAATAATTATATTTTCGATCATTACCGATTGTGGAGTTTCCTTCGCCCGTACCCTGATTGAGGGGTTACAACTTACAAGTTTTATAAATTTGACTAAAAAATAAATATGAACAAATGTTTATATTGCCGAATCCTCAATCAGAAGATCTGTTGGAGGAAGTTTTCTCAACGAGCGATGGAGGAAAATATGATTTCACGAAACGTTATTCCTAATGAAATATGAAATTTTGGAAGGGAAAAATTGGAAAACGTGAAATGTTAACTAGGAATATTTTTGTTGGTTTCAATTGATATCACCCAAAAAAAAAATTAAATTGAAATTTCGTTGACTACCATTCCTTTCCCACAAAAAAGTTTAGTGTAAAAGTAGCCAATGTCAAAGTCTTAAATTTAATTTTTGAAGGCACACTTTTTCAAAGGCATGGACCTCGGGTAGCTTTGTACCATGTAGGTAACGATATCATTCGTCCTCTTGTTGTTCACATTAATGAAAAATCATCAATAGGAAAATGCTAAATTTATCTCATAAGAAGGATTATTACATGTTGGAAACGAAAAAAAAAAAAAAGATCGATATGCGATAATTTTCGTATTTTTAAATAAGTACTTATAAGTCGTCTCGTACTTGCATCGGTCCAAGTCTTGTTCTTAGTAAATTTTATTGTAATATGGGAAACACTATTTTTATGCATTTTTTTGTCAATTAGCAAGTATTATATGAAAAATTTGGTGAGACAATTATTCTAAAAGTTTAAACTAATAAATGAATGCGTGGTTTGATATTTAATACGTGAGCTTCTCATTTATCAAATACATCAATACATACAATTAAAATTGTCAGCTTACTAGTAATATTTTGGGTTAATACAATAAAAAATCTCAAATTGGTACATTGGTACCACATTTACCTCAAATTAATTTTTGTGTCACAAAAAATCTAAATTGGTATACCCGTGCCCTATTTACCTTAAACTAATTTTCATACAACTAAAAATTAAGGATTTTAGCAGATTTTTGAAACTTGAGGGAGCTCTTAGTGCAGAATTAGCATAATAGAAGATTTACCAATCTAAGATTATGGTAATTTGGAATTTTTTTGTGGTATACAAAATTAATTTAGATCAAAAGTGGCATTAGTGTATCAGTTTGGGATTTTCTGTGACGCGAAAGTTAATTTTGGTTTAATGTGGCACGTGCATCAATTCAGTTATTTTTAAGACACAATAATTAATTTGACGTAAATATAATACGAGTGTACCAATTTGAGATTTTTTAGGGTATTAGCTCAATAAATATCTCTTGCACGGTTTGCCCTGGATATCAACCAGAAAAGCATTGCTGTACTGAAATGTTGTTGCCTGCCATTCTTCTCCTAGAAAAGTTCACTATAAAGGTCTGGCTTTGCCATGGTACGGACCCTCGGGTAGCTCTGCATGGCCACGCATCGCTCCCAATCCAAACGGGGCTTGCGATTTCCGACACAACTGACTTGTTCCGAAAGACTGTCGACGTCGTCGTCAACGCCGCAACATTTATTGTCCCGATTAATGATACACCGGTAAGATAAAAGGATGTGCGACCATCTTACATTGCTATCAACGCATGGGGGCATGTAGGGATAGGGATAGTTTTTTCTTGCATTAAATACTCGCAATAAATACAGGCAATAATAGAGTTTGCTTGAGAGAGAGAGAGAGAGAGAAGTTATTGCTTTTCTTGCAATTGAGTTTTTTAACACATTGCTTCACGGGGATCGCAATCTTTTGGGCTCCATTCCTTTCGGTTCTGCTTGTTTGCTTATGATTGCCATCGTCCTAAAACTCACCTGAAACCATTAACCTGGGTTGTACTCAAAACTCGGACATGCCAAGTACCAACCGATTTACCGAAGGCCTAGTGCATTACCGAAGGCCTAGTGCTTGCATATAAAGGTTCTGCCCGTAAAACGAGGAAGTACCAATTATTCGTTTTTTCTGAGAAGTACTTGTATATCAAGCATTGTGATGATCGCATTCCACACCTATGGATTGAAGTACTTTTTAAGGTATACCGTATCGCATGTCTGCATGGTTCATATTCTTTCATATACATGTGGTCTCCTTCCGCCTTTTAACTTAGGTTTCTGAGTTGGACTTTCTGACATAATATCATAATCGGATTTTGCTTAGTATGCTATATACATATTGTATCCCTTCATTTATTAGTTTAAACTTTTGGACCAGACTTTCTATAGCATACTTTCAAATCTCTCCTCTCTTTTTTTTTAACTCCATCGATCTTTCAAATTTTTCCCTTAACTTTTTTTTTGTCAGACATTCATTTCACTTTTTAGTTTAAACTTTTGGATAAGGCTTTTTTACGGTGCACTTTCAAATCCTTCCTCTTTTTCTAACTCCATCGATCTTTCTCTTGTATCGAGCCAACATAATATAAAAGGGTAAAATTGTGAGAAGGGAAAAGTACCGAAAAAGTCATAAACATATTGCACTGGTACTAATCCCGTCCTAAACATTTTAATTGGATCAATTTAATCATAAACCTTTTCACACTTGTACCAATTCAGTCCTACATGACAGCTAGCGTCCACCTCAGCAATTTCCCATCTAAATTGACTGGATGGACTGAATTGGTATTAATGTGAAAAGATTCAGGATTAAATTGATCTAATTAAAAGATTTAGAATTAAATTGGTACCGAGCACGTAGGACGGCTATCGTCCACGTCAGCGATTTCCGGACCAAATTTGTCTGATAGATTGAATTGGTACCAATGTGAAAAGGTTTAAGATTAAGTTGGTCCAATTGAAAGATTGAGAACTGAATTGGTACTACTGCAATATGTTTTTTTTTACTTCTTTTGGTACTTTTCCCATCGTGAGAATGATGAATTATACTTTTGTTTAGTCTCTAGCAAAACCCTAGTTCAAAAAGTGACCATTGAAGTGCTTAATATATGAAATGTCCATCAATCAACTAAAGCCTAAAGTCACAAGAGGAAAAAAAGAAAGAAAAAGCATGAACCTTTTTAACTTTAATTCCCAATACCTAAAACTTTGAACTTCTTTTTTTCTGCATCAAACATGCATTCACCTAAAATTAGGGACTTCAATATGCATAGCTTAGCTAACGCACTTTTCTTTAATAAACTAGTTACATGCATACAAAAAATGACGTGATACACATGTCTGAATTTTGAATATTAAAAATAGTGTTCGCGCATATTAAAAAAAAGTCGTCATATAGTCAACTGCACATGCATATGCGTGATCTAGACCGAGGCCTATTGGGCATGTCGTCATGTATTCACAATTTTCAGAAAAATAAATAAAAACAAGGACGTCACAAGGAGTCATGCTAAAAGGACGTGAAATTCTCACATGATTATGTCCTCCGGAAAAATATAATTGCATTCATATTTTTTAGATTATTTTGATAATTGTTTTAAATGAGCTAAATGCAAAATGTGGTAGCAAAAGGATGTCATATAAAGGAGGAGAGCCAACCTTATAACCCCATGCCATGTCATTTTGCTTGTGCTCACAAATTGATGGAGAAAATTGTCCAAAAAGTCATAAATCTATTGCATTTTTGCCAATTCAATCATAAATCTTTCAATTTTGCCAACTGAATCCTAAACCTTTTAACTTTTTTCTAATTGAGTCGATCCAATTAATTTTGACCGGAAAGTGCTAATATGGATGACGATCGATTTACATGGCACTAACATAGACAATTTTCAATAATATTTTAATATTTTCCGAATATTTTTTATTCATTTTATTTTCTTTCTTTCTTTTTTCTCTTCTTCCTTCTCCAGCCGATTGCCAAGCATCCGCAACCGACTAGATGGGAGGGAAAGGAGGTCAACCTCGCTGGCCTCGGGTGAGCCTTGCCCCTGCTAGCCCTTATGTCCATGGCTAGGCGAGATCCGGCAAGGTCAAACCTAGCCCAGCCATAACAAGGCTAGACCTCACTAGATCTTGCAAGGTCGGCCTCATCAAGTTGAGCCTCGCCTTGCATTGGCGAGGCTCGCCCTTGCCATTGGCTATCAGGGGCGAGGCTCGCTTGAGGTAAGCAAGGTCGACCTTGCTAGCCCTCCCCTCTGGCAAGTTGCCGAAGCCTAGCGATCGGCTAGAGGAGAAAGAAGGGGAGGAAAATATATAGATATATATATATATATATATATATATATATTATCCACATCAGCATCATGTAGGTCGGCCAACATCCATATTAGCGATTTCCAGCTAAAATAAGCCGAATTGACTCAATTGACAAAAAGTAAAAAGGTTATGACTGAATTGGTAAAATTGAAAGGTTTATGACTGAATTGACAAAAATGCAATAAGTTTAACACTTTTTGGACAATTTTCCCCCAAATTAACCATTAGCTTTTTGAAGTAAAAATATATGAAATAAGCACATAAAAAATGGGTTTTTTTTAATGATTTTAGGACGCTGGTCCCGTTAACTTTCTATGATTTTGACATGAAATTTTAGACCGACTCACAAACTAGTAGGGTAAAAAAAAAACTAGTTTATAAAACCGACTCACAATCTAGTTTTCAGCTCACAAACAAGTCGGGTATGGGTAATGATCATAAATTTTCTTTTAATATATAAATTATTTTACAAGAACTATACAATATGCCTCTTCGATTTTATAATTACAACCATTTATGCAATATGTGTGCATCATACATCTTCGGTTATAAAACCTACGGTGTAAAAAATAAATATAAAATTGAAGAGATTTTAAATCGAACAATCATTAAAAAATTATTCAACATTTACACTAAAACATATGTTTTTTTGGTCAAAAGAAAATTGTATTCATCACTCAAAAGGATACATGAAAACTATCAAGGACTTTTATGGCAAAACATATCGAAGTAGAACAAAAGCCAAAATACTACAAAATAAAGCCAAATCCAAAAAAACAAAAAGGATCAACAGAGCACAAGCGCACACATTCGTCCGTCAAGCAAAACAATCGAGGCTCGATCATTAGATCTCGTATCATCATTAATGATGAGTATACGTCAAAAATTCATTCTCCAATAACTACGACTATGCCAGTTGGCGGTGTGTACCGAGGTTTGGCTTTCTCTATACCAATCTTCATACAGAGACAACCAAAACACTGAATAAACACATATCTAACTTTTGAAAAAGCAAATCTTTGTAGTTTAGCAAGGCGCCAAAGCTTTTACGATCACCATTGAAACTAGAGGCAAATGACCTATACACAAACAAAGCACGGGAGTATCGAATTTCCAAAAAACATTATTAAAATCTCGTATCTAAATCGGGAGAGAATAGCTCCTAAATTTAGAATTAGATTGGGAAAGTTAAAACTCCCATATCTAAAACTAAACTGGGAGAAGAGAGCCCACCCATCTAGACCATGAGAGAAGAAAATATAAGAGAAGATATAAAAAAACTCAAACAAAATCAACGAAAGAGGAAGAAGGGGAGGGTCATGCTGAAGGTTGAAGAAGACAGGAAGACAGAAGAGGGAGAGAGGGAGTATATATGAAATATATGCTGAAATTAATGGACGATAATCGAATTTAATATTCCTCGGCTTTCTCAATTATAACCTTTTTGCTTCAATTGCAATTATTAACTTATCTATATCTTTTGGAACCGAACATGTTTTGTTACTTGTAGGACTGAGGTGGGCAACAAGACTTGAATTGCTTTCACATCTGTTTAAATAATTATATTTTTTATCATTCCCAATGATAGAGTTTCCTTTAACCGTACTCTAATTGAGAGGTTACAAGTTATAAATATCGGCAACTCGTAAATTTGACTAAAAAATAAATATGAACAAATGTCTATGTTTGCGAATCCTCAATCGGAAGATCTGTTAGAGGAAGTTTTCTCGATGAGCTATGGAGGAAAATATGGTTTTACAAAACATTATTTCTGATGAAATATGAAATTTTGGAAGTACAAATTTGGAAAACGTGAAATATTAACTAGTTATATTTTTTGGTTTCAATTAATATCACCCAAAAAAATTTGTATTGAATGAAATTTCATTGCCTACTGTTCCTCTCCCACAAAAAAAGTTTAGTATAAAAATGGCCAATGTCAAAGTCTTAAATTTAATTTTTGAAGGCACATTATTCCAAAGGTATAGACCTCAGGTATATGAGATTTTATGGGATCACTGCCAACTATAGCTTTTTGCCTATCTTTTTGCCAAATACCTAATGCTCTAATACCGTGTGAGATTTTATGGGATCACTCCTAAAAGCTTAAGCTATTAAATAAAGATGTGATTTAATATTTAAATATTCTATCGGGGTAGCTTCGTAACATGTAGTTACCGATATCATTCGTCCTCTTACTGTTCACAATCATCAATAGGAAAAAGATATATTTATGTCATAAGAAGGATTATTACATGTTGGAAAAGAAAAAAAAAAGATTGATATGCAATAATTTTCGCATTTTAAATGAGTACTAAAAAGCTGTCTTGTACTCGCACCGGTCCAAGTCTTGTTAGTGTATTTAATTGTAATATGGGAAATCAAGATTCTATGTAATTTTTTTGTTAATTAGTAGGTATTATATGGAAAATTTTGTGGGACCGCTGTTTTAAATGCTTAAACAAATAAATGAAGGCGTGGTTTAATATTTAAATATCCTAATATTACATGCTTAATACGTGAGCTTATCATATGTCTAATACATCAATACACACAATTAAAATTATCGGCTTTACTAGTAATATTTTGGGTTAATACAACCAGAAACTCAAAACTCATGCCATGTTTACTTAAACTAATTTATCTCATAAAAAATCATAAACTAGTAGACTCATATTACATTTACCCCTAAGCTAATTTTCGTGCCACAAAAAATTAGGAATTTTAGCAAATTTTTGAAACTCTAGTCTCAGTGCAGAATTAGATAACAGAAGATTTCCCAATCTAAGATTTTAGTGAATTGGGATTTCCCAATCTAATATGGACGCTCTGGTAGCTCCATGGCCGTACATCGCTCTCACTCAAACAGAGCCTTGCGAGTTCCGACACGAGTAAACACTATTCCAAAAGACTGTCAACTCGACGTGGACACCGCCACATTTATTATCCCAATTAACGATAAACCGATAATATGAAAGGATGCGCTACCATCGTCCGTTGCTATCGAGGCATGGGGCATGTAGGGATAGGGATATATTTTTTTTCTTGCATTAAATACTCGCAATAAATACAGGCAATAATAGAGTTTTCTAAAGAGAGTGAGAGATAGAGAGAGAAGTTATTGCTTTTCTTGCAATTGAGTTTTTGACACATTGCTTCACGGGGATCGCAATCTTTTGCGCTCCGTTCCCTTTCGGTTTTGATTGTTTGTCTGCATGAGATATCTTTCTTCGCTTGTGATTGCCATAGTCCTAAAATTCACTTGAAACCATCAACTTGGGTTGTACTCAAAACTCGTACTTACCGAGTACCAACCTATTTATCGAAGGCAAAGTGCTGGCATACGAAGGTTCAGCTCGTTTCACGGGAAAGTACCCATCATTCATTTTTTTTTTCTGCAAAGTACTTGTATATCGAGCGTTGTGATGATCGCACTTTACGCCTATGAATTGAAATACTTTTTAAGGTATCCCGTATCGCCTGTCTACGTAGTTCCTATGCTTTTCATGTACATACGACCTCCCTCCATCTTTTAGTTTAGATTTCTGAGTTGGACTTTTTGACATAATATCATAATCGGGTTCTACTTATTATGCTATATACGCATGGTATCCCTTCACTTATTAATTTAAACTTTTGGATTAGACTTGTTATAGCACACTTTCAAATCTCTCCTCTCTTTTTTTAACTCCATCGATCTTTCAAATCTCTCCCTTCACTTTTTTTTGTCGGACGTTCATTTCATTTTTTCGTTTGAACTTTTGGATAAGGCTTTCTTGCGGCGCATTTTCAAATCTTTCCTCTTTTCCTAACTCCATCGATCTTTCTCTTGTATCGAGCCCAACATAATATTCAAGGGTACAATTGTGAGAAGGGAAAAGTACCCAACATGTCATAAACCTATTGCATTAACACTACAAAAAAACTTGTTTTTTGCCATGAAATTTGCGACGGAAATTTCGGAAAAATCCGTCGCAAATCGAATTTGCGACGGATTTTGCGACGGAAAAAATTCCGTCGCTACTAGCGCGTCGCAAATTTTTGCGATGGAAAATTCGAAAATTCGTCGCAAATTTGCGACGGACCATATCCGTCGCAAAATTCGTCGCAAATAATCCGTCGCAAATTTGCGACGAACAAATCGGTCGCAAAATTCGTGGCAAAATTCGTCGCAAATTCCATCGCAAATTTGCGACGAACCCAATCCGTCGCAAAATTCGTCGCAAAATCCGTCGCAAATTTGCGACGAACTCAATCCGTAGCAAATTTCGTCGCAAAATTCGTCGCAAAATCCGTCGCAAATTTGCGACGAACTCAATCCGTAGCAAATTTCGTCGCAAAATTCGTCGCAAAATCCGTCGCAAATTTGCGACGAACTAAATCCGTCGCAAAAATCGTCGCAAAATTCGTTGCAAATTTGCGACGGACCAGATCCGTCGCAAATATTTCCGTCGCAAATTTGCGACGAACTCAATCCGTCGCAAATTCCGCCGCAAATTTCGTCGCAAATTTGCGACGAACTCAATCCGTCGCAAAATTCGTCGCAAAATCCGTCGCAAATTTGCGACGAACTCAATCCGTCGCAAAATTTGTCGCAAAAATCCGTCGTAAATTCGTCGAAAATTTCATCGCAAACTTGGCTTAAAATATTCGTCGTTATTTTTACATCATTTCGGCCATAAATTATTGTCCATATCAATCAAAGGAGACAATGACATATAATTGAAACAGAAAAACGAACAAACCATAAATTCTGACAAACCAGCCACAATGACATATAATTGAAACAAATAACAGAAGGAAAGTTATAGAGTTTGACATAATGCTATTTGATATCCAATCTTACAATACATTCAAAACATGAACTAAGAGACGGGATAACCATAGAAGACGCAAAAAAATCATACAGAAGAAGACGCAGCTTTGATACGATGGCAGGACACCAAAAGTAGTCACCTTTGTCGAAACCTGAGGAAATGTCGATACAAAAATCAGTCCAGAATATAAAAACAGCGTTTAGGCATGGATGTGGAACTAGGTATAAAATAACAAAAATACGTTTCAGGACGAACATAAATGTTCTTACATATGAATATGAGTGAAATAATGAAAAACCAAGATTATGAAGCAAGCTTACCCACAATTGCTACTAAGGAGACTGGAGAAAATCATCATCATCATCATTATCAGCATCAGCACCAGCATCAGCATTCTCGGCATCAATGTGCCCATGACCCATTGGATTGGCTGGAGGTACAGGAGGCCCGTCATTGCGCTGGAGGTTAAGGTGTTGCATAACCATTCTCATTTGATCTTCCAAGCTATCTATTCGTTCATCCTTCTTAACAAGTAAATTATTCAGACGATGAACTTCTTGGGTCAAAAGCTCCTCTGTGCGTGACTTCCTTCTACCAGTCCCAGCGGATGATGAACTTCCAGGACTATTCGGCATGAACATCCTTGACAACGATCCCAGCCCAAATATTTTCCCTTTTTTCGCCCCACCCGCTGCCTCCATCTACAATGCCATATTATCAACTGGTGGGCGGGGCTCAGGACAATCATCACTACCACTAGCACTGCTCAGTAAAAGATCATCATATTTTTCCTACATTAACAATGTAGATGAAAATAAAACCACTATATATATATACCATAAATATTGAAAGCATTCACGATTTTCATTATAGTTAACATATAAGCTAAAGTATAACCTTACATACCTTAACAGCTTTTGCTCGATCGCCTGTCCATGTCTTATCTTTCTTTTGAAATGTGCGTTCAAATGTAGCTGCAAATGTCGGTTTCGTCCCCAATTCATGTGCCAACAAAATGTAAACTTGAGTAATTGAATCGAATTAAATTAACTTATAACTCATTTAACAGACTTACCAGTCGCTTGTGATGCTCGGCAATGTTGATAGAGCCCCCAGCATATGTGGCTGACCCTTCACTAGAACTAGAAGAGCGATTCTTCTTATTCTGCTCACAGAGTTGCCGACTCTGTTCAGATGCCCAAAATGTGTTCATTGCCACCCAATTGTCAGCCGTAAAGAAAGACGGCTTCGCTTGCTTGCTCTTCGCTCTATTCATTTCGCATAAAATCACTTATTTTCTTATCGAAAATTCTTCTCACTTCATTGTTTTCCGCTTCCTCCCACTTGAACTTCCGCTGCAATGAATAAAAACACAAATTGAAAATTATTATGATGATCACATATCCATAACCATGCACCAGACACATATAGACAGATTTTGTAAAGTTCATGTCGGGAAAAATATCTGGTCCTTTACGTATCGAAAACTACAGAGTTTTTCTGGTCCCTTTACATCATTCTTGACCATCAATATACTATACCAAACTTAATTAATGAGAAAATAAAATATGTAAAACTTACCTTGAACTCATTCCACTACATTTCTTTCACTTCTTGTGGAACACTTCTGTAATTTATATACTCTCCCGTCCAAAAGTTTCTTACTATTTTGTTCAATTCCCTCACAACAGTCGTAGCATCCGTGAATCTGCATTCATACGAATATTGTGCAACATGGATAATTCAGTTGACATCAATATCTAAAGCCCTAAATATGACATATACTAAAATAAAAATGAAGCACTTACGAATCTCCAAATGGGCATATGAAGAATCGGTTATCTTCTTGACCTCTGTTTCCGTAAATATTCAATTGTTCTGCCGAATAATGGGATGGAACGGAAGGAGAGGGAGCTAAAGGAGATTGAACTGGAGAACGTTCAGTTCGCATGTGGTCAAGTCCCGTAACATATTGTTGAGGGTGGGAGGAAGGGCCAACGTGCCCATATTGTGACGGACCATATTGTGGTTGAGGGTTAGATGCCGGGACAGGAGAAGAGGAAAGGGACGGGGACGAAGACGAGGAAGAGCCTTGTCTTCTAGGCATGTGACCTCCACGTTTAAACTGACAAGTAGGAAGGTTATGCGAATATGTAAAGAACTATTGACAAGTATTACGAACACATAATGATGTACATGACGAAGTTTACCATTTTGATAGAAAGACTGAGAAAATGTTTCCTTCAAATGAGCCAATGGCGAGTGTTTATGATGTGCAATTTCCTACAAACAAATATACTATGAATCTCATTCATTTTGATATGAAACATCAATGTATGAGCACGATATGGGTGGCCACAGGTATCAAACATCACTATATGAATCGCATGCATTTTGGTTAAATTTTTTTTACCACGTACAAAAATTTAAATTTCACTGAAAGTGGGTGGCCACAAATATTCTAAGTAATTCTATAAAGTTTTGTAAGAAATAAATTATTATTGTTAAATTTTTTTTGGGACATTAAAAAAAATTTCACTAAAAGTTGGTGGCAACCGATATGCTAAGACATTTTGTAAAGTTCTGAAATTTTTAAATTTTACGAATTTTAAAGTTATTATTTTTAATATAAAATTTTTTCCGTGGAAAAAAAAATTCCATACTAAAATTGGGTGGCCACAGGTAGTCTAAGCTATTAGGTAAAGTTTCCCAAATTGTAATCCTTCTTTATTTTAATAATTTTTAGGGCACGTTAAAAAAATTAAATATAACTAAAAGTGGGTGGCCACAGGTATTATAAGCCATTACGTGAAGTTTTGAAAATTTTTAAATTCTAAATTGTTTTGCCATCTAAAGAAATTTAAATTTCACTGCAAGTAGATGGCCACATGTTTTCTAGGCAATTATATGCATTTTTGAAATTTTATATTTTTGTAATTTTTCTTCACCAAAAAAAATTTCCCTCACAATGGGTGACCACATTTATGCTAAGCCATTTTACCAATTTATGGAAATTTTAAATTTTTTAATAATTTTTTCCCCGTAATGTTAAAAAATCTTAATTTCACTGAAAATAGGTGGGCACTATTAATTTTTGCAATTTTGATCCATATTATGAAATTTTAGTTTGTTAAAAATTTTAACAAACTTTTACAGTCAAATTTCATTTTTGTTGTCAACATATACAATTTTTTTAATTTTTCATTATTTTTCATGATTTTTTTATAGAATTATTTAATTTTCAAGCATTTTCTGTGAAAACGCTTAATCAATCATCCTATCGTCATTTAACGCTTAATCATCCACATAATAAACAAATTAACCAGTCGACCATCGATCAAAGCCACATACAATCCTGAAATGAACCCGTAATTTAGCCAATGAAAAATAATCTTAAATAATCCCTAAACAAATCCAACTAATTACCTAATTATACTAACTAGGGGTTAGAGAGTTGGCTTACTTGGTTCAAGGACAACAAAAACCGGCGGAATGGACAGTGGCGGTTTTGGCACTGGCGTGGGCGACGGCGAGGGCGGCGGCGGCGATGGTCCGGCAATGGCGTCGGCGGCGGCTGGCCAGCGGCGGCTGGCCGGCGGCTGGCTGGCGGCGATGGTCACGAGGGCGGCGGCGGCGGCGGTGAGGGCGACGGGGGCGGGGCGGGGGCGAGGGCGGGGGCGGGGGCTGGGCGGGGGCGAGGGCGGGGGCGAGGGCGACGGCGGGGGCGGGGCGGGGGCGGGGGCGGGGCCGAGGGTGACGGGCGACGGGCGAGGCGGGGTCGAGGGCGTGACCGGCGGTGGGCCGGGGGGGGGGGGGGGGGCGAGGGCGACCGGCGACGGGCGGGGGCGAGGGCGACCGGCGACGGGCGGGGGGGCCTGCCGGGCTGGGTGGCGACGGGCGGGGGAGCTGCGACGGCGGCGGCGACGGGGGACGGCTGGGCGACGACGGACGACGGCTGGGCGGCGACGGCGACGGCTGCGACGGCGACGGAAGACCTAAGTTTTTCACAGATCTGAGTCGGGGAAGGGGGAGAAGAGGAAAGCGGGGTACAAATCTCGCAAATTTGCGACGGACGTGCTGTTCCGTCGCAAAATTTGCGACGGACCTGCTCGTCCGTCGCAACTTTGCGACGGAACTGGCACGTCCGTCGCAAATTACTGGCACGTCCGTCGCAAATATTTCACCGACAAATATTTGCGACGGACCTCGAATGTCCGTCGCAAATTATCTATACAAAAATTTTGCGAGGGAAATAAAAAAGCCATCGCAAATTTCGAGCGGGAAATTCTTCCCGCTCGAAATTTGCGACGGACATTCGAGGTCCGTCGCAAATTTTTATCGATGAAAATTTGCGACGGACCAGCCCGTCCGTTGCAAATTTTGCGACGGACACTATGTCCGTTAAATTTTGGCATCTCAAATTTTGCAATGGAAATTACAATATCGGAAATGTTACGACACGTTAAAAATATTTGACATTTCGGCATTTAGGGACAAAATTTCGGACGATAAATTAAAATAGAAAGAATAATCGACAATAACAATAATAAAAAAGCGCAATAACAATAATAACAAGATCAATAATAATAACAACCAAAATAGCACTTGTAGCATTAATAATTACACATCTGTAGTGTTTTGTGACAAAAATTTTAATCTTCGTCTTCGTCTTCGTCCTCGTCTTCGTCCTCGTCCTCGTCCTCGTCCTCGTCCTCGTTTTCGTCCTCGTCTTCGTCATCTGTCTGAATATTAGATTCAGAACATCCGTGCACATTTAATTCGCAAATTTCAGTTGGATCTACATCTATCATTGCTCCACACGGATCTCGTAAAGTTGGTATATTATATTCCTCAATTTCAACCGTGTTACACACTTCCTCTTGTTGGTAGGCTCTATCCTTCCAATGTTCCTCGATTTTCCTCCGTGCTTTGATTTTACATACAGCCCACCAATCAACTTTGTCACGTTTCAAACTAGGATATGATGCATAACATACTTGAATTGCTTGTTGTGCCAAGACAAATGGTTCATACTTCATATACCTTTTCTTGTGATTTATTTCAACCAAATTGAACTTCGTATGCACCTTCATTCCTTTGACGGGGTCGAACCACGTGCACTTAAATAACACAACCCGCATCATTAATGGTCCAGGGTACTCTATCTCTATGATTTCATCCAACAAGCCATAAAAATCATTTTTCCAACTGTCACCATTGGATGACCGAACAGACACACCACTATTCATTGTGGATTTTCCCATACCATATTCTTGAGTATGAAAATTATATCCATTTATGAAATATGCTGGCCAACTTCGAACTTTTAACTGTGGACCCCATGACAGATAATATAGCAATTCTTGCCCTCCAAATTCATCATAATGACTGTGAACCTAAAGTTACACATGCGAAGTCAATAATATATATTTTACTAAATGATGTATATAATTTGAATAACTTGATTTTGATCCATAGGCAACTTACATATGTCTTGAACCATGATGCAAATTGTTCATCGCACAAACGGTCAAACTCATTTGGTTGTAGTCCAAACATTTCAGTTTGGAAAATCCTAATATTAAAAATCATATCATTATTAGCAAATATTTGACACGCAAAACATATAATGGTGAATTTACACTTACTTGAAGTATGGCTCGACTTCTGGGCAGTTCAGTAAAATATAAGTATGGGCTACATGAAATTCTTCGCCTGATAAGTAACGAAACTGACATGCGCCGCTTGGTCGACCCAGATAATTGAAAATAGAGAATGCCGTGCAATTGGGATCAATGGGGCCCTCATCATTTCTGCCTGCTCTCCGGCTCTTGCACTGAACGTGCGGCTCAAAATAGTATGATGTAAATATTGTCACTTCTTCCACAATATATGCATTACAAATTGAAGCTTTAACACGTGCCTTATTCTTCACTTTTTTCTTCAAATGATATAAGAATCTAGTTGAAATAGGGCAAAAGTACACCACAAGTGCCATAACTTGTGTACGGCGATCACTTTGGTGCCATAACTTTTTTTCAGATCACTTTGGTGCCAAAATCGGAGAAAAAAGATCACTTTAGTGCCAATTTGGCCGGAAATCCGACGTGGCATTTTTTATTAATTTTTGACGCCGACGTGGCTCGCCGAGACCTCGCCGGCGTTGGGCAAGGCCGGCCCTCGCCGGCCCAGGCGAGGGTCGCCCTCGCCGGCGTCGGGCGAGGGTCGCCCGCTGACTGTACGCGTTGAAAAAAATTATTTAAAATAAAAAATGCTGACTGTACACGCTGACTCAGCCTCCGGCGAGCCACGTCGGCGTCAAAAATTAATAAAAAATGCCACGTCGGATTTCCGGCCAAATTGGCACTAAAGTGATCTTTTTTCTCCGATTTTGGCACCAAAGTGATCCGAAAAAAAGTTATGGCACCAAAGTGATCGCCGTACACAAGTTATGGCACTTGTGGTGTACTTTTGCCGTTGAAATAGAAAGAAGCTTATCGGAACATATTATATGATAAACTAATTTGAGCTGTATTATAAAAAAAAACATTACCTCTCAAATGGATACATCCATCGAAATTGGACGGGACCTGCAACTTTGGCCTCATAAGGCAAGTGAACTAAGAGATGCTCCATCGAATCAAAAAACGCTGGAGGAAATATCCTTTCTAAGTTGCAAAGAATAATTGGAATATCTCTCTCTAGTTTTTCCATGTGCGATGCTTTTAACACTGTCGAGCAAATATCATGGAGGAAATTGCTTAATTCTGCAATGGCGCCCCATACAAAGTTCAGTAAAACTTCCTTCAAAGCTATTGGAATTAGCCTTTCCATCAGGATGTGACAATCATGACTCTTCAAACCTGTCAACTTGCATTCATTCAAATCAACACATCTCCCGAGGTTCGAAGCATATCCATCAGGAAACCGCACAGATTTCAACCATTGACAAACAACTCGCCTCTGCTCCTTATCCAATGTATAAACTGCTTTCGGTTTTGGTCCCCTGCTGCTTGCATCCACAGCTAGTATTGGCCGATCGCAAATATCTCTCATATCTTTTCTTGCGTTCAAGTAGTCTTTTGTTTTTCCGGCGACATCCATCACAGTATTTATGACATTGTCGAAAACATTCTTTTCTATGTGCATGACGTCAAGATTATGATGAACAAGATGGGCTTTCCAATATGGTAGATCCCAAAATATACTGCGTTTTGTCCACTTATGTGTACTTCCGTACGCAAAAGTCGTACCGTGCGGGTTCTCAACAACAGTTAGAAAGTCCTTCATACGCTCCCAAATTTGATCGCCGGTCAACCTCAGTGGTGGACGCGTTCTTTCAGTCCTATTCTTGATGAATTCTTTCTTATTCCTTCTGAAAGGATGACTTGGCGGTAAAAATTGTCTGTGACAGTCAAAATAGCTAGGCTTCTTTCCATGTTTTAATCTAAATGACTTTGACCTCTCCAAACATATCGCACATCCTAAGATCCCAGCTGTACTCCATCCAGATAACATTCCGTAAGCTGGAAAGTCATTGATCGTCCAAAGAAGGGCAGCCTTCATTACAAATGTTTGATCGGTTGAAACGTCATACGTAGGGACACCTTCAACCCATAGCCGTTGTAACTCCTCAATCAATGATTGCATATAAACATCTATCAACTTTTTCGGATTTTGCGGCCCTGTCACGATCAATATCAAAAACATATAAGGTGTCTTCATGCACATACCAGGTGAAAGATTGTACGGCGTTAAGATAACTGGCCAGCATGAATAACTTTTTCCTGTTTTCCCAAATGGAGCAAATCCATCGGCACATAGACCTAACCTGATGTTCCGAGGCTCCATTGCAAACTCAGGGTATGTTCTATCAAAATGTTGCCATGCCTCCGCATCTGAAGGATGACACATTAGACCCTCTTCTGTTTCATGATTTGCATGCCAAGTCATGTGTCCAGCAGTGGCTTTAGACGCATAAAGCCTTTGTAATCTGGGGATTAAAGGCAGATAAAACATTTGCTTGCATGGTCTACGCTTCTGATTACGACCCGGCCTCCTGTTAATCTTGTACCTAGGTTGGCTACAGAATTTGCACGATTCTGCATTTTCATCATCTCTCCAATAGATCATACAACCCCTACTACATACATCAATTCTTACAACCGGAAGACCTAAGTTATCCACTAGCTTTTTCATATCATAAAAATCACTTGGCATGTTGTTATCACGAGGCAATGATTCCTGCATTACTTCAACAAAAGAGTTGAAACAATCCGCAGACACATTATGCTCTGCCTTGATATTTAATAGCCGGGCTGTTACCGATAACTTAGTGTGGTCCTCACAACCTGCCCATAGAGGTTCATCTGCTGCTTTCAACACATCCCAGAACTGATTAGATTGAAAAGTTTCATTATACACATTCTCCTCAAAACCCGTTACTCCTATATCTTCCAATTGTGAAGCATGACTAGTACCCACTTGTTCACGTGTAGGAGTAAAACTAGTACTTGCATGATTTGATTCTGTGACAAAATTATAACTAGCTGCATCAATCACCATCCTCTCGTATGGATTCAATTGCTCATAATAGCCACATTCTTCCCTAACTGAAAATTGGTCACGTCTTCCATATCCTTCATCAGATATAAATGGTTCATCATGGGAAGTCCAATTATAATAGTTCGGAGTAAACCCAAATCTAGTAAGGTGTTCTCTAACTTGATCACACACAAGAAATTTACCATTACCGCACTTTTTGCACGGACACCTTAACTTATTTCCATCCATAAACTCATATTTACTACTAGCAAAGTCTAAAAATAGTTCCAACCCAGTACGAAACTCATCTGTCAATCCTTGACGTCCAGGTAAGTTCTTATTATACATCCAAGCCCTTTCTCTTTGCATTGTGTCTGTATTAAAATTAAAAATTCTTGTAAAATATTTAAAATATCATATCTATTGTTCTTAATTAAAACTATAAAATTTTGGAAATTATAATTTTTGTTATTCACGCAACAATTAATATGTAATTGCAAAAATAGAAAAAATTACAATGAAAAGAAGACTTACCTAAATATTTGACTGAAATATTGGTAGGACAAAGTTTCCCAATTTGATGAGAATTGCAAAGTCCACTTGGATTGCGAGACCTTCACTTAGGCACAAACCCAAAAAAGAATAATCACATAAGAATCAATATTTTTTAATAATTTTTAATGTACGATGGAAATGGAATTCATCCCTCGCAAATTTGCGATGAATAAATGAAAATTCCGTCGTAAATTTGTGACGGAAACTAGTATCCGTTGCAAATTTGCGACGGAGTACTATTTCCGTCGCAAAATTTGCAGCGGACACTTGCGACGGAACGTAGTATCAAATTTGCGACGGAATTTTAACTTATTCGTCGCAAATTTGCGACGGAACATAGTGTCCGTCGCAAATTTGCGACGGATACCACATTCCGTCGCAAAATGGCGTGGCCGTTTGCCTCATCCGAAGGCCGGCGAGGTGTCACCGGTCGCCGGTCATTAAACCGGTGATGCAGGTACGAAAAAAAACAAACATAAACATATATTAAAAAAAAATTACAATGCAACGACGAATAGTCATGAAGCTAGCAATTTTGCACTTACCAGTACAAAAGCTTCACCAAGATTAATACGTGCGTGCGCGGATTTTGCTGATTTCAGACATATGAAAGAGGGAGAAAAGCGAGAGAGAGCGAGAGATAGCGAGAGACAGCGAGAGAGAGATAGTGATTGCAGGTCACGGATTATAAACTACGAATTTGCGACGAACCCTAGTTCTCGTCGCAAATTTGCGACGGACTTTCTTTACCGTCGCAAATTTGCGATGGAATTTGCGACGGTATTATTTTCCGTCGGAAATTTTTTCCGTCGCAAATTTCCGACGGAATTTGCGACGGTATTATTTTCCGTCGGAAATTTGCGACGAAATTTTTTCCGTCGCAAATTTGCGACGAAATTTTTTCCGTCGCAAATTTGCTACGGAATTTGCAACGGAAAAAATTTCCATCGCAAATTTGCGACGGAAAATATAATCCGTCGCAAATTCCGTCGCAATTTTCGTGTTTTTTTGTAGTGTAATACTAATCCAGTCATAAACCTTTTAATTAAACCAATTAAGTCCTAAACCTTTTTACACTGGTATTAATTCAGTCCTACAAGATAGCTAGCTTCCATGTTAGCGATTTCCCGCCTAAATTGAGCGGATCAACTGAATTGGTACTAATCTGAAAAGGTTTAGGACTAAATTGGTCCAATTGAAAGGTTTAAAACTGAATTCGTACCAAACATGTAGGACGGCTATCGTCCACGTCGGTAATTTTCGGACTAAATTGGTCTGATGGATTGAATTAGTACTAATGTGAAAAGATTTAAAACTAAGTTGTTCAATTGAAAGGTTGAGTATTGAATTAGTACCAATGCAATATGTTTTTTTTACTTCTTTTGGTACTCTTTTCCCACCGCGAGAATTATGAATTATACTTTTGTTTAGTCTCCAGCAAAACCCTAGTTCAAAAGGTGACCATTGAAGTGTTTAACAAAGCACGAGGGTATCGAATTTCCAAAAAATATTATTAAAATCTCGTATCTAAGTCGGGAGAGAATAGCTCCTAAATTTAGAACTAGATCGGGAAAGTTCAAACTCCCATATCTAAAACTAGACTGGGAGAAGAGAGCCCACCCATCTATATCATGAGAGAAGAAAATATAAGAGAAGATATAAAAAAACTCAAACAAAATCAACCAAAGAGGAAGAAGGGGAGGGTCATGGCTGAAGGTTGAAGAAGACAAGAAGACAGAAGACGGAGAGAGGGAGTATATATGAAATATATGCTGAAATTAATGGACGATAATCGAATTTAATATTCCTCGGCTTTCTCAATTATAACCTTTTTGCTTCAATTGCAATTATTAACTTATCTATATCTTTTGGAACCGAACATGTTTTGTTACTAGTAGGACTGAGGTGGGCAACAAGACTTGAATTGCTTTCACATCTGTTTAAATAATTATATTTTTTTATCATTCCCAATGATAGAGTTTCCTTCAACCGTACTCTAATTGAGAGGTTACAAGTTATAAATATCGGCAGCTCGTAAATTTAACTAAAAAATAAATATAAACAAATGTCTATGTTTGCGAATCCTCAATCGGAAGATCTGTTAGAGGAAGTTTTCTCGATGAGCTATGGAGGAAAATATGGTTTTACAAAACATTATTTCTGATGAAATATGAAATTTTGGAAGTACAAATTTGGAAAACGTGAAATATTAACTAGTTATATTTTTTGGTTTCAATTAATATCACCCAAAAAAATTTGTATTGAATGAAATTTCATTGCCTACTGTTCCTCTCCCACAAAAAAAGTTTAGTATAAAAATGGCCAATGTCAAAGTCTTACATTTAATTTTTGAAGGCACATTATTCCAATGGTATAGACCTCGGGTATATGAGATTTTGTGGAATCACTCTCAACTATAGCTTTTTGCCGGATACCTAATGCTCTAATACCATGTGAGACTTTGTGGGATTGCTCCTAAAAGCTTAAGCTATTAAATAAAGATGTGATTTAATATTTAAATATTCTACCGGGGTAGCTTCGTAGCATGTAGGTACCGATATCATTCGTCCTCTTATTGTTCGCAATCATCAATAGGAAAAAGATATATTTATCTCATAAGAAGGATTATTACATGTTGGAAAAGAAAAAAAAAAAGATCGATATGCAATAATTTTTGCATTTTAAATGAGTACTAAAAAGCTATCTTGTACTCGCACCGGTCCAAGTCTTGTTAGTGTATTTAATTGTAATATGGGAAATCAAGATTCTATGCAATTTTTTTTGTTAATTAGTAGGCATTATATGGAAAATTTTGTGGGACCGCTGTTCTAAAAGCTTAAACAAATAAATGAAGGCGTGGTTTAATATTTAAATATCCTAATATTACATGCTTAATACGTGAGCTTATCATATGTCTAATACATCAATACACACAATTAAAATTATCGGCTTTACTAGTAATATTTTGGGATAAAACAACCGGAAACCCAAAACTCATGCCACGTTTGCTTAAACTAATTTGTCTCATAAAAAATCGTAAACTGGTAGACTCATGCTACATTTACCCCCAAGCTAATTTTCGTGCCACAAAAAATTAGGGATTTTAGCAGATTTTTGAAACTCGAGTCTTAGTGCAGAATTAGATAATAGAAGATTTCCCAATCTAAGATTTTGGTGAATTGGGATTTTTTGTGATATAAAAATTAATTTGGAATATATGTGGTACCAGTGTACCAGTTTAGGATTTTACGTGACACGAAAATTAATTTTGATTAAATGTGGCAAATGTATCAATTCAATTATTTTTAAGACACAAGAATTAATTTGTGGTAAATGTTGTACAAATGTACCAATTTTTGAGAGTTTTTATGGTGTCGGCCCAAGAAATAATTTTTGTATGGTTTGTGCCCTTGACATCACCAGAAAAGCAATGCTGTACCAAAATCTGCGAAATGTTGTTGCCTACCATTCTTCTCCTAGAAAAAGTTCAGTATAAAGGTTTGGCTTTTCCACGGTATGGACGCTCCGGTAGCTCTCCATGGCCATGCACCGCTCTCACCCAAACAGGGGCTTGCGAGTTCCGACACGAGTGAACACTGTTCCAAAAGACTGTCGACACCGCCACATTTATTGTCCCGATTAACGATAAACTGGTAATATAAAAGGATGTGCTGCCAGCGTCCGTTGCTATCGAGGCATGGGGCATGTAGGGATCGGGATATTTTTCTTTCTTGCATTAAATACTCGCAATAAATACAGGCAATAATAGAGTTTTCTAAAGAGAGTGAGAGATAGAGAGAGAAGTTGTTGCTTTTCTTGCAATTGAGTTTTTGACACATTGCTTCACGGGGATCGCAATCTTTTGCGCTCCGTTCCCTTTCGGTTTTGCTCGTTTGTCTGCATAAGGTATCTTTCTTCGCTTGTGATTGCCATAGTCCTAAAATTCACTTGAAACCATCAACTTGGGTTGTACTCAAAACTCGTACTTACCAAGTACCAACCGATCTATCGAAGGCAAAGTGCTGGCATACGAAGGTTCTGTTCGTTTCACAGGAAAGTACCCATCATTCGTTTTTTTCTGCAAAGTATTTGTATATATAGTATTGTGATGATCTCACTTCATGCCTATGAATTGAAGTAACTTTTAAGGTATCCTGTATCGTCTGTCTGCATAGTTCACATGCTTTTCATGTACATACGACCTCCCTCCACTTTTTAGTTTAGGTTTCTGAGTTGGACTTTCTGACATAATATCATAATCGGGTTCTACTTAATATGCTATATATGCATGGTATCCCTTTACTTATTAATTTAAACTTTTGGATCGGACTTTTTATAGCACACTTTCAATCTCTCCTCTCTTTTTTTAACTCCATCGATCTTTCAAATCTCTCCCTTCACTTTTTTTTTGTCAAACTTTCTTTTCATTTTTTCGTTTGAACTTTTGGATAAGGCTTTCTTGCAGCGCATTTTCAAATCTTTCCTCTTTTTCTAACTCCATCGATCTTTCTCTTGTATCGAACCTAACATAATATTCAAGGGTACAATTGTGAGAAGGAAAAAGTATCCAAAAAGTTATAAACCTATTACATTAATACTAATCCAATCCTAAACCTTTTAATTAGATCAATTAAGTCCTAAACCTTTTTACACTGGTACCAATTCAATGCTACAGGACAGTTGGCTTCCACGTTAGCGATTTCCCGCCTAAATTGGGTGGATCGACTGAATTGGTACTAATTTGAAAAGGTTTAGGACTAAATTGATCAAATTGAAAGGTTTAGGATTGAATTCGTACCAAGCACGTAGGACGGCTATTGTCCACGTCAGTAATTTCCTGACTAAATTGGTTTGATGGATTGAATTGGTACCAATGTAAAAAGGTTTAAGACTAAATTGTTCAATTGAAATTTTGAAGACTGAATTAGTACCAATACAATATGATTTTTTACTTCTTTTGGTACTCTTTTCCCACCGTGAGAATTATGAATCATACTTTTGTTTAGTCTCCAGCAAAACCCTAGTTCAAAAGGAGACCATTGAAGTGTTTAATATATGAAATGCCCATCAATCAACTAAGGCCTAAAGTTACAAGAGTAAAAAAGATAAAAAAAAAAAAGCATGAACCTTTTTAACTTTAATTCACAATACCCAGCACTTTGAACTTCTTTTTTCTGCATCAAACATGCAGTCACCTACAAAATTAGGGACCTCGATAAGCACAGCTTAGCTAATGCTCTTTTCTTCAATAAACTAGTTTACATGCATCCAAAAATGACGTAATACACATGTCTGAATATTAATAATAGTGTTCGCCCGTATTAAAAAAAGTCGACATTTAGTCAACTGCACATGCGTATGTGTGATTTGAACTAGGGGTTTGTAAAGGAGCCGGAAACCATCCAGAATCGGACCGGATTAAATTGAAACCGGCGATTCCTGTGAGGACCAGTCTGGCAGAACCAGTGAGTACTGGTCCGGTTCCGATTCAGTTCCACCTGGATCGGACCGGTAATATATATACATATATAGAATTTTTTAGAAAAATTTCAACCAAAAACAAAAGAAAAACATTTTTAGAAAAATGGAAACCATAAAATCCTTAATCTAAAGCTCGACTCTCAACTTTCATCAACTCACGGCCGCACCTTTAGTTGTTCATTACCTCCCTCTCTCACTTTCAAGCATCTCCATTTACATGAACTTGGTAGGACCAGTTCCGATCTAGTTCTCGGGTGAATCCACGGAACCAACGGGCAGTTTCCGATTCCAAATTCTCGGAATCGGTCCTTAGTGGGCAGTTCCCAATTCCATGTCGGAAACCACCCGCCCGGACCATGCTTACTCTTAATTTGGACCTAGGGGTATTTGGCATGTCATCATATATTCACAATTTTCAGAAAAATAAATAAAAACAAGGACGTCACAAGGAGTCATGCTACAAGGATGTGAAATTCTCACATGATCATGTCGTCCGGAAAATATAATTGCATTCTTATTTTATCATATGATTTTGATAATTGTTTTCAATGTGCTAAATACAAAATGTGGTAGCAAAAGGATGTCATATAAAGGAGGAGAGCTAACCTTATAACCCCGTACCATGTAATTTTGCTTTTACTCACAAATTGATCGAGAAAATTGTCCAAAAATTCATAGGCCTATCGCATTTTTGCCAATTTAATCTTAAATCTTTCAATTTTGCCAATTGAGCCTAAAATTTTTAACTTTTTGCCAATTGAGTCTATCCGATCAATTTTGACCGGAAAGTGCTAACATGGATGCTAATCGACTTACGTGGCACTAACATAGACAATTTTCAATAATATTTTAATATTTTTGAATATTTTTTATTTTTTTTCCTCTTTTCTTCCTTCTCCATTCTCCAGCCGATTGCCAAGCGTCGGCAACCAGCAAGAGGGAAGGGCTGACAAGGTTGACCTTGTCGGCCTCGAGCGAGCCTTGCCCCTAACAAGGCTTGGCCTCGTCATGGCTGGGCGAGATTCGGCAAGGTTGAGCCTAGCCCAGCCATAGCAAGGCTCACCCTCACGAGCAACGGCAAGGCTCGACCTCACTGGATTTGATGAGGTCAGCCTCACCAGATTTGACGAGCTTAAGCCTTGCCTAGCAATGGCGAGGCTCACCCTCACAAGCAACGACGAGGCTCAACCTCACTGGATCTGACGAGATCAGCCTCATCAGATCTAACGAGGTTGAGCCTTACCCAGCGATGGCGAGACTCGCCCTCGCTAGTGGCTGACAGAGACAAGGCTCGCCCGAGGCAGGCAAGGTCGACCTCGCTCACCCTCCCCTCTAGCAAGTTGTTGACGCCTATCAATCGGCTGGAAGAGGAAGAAAGGAAGGAAAAAAAAGAAAAAAGGAAAAAATAAAAATAAAAATTATTTAAAATTATTCACGTCAGCGTCACGTAGGCTGGCTTATGTCCATGTTAATAATTTCTAGCCAAATAAGCTGAATGAACTCAATTGACAATAAGTGAAAAATTTTATAACTCAATTAGTAAAATTGGAAAACCACTAGGGTTTGCCCTAGTACCCACCCTTTCTACTTGGGAAGGGAAAGGTGGGGAGTTCGAATCCCCACTTTCTCAAGGTGGCTAAGGGTGGAGACGTGTAGTTTCATATGTGGGTTTCAGCTCTCACGCTTTGTAAAAAACAGGACAAAAGTCTGAGAGTAAGTTGAGAGTTAAAGTAGAACATACAAAAAAAAAATTAGTAAATTAAAAGGTTTATAACTGAATTGGCAAAAATGCAATAAGTTTAGCACTTTTTGGATAATTTTCCTCAGATTGACCACTACCTTTTCGAAGTAAAAATATATGAAATAAGCACATAAAAAATAGTTTTTTTTATCCGCAATCAAAGCGAGATGATTTTAGGACGCTTGTCCCGTTAACTTTCTATGATTTTGACATGAAATTTTAAACCGACTCACAAACCAGTCGGGTAAAAAAGAACTAGTTTATAAAACCGACTCACAATCTAGTTTTCAGCTCACAAACAAGTCGGGTACGGGTAATGATAATAAATTTTCTTTTAATATATAAATTATTTTACAAGAACTATACAATATGCCTCTTCGATTTTATAATTACAACCATTTATGCAATATTTATGCATCATACATCTTCGGTTATAAAGCCTACGGTGTAAAAAATAAATATAAAATTGAAGAGATTTCAAATCGAACAATCATTAAAAAAAAGTATTCAACACTTATGCTAAAAAATATTTTTTTTTGGTCGAAAAAACAACTGTATTCATCACTCAAAATAATACATGAAAACTACATGGATTTTCATGGCAAAGCAGATCAAAGTAGAACAAAACCCATAATACTAAAAAATAAAACCAAATTCAAAAAACAAAAAGGATCAACAGAGCAAAGGTGCACACATTCGTCCGTCAAGCAAAACAATCTAAGCCTGAACACTAGATCTTGTATTATCGTTAGTGATGAGTACATGTCGAAAATTCATTCTCCAATAACTACGACTATGCCAGTTAACAGTGTGCACCTAGATTTGGCTTTCTCTATACCATCGTCGTATAGAGATAATCAAAATATTGAATGAAAATGGATCCAACTTTTGGAAAAACAAATCTTTGTAGTTTAGCGAGACACCGGAGTTTTTATGATCACCATTGAAACTAGAGACAGAAGACTTATACACGAACAAAGCAAAAGGGTATCGAATTTCCAAAAAACATTATTAAATTCTCAGATCTAAATCAAGATAAAATAGCTCTTAAATTAAGAATTAAATCGAGAAAGTCCAAACTCTCGTATCTAAAACTAGACCAAGAGAAGAGAGTCCACACAACTAGATAAGGAGAGAAGAAAAAATAAGAAAAGATAAGAAAAACTCAGACAAAATCAACAAGAGAGGAAGGGGAGGACCATAACTCAAGGTTGAAGAAGACAAGAAGACAAACTAGGGAGAGAGGGATAGAAAATGACTTTTCGATGGCTCGAGAGTTGCTAAAACACATGCTCTGGAGTAACTCGAGATTTTTTTTTTCCTTTTTTTTACCAAAAAATATTAGTGCAGTTACGTAAATTTCAAAAGGGTGGCTCTCCAAATTCTAAAATTGGGATAAAAACAGAAATTGTTTATTCAGTAAATACAAACAGGAAATCAAGGGGGAGATTTTCCGTACTTATCCAAATGGGAGAGTGGGAGAGATTTCGAGCAGCGATGTCTCCAATAATAATAAGTAAATAAATAAATAAATAATAAGCGTATTAAAAATTTTAAAATTTTTGTGAAAATGTAATTGAGTCTTAAAATTTTTAAAAAATCCAATTAAGTCCTAAAACTTATTATAAAAATATAATCAAGTCCTAAAACTTTCAAAAAATATAATCAAGTCCTAAAACTTATCACGAAAGTGTAAATCAAGTTCTAAAAGTTTCAAAAAAAGCAAATCATCAACGGAAGGATTTTTGATTAAATCAATTTGATAAGTTTTAAGACTTGTTTACACTTTTTGAGAACTTTAGGGCTCGATTGCAACTTCGTAACAAGTTTTAGAATTTAATTGTGTATTATAAAAATTTTAGGACTCAATTATACTCTCGTGACAAGTTTTAGGACTTTTAATGCACCTATCTCAATGAATAAAATCGGACCCCGACCCGACCCGATCCCGTTCCAACCCCCCGCTCCACCCGCCTACCCCCTCCTCCACCAGCTCCCACTCGACCAAAACCAGCTCACATTCATCTCGTCATCTTCGTCACCTTCCGCCATCTCTCTCTCTCTCTCTAGAAAGTCGTTTCCTTGGCCTGGATCTCCCTCCTCGAGCTTTCTCTCTCTATCTCTTCTCTCTCTCTCTCTCTCTCTCTCTCTCTTCACCTGCAACTGTGAGTACTTCTCTCTCCTCCCTCCCCTCTCTCTCTCTCTGTCTCTCTCTAGGGTTCGTGCCCCGTCGTCTGCCGAATCGGGGCCCGCGATGCCGTCGCCAGATCCGCCGCGGCCGGCCGCTTGACGACCCCCGCGATCTCTCCGGTGCGGGCGCCGCCGCCGATCCGTGCCGAGGATGTCGCCGCCCCCCACGAGGCCGTCGGATCCGAACCCCTCCCGGGTCCACCCCGCGCCCGCCCCGGCCCCGGCCCCGTACCCGGCCGAGGCCGACCACTTCGACCGCCTCCCCGACCCCCTCCTCCTCCTCGTCTTCAACCGGGTCGCCGACGTCAAGGCCCTCGGCCGCTGCGGCGTCGTCTCCCGCCGGTTCCGCCACCTGGTCCCCCAGGTCGACACCGTCCTCGTCCGCGTCGACTGCGTCATCTCCGACGACGAGTCCGCCTCCCCCGCCCTCTCCGACAAGGGGCGCAACCCGCTCGCGAGCTTCTTCCGCTTGGTCCTGGGCAACATAGTGAAGCCCCTCCAGGCGCTCGGCTTGTTCTCCGGAGGGGCGAGGAGGGGGGCCCAGCCGGGCCCTTCCTCTTCCTCCTCGTCGTCCTCCCTCGCCGTCGGGAGCGAATGCGACGGCGAGATGGACCAGGGTGGCGTCACTCACCACTCTCCTACTCAGGTCTTGAAGAATTTCAACGAGATTCGGTTCCTTCGCATCGAGTTGCCGAGTGGAGAGTTGGGGATTGATGATGGGATTCTGTTGAAGTGGAGGGCGGATTTTGGGTCTACGCTTGACAATTGCGTGATTTTGGGTGCTTCTTCGGTTGTACGGCCCGGGCCATTGAAGAATTTCGTGGGTTTTGAGAAGGGAACAGATGCGGGCTGTGCCAGCGACGATAACGGAAGTATTCCCGAGTCCTTCTACACAAATGGAGGCCTCAAATTGAGGGTTGTTTGGACTATAAGCTCTTTGATTGCCGCATCTGCAAGGCACTACTTATTGCAGCCCATAATTGCGGAGCATAAGACTCTCGATAGCTTGGTTCTGACGGATGCTGATGCGCAAGGAGTGCTGTGCATGAACAGAGAGCAGCTCGAGGAGCTGAGGGTGAAACCATTATCAGCTTCTTTATCTTCGAAGAGGACATTGGTGCCTGCGCTCAATATGAGGCTCTGGTATGCGCCGCACTTGGAATTGCCTGACGGGGTTGTGCTGAAAGGGGCAACTTTGGTTGCCATAAGACCTAGTGAGCAGTCTGGGTCGAAGATGGACATGGCCGATGGGTCCTGGATTTCGACTGCATTTGAGGAGCCTTATGGAACTGCGGCTAGAATGTTAGTGAAAAGGAGGACATACTGCCTGGAGATGAACTCATTCTGATAGTCCCATGGAATTTCAGGTACGTCCCTGATGGTCTGTTTTCTTCATGTTTCCTGGTTTGCACCATGGATGTATTATTGCTTTGCATATTGTTTCTGTATTGGTGTAGTCTGTTCGCTGCCTGGCTCGTTTGGAATATGAATTTATGAAATAATTGCTAGATAAATTGTGGTGTTTGGCGTTCTTTGGGATGTGGGTTGACCATCATCTCCTCCTGAATGCACCCTTACTAGCAGACTGGGTCCTCCCTATGTCTAGATTTAAGATTGGATAACACATCTCTAATTACTTTCTTTGATGGCTCTTTCAATTATTGGATTTTTGATGTGGCCATTCGGCTCAAGTGAATATTCAGTAGCCCTCTTGTAGATTTCGATGTTTTCAGATCGTCAATTGTGCATGATCTCTAAGGAGAATTGGTACAGCTTTTCGGAAATGAACTTAAAAGAAGCACTGTCAACCGCCAATTTAGGGACTGGTGGTTTATAAAGCGAATAAAGCAGTCCCTTCTGTGGTCAGAGGATTTGTCATTCTCTTCGTGAGCGAATATGAAATTCCTGTGATGACTTTTTTATTCAGATATTAGTTAGAAGAAAAGTTTTAAAATATGAGAGTTTGGGTAGTGAAAATGGCAATAAAATTTGCATGCCAATTCTCGATGTCCTGCCTAGGTTTATCATTGTCTCTTCTTTTGTTTTGGTAAGGGTGTTTTAGCTTCTACTTACTTGCTAAATACTTTCACGGAGTTGCTGCACCTTGTTGGAAGAAGCTGCTGCCCAGGAAGCTCTTCCAAACTCCTGCTTAGTTGTCTTTAAGACTCGAATATTCTCTCAACTTGGTAGAGTATGTTTATTTGTCTTTGATTCGGAGATATTTAGGCTGTGCACTGTGCAAGATGATGTGCAACCTGATATCCATCTTTGATTGTAGTTAACCAATCTTTTGGGTTTGAGCACCCGTAATAATACTATTGCTATCTTATAGATGAATAGTTTTGCCATCTCACCTATAGTTGAACCCTTTTGTATTTTCAGGGTAAGCCGATTGCGTAAAGGGAAACAAGTTGTACCCTTCTGGTAGGTCAAGGATCAAACCACAATTTTGTCTGTGATAGCAGTAGCCAATGCATCTTCTACTGAGCCAAAAATGTGCTGTGTATGCAATATACTTTTTGGGTGGCCCTATATGGCAAGTCTCTTACTTCTGTTCTAGGCTTTGATAACGAGATGCATCTGCTCGTTAATTTTCTCAGGAATATGCTTGCAATGACTACATCAGTTATAGAAAATGGTGTTCTATTCCTGAGTTTGTAGTCTTTTGAACTTATCATCTCACACCATGTGAATATTGTAGTGAAGAACATATACTCTAGAAGTTCACTGACAAGTGCACTCTCCATGGCCCTTTGAACTACTGATACTCATGCCAGCGCAGTCCATCGGGGCGAAATATAAAGGATTTGAAGATGGAATTCCGAGCTTATGATGAGTTATGATAAAAATGACAAGTTGTTGATTGCGAGGGTGATGTAGCATGGAACATGGGAGTTTAGGGCCCAGTTCCATGGGACAGGGTGTGCGTTGTCACATAGTAACTTCATTCTTCTTTCAAAGCTTGTTGTAGAAAAGCTGTGATAGTTTAAAGGACCAATCAGACCTTGTGATATATATATGTATGCTTATATCGGCTTTTCTCAGCCCCCCTTTCTGTTGCTTCTCTTGCAATGCTGTTTCATACACGATACCCTGTCTTGTACACATGTAATAAAGTGGTTGCTTCCTTTCACATATTCTAATGAGACGGGTGCAGTTTCTGATGATTTGCAGGGAGTGTCGATTTTTATTGTTTTCCTTTACCCATGTACTGTTGTAAATTGCTCATGCCAAAGCACGCTGCTAGACCACAATCTGATTATCCAGGCATTGTTTGAAAGTGGTTCCCTTGCCACTAGCAAGCATTTTGCTGTAATATGGGCAGTGGAAAATGCCTAGAAAGTGGCTGAAGGCTCACTGTCTTGAGGTTGAGAAAATGATGCTGTCTTGAGAAAGTCCCCCAATGCACTTGCCACTTTTGGGTCACTTCTCGAACCATTTTCAGAGCAGACCTTGGCCATCCTCACTTGAATAGAAGTCTGAGTAGAAGATACGAGAGAGAGAGGGAGATATGACTGTAACCCTTCAATTATTGGTCTGATGTCGATCTCTGAGCTGTTCGTGCATCTTCTTTTGTTAATATCCAAATCCATGTGACCCAAGTTTGGACTTCTTCGTATGCGTCTGGTTCTACACCCTGTTGTCATTTTTATAGTGTCACTCTGTATTGCGAATCTGCATCTTGTTTCATTATTTCGTCCGGCATGATGGATCCATCAGCAACCCCCTGAATTATTTATGATGTCACCATTCTTTCTTTAATCTTTGGGGAAAGCGACAATTGCAAATATTTTTCGACTTTCAAATTTAGTTGAAGTAAGCCAATGGAAATAATCGAACAACTCACCAAAATAAATGCACGAATCGTACTTTATTGGTCTATCGTGCTGAACAAGGACTGCACAATTGAGCTGGAACATTACTCATGTGCTTGTTCGATTCCGGCTTTCATGTACAGCTAGCCCAATTGCTTTTATAATTGCACGATAAGATAGTGATTATTGCATGCGTTATCATTTTGTGTCAACGTATCTAAATCGATCAAATCTCTGTCAACGTTTCATGCATATCGATTTCAGAATAACGTTGATGCGACATCGGTTGTTTACTTCTCTGGACTCGTGTGTTAATCGTCGATCCTTATCCTCCACGTAGGTTTTCTTGTCATGACATTTCGTATCAAGTCTTTATCATGGAAATCAATTTCGCGATCATCGCGCATCAATATCATCAAGTCACATGATACGCAATTGTCAATAAAATTATCTTGACTGCGCCTGCAAGATCCCCTGTTGATAAAATTATCTCAACTGCGCCCGCAAGATCTCTTCATAATTGCTACACATGCATATATACACAAACATTAATTGTATGACAGCAGAAGCATCCTCCACTGCATATCTATATGGCTTTATATGTAGATAAAGAACTTCCTTCAAAGCAAAGATATGAAGTTTGGCAGGGAGATTGAAAGGGTAACCAACTAAAGGAATTTATTTTTGCAAATAAAAAAGAGAGCAAAAGTTATTAAAAGCCCTAAATTATGCCCACTATGACATATTTATCAAAGACTTCTTTTTTGTGACACAAAAATTTCTAAACTTGTACTTGTATAACACATTTACTCTCCGTCAAAATTCTCTTAATAAGAACCTTTAAAAAAATTTCTACATGGACATCGGAAGGCAAATAGTGTTGACATGATATGTGGTAGCTAGCCATTGGCCGATGCACAACTGACGGTATGTGTTAGCTGATTTTTCTAAAAAAATGCGAATCAACTTGTTTGGCCAACATTCATGGTGTCGGTTTTCATTCATTCATGCAATCAAGTGCAATCACTCAAACAACCAAGTAACAAGGTTCATCAAAATCAATCAAAGGAATGGCCTCGGGATCAACATTTGTCTTTCATGCATTTCAATCACCCAACCACTCGGTCAATAACATTAATTAATTAATGGTTGTGGCAATTACCATGTAGGAAAATTCCATGGCAATAGGAATTGTATTCTCAATGTTAAAGATAATTAGGGATTTCTCTGGGAAAATTTTCATTGTTAGAGATATTTTGATAATTCTATTGATTTAGCGATGGAAGCAAATGACTCCTCGTCAACGTGACAAATTTGTCAAGCGAGGGCAAGAAGATCGACGGAGGAGGCGTGAGTGAGAGAGATTAGAGTTTTGTTTCAGATATGAGAGAGACTTAAGAGTCGTGAAAGATCCGTGAAGATATTAATAATTTTTCACATTTGATTGATATAAAAAACATAAATTGAAAATAATAAAAAATCAATCTAGCACAGGTGATTTGGATAAATGGTTCCAAACCTAAAACCAAGAACCATACTAAGGCTGCGTTTGGAAATACTTTTAGGGAAAGTTTTTAGGGAAATGTAAAGGACTTTGAGTTGAAGGAGTTTTTTAAAATGCAAATTGTGTTTGGTAAATTGTAACTTAAAAGTCCCTTACAAAACAACTTTGGGTAAAATAGCGTTTGGAAAAATTATACTTGCAAAGTTCTTTTTTTATTTTTTATTAAAGATAAGTTAAAACCCTTCGCCGGAGCCGGCGAAGGGCAGGCGGCCGCCGGCGACCCAGATCCGGCGCCGGGCGGCCGTCGTCTGAGGCCGAGCCAGCTCGGGCAGCCCCGGCGACCGCCGGCGAGGGCCGCCTGGGCTCGCTCGAGCCCCGACGAGGGTCGCGAAACCCAGGCAAGGGTCGCCAGCGACCGGGGCTACCCGAGTTGGCTCGGCCTCAGACGACGGCCGACCGGCGCCGGATCTGGGTTACCGACGGCCCTCGAAGGTCGTTTAGGTCGTGCGACCTCAGGCGCCCTCGCCTGGGTCGCCGGCGGCCCTCGCCTGGGTTTCGCGACCCTCGTCGGGGCTCGCTCGAGCCCAGGCGGCCCTCGCCGGCGGTCGCCAAGGCTGCCCGAGCTCGCTCGGCCTCAGACGACGGTCGCCCGGCGCCGGATCTGGGTTACCGATGGCCCTCGAAGGTCGTTTAGGTCGTGCGACCTCAGGCGCCCTCGCCTGGGTCGCCGGATTTGGGTTGCGCAGCCCCTCGCGGAAGGTCGTGCGGCCCCTCGCGGCGGTCATGCTAGCCCAGGCGACGGTCGCTGGGTTGCGCGACCGCACCCCCCTCTGGCGGTCGCCTTCCCCTCACAGCCATGCCGTCCAAGGTGCAAGCGAAGAAGACGATGAACAGTAGCAGACGAGGCTAAATCCGGAAAATCAAAAATTAGACGAGGGTAGTTTTGGAAGAAAATTTTTGTCACTTATCGGTACCGTAGCATGTCGAAAATGCTAAAATGCCCAAGGCACCTCCTAGGATGCCTTGGGCTTTTGGCCTTTTGAAGGCCAACTTTGGCTCAATGGGTCTTCAAAAAATAATTACCAAACACCAAAATTTAGCCCAAGGGACTTTGGATGCCTAAAGTCCCTTGGCAAAGTGATTTCCAAACGGAGCCTAAAACTCATTGGTTCCAATTGCACGAAACCAGGAATCAGACCGGTGCCCCAAGAAAACTGCCCAAAATCGACCAGCTCAAACCAATCCGAACGAATCTTTTTGCTCACCCCTAATGTCATTTTGGTTAAAAATCACTTAGTGGAATATTAACGGAAAATAAATCTCACATAAGCACAAACTTTGAAATTTATGTCCCAAGAAAAAGTTGTAAATGTGTACAAACACACATAATTTAGGATTTTTTGTTACCCATAAAAGTCTAGGGTATGTATATTATAATGGGCATAGTTTGAGACTTTTTATAGCTTTTTCCCTAAAAATAAAAGAATACGGGTCATCAGCCAAGGCATGTGATTTTGGCTTTGTGGCAAATGCTCAATCTGCACGATTCATGCTGCGGTTGATCTTACTGTATAAAACAGTTTGAAGAACAGCAACAATCAAATTCTTAATTCACACTCTGGGAAAAACCAGGAAAGCACACAATGGCACGTGGGGATAATACAAATCGAATGCTCGGACTCGAGCCGAAATTACTTCCAAATTGACATATAAGCAACTAAACATAAATTACTCGAACAAGAAATTCATAGACGATGCAAGATAACAAAGTTGCATTCCGATCTACTCGTGGCTTCTAGCCGCCATATCTACATCTTCACTCTCTTTACCATTGCATCCAACTGCATTAACTGAAAAGATAAGTTTATGAAGACAATAAGGTCATGACTGTAGTTTTATTTCAATGAAACTGCAGAAACAATTATAAGTACAACTGAGCAACATCGCAAAATCTTCCCACCAATACCTTTCGCTAATAAACAGTTCGATACGTCGTGAAATAAGAAATAGCAGAAACAAGCAAACAAGTACATGAATCTAATGTGTACATTTTCCAGAAACACATAAGCAAAAGCAATCTGTATGATGAATGACTGCAGACTCCAAATGGTTAGAACAACGTGATAGAACATGTCTCTCATGTTAAGGGCATCACTCAACAACATAGAGCCTTTTGTTCCCCAAAGCAAGAATTGGGTTATTTAGGAACAAAGAGAGATGTGACTGTTCGACCCAAAAAATTAAAAAGAGATGCGACTGCGAGACTTCATGTCCTTGTTTGGAATCTTCGCTTAAGAATATGTGCTTGTTGTCACTTTCTTTTGTTTAGTCATGATATTTTCAGCAAGAATCATTTTGACTCTCATATATTTGGACAGTAGGCAAGGACCATATACAAAAGCACATACCACCCACCAATCTTCTTTTATTTCCACAAACCCGAAACACTCGTGAATTGGCAAACATCCACAGCCGCAAACTAGGAAGAAGTTAAACCAAATTTTGATAACTAGCATATCAGAAATGATAAATAGCCTTCATTGAAGCAAATGAGAGTGGCTAAACAAGCGCAAGTCCAAAAGAACTACCCTATTCATAAATGACCAGTGGTAGTGAAGATGCATGAACCAAAAAAGCCAGCCGGGTATAAAAGATGAGGGATATATGGAAACTCCATTAGCACTACGAGACTCAAGAAGACAATGACAGAGAGGAGACTACAACTCCATCAGCAGAATGAAGCTTTCTAATTCATATTGAGATAGAATAACATAATGCAGGGATGATATGTTTGATGTCATTGGAAGTTGGTGCACCATCAGAAAGTGCACCAGTAATTCCAACTGGTGACTTAACAGGAGTTTCTAGCAAATGCCAACTGATCTGCAAAGAATTACCAGAGACATTTGCAGTCTGCTGCTTGTGTTAATTACTATGCTTTAACGGACAGTAAAAACAATCTACCTCGTGGATGTTCTGAGTGAATATCTGAATATAATGGGCAAGATCGTATTCCCATAAATTAGAATTTATAGTAGTTCGTCATCTAAAATAGACAGGTACATATTCTCCTGGAAACAAAGGTTCTTATTACAAAGGTAAAGCAACGACACAAGCTCACATAAAGCAGAAGACTTAGGTGACGTGCCAACGTAGGATAATGGTAAGATTTCAGGACTAAGATTTGCTGCTGCCCAAGATTCAATGGTGATAAAAAGAATTTGCTGGCTAGAAATACTTAAATCCCCAGAGATAAGCTACAACAAGGACCTACGACCATATTGTGCATTATGTGGTTTTGAGCAACATCTTTGTCATAGAACTGTGTGGTTGGAGTATATAAAAGATTAGACATCTTTACTCATCGATTAAAATAAATAAAGAAGATCAATTGCTAACCATTACATCAACAATCACCATTAGTGTGATACATAGGAAAAGTGTGTGAATTTAGCTTAGATTATCTGAGAAGAAATGCCTCTTTAAGTCAGAAGAATAATCTACAGGAACTGAATTGTAATTTGAGAAGACACAGTTCTTGAAAGCAATAACATGTTTCAAAACTAGGACCAAAATGAGGGCAACATGTTTTAAAACTAGGACCATAATGAGGGCAACACATTTCCAAATAGAGATGGGAATAGGTTGGGTTGCCTCTCCATTGCCCCAACCCGCTTTAAAACTGCCCAACACCTAATAAATAGCATAATGCAGACCAAATTTCTCAATCATGGTAGAGATGAAATAATTCTCATGGAAACAATGAGGAAATACTGACCCTGACAAATGGAATCGAGCAATATTGAAAAGGTGGCTTCATTGTTTGCCTTAAATGCCAAACAAAGGACTTACATCTCCAAAAAGTGAAGCCATTGATAACAATAGAATGATTCATTCACCTTCTACTTTTTTTTTAATAAATATTTCATCTTTTAAAGCAGCAGGACACCATTCAGCTTGGTATATACGATTTCTTGCGATGGAAGAATGTGAAGTTTTTCGCCAATTTGACCTAAAGTATCAACTCACAGCCCTATTCCCTGTTCTTAGTAACAGCCTGTAAGCCACATCTTACAAAATTTATGGCAGTAATTACATTTGGAATCTTTCAATGGAATGAAATGAGATGACAAGAAAACACAAATGAGATGAGGTTTGCATTTGCCAGATTTGGTTCTGACTATGTATAGTGAGGAAATTCAAAGGAATTAATGTCCAAAATTTCCCTTAGACAAAGTATGAGAGAGGAAGCGAAGCCAGCATTTAAGTATACTACGTTTTAGAGTTTTGTCATTGGAAAGGAACGTGTAAAATTTTGTGAAACCATTGTCAACTATTCTAAAAACTTAAAAGTTATGAAGGCAACTTTGGCCTAACACTCAAGTGTAAAAACCTATATGATGAAGCAATAAGGGACCTAGAAAGATTTGGACTCGAAACTTCTTCCTCAAATGGCACGTAAAATTTTTTGGGACAACAACTATCTAAAAGCTTAAGTTAATATATCGAGGCATGATTTAATATTTAAATCTTCTAATAAAACATCAATCTCACAGTTTTTAGATAACATAGGACACTTTTCCATTAAAGAATTACAGAAAATCGAACATAGGAAAGCGATGGCAAAAACAATTTTTGGTAAATTCTTTAGCATGTAATTTAATTCATCGTCTCTATTCAACAAATAACTTGGGTCTTCTCACAGTTTCGGGAGCAAGGGACCCTTCTGTGATAGCCAAAAGAACATAGAAGTAGGAGGTTGATCTACCATGATTACCCACATTAGTTCCCAACACATAAGAAAACAAAACGAGATTTTTTTTTAAATGAAGCATGAAAAATAAGAGTTTGTACAACAACTTGAAGGGTAAAGTATGCTTTATTAGATTTCAATCTTGAATGAAGATCTAACTTAAAGAATTATTATTATGTCTGTTGTCGTGTAAAGATTTTTCTAGATAATCAGCCATTAGATGGGTGACGCGTTTACTTAAAGATGGACATGTAACCTGCATAGTGGCCCTTATGTGAATTACATATTTCTGATTAGTAATTCGAAGAAATGTGGAAGAAAAGAATTTAAATCTCTATTCCTCTGCATATGTCACAAAAACTACTTACATGAATCACCAGCTTAAGAACAGTCAATTTTTCATAGCAGTATTTATTGTGGCCTTGACCAGAAATGGATTTTCTAGTAACTCTTTTTCTTTTTTGTAAAGTTCGTGAAAGTATGAAAAATCAAAATAAGAGCCTCGGCTATACATAAAGCAATCTTAGAGGCAGTTCCGGGCCTCAAAATTGGACTTCAAAATTTAATGAAAGCCGAGTCATTATTAAGATGAACCATAATCATGTTTTTTAAGCTGTATCTACTGTCTGCTCCTGCTTTTACTCATCAGAAAAGAAAAGATCTCCGCTATTTATTCAATAAATGTCCCCTTATGCGTGAAATTTCCTACCTTTCTTCATCCCATTTTCAATAAAATTTAACTTGTACGACTATTAAGTTCTCCTAGATTCTTTCTGTACATATCTACTGTCTCATTTCTCAACCATTTAAATTCGATTTAAAAAAATTATCTCAGCCTGTCTAGTGCATCTTAGTCGATCTATTTATCAAATATTTTCCACTCTCATTTTCCCTTGCACACAAAAAAATGTGTCCCATATAGTCAATGTAAGAGACGTCTTTCTCCATTCTTCAACTAAGAACTTACAAAGACAAAAGGAGTTGGCTTGATTAGAGAAGCATGTGCTTTCTGTCTTTCTTCATCTCAGCGGTTCTCTTCTTCGACCCCCATAGAAACAACAACTAACGTCAATGGATCAGTGTTATCTTAACTCCTTAATCCAAACCTCTAATCCCTCGTAAAGTCTTGGCTTTGTTTCAAATGTTTAGTATGATAATTAGTCGTGCAGCATAACTAGTAACGCCTCGAATTCAGGAGTCCCAATGGTATGAATCAATTGGCAAGTTCCCAATAGACCCGAGTCAACATTGCATAAATAGTTTTAGTAAAAAAAATCTCAGGGTGTTGCTCTAAAAAAGGTTGTTCATTATCAGTTGATGACAAGCAAGAAGATATACAAGAGACTTTCTCTTGAGTTCATTGTTTTGGTTAAGTAACGACACTCTGCAACGATATTAGGCCTTTTCATATGCCGGTGTCCTTTGTCTAGTTTGTTCTTAAATGTTCTAAGCATGTGATAAAGGTATTGGAACCAATATATGTCTGCAATAAGCATGTTTTACGAAAACACATGCTTCGATGGTGCAGAAGCCATGTATCATGAAACACTGATAAATTGAAACCCGAGCATTATGCAAATACGAAATTTTTTTTTGAAAAAAAAATAGGGAAATGCATAATATTCAGATAAAATAAGGTTAATTAACATGGATAAACCACGTAACGAGGAGACACGCGGTGCCATAAAAAAAAAAGAGGAGACATTTCAGACTCATTATATTTGTACTAGGATCATATCGTGTGACCAAGTCGTTGGTCACAAGATACGGTCACTGACCGTTTTCACGACAGATTCATATTAAGAAAATTTTTTGTTGGCCAAGTTTTCCGTTTTTTTGATACCAAGCACATATAACACGTGAATACGAACTGTCGGCCTAATAGTTAATATAGCTGAACCAAACTCTTTCCCGCTAGAACTAATGTACGATATATGAGACTGGGAAAAGTAGTCCATTCATTTTAACGATAGCGAATATGAGGACTTTAAGAGGACTTCTCAAGACTAATTTTTCTTTAGACCCTTTTTTTTGGATGGACAGTTTTCTTAAGAATCTGAAAATAAAGAGAAAAGAATGCTTTCTAGACTCTTTTCTTGAATACACAGTTCTTTTTAAAAACCTAAGGAAAGACAAGGAAATGCAGTTACACCAGTGGTCATGTTATCAAATTTATGAATTTCTCATTCATAAATTGCTGATAAGAATGTTTCTAGATGGTTAGATATTTACCATATTTAAACGTCTTCATCAATGTAAGTTCACATGACTCTTGCATGCTATGTCTTGCCTAGTCATGAAAGAGCTTTCACTTCTTCCTTAATCAAAGAATAAGCCTGAAGAGTCTCTAAGTTTCCAAATCCACTAATTAGTCTTTTGCCCCCCAAAGTAAGAGAACTAGCTAGTCAGTCCTTTTGGTATTAGTTCCCCCCAAAAGCAAGCAAGCAGAGAAACTTAAGACATTTTTCCTGGTCCCTAATTGAAATGCAATAATCATGTACTTAAGCTTCAATCACTATTCAGAGCAATCGATCACCTCTGTAATCAGAGAGAAGGAAAGGAGAAAGAGGAACAAGGCAGGAACAAAATAACGAAATCAATTTTTTTTTATTGGAGAACCCGTTTGCAATCAGCCCCTTTGTCCACCACCCAAAATTTGATATGCTGTCTAAAAGCAGAAATCAACATTATTCTCATCAACACAGTTTCGCCAAAAGTTTCATATCAATAAAGTTCATATGCCTACGTGCATGGAGTTCGAGACTGCATAACATATGAAACAGCAAGTGATTTTGTAGGATCCATGTAAGCTAAAAAGAATAAAACCCACGCATCACCCGACAGTGCGCCGATTCATAGCCATGTGTTGCAAGCTCAGAGGCACTATAACCCAAAAAAAAAAAACCGAAAGCAACGACAAAAAAGAGGAGAAAATAAATAAACAAAGAATCAAGACATTTTTCTTAAAGCTGCTAAAAGGCCCACATTCATGAGGGGCACAAAAACACAAGCACAAACCCAAACAAAAACCTTAAAAAGCCGTTTTTTTTGTGGAATAATATGTCATAGCCTAATGACCTACATTTGCTCAATGAACCAGAGGGATGGCAACACCTGGCTCAAGAATTGCAGAGAGCTTTGCTAGACGAAGAGGGAACCAAAGAAATTTCAGAAACAAACGAGGAGACAACGAGCCGATCTCTTATAATATTTCACGGCAACCTATGCAGCAACGAGACTGAGGAGAGAGAGAAAAAAAACACTGTAGATATACCACGAGAACCATGAAAATACTCCCCACTCCAATGAGATTATTCTTCTTTATGGTTTCCAATAATTTTTTTAAAAAGTAGCAATAAAAAATTATAAAGATTCATGGGACGATACCCTAGCACATCAATCCAAAAAGCTAAAACCTAAGGAAACAGAAAATTAAGAGAGAGAAAAAGAACACGAAAACCCAATTCAAGAACTGAGCCATGGAAAGGACCCAAGCAGCAGCCACTTATTTAGAGCAAGCAAAGCCTATAATATAGGCATCATCAACCAAGGACTCACGAGAGCAAACAAAAGAAGTGTCGAAATATTACCCGTAAGAAGATGGATTACATACGAATGGATCTTTATGGAGTTCATCCGTTCTTTGTTTTGCCCTTGTGGTGGCTGGCGGCAGTGGCCGTGGCTTGTCGGGTACCGTCGCTGTAGCAGAGCTGCAACCGGCCATCGATCCCTGATTGGAACTGGGCAATGTGGTGGTGGTGATTAGTATCAACAGCGACAGGCATGGCCGTGCCAAGCAGGAATGGCATGCTTGGACCGTCCATGGGAGAAGTGAACCTCTGGAGGTGGTGAGGCAAAAGAGACGGTGATGAATTGGACTGAAGGGTCCCCCTATTGAAGCCGCCAAGGCCAGAAGAAGAAGAGTTTGAAGATATGCTGAAGTTCAGATTGTATTCCGGCTGTGACGTGCCAGCGGCTGCCGCCACCGGGATCAGGTGGTCAGGCACGAAGGAGAAATGCGGGAGCTCCTGGTGATGGCTGCCCCCGCCACCACTTTCAGTGGAGATGGTAAAGGCTGGAACTTGCATTGCTTGCGGCAGCGAATTCGTGTTGTTCCCCATTTGAATCTGCCCGGGAAATCCACCAGACGTGTGGTGAGGATGTCCCCTGGAGAATTGTGCACCTAATAGCCCGCTGGTGAAGTACTCCATAGTCATTGAGCTCCACTGCCTCGCTGCTGCCTTGTGGAGCAGATTGGCCTCACCGCTGCCGGAAGGACTACTTGTGGTGGTGGCAACGGTGGTGGTATTGGTGTTGGTGGTGGTGGTGCTGTTTCCAGTGCTAATAGCCCCAGCGAGGAGCTCAGTGAAGGAAGAGTTTTGAGAAATTGGGTTCAGGTTTTGATTATTGGTCTCCTTCTCCTTTGCAGCCCTCTCCCTTGCCCTCTCACGCGCCCGCACGCGATTAACCCGGAGCTCCGACCGGGACAGAGAGAGACCCGAACCCTTGCTGTTCTCGGAGTTGCTGCTACAAGCGGATTTGGACAAGGAGAGGTTCTGGTTCTGTTGCTGGAAATTTGAGTCACCGTCCAGGTCAACCTCAGCTGAATTGAACCCGTGCTCCTGCTCCGTGCCACCATCACTAGCCCTCTTCTCATTGCTGAACTGCTGCGGTGTTTCAGGGAACGAGCCATTGAGCGAAGGAAGCTCCGCAATGGAGTCAGATGCAGCCTTGATTAGCCACTCCACCGCCTTGCTCGGCTGGTCATAGCCCAACCGGTCCTGGATGTCATAAAATTGGATGGCAGTGGCCACGGACAGGCGGACCCTCCGGTCCCTGAGGCCCTTCGAGGTCAGGACCTTGCTGTGCCGGTCCTTTCCGCCGGAGGACCGTGAAACCCTAATGATCCGGGAGTTGGGCCAACCCCGGAGCCTATTAGTGCCGCTTCCGGCAGGCCCGATACCTGCGGCGACGGCGGCAATGCTCATGGCATGCTTGTGCTGTCCCCCATCTTCCTCGTCGTCTGGATACTGGTGGTCACCGATTTTTGGTCCAATCTTGGCCGAATCGATGTTCTTGCTCGTTCCATTTCCTACCCTTGGGAATTTACAGGCTTGTGTCTGGATCTCCTCCACCTCCATGCCACTTTCATGCCTTAAAACAGCAAGACTAAGAACTTGATGAGACCCTCTTGCTTCTTAGTCGAATTTATGCTTGTTCTGCAGAGAGAAGGAGGAAGGGGTTTGAATTTGAGGAAGTCGGTCTCAGAGAGAGAAGAGGTAGGTTGAACTTGGAAGTGAAAAGGAGGGATTTTGGTGGGTGTAGTGATGGTGGTGAGAGTGCAGGTGGGGTTGCAATGTCCTACGCATTGATGACGATAATACAGAGAGTACTTTGGCTGTGCAGTGATAAAAAGAGCCTGTTTTACGCCTTCGATGTATCAAAGTCCAAGTCAGGGATGTCTGTGTGTATGTGTGAGAAGAGAGAGAGAGGGGTCAATAACAATAGAGCAGCTTCACCTCTTCTCTCTCTATCACTGTTTTTGCAGTTTTTTTTTGCAGTGTGCGCCTCTTTCAAAAGCAAAGCCTGAGATGGTCTCAGAAGGGAGCCTCAGCCTTCAGCACTGCAAAAACCAGAAAGCCCAAAAGAGCCACAATGAAAAAAAAAATTAACCATTCGTCATCATCATTATAATTCACAAAGAAAGAGAATACAAAATGAAAATAGCAAGCATCAGATGCTCGATACGTACACATTGCTTTAACCACACATACGCACAGACTCACCTTACTCATTCAAGCTGACCACGGAGAGAGAGAGAGAGAGAGAGAGAGAGAGAGATCTGACTTAGTTATGATAAACTCACATACTACACCCACCCATACCTACGAGCATTATTGTGGCTACAAAGCTTCTACCAACAGCTCAAGACCTATCTCACAGCTTTTCAAAGATGATAAAAGCTTCCAAGAACCCCCAGAGACAGAGAAAAAAAAAGTGGATTGAAATTAAAAAGAGAGCTCGAGGGGGGCTACTGAGTAATGGCTAGTGTGGTGGCTACATATCAAACCTTGATCCGGAGCTTTCAAAAATTTCCTCTTTCTCTTTTGACAGATTCAAAGCTCAATGGGCAAGCCGAAACGCCAGTCAATTCTTGTACGGCTCCGTTGATCTGAGCTTTTGTAGATGACCCTTTCCTTGTTGAAGCTCTGGCTGGCCCTAAACATGGCAGACACCCAGAACAGCCGGATGAGTTACGGTGTTGAAGCCCTGAAGGTAAATAAAACAATAACAGGCACTAAAATTAATTTGAGCACTGTTTCAAAACTACCCACAGAACAAAAAAAATAAAGAAACCCAACAAAAAGGATACAATTAATAGAAAGGGCGGAAATCTTGATACTAAGGAAACAATGTGTGCTGTTGTTGGGGGGCTGGATTTTTGACAGGTGTTGAGCTCTCGAGGCAAAGAAGGCGCTAACTATTTTCTTTTCTTCTTTCTCTTTTTGTAATTATGGTAGAAAATGTTGAAGGAAAGCAAGAATTGGAGCCAAATTACACCAAACTAAGCTCACACTTCACAGATCTGCCTTCTAATATGTGCAAATCTAAAAACTTCCTCAGGTTAATGAATTCCCTCTCGAATCGAACATTAATTTGTGCTTCTCTGTGTGCCCCTCTTCGAAGGGTCTCGAAATCTTAGAAACCAAATTCCAAGAAGAAGAAGAAGAAGAAGAAGCGGCAGCAATCTCAGGCGTCAGCACAAGAACGAAACAAACCCATGATTTTCTTTCAATTACCGAGCTCTTAGCATCAAGAGACAATGGCGTTGCTTGAGAAATTAGAGAAAAGCAAAGCGAACACCTTCTTGGGGAAACTACTCCTCCAGCAGATTAAAGAAAAGAAAAAAAAAAGCAGCAGAGTTTGCGGCTCTCGAGTTTCACGCACACCGTAGGAGGACTCCGTTGCTTATCCATGACCCGCCATGGCCGGACCTCTGAGCTCAGACGGGCACCACCATCATCCTCACCATCAACCCCAACAACAAGGATTCTTGAGCTCAAAGCTTTGGCGGGTGATAAGAAGAAGAAGAAGAAGAAGAAGAGGGAGGAGGCAGCACAAGACGGCGTGTCTGTCTTTTCAAGTTGGGGGGAGGGGTTATGGGATTGGCTTTGATGGCTGAGACCGAATGGAAAATCCAAAATATCTGCACAGCGAGAGACACAGAGAGAGAGAGACAGAGACAGAGAGAGAGAGAGAGAGAGACTTATGAGCTCAAGGATGCCCTAAAGAAGTGAGGACTGACGAGGACTGAGGAGAGAGAGAGAGAGAGAGAGAGATTGAGGAGACAGTGAGCGAGTGAGTTCGGGTTGGGTTAGGATTCACTTTCGTTCGTTGATCCACGTTCGTTCCAGCAAAAGTATATTACAACCGGGCTCATCTCATGCTCTCCTCCCTCCCTCCCTCTCTCTCTCTCTCTCTATGCATTCTTTTATTCGCCCCTCCGTCTCTGCCTATTTGTCGTGAATGCCATTTTCAGTCACGTCCCTCTTAGCGTCCGCACGCCTTTGTGACGCCTCTCAACTTTATTTGTGTCCAAATCTAATCCCCCTGTAGAGAAGCTCGGGTCGCGTCCCGGATCGATGAAATTTGCACGTGCGAAAGCCACGCCGCGTGAATTCCCCGCGCGATAAATGCTTCCCTGGCCCTACTGTAGTCCTCTGCCGGGCGATTTCCACTTCCGATCGGTTCCATCCGGCCCCGGTCGTAACGATGTATTGTGAAGGGGACGGCCGGTCGAATGGTTTGAAGCATGCTCCTCTTCCATATCTCTTGCCCCATTTCATTGCTCTTTCGAATCTTGGATTACTAATTGGTGGAATACTAGGCAATCCAAAACTTTTTGGAATAAGTGTACTGGAAGTCCTAAAACTCGATACAAAAGTGCAATTAAGTCCTTAAATTTTCAAAAAATGCAATCAAGTCATAAAGCTTGTAAAGTTGATGCAATCAAGTTCTTTCAATAACTCCATCCAACTTGACAAGCGGGAAAATACCAATAAATTTTAGGACTTGATTGCATAAATTTGACAAGTTTTATGACTCAATTGCATCATCATTATAAGTTTTTGGACTTATCCCAAACTTTTTTCAGCTGGCATTTAATAAAAGTAATTCTCAAAACATTCATAGAATTAGAAAAACTCTCGCTTTTTAATCTAATACGGGAGCGAATGCACTCTCGGTTTTTCAACTTTGTTTAGGGCTATCATTTTCCCCCATCTTGTTTGGAAATATAGTCGTTATCAAAGGCAAGGTTAATCAAAATCCGTCAGCATGGCGCTTTAGCGCTGGGCAATTACCTCACTCGATGGAGACATGGCAGTGAGGTAGGGTTTGGGAACCCTAACCTGAAGAGAAGCACTCCCTATCGCCGGACTAGGGGAGCCATCCAAACCCCCGTTTTTCTTGACCGAAAACACTTCCTGGATGAAATGGTAAAAAGAATGCTTGGAAACTCCATCGGTGATTTAAGTAGGGGTCGTGACGGTGGGATGCTGCGCTAGCCCCCCTCGAGGACTAGTCGGGCATCACCGCTGGTTTGAGCCCTAGCTCGCCGGCCGCGCAGACACCTCGGTTATAAAAAAAAAAAGAATGCTTGGAAACTCCATTACCGATCATTTTACCTTGGCAAGTCATTGCCCTAGCTAGCTAGCAATTCAAACGCTAGCCCTTCCTTGGGTGAATTCATATAGATAACCCAAACGTGGAATTGATTGCACTTAATAGCGAAGGGGGATTGGCCGAACCTTACTCTAAAAGGCCCGAGATATTATCGGATCCTTTTGCTTAATCCTAGTTTTTTTTGTTTTTATATGGTAATTACGAGTTGAGATATGCAGGTCACGCTACATGTGCAACATATATGCATACCTTTTGTCTCGGGCTAATTTTCAAAATGCACAAAGATCACTCCATCGATCCTGTGGGTGGAGTAAAGGACCATAAGGTGGCGGGCATGACTACTAAGATTCATATTAACGGGAGACGATATAATTTGAAACACAAGGTTCGCTGTGCTCAAAATATTTCTATAACTCAATTAACACAATTAATACGTCAATCACACTCTTTCTCTCTGCTACAAAAGCAAGTCCTCAGGCTTAATTCAGAACCTCGCTCTTTGCTACATCTCATGGCAATTTGGTGAAAACAAGCAAAAGGATGGGTTAAGTTCCAAGTTAATGCGAAGAGAGGGGGGGGGAGCTTAGGGCACCAAAAATTCCCAAAATTACTTAATGGACCAAAAGGAAAAAAAAGGAGGAAGAAAGAAATTATCATCCCCACCAACCAAATGTCGAGCTGGGAAGTCATTCCCCCTTTAAACCAATCATGGACTTTTTAAAAAAAGTCGAATTTTTATCTTCTTTATTGTTTTTGCTTATCTTAATCCCACCCTCTAAAAGCAAGGATTTGATGGGCATTCAGTGATGCAAAATTCCATTAAATTAATTTAATGAGCATTAACAAGCATAATGGTCCGTACGAGTAATGATGTGTCTCATTGCCTCCCAACTTTGATAAAAATGAATATACAATTTTGCTTGTGCGAAGGTACCAATATGATGGGCCACGAGAAGCACCGGTGGGAAAAGAAGCCACTATGAACCTTATGCTGGTAAACACAACAGCAACCTGCGTACCTTTCTTTAGCATCCACACACACCCACCCAAAAAAAAAAAAAGCGAGGGGGAGAAATTACGTTTTCGGTCCCTAATTGTCGTCGAATTTCGCTATCGATCGCTGTACTTTGTTTAGTTATAAATCCGGTCCTCGTGGTACTCTCCCACGTTGACTCATTGGCGAAAGACATTGCCAGAAATTGCTGAGCCAGCACCGTCTAGCGACATAGTAAGTCACGCGTGTACAAACCTCCGAATAAAAATTGTGTTATTAGTCTATGTACTTTTCAGAGTACTTTTTGTAATGTGTAATTGTACTCCCCTATGCTTTGGTTTAATAACAATGTTGATCCTCGCACTTTGTTGATGACATTTTTAATAAAGACATTTTCACATTTTCGTTCCGAATAAGACGTGCTATAATGTAATGCATGATATGTATGCGTATCTGTCTTTATAAAAATGTTAATTGCTTTATTAGTAATATATAATTGGAGTGACATTCTAGCATTTGTCCTTAAAATAAGAATACTATGTGTACCAAGAAGATTTATTAAAAATTAATTGGCTGAAAATGGTGAGAGACCTTAATAGGGTGAAAATGAATAGAGAAATATATGTGTACCCAGAAATCTTAAAAGAAATCCATTATTAACTGACGTGGCGATTTTTTATTGGTTACTGATCATTCAATACAACTTTTTTCAACAACTAATAAAAAATTGCAGCATCTTTTGGCGAGAAAGGTTTAGTAAGATTTCTGTACAAGATTAATACCACAAAAAACTCCCAATTTATATAAACATGATAAATTTATCCTAAATTAATTTTTTAATCATAAAAAATATTAAATTGGTACATTTGTGACAAATTTAACCAAAACTAATTTTTTGACTACCAAAAACCATAAACTGGTACATTTGTAATAAATTTATTATCTGTAAATTTTCGTTAAATTTGATTAATACCATGAAAAACCACAAACTGGAGGGTAAAACTCCAAATTCGTACACTCGTTAACTGTCACGTGTCTCCAACTCATCAATTTGACTGTAAAATTTAATAGAAACTGACGGAGCGTAAATTTATCAGAGGTATACCAATTTGGGGATTTTGATGATCAAAAAATTAGTTTGGGTTAAATTTGTCATTGATGTACAAGTTAGGAGTTTTTCGTGATATTAACCGCTCTTTATATATGCCTATCATTTGCTTGAAAGTATGATAGCATGGGCAAAAACAAAGTAATACTGGCGACTATCGATATTATTTTCAACTGATCTTATGGTAATATCCTATGTTCCGAATTTGAATTTCACTAAACATCACCTATAAACATCGGTCCTTTACAGAAATTCTTCAGAAGTGGTCTACTCTGCCATTAATTTGGTGATTTTCACTATTTCATTCTCTAATGAAAATTATATTGAAGGTAGACAAGGTCGCTTGCGGGGAGTTTTTCTCTCCTCGTGGTAATATGAAAGACAAATGATAGAAAAGGTTAGAAAAACTAAATATTTTTTATTTGTTGATTGATTAAGTTGATATTGGAAAAAACTAAAAATATTTTTTGAGTCCATATTTGTTTTTTCTTAAAAATGTCAAACATATAATTTAATTTTTTTCCACAGAAACTGTGTCTTGTTTAACATATTCCTATTAAATGCTTATATCAATATTTATCGTGGAAAGAGAAATTCTTAACAGAGACTAATTTTATAGTTGCGTACTAAAATTACAATTTTGTCTCAAAGTAATGAGAATTGCTTATAGTTGCTATTAGACGATGGACACAGTTATTCATGACAAATGCTGATTATTGAAGCCAGCTTATAATACAGTTATTTGTTTGTCAGATTAGTTTAACAATAATGTAATAATGTTCCATAACTAATAAGGTATTTCTTCCTGCCGGTATCTGAACATTTCTCAAAGCAACAATTTTTTTTTACCTTCGGCATATAAGATCTATCTACTAATTTTAAACAAAACTCTTATATAATGAGAAGAGAGACTTCTATATATATTTATGATCTCTTTCCGAAGATACTTTTTTAGAGTTTTGTTCATCTATTATTTTATATATTTAGTTGTTTGATGAAATCGAGCATTACTATCGCAATAATCGTCGGTTTTTATTATTCACTTGCTTGCTTTTTTTTTATATAATTATATGCGAAATCATCACATAAAATATTTACTTGCATAGCTGAAACTACTTGTATGAAATGTAAATAACTTGACAGGCATTATGCATGTGCAAGAATTCCGTATACAAATTAAGCAAAGTTGTATTCCTTTTCTTAGGACAAATATTTTCAAAACTTCCTAACTTTTACATTTTATTAACTAATATTTTCCAGTATAAAGATGCAAAACTACTTTTGATAGGCATCCATAACTTTTAGATGAACTCTAATTTATGGAAAGTACATAATCTAATTCAAAACCTATCATTCACAAATTAATTCAACTTAGAATGATCGTGGAAATCGACAGGTAATAAAACTTGCATTTATAGTCAAGTCAAACCAAAATGCGATACAAACACATTCACAAGCTATATGTACCTACGGACATGCACCCCTATGCATGAATTATATCAACATGAAATAAATAAAATAGTTGGTCTGAGCTTGGTTACAAAGAGACTGTGAGATGAGATCTGGCAGAAATCAAGGTAACGGTGATTTTTTATTTCTGCTTGTGGGGAGACCCAAGAAGAAAAGATTGATATGCGTGTATTAATATTAATGCATTTATTAATACACTCATGAATTGGCTCTAGGATGTAATTGAATCATGATGGAGCCACGCCTCAGATGTCGCCGTACTCGCAGCACGCACAAGGCTCGAAGGCCAATCTTCCTGTGCTGCAGAACAAGCACGAAGTGGACAATCCCAAAACAAGAAACATTTATATTCTAATGCGGGAAAACTCCTTGACCCTCTCCAAAACTCCGCTTGGACTCAACCACGAAAAGCATGCTCGTTTGACCGGTCGTCGAACCACACACCTCATTCGGATTCGGATTCGGATTTTTTACTTGGATCGGTAGTTGACTCGTGCGCGAGAGACGAAAGGAGAGATTCTATCTTTTGTGATTGTGAGGGGGAAGCCGCGCTGTCCTTATTTGCACCAGCCATGGCAAGTAAACCCCACGGAGGTGCCAAGCAGGTCCCAACCCTAGCATGGGTAAGTCTCGGAGTTGTGTGTGGGGCGATTCAAACTCCGCGCGGGCCTTCAAAGTGAAGAGGCCCGAACTAGTCACTCCACTAGGTGAGTGCGCGCGCGTGGATGAGAGAGAACCATAATTTCAGAATATATTATAATTTGTAATTGCGCATGGATTAATTATGATCAATAAATGCATTTTTGGACCAGTAGCTTCAATTTTAGACTATAATTATGAGTATCATATAAAGATGATCATGTGATTATCCTCTCTGCAATTATATATGAACTTACGCATGTGTCCCTATATGAAACATCTCCAAAATAAGTAGTTGAGGGCATTTTAGTGAGAAGGGATGACGGGAACACCTTAGAAATAGATATACCTCTCTTCTTATGGCGACTCGACTTACTAAAATTTTCCTCATTTCGAGTTTAGGTGGTAACAACCTAGTCCACCGAGGACGAGAAATAATCATCAGAAGCCAGAAGACTCGAACAATGCATAAATCCTCTAGGCTTCTAGGAAGTGTAAAAGGACTGCATTGACTAATGTGTAAGATCAAACACATTAACAGAGGGAGAGAGATAAATGCCACCAGTATTTGTATGTGAATGTGAGTCTGACCTATATGTTTAAGGGTTTCCTACAAGGTGAGATGGCAAGGTACAGTATGATTTTACGTGTGAATTGAGGCCTGGAAAATACTTCTCAACCCAAGGTCCACACATGAATTTATGACACCAAATTATCGAAACTTTGCAAGATGAAATATCGCAACTCAAGTCTTGCTTATGTGATATCAAACAACCGATCACATCTATCCATTTTGTTGACATTGATAAGCACTCATATTTCACATGTTAAAATGAGTGACTATCATGTCAACAACAATGAATGTGATTTGTTTGGACGATGTCATGTCAACGAGACATGCAATATCATTGATAAATAAAATACTCTCAAACGTGCAATCTCCCCATTCATTGAATTTTTCGACAATCTTAAGTCTAGATCTTTCCACATAACATCGGAACTTCAAGACCTCACATTAGAATGGGGCTAATTCCCTAAAATATCCCCAACTTTAAATCCGATCCCAATCATGTCTTGAACTTTTTTTGTCTAAAACTAATCATAGCTTTCACTTTGGTCCCAAATCTACTTACGCATCCAAAAATCGCCAATAATTTCTTCAAGATTATCAACATCAGGAAACTATTGTCGTTCTATGTAAAGATGAGGGTGTTGATGAGACAAAGGTTTTGATAATGAACCTCTAACTAACCCGTAATGTTGATAATTTTTAAAGAAAATAGTAGCGATTTTTGGATGCGTTGACAAATTTGGGACTCGAGTGAATGTTGGAATTCTTTTTCAAACAAAAAAATGTTCGGGATAAAATTGAGATTGAACTTAAAATTAAGGGTTTTTTTAAGAAATTAGACCATTTGATTGAGCTCATATTACCGAGTCCTCCAAATAGCAGATAAGGATGCATGCCGGGCTAATTTAAGACCCTACTTACATGAGACTCCTCGTCCCAAGCCGAAACATGCAGTTCTACATATTATACTGCAAAGCATTAAAAGAAAAAAGAAGATATTTGAGTTATCTTTACTTTCAACATTTAACAAAAAGGCCAAGTTACCATCGAATCTATCACTCAGAGTCGTGTAAATTTATGTATGTCCTGTTGAATTAAACTTGAAAGATAGATAATTGGGAAAAAACCAAAAACCCTCCATGCGAAGACCTCTCTACATCCTCTACTCTTGAAAAAACCAGCTTTTACCCTAATTTTTGTTTTTTAAAAAACTACTTTGCACCTCACCACGCATTCCAAATATAAACGCGTATATAATAATGCCATTTTATTTCCAAAAACTATCCCATCCATATCCTAACTTCTCCACCCCCCCCCCCTAAGCCAACCCTAAACCTAAACTTAGCCGTTGCCACTACGCCCAATGCCCCTTGGCTTGTTGTCGCTCGGCCACCTCGACACTAGCGGCGGAGAGTGGTGTATGATAGCGGCGGGGGAGAGATCGATGGTGGCCACAGGAACAGGGCCAACAGCGGCGACGCCCGCGGTAGGGTGGGGAGTCGACGGCAAATTAGTGGGGGATGGTGGAGGAGAGATAGGGAGTTTATGGATGATGGAGACTAGGGTTTTGTGGAAGATTTTAAGGGTTGGTGTTTTTCAAATGAGGGCAGTTTGATCTTTCCTACTGATGGGATTTCGTCACGCAATGTTGTATTTCTAAGAGCAGTGGATACAAAAAAAACTAGAGATGGGGAGGGTTTTTGGTATTGAAGTGCTTTAGGACTTTTCTTCTACAAGCAACAACTACAAGCTTTGGCTTTCAGCAAATAATAAGTTACGTTTGAATACAATAAAAATGATTATTAGAGTAACTCATTTTGTAACAAATGGACGTTTTGTCTTAAGCTCTACCTTTGGAAGCTTAAGTATTATGTGTCAAAACTTTGGTGGGAAAAGAGTTGACTAAAATGTCAAGCTTTTAGCCATGGATACCTTCCACCTCTAAATCTATTTTTTCGACTTTGGAGCATATAAGTGAACCAGAAAAATTTAAGATTGCTTATGGACAAGAAATTGTTTCATAATTTATTTTTGAAATTTAGACCTATATTTAGAAACAATTTAAAAGTTGAAAATCCCGCCATTTTTCCTTCAATTTGCAGGTGATGACTTTTAAGTTACTAATTCTCTCGATATGTTATGTTTAGTTTGCTAAAAGTAATACAAAAGATTGATGCCAATCTCGAAACTAATATTGTGCATTTTGTTGATGCAATTTCAAGTAATACTAAACTGAAGCACGCAATAAGGCCTCAAAAAACCCTCATAGAGGCAAAATTGAACACTACAAAAAAATCGGATTTTTGCCACAAAAATTTGCGACGAAAAATTTTCGTTGGAAAATTTGCGACAAATTTTCCAACGAAAAATGAAATTCGTTGGAAATTTCCAACGAAAAATTTTTAATTCGTCGCAAAAATCGTTGGAAATTTCCAACGATTTTTGCGACGAATTAAAAAAAACCCGGTATTGTTCGGCATTTTTTATATTCGTGGGAAAATTCGTTGGAAATTTCCAACTAATTTTCCAACGAATTTTAGATCTCCCGGGCCATTATTTTAGTGTGTACAATTTTCGTTGGAAAATTCGTTGGAAATTTCCAACGAATTTGAATTTCCGGCAATTATTTTAGTATGTACAATTTTCGTTGGAAAATTCGTTGGAAATTTCCAACAAAAAAAAATTCATTGGAAATTTCCAACGAATTTTCCAACGAATTTCAATTTTCCGGGAAATTATTTTAGTGTGTACAATTTTCGTTGGAAAATTCGTTGGAAATTTCCAACGAATTTTCCAACGAATTTCAATTTTTCGAGAAATTATTTTATTGTGTACAATTTTCGTTGAAAAATTCGTTGGAAATTTCCAACGAATTTTCCAACGAATTCAAAAAAACCCGATACTATTCGGCATTTTTTTATATTCGTTGCAAAATTCGTTGGAAATTCCAACGAATTTTTCAACGAATTTCAATTTTCCGGTAATTATTTTAGTGTGTACAATTTTCGTTGGAAAATTCGTTAGAATTTCCAACGAATTTTGCAACGAAAACCCTACTTCTTCCTTATTCAACATTTTCGCGCTCGTTCAATTTCCACATTCAGAATCTCTCTCTCTCTCTCTCTCTCTCTCCTTCGCCTTCACCTTCTCCCTGCGTCTCCCCCTCCGCCTCCCCCTCTGCCTCCTCCCCCGCTGCCCCCCTCCTCCTCCGCGACGTCGGCTCCCTCCCCAAAGGCGCCGCCGCGGCCATCCAGGGCCACCCCCGACGCCCCCGAGGCCACCATGGGCCGTCCCTGACGCCACCAAGCCTCGTCGCGGCCATGGCGAGGGCCGAGCTCGAGCTCGCCCAGATCTGGGCGAGCTCGGCCCTCGCCGGCGACGAGGCTGTCCCTCGCCGGCGGCGAGGGCGATTTTTCGACCCAAAAAAAAAATTTCCACAAAAAAAAATTTTCCACCAGAAAAAAAAATTTCCCGCAAAAAAATGAAAATTTCCACCAAAAAAAAAATTTCGATGGAAAAAAATTTCCACCATTTTTCGACCAAAAAAAAATTAGTAGTTTCCAACGAAAAAAATTCGTCGGAAAAAAAAAATTCGTTTCCAACGAATTTAGCCACGAGTTTTTCAACGAAATAAAATTCGTCGCAAATTTCCAACGAAAATTAAAATTTTTCATTGGAAAAATTTCCAACGACTTATTACCAACGAATTTTTTTTCGTTGGAAAATTCGTTGGAAATTCGTTTTCCAACGAATTTTTTCAAATTTTTCGTTGAAAATTTCGTCGGAAAAAATCAGTTTTTTTGTAGTGGAAAAATCAGGATGGAGACCATTAAGCAAAAACGGTACTGTGTCGTTCAAAGTAAAAAGGGAAAGTGAACAATACCGACTATAAGCCTAAAAAAGTACTATTAGCGACAAATGTATTTGCTTTTATGTTTTTGATATACGTATGCAATTATATTTTCTTTGAGGAACGATATAAGCTCCAAAAACTCATTTTCATTTCATCAAAAATTCCAAACTGATAACATCCAAAACTAATGTTCTTCTCATAATTGGTATCCCTAAACCAAATCTATCATAGATTAGCATTCCTTCGGATATCCCTTTAAAACGCATGAGTTTCGACACAAGTAGTGAAGACAAATTTGACATGGAAGTGGAGAATGGCAAATCCAAGATGGAAAATCCACGTATACTGAGACATATGCATTCTAGTGGAGATAGATTAGGTCAGAAATGTCGGTTTGAGATTTTCTGTGAGGCGATCAACAAAGATCTAATCGTTAGTGATTTTTCTCACTTGATATTTCTGTCGTGCAACTCGCGACAATTTCTCAGAGCACACCCTGATCGGAAAATTATCATTCGGGATTAGACCCCATGACCTGTTGAGATTGAACGATCTATCCTCAATGCTAGCTATTCTTTTCTAATGATGATGTATTGCAATTCGAAAAATCTCAAATGAAACCAATGTAGAAGCTCTTTAAAGAAATGCGAATTGCATAGTGTTCATCACATGGAAATAGGACTTGGCAAAGTCAAATTTTTAGGGAAATTGGCAAAAACATCCTAAATCTATTGCACTTTTGTTAATTCGGTCATAAACTTTTTAATTTTACCAATTGAGTCATAAATATTTTCACGTTTTGCCAATTAAATGCTGGTCAGCGTTGACGTGGATAATTTTTAATGCAAAAATTTTGAATTTTTTTAATATTTTTTTATTTTTCTATTTTTTTCTTCTAAGCTCGTCGAGGACCGGCTAACCCTCATCAATGCTTACCGTGTCATGTAGGACGTTCACGTCAGCGATTTTCGATCAAAATTGATTGGATAGATCGAATTGATAAAATGTGAAAAGATTTAGAATTTAATGGGTAAAGTGGAAGGATTTACGATTTAATCGCAAGAGTACAACAAATTTATGACTTCAAGACAATTTTTCGATAGAAATCTCGCTAGGTACGATTCACAAGCAAAGCTCGCGCGTCGGACAGAAGTAAAGCGGAGTCGAACGAAAACGATGGGTCTCATAATCGTGGAACGAGAAGAGCAGCGAGGAGAGAGAAAGTTTTACCCGTAGTAAGTAAGTACAGCTCAGAGAGAGAGAGGGGAGGGTGAGAGGATGAGTGGCTGTTTCTGAAAATTTATAAAAAGGGATTTTAGGGGTTCACGAAAAGGAAGACCGGGACACGTGCTGGCCATCGAGAAGTCAGCCCCAACACCGCATTGATAGATTGCACGCCTGGACTCCTCCCTCGGACCACGACACGTGCCTCTGCCTCCCCCCTTCCCTCTCCCTCTCTCTCTATCTCTGTGTGTGTGCATTGGGCCACGTGCCCTTCTTTTGCCTTTTCTCCAGCTTCCACTCTCTCTCTCTCTCTCCCCCTCCCTCTCTTTCTTTTCTCTCAGCAGGAGATGAGAAGTGAGGGAATGAGTGCGTGTCTGTGTGGCCTGCAAAAAGGTTGGATCGGTACGAAAACAGCCATGGACCGAGACGGCGTCTCAATTGATTCTTCTCGCTTAACTTTCTCGTCCCTTCTTTTCCTTCCTGTTTTTTAATTTGGTCCTCTGGTTGCTGAAAGTAGCGGGGGCGGGGTATTGCTCTCACAGCGTGACCCAATGTATTGCCCAAATTCTACAAAAGAAATGAGTGCGCAAAACAGTAGTCGTTCTGGAATAAAACTCTCTTTACGAGTCACTTGCGTTGTGCGACAGTCTATAAACTATGCAGGTCGTGTCCATTTTAACATTTTTATCGTATGAGTCCCACGTTAAGATTCACATAGTCGATGATTGAGATGATATCGGTTCATATAGTTGACAGATCATGTTATAACTCCTCTCTTCCGTCTATTTTAGCACTTGAAATGTCACAGGCTTCTTAATTTGAAGTATCAATATCATTGTCGATGTGGGTCGTGCTGCCCTCTGATGCTCTCCGAATTTGATACGTGGTTCTGTTCATTTTTCTCTTTCAAAACCCTCTTGCCTGCCTTCGCTTGGGTGCATCTCCCTCTATTTTCTTCTCTACAGTCTCTCATCTCTCTCTATTGCCACATGCAACTCATAGACCCCCTATGGACGAGACCCCCCAAGGGCTCGCGATGGACTTGCCGTGGCTTGCGACCTCGATCTAAGGTCCCTATGGCCTGAGGGTGGCCATCAATCTCAAATCGAGGTTGGTACAACCACAAAGTGACCTTAGCCGAGGTCAATTGATAGCGGGGTGGGGGGTAAAGGGTGCTCGTAGTGATCACACAAAGGTTGAAAGTGATGATGACAAGATCTACGGTGGATGACGGCAAACCAAGAGGCTCCGGTGTTGGTGGAGAAGGGAGTTGGCAAAATAGGATAATTTGATATGTGGTTCGATAATCAGGATATAATTTTATGTATGATAATTTATCATATTTTGTGTTTGGTGCTTGCTCAAAATAGGATAAAGTCGAATATAAGAGGGATATGGCTTTGATAAAATTATCCCATGAAGGAAGTGGAATAAAGATGAATAGGATTTGTAATATTCATAATATAAAAGTTATTTTTCTTAAATAACAAACTTGTTAAATTAATGAAATTAAAATAATATTTGAATTCTAATATTAAAAAATTGAAAATAATAAAAAATAACTACGATTTCGTTTTTATTATTCCTATTTTTATTTATATATTCGAAATTATTTCTATTATATATTTAGTATTTATATTTATCACACATTTTAGGTGTTTTAGTATTTTAGGTATAATAGTATAGTTTACTATTTAATAAATTTTTACTAGAAAATGACGGAGGGGGAAAAAAGAAATAAAAACTAAAAGAATTAAAAAAAGAGGAAAAATAATAAGAAAATAAGAAAATAAAAATGAAATAGGCAATAGTATCGTGAGAGATTCTTTCCATCTTCGTTTGTGCAACTTTTCAGTTTATTTACACTGATATGCCGTTAATACTAAATAATGGATAAGATAGGATGTGAAAATATCCAGTTTTATTACTACAATTCATCGAATAGTGGATAGGATATAGCAAAATCCCTGGGACTTTATATCCTATCATATTTAGTCATATCTTAGTTAGAAATCCAGACGACCAAACGAGCCCTTAATATTTAGAGTGTTTTGGGCGGGTGTGGAGAATTCAAAATGTGAGTGTCGATTTGTGTGGGAGCGGGGCGGATGTTTTTTAAACGACAAAGTTGTGAATAGGTGGATAGTTTTGTTGAAATGGGGTATGTAACTTGTAATTTTGAAAATGAGTTGGAGATGTATCGGGGGACAAACTACTCCAAGTACATCGAAAGAGTTTGGTGAAGATAACATCAATTTTCTAAAATGGTGGAAGAAGTGAGCCACCGGTTTTCTGATTCTTTCCATCACGGGTCATGACTTACAGACTACATTGGCATACACAATACCGTGCGAAGTCTAATTTCAGTACTAGTCAATGGGTCTCGAAGCACAATAGGTGCAGTTTGTCTACGTAAAAATATTAGAAATGGCTACAATAAGACACGGTTGGTTTTCACAAGAATTGACTCCAGCCCGACGTGCCAATGTGAATAGAGGACAATGATGACACTATGTCATCTGAATCCTGGTGAGAGACACAGCGTCAGAGACACCAAATTTATTAAGCATTATTTTGGGTGTAATATGGATGTAATTGTTCCTGGCGCAATTGTACGCATAATTTTTTTCAAATTACTTGGATATGTATTTGCACTTCATCCATGCTAAACTGCGTATGTGTTTTTTTCATTTACTTTCCTCAATTAATTCTTATTGTCTTTAATATTTGAAAAACTAGTTTTAATTTCTTTGACCTTTTCATTAAAAAGAAATTAAATTAATTACAAAAACCGGGCCAATGCTAGGCCCGGCGTACTCGAGCCATATCAACCTAGGCCTGACTCAATGGGCAAGCCTACCCGTGTCCCTCGATTATCGAAAAAGAAAGAAAGAAAGAAGGTAATGCTTAATTGAGTAAATCAGGGCGATGTTAATCTGATATATAAATTTTCCTCACCACGATGTGTAGAGTTGCCTTGCCATCGATATAGTAGTGAATTGGTTTAGTAATAGTCCTTGAACTTTGATTCAATGTGTAATGTGATCCCTAAACTTTAGCTTAATGTTCAATGTTGTCCCTAAACTTTTAATTTATTCAATGTAGTCCCTAGACTTTTGGTACATATTCAATTTAGTCCCTAAACTAATGAAAATGTTTAATGTAGTCCTTCTGTTAATTTAAGATTAGAAACTACATTAAATATTTTCATATAATTTAGTGACTAAATTGAATATATACCAAAAGTCAAGGGACCACATCGAACAAATTAAAAATTCAGGAACCACATTGAATATTAGGCTAAAGTTCAAGGACCACATTGAACAAATTAAAAGTTCAGGGATCACATTACACATTAGGCTAAAGTTCAGGGACCATATTGAACATTAGGCTAAAGTTCAAAAATCACATTGAATAAATTAAAAATTTAGGGATCATATTACATATTTGGTCAAAATTTAAAGATTATTTGTGTCATTATTCTTAAAAAAAAATTCAACTGGTTTACTTTTTTTTCTTCTCTCTATCAATTATTTTATTTTATTTACCAAAAAAAAGTTATTTTATTTTAATTTTCGGTAATTGGGTGGGGGTGACATCTCCATGATTTGGATAAGAATCGCCGTACGACCAGCATAGATTTCCTTAAAAACTAAAATATATTTCTGCAACCATCCATATTTTTTTCTGCCAAAAGGTTGCATGAAGACAGCAATCAGAGACCATTATCGTCGTAAATTATTTGGACATGTGGTACGGCACCTCTTCGCATTGGCCAGCGTCGGTACCATCAAGGCAGATGAGGCCCCCCTCTCCGCATCTTCATTTGCTGGTTGGCACATAATATATGCTGGTCTTAGTGCACTAAATCATGAGCTTGTTTTAACAATTACTTAAATATCCCAACATGCTCCCTTTTTGAACCCATTCTAGACACATTCTATCCTTGTTGGTACCTTGGCATGTCACACTAATCTAACTTTGTTGCTTGCTTAGATGCCGCCGCTTTATACCTTAATGTGGCGGTGGCGGCTGTCCTCAATGGTAGATGGACCTTGTGTTGTGTATTGTTAGGGTGATATGGAGAAGGCTGTAGTTGCATGTGAGATGTTACGGCTTTTTGTTCGTCGTGCTTAACATGCACATGCTTTTTCGTGGGCACTTTGAATTGTCTTGTTGATTAGGTTGAACTGAATCTCGGCAACCTTATTGGCGCTCACCAAGTGGATAGATAAATCTAGGATCAAGATGGTACTAATGATCTAGGGTAGCTGAAGTTTCTAGGTTAACTCAAGTATGTATTCACCACTAGACATTTTCACATTTTTCCTTGAGTAGGTTCCATAGTGCACGGCAAATTTCACATGGCAAATAGTCAAATTAGGCAGCCCCATCCATCCGGGTATGTCGTTTATACGATGTTGAGAATTTTCTAGTGCAATGCTGACATGGGCGAAATAACATCACGTACGCATGTGGCATCTGATCTCTTCATCACAGTAAAATCACTACAAATCACACCCTCCCACCATATTGCTCACTTTAGTTGCAATTTGTTAAGATCAAACGCGCAAACATAACGAAATAAAAAGTAGAAAAGCGAGAGAAATAGAAACATCAGGTTTTATTCTGGTTCACCATTAAATTACGGCTACATTCAGCGGAGGATTTTTCTACTATATTTAGCACTTCTCATCTCTTTGTTATAAGTATTGATTACAAGATAAATAAATTATATATACTCACAAGCTATTATGGTTCACCCGTACTTTCCTGTCGATGGAGAGTATGAACCACATCTCAACATAATTCGTCCACACTCACAAGGCTTTGAAATCTCAATGCTAGTTTGAGGTTGCATAAGTCGATGCCAATAACCTAGACTTGATTAAAAAGGATAGCAGAGTGTATGAACGTGCCAGAATTCAGAGTTACCTCATGATGTAGAACTTTAGTAACCCATAATTTGGTCATTTTTTAAAGCTGACAAGAAAAGTAGAACAACTAGCACCGTGTATCTCGGTCACATACTTGTCAAAACCTACCGACTTTGATTATTGACCTAGAGAGTAATCAGTCGAAGTTAATTAGTATCCTAGACTTTGCGATCTCGAATCACATCAAATTTTGAATTCTAAGGCATTTCCATGGACATTGAAGCGATGTTACCGACATACAACGCCGAACATAGAGTTTTAACTTAAAGAGGGACTGGTTAAGAACTTTGTCTAAACATTTCAACTTGGTAATATGTTGAAAACACGCAAACACCTTGTGGGGGGCGGGGCCTTCTTATGAGCCTCGTTGGAAAGGCCGCCGCCGCCGTCGAGCTTACAGCTAGTAACTCATCGTTCATCAAATGCAATGTACATCGACGATGTAGTTAGGCAGCTTTACTATTGCTGATGCTCTCCCATTTGACTTGAATTCTTGGTGGAGGAGTGAGCGGTCGCATGACTCAAATCCCACCGAATGAGAATCGATTGAATGCGACTCCCTCCTCCCTTTCGGCGAAGGATGTGATTGTCACTTTCACGTCCTTTTTCCGGGCGAAAAACCCTAAAAACTGCAAAGCTGAAAACACAATAATGAAGATATTCCCAAAAGGCCTTTCTTCCTAAGCAACAATGGACAGCACACAAGACAATCACCAAAACGACTTGTCACTTCCTAGACGTCTCCTGAATTTAGCAAGAGAACGATATGGACGGCACCATAAATTTGATTCAGTTGACTCTCGATTATGCGAGCAATTGATTTGATTTGATTTGATTTGATTTCTCGCTCATTGAAACTTTGCTTTAACATCATTATTGCCGAAGTCAAAAGAAAGCAGCATCTGTGAACCCACCTAGAGGGAACGATTGCGTAAAGGCACGGACATTTCCCTCACTTAGGTCGTCTGGTTTTGACCAATAATTCAAGTCGTGAGCTAAAGTACGCAAGAAGTTAATGCGAGTCGCGATTGAACCACTATGCAATAATGTTTGTTTCCTATCTTTCAATGTGCTATGCTGTTTCTCGGCTTTTCTTGGATTCAGTTGTAGCCCTCTCGAGTCGGGTCGATTTCAAATTAATCTGCATCGATGTCGTTCTCGGATTGAGACGTACTGCTTTCGTTAGCTTTTCTCTTGCTTGTATCGCGTTATTTTGGTGGTGTTAAGAATGGTCGGCCTTTTAGGAACTGGGTTAGCTTGAGTTTTAGTTGATCTTGTGCTTAAGATGAAGCCCGCCTTTACTTGCAAACTTTCATCGGTCGATATTTATGTTATAGGTCAACTCGCCATGCCTATTGTAAGTTCATTATCCTGCAATACTAAGAGCTCATTTGGCTTCTGGCAAAAAAAGAGCTCATTTGGCAGTGTTGTTGCTTCCTATGATAGTCATGACATGTTGCATATATTTCGTCGCTCAATACGTGAGTTAATTATTATTGGGTGGTCTCGGGCTTCTCTTATTCTTTGAGTTAGCTCACCCTAAAAACTCCCTCAAAGGATGAGATTTCTCTCATGCTTATAAATTGATTACCAACTCCTTTCACAACTGATGTAAGAGAATCATAATAATCTCCTCCTCATACATCGAACCCTAGGTCGAAACAACAATAACTCATATCTCCTGTGCGACTATTAGGCCAAGTCTTGTTAGTAACTTGGGTTTTAATACCAGTGTCTGGTGATGGTGATATTTGATTTCTCTCACTCTAAAATCTAGCTCAAAGGGTAAGGTTGTTCCTTACACTTATAAACTGATAATTATCGGTCCCTTCCACAACCGATGAGGAATAACCCTAGCAATTACTTCATTCTTCTTCTGAGGTTGGTCCAATCCAATTTCTATTATTTTTATTTCGTCTTAGTTGACAGGCTATATTTTTATTTTCTCTAAATTTTGGCTCAAATCCCGCTATCGCATACCTGAGTTTTGATCAGATGGAAGAGTAATATAGTCGCTCCCACCCCCATCCATCCCTTCCCCTCCAAAAAGAATTATATGGAATTGAATTTGTCCTCTTCATCTATTCCGGAGCGATTAAAAAGCGATTCGTATGCCTTGCGATCAGAAAAAAAAAAGTGTTAATTATGTTAACCTTAACGACTACTTGATATTTGCCATGTAACATCGTATGCTTCAGGATTCCATTATGAAAGGGCTAAATTAAGATGGAACAGCATTCAAACCGCGAAGAGTTTGACTTGAGACGAATTAAATGGCATTGATTGGGACAACCTCAAAAGTAGAGGTGGCAAGACTTTCATATTGGTAAACTTTTGGGCGAGTTTTTGTATTTGGAAAGGAATGAAACAAATATTTTCATAGAAATAAAAACAAAAATTAAAATCTTTTAACAGTCCTTACAGCCACAGGCTGATAAGATATTTATAGCAAGTGCTTTTTGAAATGTAGCTATGTGGTGCTTTCGCTGGCTTTCCGGAGACTATTCACATCACTAAGAAAAGGAGAAAAGAAAAAAACTTTCGGCTCTTGTCGTGCTGTCAAGCGCCGAGTCAAGCGAAACGCTGCAACATTAATGCTTCAAATAAAATTTTTACTTTTCTTTTCCCTGAATTTTCATGACTCCCGAAACTATATTTGATTTCAATCTCGGCTCGAGCTCGGATTACACTTGAAACTCCAGGTGATACTTTGTGAGAAAAGCTAACAAACACGGCTAACCCTAGGGTTTTCAGGGTTTTCATGGTTCGGTTCAAAAGTATTTTTAACCCAAGTCGAACTTATCCGTTTGGGAAAATTTCACCTCAAACCAAACCGATAACTTTAGTTTGGTATCGGTTTGGCTTTGATTCAAACCATTACCATCAAGTCGATTTACAAGTAAGAAGTTCAATGCATGATCTAGACTGTCTAACTTCAACATGCAATGGGAAATTTACGAAAAGAAAAAAGCCACCTTGTCTACACACTTACTGAAAAAAAAAGGGATATAATCACAATTAAATCAGATTAAATTATTGAAACATTAAAAAATATTATTTAACCATACAGGGAAAATGCAACAGAACATATTGAGATTAAAAACCAGCCAATAATGGTCAACTTGAGAATTCATTTAATAGTATAGAAGAATCCCTTTAATAGAGCGAACATTCATGTTTAGGCCAAACTACAAATTTTAATAGTAACAAAGAAGGCCAACTTATTCAATAAACTTATTGGTTTGATTCGGTTTTAGCGGTTTCCGAAGTTATGAACCAAAACCAAACCAAATCGATAAACCGAACTTATCGGTCGGTTCGGATCGATTTGTCGGTTTTCGATTTTTCATTAACACCCCTATCAAATATATATGATCCAATATCGAATTTAGTGGCAAAGCTCAGAAGAAAACACAGAACCACTATCACGGCCCATTCTAGTATTGGTAGGTAAGTAATATTTGGGGCCAAGACTATGAATTGGGCCTAGCAAAAGATTATGTTTTTATATATTTCTATTGATCCACAAGTAAATTTCTCGCGAAAATACAATCTGTTTGGAATAGTTGTAGGATCGATCTTTGTTATCAACTTATAGTACTCTCCAACGACACAAAAATGACACGATTTGGTTATCTGTGGGGGGAGAATTGAAGCCTTAAAGTAAGTAACGCAAGATTGGAAATTCTGAAAAAAAAAATCTAGAGTATCTGTAGTCGATTCAGTGGACGGTGGTGCATACAGCTTACCCTGTCATCAAATTGTAACAACATTTTTGCCATTGCATCGGGCATGTGACAGATACTATGATCCGTGAATTTTCTCGAATTTTTGGAATCATTGCAATTTTCGGTGATTTTCTAGAACTTTTTGCGAATGTTTGGTATATACTTGGGCTATTGTCACTTTTAGTGGATGAAAAATGGTGTATTTAAGGTTATTGTTCACGGAAAAATAACAAAGTCCATTCTTGTCATGTTGAGGTATTCTTAGCGAAAATAATTGTATATGCGGAGATTACGGAAATTGTCAAAATCCGAGAAAATAATATTATGAAAATGTGAAGATTTTATCGAATCTCTGAATGTTTATTTTCCGATTATGGGCGTGGAGTCTCCTGTGCTGTGATTTCTGAAATATCGGGTGCTATTTTATCAAGGAGAATGAATGGTAAAATGAAAATTCGAAAAAATTCAATTTTTAATGGGATTTTCTGAAAAAAAAGAAAGAATGTATTTTCTGATAGTTCAGTATTTCCTGATGCTTTGCAGCCTCAAATAATTTTTGGTTAGGGCATTTTGCAATTTCTTCCATAATGGGCTTTTTTGGCCTAAGAGAGCCTAGCTACTGTTTTAAGTTGATATTTTTCTGATGATGGATCTTAAGTTATGTTTAGGACCGGAGGGATTTACTCTGTATAGTTTGACTTTTACCACTGTATGTTTTCGTAAAACTGCATGATTTGATTTGTCCCACACATACCTTAAACCATAACAAAAATAACCTCGTAATACACCGAGTCCCGTTTTGAGGCTTAATTAGGGCTAACGTGATTTTCGGGGCTTAATCACGGTCGATACGGTTTTCGAACCACCTCGTCGCTTGGCGAAGTGTGTGGCCTTTGGGTTTCCTCGACACGAGCGACCGAGTTTGATATGCGCTGGCTATACAACGTGGTTCATGGAATGGACGCCGCGTGCGAGACGATCGGGGCATAAATAGATCCCCCTTGGATAACCAAGAATCGACACACCTCGAGGAAACGTGGGTAACGGGTGATAAGGTATTCGGAGATCGTCGTCAATCGTTAGAATCTTTGAAACGTTAATCTTCCGGCCTTGTGGTTAAGATATATGGGATGGTCACGGGATGAACACGTGAAAAAAATCGGGCGAGCGATCAATGTGACGGTCCATAAGGAGAACGGTAGAAAAATTTGTTGCGGACAAGTAATGCGGTAGAGATTACGACGGCTCGACTTTCTTCGGTATTTTTTTTGACTCTCGGGATACGTTTGTTTAGCAGAAAATGAGTAGTTTGAAAAACATTCTTCGAAAAATGATCGTTTATATCTCGTAAAAATATAAATGTTGATCACGTGTTACGTAATGGCGGATTTTTCGTTTATTTTGAACACTTAAATAAGATTTTCTTTTGGGCATATTTAAGAAAGATTTTACATATTTCTTTTTCATCCATGAAAAGAAATATAAAATTTTGAATACTTCAATAAAATTCCTTTTGGGCATAAATATATATAAAAAATCTTTCCTCAGGATTTTGAAATTTGAAACAGCTTCTTTTTAGTAGATTTTTGTAACCGAGAGAGAGAGAGAGAGAGAGAGAGAGAGAGAGAAACAGCAGATAAAGTTATCTAGCAAAGTTTAAATAATAAAACCAAATTATGTATTTAACATTGATGTTTCCCCTTTGCTTTTGGGACTTTTGCTGTTTGACTTTAAACCAAATTTGTGCTGCGGTTGAATGTTTATATGTTGTGCTTCATGAAAATTTACTTTCAACTTGTGACCGTTTGAAATAGTAAATAAAAATAAGACATCGCATCGCCGAAGGGAAAAGTACCAGTCTAAACTTTTCAATTGGTGCATAAATCTTGTCACATTTGTATCAATTCGGTCCATTCGGCAAATTTAGGCCGTAAATTACTTACGTGAACGCCGAATATCTTATGTGGCATAGCCGACAGGCGGCCAATGCTAACTTGGATATTTTTAATAATATTTTAATTTCTTTTTTTTTCCTTTCCTTTTTTTTTTTCCTTCTCTTCGCTTTGGCCTATGGCCGAGTGCTCGGCCATGACCGGCGATTGGCCAGGCGACGCCCTCGCCGGCCACTGGCTAGGGCTCCACCTCAAGAAAATCCCTATTCAATGTATCGCTCGACATGTCGTTGGAGAACTTGGCAAACATCAAACTTAAGGAGAAAACTCTCGAGATTTCCATGAAAATATTAGTAAAAAAAAAGACTATGAAAAGAAGTGGCCAAATTAACACAATTATTTATTAATTTCTCATTATTTCACATGCATACGCATAGTGCAGGATCGGATGTCATTTGTCATCGACTATATTCGATAAATTGTGATTTATGGCCATCATATTTTGACAATCAAAACTATGTTTAATTTATTAATTAGTGTTCCAAGTCAAACCCACCTCAAGAGGGACTGCATTGCTAAAAAAAAACGAAAAAAAAATTTGCTCTTTATTTTATATTATTGCAATTTATAAGATAAAGTCCGTTGGCCGAAAAGATATCATAATAAAGTTCCCACATTTTCTTTTTAATATATTGTATAGTTAAAGCAGTATTAAAATATTACAAATATCCCCCCCCCCCCCCCCAAAAAAGAAAGCTGCTCTCTCGACCTAAACAATTCTATTCGATTAGGAAAAATATCGATACTAGCTAGAATCATGAAAAGCTATGGCAATCTGAATATGACCAGCAAATGTATGTCCATTCATATTTCATTATTTTTTTCAATGTCGCCAGCACGCGAACATCAACTAACTCGTATAATCTGGACAAGCCTTTGGACGTACCGCTTCATCTACGTGAATTAGATAAGATCTTATACATGAGGTGATCGATCCGGCTCAAGAAGTCATTCTGAAAGTAGTAAATTTCTCGATCCATACGAGGGTATTTACCGTGTTTCGAAGTTCATTTCAATTATTTGAACACCCAACTTTAATCGGTGCTTTGGAATTACTGCTTATATTTTTGTGTAGTTGATTGTTTATGCCACAGATGAAGCATTCATCTTTTTGCCCATTATCATTTTCCTTCTTCTTCTTTATTCCTTTTTTTTTACTTTGAAACAAAACAGAAATTAAAAAAAAAAAGGAAAGAGAGAGGAAAGGAACAGAGATATTGGAGATTGGATTTTTTTTCTTTGCTTTGACAAGGGAAATGGTCATAATTCATTTGAAAATTAATATTACCAAAAATCCCAAACTGGTACACATGTAATACATTTAATTCATACTAATTTTTTTTGTCATAAAAACTCTAAAACTAATAAACCCGTACAACATTTAGTCCGTGACACGCCTGACTATAAAAGAGGATAATGTCAATGCCAGATGCCTGTTGGAAGAAGTGGATCCCAACGGCGCGCCTGAGCATGTGGCGGACGGACAGAGTTAGGTGGAAGAGGAGATCCCGCCACACGCTCTTCCAGTGCTCTGCTTGGTGAGCTTGACAACTTTATCGTTGCACTCCTCAGGGATGCCGGCAACCTCCTTGATGTCGGAGAGCCGGAGCGGGGCTATAGAGGAGGATGGTGTCGATGCCACAGGCTTGTTGGAAGAAGTGGATCCCAACACGCATATGAGCATGTGGCGGACAGACAGAGCCGGGTGGAGGAGAAGATCCCGCCACACCGGATGTCTTTCGGTGCTCTGCTTGGTGACCTTGACAACGTCGCACTCCTCAGGGATGACGGCAACCTCCTTGATGTCGGAGAGCCGGAGCGGGGCCTCCTCCTTGGACTCGGACGTCATGCCGAATATGCGTCGATCAGGCGGGGCCTTGCATGATGAGGCACGAGGGAATTTGGCATGGCAAGGGCCCGGATGGCAAGCAGGAAATCTCGTGTCTCTGGTGACGGAAAGCAAGCAAACGGTGGGCGCCGATGACCGGAAAATGATGGATACCGGCATCGGTCGACCGAAAAGGAGCTTTCTGGACTTGGCCCTCCCAGAGCTCTCTCGGTGGTGTGCTTCTCTCAGGTGAGAATGGCGTCCCTCTTCTCCTTCCCCTCCGTGAAGGAACTGGTATCCCCTTATATAGCCCAGCCTCAGATGTGTGACGCTAACCAATTCAGTTAGATCTCCTTGAATTAAGGAGAATGAGAAGCGGACAAATGCAGGTTGAGCGGAACAGAGCAGGGAAAGCGCGGACTAGAACGCGGCACAAAATTGCGAAATCCGTTAAGTTGGTGGCGATTCTCATGGACTGATGACCGAGTCCATCTGCAAACAGAGCCAGTCTCACGTTATTCCCGGTAACAACAGCCGGAAAAAGAGCTGACGCTTTCATAATTCCCGTCGATAAAGGTTGTATTTTAGCCTTAAGAACAAGGAGTCGAAGTTTTTGAATTCCCTTTTCAAAAAAGCTGGAGGATCTTTGAGCTTGAAGGAGGATCTCTGAGCATGTTTTCCATGAGGATGGAGAGATAGATTTGGGAGAGAAGTCCCTCTCCTGTTGATACGAATTTAGGTACAGGTGGAGATTCGGGCGGACAAATTTTAAGCCATTAGAAAGTGGAAAGAATAGCAGTTGATCCTAAATCACGCTTGGCGGACGTCGTGAAGGAATGCCCTTACCAAAAAAAAGAATAGCAGTTTATCCTACATTGATTGCAAGAGCTTTCCTTAGGTATGCCATCTCACGCTGCCATCTATTAGGTATGCCATCCCTAGGGAAAGCTCGACACCGAATGCCATCGTTGGTTCGGTTCTTCCAAGCTGGCCTAAGATGGAATGTTAGACCGAGGTTTGACGTGCGCATATGCGAAGCGACGGTATGGCTCAGGTTTTTCGCCAAACCAATTGCGCGAGGGACGAGGAGAATCTTCGACTTTTGTTTCAATCTTCCCCCTGCCTAATATATAGTCCCCCAAATGACTAGGATGCATCGACATTTCATGACAGACATTTTCATCTTGTGGCAGATCGACGAAATTATGGTGTTAAAGTCAACGTGGTTTAGGGGCCACCCATCTTTTTCTTTGCACAAAGACGTGGAAGGTAGAAGAGGGCATGCATATCATTTTTAGGCCTATTTTCCGTGGCCAACAGCGAAGTTTGTAGTCTACCGAGCCAAGCTTATCACATTTTAAGAATCTACAAGACCCACGCCATATATAGTTTCTGAACCGCGACTAGTTCTGTCGACCACATCACCTATAGACAGCGCCTATACGATATTTTCTCCGGAGAGGTATCGCCATCATAAGCTCGATCAGGCCTCTAGAGAAGGCAAGTTTCATATAGCCAGCCCTCGGCGACCCACTTGCCCCAGTGATCACCCTATCGCGATGGGATGAGGACCGCTGATCTGAACTGATCGGGCACTCCAAAAAGATCCGATACCGGACCTCTCCTGCAGAAGCTCATGCGCTTGGTAGATTAGAACCCCACAAACACAAACGTATCTGCTAGAAGTCTCCTCCTTTAGACTTCTAGTAGACGACTTTTGCACCTGCCAATGCGACCTCCAGCGCCAGCCATCCTACCTTTATCAACTTTCTTCTCGCTAGTTCTTCCTCAGTTTCCATGACACAAGGGCATTTTCGGCCACAGACAAACTGACCAATCGAACTAAATGGAGGACAAGACACAATCAGGGGTGCAAGTTTAAGAATGATTGTGTTGAATATGGCAGTGTACGCGCACTTCCGAGAAGCCACTCCCCGCATACGAGTGATAGGGATCCACTGGAGAGACGGACTTAATTTGCCCAATCCCTACATGATTGATTCACAAGGCAAGTAGGGCATCCAAAAATTGTAAATTCGACAATTGGACGGACCACGTAAATTCCCACGGGATTTCTAATTGTGTATAGCAACAAAAAAGCAAGACGAATGAATTGCAAGCCTGTCGTCCCCATATGATTCTGGACGATTCAACAACTATGACCTCAAACATATTGTTGCAGTCAAGGAGTGGGCATCACTTTCCTTCGGCTCATCCTACTTCTCAGCGTGTTCCGCTTTCTCAAAACTCGCCACCCTGTCCAAAAGAAACATCTCCAAGTGAGCGAGATTTTCATAGCTGAGTAATGCAAGGGATGCTAAAATTTTCGCGAAAATCTGAGATTCAATTTGGTTTACCATCCACCCATTGCAAATATAACCATACTGTTGTATAAAACACTCTCTTACTAATAAATGATAGGACAGTTGGAGAACAGATGTATTTCTCTCATCGCGTACCAGAGACTTACAATGAATACAGCAAGCAATTGTTACACTCTAACTATGGAGTTCCTCCACTCACATGATGGCGGAGAAAATGAGTAAGCTCAACAGAGCAGGGGAAAGCACAGAATGTACTCCCACTCCCCGAGTACCTGAAACTTCACTGATACAATAGGTTAAAACAGAAAGAAGTACGGGAAAGACCAATTGTAGAACAAGTAGGAACAAGGCTGTGCAAGGTGAAAAGTAATTAGTCGGAGCTCATGAGTCATATGAGATCTCTCATGTCGTGTGAAAACACAGTTTAAAAGCAAACTGCAATGAACAATAGGTGCTGCGTAAATTCCACAGAACTGATTACTCTTTTACAATCGAGCTTCTGCCTCCTGATAGAGCAAAAGGTACTTAATCATCAGTAAAGCTATCTCGAGCCAGAACCCAGTAGTGGATAAGCAAATATTACAAAATATCAAAACTTGGTCAAAAAGGCAAGAACTGGTTGCTGTAAACTACAAATTTTCCTTTTCGACCAAAAAAAAAAACTACAAATTTTCCTTCAGATAATTAATTGCTGCCACAAAATAGATAGTTGAAGTCAAAAAACCCCATACACTGAAGATGGTGTACATAAAAAATGGTTGATACAGTATCAAAGTAGAAAAATTATACTGTTTGTCGAGAAACAAACATTATCCTGGTGACAACCCTAATCTCTTGCAAGAAGTTTGTCTCCGCATAACGTAATCTTCCAGCAATCAACTTGGAACAGAAAAACAGAACCTCTCTTGGGCACAACTGCAAACCACCAGAAACAAGTTTTAGCAATTCCCAGAAAAAATAAAATAAATAGTACAATAAAGCAAGGAAAAATTGAAACAGAAACCTCTTATATGACTCTAAACTACTTAATAATCGAACTCCGTTATAGTGACACGATGACCCTAAGATGCTAACCTAGTTGTTGTAGCAGCAGGCCGACAATTCTAGATTACAAATTTAAGCACCTTTATAGCATGCATTCATCAGCACAACTAGTCAAGCACATATATGCTCAGACGCGCTAAATCTATTTGGAAACTAGTTTACTTAAAGGTGCCAAGCTTAAGACAATAGAGAAGTGCTTTTGTGCTACAGTGTTATGAATGTAGAGTGTAGGACAGCAAAAAAATTGGACAAAGGTGCAAATCTAGTATATCAACTCATTTTTTCCATCGGTCTTCGATATCAAGAACTTGGAATATTGCAATATATAAAGATAATCCATAGGGTTGTGAATGCACATGCAATCTAGGTGTAACACAGATATCACAATCTGAATCTTACTAAACTTACAAGTCAAAATTTGAACTTACCCCGAAATTTATCATCTTTCGTGATTAATCCAAATGTTTCTGCAGTTTCACGTATCATAATACCATTTGCACCAGAAAGTGAAGTCACTTTACACTCAGCAACTGCCACAAAACAGACCAGAGAATAAAGATAAGGAAGTACATAATTAAGCCAAGAGTATATAAACTCCAAGGTCAGAGATGAGTACTTAGGTGGCCAAGCTAGAAGAAACAACTTTTATTTCATGTAACTTTATGAAAGCATAGACATAGATGATAACAGTAATTCAAACTTCCAAAATGCTCATAAACAAGGTGGGAAGAGAACAAGAAACAGAAAGATTTTCTGACCTCGAATAATAGCCCCATGTAAATCTGCACTGAGGAGGCACTGAGCCAGCTGATTCCTTCTATAGAATATGAAGACACGTGACTACAAAAGCTGAATACTTCTACTATGGTAGGGTTTGACCAAGAATGCATTATTAGCCACACACATAAACACAGAGAACCAAATATGTCTTACCCACTGATGTTCAAAAGTTCAACTATGTAGCCTTTCCACATTTCATGCATCGGCTTAAAGAAGTCAAATCTGCAATTCAACAAATGAAAAAATAAACAAATAAAAATTCCAACTGTGTGAACGGAAGCACGACTAAATGATGCCACCAGATATCAGATTCTACAATACAAAAAATTCTAACAGATCATTTATCTGTGTTCATTCACATTCAAGTTAACTTTGCGAAATCAAACCTCAAAGATGAGACCCTGAATAAACAATAAACTAACCGGAGCAGTTATCTGAAGAAAATTGTCTCTATGATCCAGCTCAACAAAAATAATTTCATTTGCTGTCAACATGCTACTCTAATTTAAATATGTCAATATAGTATCTTCCTTGGCAAAGTTTCATTACTTAAACAACAAGAAGGGGTTATATGGAAAGCCAACTTCTTTTGACCGAAATGTACAGGGTTTATACGCATAGTTTATCTGGAATAGACATTTAACAAGCAGTAGAGTTCCCTTCGTAAGATCCTCACTCCAACTCAAATGCACCCTGTACCCACCACAAAAAGAAAACCTAAAAGAAAAAAAAAAATCACAAAAGGAAGAGAAAAAACTCACGCTTGCCCTAAAAAAGCTCCTAATCTCAGTATGCAATGAGCGTAATAATAGAAATCTGAATTTTATGCAAAGGTAGCAGCAGTTATATTCAACTACAAACACAATGCATTTAAAGGAAGAGTGAAATGAGGGAGAAAAAAACAACGTATAGCAATATTTGGTACTGAGCAAAAGCCAGATTTAAGTGACCTATAAGCAAATGGGCACACTCACTTGAGATCTTGAGGCAAATCAAATGATCCACATTTCTTATGCTGCTTCGCAGACATGTGAGTTTTAGAGCGTTTTGAGTGCTTCCGCAAAGCCCTGACGCGAGCAACAGCAAGAGTGCTACGTTTTGGTACATAATTATCAAGAAGAATCACATCATCCAGTCTCATAGTTCTAGAACCCTGCATGTATTTCTGAGCTGAATCACCCTTCTGGAGAAGTTCATGCAATACCTTGTCAACTCCAGTTCCTCTTCTGCTAGAAATCTGCATAAATGACGAGACATAAATTGGAAAAAAGCAAAGAAAACTACATATTTCCCATGTCATTGGGCACTTGGCAGAATAGAGGTGTGAATCCCAATCAATGATCACTCTAATTTAGAGAAAGCAAGTGATTCCTAATCCTGAAACACCAGTAGGCAAAGTAGACAGTGCTAGTCAATTCATAAACTGTCCAGCCCAGCAAACATAATAATACCTCCAAATTCTGCACCAACAGATTCTCGTGCATGGTTTGAGATAGTAGTGAGTACGTTGGATCACTAGCCTCGGCATCTGCATAAAGAGCACATAACATGAGCAATTCCATCCTTTAGCAAGCACAATGTTAAGCAAGCATAGAGTCTGTCCAACTATTCATATATAAGTTAATCAGAGAATTTTTTTTTCAATTCAATGCATCCAACCATCTGTACCTAATAAACAAGTAAAGATGCACAAGACATCAAAACCTGATGTACAATATGTTGACAATGATCAAACACAAGCCAGAAAAGATGACACTATCATGGCCATAAAGGTGGAAAAGGACTTAAATGAAAAAACCAATTATGTCAAAAACTTAGATTACAGTATCATTACCCCTGGTGAGAAATTTTGAACTAAAGATGTGGGTTATCAGATAATATATCTCCAAGCATTCAAGAACCCTCAAGAGCCATTTCTATTAACAAGGATCCATCAAAATATAAGTAGAAGAACCAGTTTATTCCTTAGCAGACAAATAAAAGAGGCACATGTATAAATAAGGATAACATCTCTTTGGGTCCGAATCCCCTGAATGACAAGATGCTTGAGCAATATGTTTTCCTTTTCACTAGCGACCTCCCTCAGAACATCTCCTCTCTCTTCAAAGAACAAATAACAAAAGCAACATTCTCCACTTCAAATGAACCTCAAGAGTCAGATCACAGAGCGGGTCAAGGATGAACATCACTAATTCATGACTTCAATAAAGGGATGTCCAAAAGCTTTTTGGTTTATAGCACAGCATGGAGCAGCACAGAAACTCATAATAAATTCACAAAGCTGAAAAAAATGAAGCAATGCACACACGGAAGTGATGAATGTAGAATGCCTAACTGAGAGAAATCGTTCAAAAAAGTCATATAAATTCATCTAACCTTCGAACTAGAGCTGCTTAATGAAATCAAGAAACAACAAAAAGCAGAGCTATTGACAACCAGACTACAAGGAGCAAAATCCTATATAACCAATAGGTGTTTTAGCGCTAATTACACGAGACTCTAGCAACCCCAGCAATAACCCTTCACGGTTCACACTCGATAATCAAAATTTGCAACTGACACTCATATGGGCAATCAACCAAAGGACCTTTATTCTGTGAAGGAACGGAGGACGACACGGTGCTAGTAATTGCAGGCGCACCATCACCTTCCCTTCCACTTCCTCTATTAAACTTGCGGTTATTACTCCTCCTCTCCTGCTGCTGCGTAGCCTCGGCTCTCGCCACCGCAAACCGCCGTTCCAGCGCCTCCTCCAGCGCGCGTTTCCTCTGATCGTGAGGAGCTTCTTCAGTCGCCATGGGGGCAAGCTAACCTATCTAACTCGCAGAAAGCCAAGACCTTTCTTCACCGCTACGGAAAACCCACAAATATTCAGACAACGGCACAACCTCAAGTCAAAAGGGGTATGAATTTGCGTTGCCTTAGTCGGGGTTCGCCAGGGAAAACATAGCATACTGACATGATAACTTTAACAATTGCAGAAACCGCAGGGATTAGCGAGTACCCAAGCAGAAACAATCTCGCGAAGGGGAAAGCAACGTTCGATATCGCGAACTGCCCTATACTTACCGGGAGAGAGGGTGGCGCTCCGGCGAAGGGCCGACGGCGACGACGGCGGCGAAGTCAGAGAGATAGAGAGAGAGAGAGAGAGAGCGCGCAGAAGCATAACAGCAGGAAGATACAAAAGGCGAGCGAACCGGGTTTTCTACCGAACCGTTGCTCGGCAAATTGAGCCGGAGAACCATCCGGTTCGATTACAGCCTTGAAAACGACACCGTAATGTGTTCCGCTGTAAGTGTAACCGTAGAAATTTTGTAATTTGTCTTAAATAACGCCATACTTATTATAATTATTTGGTTTCAGATATATAGCAAGCGTAATTAAAAAGAAGATAAAGAATAGCAAGCGTACCAAACCCTTTAATCCAGAGATTTAGGGTTTTAACCCACCTATAGACCACCCTCGAAGAATGGTTCCGAATCACACCGTTCCCAGTAGCAAGCGAATCTATCATAATTTCTATACAAAGTGCAATAATTCACCGACACTTGCAAAGGCTGTTGAGCAACCAATCAGGATCTATCCCTTTCGCGTTTCGACGGCTTTGTAAATGCTGATAAATTGTTCCTCGAGGTATTGTAGAAGCGTCTGTTTGCAACTTTATCAATATATTAGGGCATCGAGTGACAATAACACCACTTATATTGTTATTGTTAAGTATCAATTACACTTAAGCCCATATAGTTGGGGTTCTCTATACTTTATCATAATAACAATATAATTGGAGGGCATCTAGCAATTTTGGCCAACTATCGATGGAAACTTATAATGGTAAACAGGGCATTGGCCGCAAGTTACCATGTGTATTAAGGTATTGAGTTGAATGGGAAACTTGCAAACATCACACTCTCAAGTTTATTTGGTAGTACATCTTACATCCTCTAGAAATTTTTCGGTTTGACAAAAACCCTTGGCCATTTTTATGAAATTTTGAAATTTAAAGGCCTAATTTTATATGTCTATGCTAAATCGACACCTGCATGCGATTTTTTTAATGCTTTTTTTTGTAATTTTTGATCTAGAGTTGACCTAAAAGTCAATTCTTGATTTATTGACAAACTGATGCCTAATTGAGATACTAAGGACACTCTCCTAATTTTTTTTTTCAAGAAACGAGCACCACCGTGATCGAGGGGTCTCGGATCTCTAACTTTCTAACTTTGATTGTCGGGAAAATTCGAGAGTCAACAACGCTGATTGGACAAGCTAAAGTGATATGGATTTTTTTCTTAATGAATAGAAAATTAAAAAAAAAACTGAGGTTTTGCTGTTTCACTGAAAAATGAATGAGTTGGAAAATAATTTTCTAAAATTGATCACTTGTGTTGTTTGAATAATTTGTCGATAAATAATTTATGCCTAAATATTATGTTGCGGGGAACCTCAAAAGCTATATTCTCTATGTAATTTTTTCCATATTTTCTTGAGCTTTTATCTCGTTGTGCTAAGTGAGCTTCCTTTGCATTTTTTGTGTTCTCGAGTTGCCTTATATTACTGGTGTCGCACTACTCGGCAAGTACTTGCTGATATCATGTGATCCCGTTCGGCGCTGTTGTTGAGGTTGCACGAATTAATTTGATTCGTCTCGAGTTTAGGATCAAATTGACCCATTAAAAGGAATACACAACACTGAAAAGAAGTGTGTGACGAATCCATTATGAGGTGATCCATCAAGATCTTGATCGTTTCTCCTATCGCACTTTCAAATCAATCCCCAATTAACCCATCATTTTATTTAAAATTTGGAAAAATGACATAAACAGTTCCTAAACTTTGGTCTAATATGTAATTTGATCCTTGAACTTTTAATTTATTCAATGTAATTCCTGAACTTTAGCCTAATGTTCAATTTAGTCCCTAAACTTTTAATCTGTTCAATGTGAGCCCTGAACTTTTGGTACATATTCAATTTAGTTACAAATTATATGAAAAATGTTCAATATAGGCCCTGAACTTGAATTAATGGAAGGACTATATTGAACATTTTCATATAGTTCAGAAACTAAATTGAATATGTACAAAAAATCCGGGGAATATATTAAATAGATTAAAATTTTAGGGACCAAATTGAACATTAGGCTAAAGTTCATAGACTACATTGAACAAATTAAAAGTTTAAAGATCAAATTATATATTAAATAAAAATTCAGAGACTGTTTGTATAATTATTCCTTAAAATTTCTTGAAAAGGACGTAATGTAGTATCCTCCATCCTCCATGCACTCACTTGATAGTTGATAATAAATAAAATTTCTTTTTTCTGCGAACGCGATTCCCCAAACCCACATAAAATTTTCCAAAGTAGGTGAAGCAGATGCCGTTTAACAGGTAAAAAAAGGGTTCTCCCACAATAATCTTTACAAGAGATCGGCACCAGTCACGTCATACATACATCAGCACTTTCATAACGCCTCCATCGAGTTACGACTTGTTCATCGGGATACATCGATTCCAGGGTGAATTCATTATGTCGGTTCCGCCGGTTCGGTCGATTCTAGGGTGAATTCATTATGTCGGTTCCACTGGTTCGATCCGATCGGCACAATTCATCCTTAGGAATCATGAATTGAATCAATTTCCATAGAAACCACCTCGAATCGGCAGGTCCAATATGGTTCTCAAGATGAATCGGGACCGATGCACATCCTAAGTATTTATTGATTTATACAAACGTAACTAGCCAAAACTTTGTGTCACTGTTGATACCCAAAATTACCCTTGGTGGGAATGGGCCATCCACAAGTTACATAAGATATAAAGTACGACCACATTGACAAAAATATGAGAAAGGCCGTAAGTCAGGCCCAGAGGCAGTTGTCGACAGGACACGTCATAAATGTGTTGACAAGTTAAAATCACGAGCTTTGCACGTGATGTCGACAGATCTAAGCCTTGAACGTAACGTCGACAAGTCCCAGATCATGAGCTTTGCACGTAACGTCAACAAAGTTCAGAATCGCGAGTTTTGCGCAAAATTATGGTAATACGTGGTGAAAAATTCATTTACACGTGTCAAAAGGTAAAGACGCGACCATGGGCGTCAAGGATAACAAGAAATAAAATGACACGTGGAAGAAAATTAGCTACTATGTGATGCCCAAGGAGCGTAAACAATATCGACAAGTTAGGAAACAGTTAAAGCACGAAACGTAAGGAAATGGAAAACGACTTTCAAAGAACGGTTGTCGAGTTACTCTATAAATACTCAATGACTTCCAACGTAGAAGGACCCTTCTCCAACAACACAACACATCTTTTATTTAGCATTTATTCTTAAGTACGTTAGGAGTAGTTTTAGTCATAATCTTCAAATTCTGTGTTGTATATTCAATTTCGACGGGGTCTTTATTAGGTTCAGCATTGTTAATTAAATTCCAGTGTTGTGCCACTAGCTCAGTGTCGTCGATTAGATTCCGGCACTGTGTTTGGAGTATAGCTGTTGATTAGATTCCGGCCGTATTCACTCAAGCTACGTCATTGATTAAATTCTGATGTACTTCGAAGTTGTGTCGTTGATTAAATTCCGGCATAGCTTAATTTCAACATTTGCGAGTTATTGTTGCATGGTTAGTATTGTCGAGTTTGACATCATATCAAGTCAGGATGTAAAATCTAAATAAGGATTGATAAACGCATTTGAAATTCTCTGTCCAAGCTTGACTCAAAACCCTAATCTCCTCTAATAAAATTCAAAACGCAGCGTTCAGTGGAAGATTTTTCAATGGAGTAACAAACCGGCGAAACAGTCACAAAGATCAAATTGTTGTCCCTCAGATCTGTTATATGTTTTATGTCCATTAGTTAAAAAAAGGAAACGCGGCTGCCAATCTAGTAGGGAAGAATTTGGCAAATCTCTTCCCATTACTTTGCTTTATGTATAGGCAGATAGACATTGCAAATAGGTACCTCTTGTGAGAGAAAGAAAATTGTTAGAGAGGTATCTCTAGTGCCTAATTACCCTAAAAAAGCTTTAAATCCAATCCAATTCCGTCCTCAACTTTTATTTTATAAAAAATAGAATCACTAACTTTCATTTTAGTCCCAAATCTGCCCCGCCTCCAAAAATCGCCACTAGTTTCTTCAAAATTATCAACATGAGAGGTTGCTATTGTTTCATACAAATGCGAGGGTGTTGGTGAAGGCGTAGGTTCTAATAATAAATTATAACTAGTCCTGATGTTGATAATTTTGAAGAAACTAATGACAATTTTTGGATGTGAGGCAGATTTAAGACTATGTGAAAGTTTGTAATTTTTTTTACAACAAAAAAAATTCGAGGCAGAATTGAGATTAAACCTAAAGTTATAGACTTTTTAGGGAATTAAGTGAATCTTTTAATTTTAAAGCAAAAACGTCGTCATAATATCGTAAAATCGAAAACTCATATATGTTCTAACATTTTATCGTGGTGAAGTGTGGTCCTAATATTATGCATTAGACGTTCTAGCAAAAACAAAAGGATGTTATTCATTAGATATTGCGTCCTCTAAATCCAAAAATCATACCTTTTAACTCTTTAGTTTCCTATCATTTTCCTGATATTTTACTATAACGATAATGACATCGCTAGTTCTTGTACTTTTTCCATTTTATTCAATATCGCTCCTATACTATTTTTGGGTGAATTCAGTCCCTTAACTACGTATTATTTTGTTCAAGTTAGTTCTTCGATTGAAATTACAAGCGAAGAAGCTGAAGCGAACTGCAGATTTAATACCACATCTTTGGTAATTTTATAAATTAAAACGAGTTGAATGGGATAAGTTATTAAGAATTTAAAGAACCAAAACCCAATGAGAAAAAGAGAGAGAGAACGAGGGGCTGACCACGATGAGGAGGCCATTACTGCCTCTGATCAGATTACGCACGACACTAGGTAATCAAGATCATATCTCGATCAGGGTTTCGGTGAAAAATCAAAGATCCAGGGCTTGGTCCGAGCAAAATTCTATTGTGAAGACGATGAGGCATCGAGCATGTGTTGCGTGACCTTCTTCGTTTTTTTGTGTGCTCTTGAGCTTCTTTGTCTTGACGGTGTCGTGTGACCCCAAGCTTTGTCCTCGCCTTTGTCGTGCGACCCCATCCAATGGTTGCCTATAATTGGTTCAAGTCTAGGAGCAAATTGATCCTTTAAAAGAAGGACCCAAACCTTGAAAAGAAGTGTATGATGGACCCATCCATCATATAAGATATTATACGCCAAGATCTTGATCACTTCTCGAGCAAAATACTTTTCAATTTGGTCCCCAAATCAAGTGTCCAATCAACCATCTTATTTAAAATCTTTTTGTTAAAAAACGATGTAAAATACATTCCTCCATAATGTACTCGTTGATACTAAGGCTGCGCATGATAATGGTTCTATGCTTGGGAATAAATTCTGCTAAAAAATGATTCTTTTTTATTCTGTGCCCGGAATTGATTCTAAGCATTTTAAGGCATTTGTTAACGGCCAAAAATTCCATCCTTGGAATAGAAAAAGAACAAAAATACGTTTGGTAACGTCACAAAATTTCTTTTTATTAATAATATTTTTAAATATTTTAATATTTCTTTCTTTTTTATTTTATTTTTTCTTTTCCTCCTTCTTGGCCATGGCCTGGTAGCCGTCCATGACCGGTAAAATATTTTTATTAATAATATTTTTTATTAAAAATATATATTTTAATTTTTTTTGGCCATGGCCTGGTTGCCGACCATGGCTGGTAAAATATTTTTTTATTAAAAATATACAATTTTATTTTTTTGGGCCATGGCCTGGTCGCTGGCCATGGCCGGTAAAATATTTTTTTATTAAAATATTTTTATTAAAAATATTTTTTATTAAAATATTTTTATTAAAAAAATATTTTTTTTGCCATGGCCTTGTCACCGGCCATGGCTAGTAAAATATTTTTTTATTAAAATATTTTTATTAAAAATATATTTTTTTTATTTTTTTGGGGCCATGGCCTGATCGCCGGCCATGGCCTGTAAAATATTTTTCTTATTAATAATATTTTTATTAAAAATATACATTTTTATTTTTTTGGGCCATGGCCAGGATGCTGGCCATGGTCGGTAAAATATTTTTTTATTAAAATATTTTTATTAAAAATATATATTTTTTCTTTTTTTGCCATGGCCTGGTCAACGGCCATGGCAGGTAAAATATTTTTTTATTAATAATATTTTTTATTAAAAAATTTTTATTAAAAATATATATTTTTCTTTTTTTGGCCATGGCCTGGTCGCCGGCCATGGCAGGTAAAATAATTTTTATTAATAATATTTTATTCTCGTTGGATTCCGCGAGGGCGATCCTCGGGCCGAACATTAGAAGCTACATTAAAAACCAAGAAAAGGAAGAAGAAAAAAAATTGATTCTCAAAATTGTTCCCAGAATCAAGAAGCTACTTTTTTTTTATTCTTGAAAACTGATTCTGGGAATAATTTTTGACAAAATTGTGCCCAGAATCAAAAAATTAAACAAACGCATTTCTGTTCCCAAACTGATTCTGGGAACAAAAGAATAGAATCAAACACCGTTTGGCAAGTTGTCATGCGTAGCCTAAAAGTTTTTCCTAACAAAGTCCCCCGAATCCACATCAAAACTTTCAAAGGAGGTGAAGCAATGTTGTCCGACAAAAAATGGCACTAGCCATATCATGTCTATATATTGTCACTTTCCCAGCACCTCCCTCAAGCTAGGACTTGCTAATTGATTCTTATCTATACAAAACCTAGCCATGAGGACCCACGTCCATCAACTTTGAGCTAACATTTATCAATATCTTGTCAATGCATTCCTTCCATGGATACAATATTTGGAACTCTAAATTTTTCGCTCGACCTATTTTCCATATGCCTATCCAAGTGCATCGAGCGAGGCTCAAATCACTAAGCGGCCGAACATCGTCCTGAAGTTATCACTCCCAGTCGGGAACTGCCGGCCGCGGCGATTCGAATGCAGGATCTGGCATGCGAGAGCCGAGCGTCTAGCCACTCGCTCGACCCTCAATTTAGTCTCTTCTTAATCACATCCCTCGATCGGGAGCCCGAAGTCTCGAGGATGTTTCGTGGCGATCAGCAGGATTCAAATTAGAGGTAAGTAGTTTCAGGTTCCATATAAGTTTAATCAGGAACTTAGAACCTACCCGTTAGAATATATTCTTCATTTTTTGGGACCTGGAACTTATCTTGCATATTTTGGTCTCAGGTTTCAACGTTTATCCAGGTTGCACCTGTATTACTAATTGAATAATTGCAGTTAATCATCACCTTTAATGACCAATGTTTGTTGCTACATCGATCAATGTTTGTTGCTACAATCCACTAACCGCGACTTATATTTAGACGCACGAAGAATATGGAACATAACATTAATAAAGTAAAAGCCTCGGTTATAAAATGGAAGCCCAAACTAAAGGTTCCCGATTATACATTTAATTATCGGACGTAATAAAATACCGCATGATCACGCGAAAACATGGATCGATATAAACATAAAAATCTGCTCCGAATTTCATATTCCACTTATCTAAAACCCGGACCTAACCGTTGGAGCCTGAAAAGTTTACCCCGCGTATCCCAAAACCTAAGATCGGATAGATACTCGCCAGTTCGATCGTCTGGTTTCGGAGTAGAACCCGAAACTAGGGGTGTCAATGGGTCGGGTCGGGTCGGGTTTTCATAATACCCGACCCGACCCGACCCGAACTATACAAGATCACGCTTGGCCCGACCTGACCCGACCCAAGACCCTGTTCAGCATTTACTCCAAGAATAGGGTCGGGTCGGGTCGGTCCGGGTCGGGTTTAGGAATTTTGAAACCTAGATTTGGTTTAGGAACACAGAGAGAATAGCTTCATCCCCTAAACTTTGCCCAGACGAAGAAATACCTTGTCTCTTCCTCAGACAAAGCACCCCCCTTACCCCCCGTCTCTCTTGCTCTCTTATCTGTCTCTTTTGCTCCCCCTGGAAGCTAAACATCACATTCAACTCCCTCACCATCCCACTAGCACTCTTCGTAGTGTTTCCAGGGAGAGGAGGAGGGACAGAGAGAGATGTCGGACTGGGGGCCGGTGTTCGTGGCGGTGGTGCTGTTCATACTGCTCACCCCCGGGGCTGCTGATCCAGATACCGGGCCGATCCAAATTCATCGAGTTTGGCAACTTCCAGACCAGCGGGGCCTCCATACTCGTCCACTCCATCCTCTACTTCGCCCTCATCTGCATCTTCTTGTTAGCCGTCGGTGTCCACATGTACATCGGGGAGCTCCGGCGGCTGGCGCCGGGGAATTCAGGAGCGAGAATGCGGCGGGAGGGGCGGAGCCATGGGAGGAGGAGGAGGAGGAGGACCACGAGCTCTGAGATCCGGCGAGCTTGTGAGCTGTGTCTGCGTGTGTGAGAAACTGCGAAGAAGAAGGTGGAAGAAGGGGGGAGAGAGAAGGGATTCACGGCCGCCAGGGAGAGACGAGAGCAAGGGGAGGGAAGAAGCGTTATATCTGGTGCTAGGTCAAAAAACCCCGGCCCGGCCCAACCCGGCCCGGCCCGGCCCAACCCGGCCCGGCCCGGCTCGATTCTAATAAATACCCACTCTAAAATCCATACCCAGAGAAAATAAAACCCGATCCTAAAATACCCTAAAATTTCGGATTGGGTTGGGCCGGATCAGGCCGGATCGGGTCAGCTCGGGCTTTTTCGACACCCCTACCCGAAACCATGCTCGTTCCTAATTCGAGAGGGCGGCTCCTAAATTCGTCGGGCCAAATCTCTCCCCTTAATTTTCTAGTTCTCACGGTTGGGATGTCGCAACGATGTCGTAAGAGCGCGACAATTCCGGGGGGTGCATAACGCGACATCTCACGACGGTTGTGGTCCCCCCAGGAAAAAGAACAAACCCCCGACTCTCGATCCTGACCGTCCATTCCTCCCCTATAAAAACCCCCCCAAGATCCAACAGGCCCCCGTCGTCTTCCTCCTCCTCGCCCTCCTCTCCCGCTCATTCTCTCTCTCTTCTTTCGCTCTCTGCGCGACCCTCAGATCTCCGATCCGATCCGCCGGCGACGATGGCGCTGCTCGTGGAGAAGACCGCCGGCGGGCGCGAGTACAAGGTCAAGGACATGTCCCAGGCGGACTTCGGCCGCCTCGAGATCGAGCTCGCCGAGGTCGAGATGCCCGGGCTCATGGCCTGCCGCGCCGAGTACGGCCCCGCCCAGCCCTTCAAGGGCGCCCGCATCACCGGCTCCCTCCACATGACCATCCAGACCTCCGTCCTCATCGAGACCCTCGCCGCCCTCGGCGCCGAGGTCCGCTGGTGCTCCTGCAACATCTTCTCCACCCAGGACCACGCCGCCGCCGCCACCGCCCGCGACTCCGCCGCCGTCTTCGCCTGGAAGGGGGAGACCCTCCAGGAGTACTGGTGGTGCACCGAGCGGGCCCTCGACTGGGGCCCCGGCGGCGGGCCCGACCTCATCGTCGACGACGGCGGGGACGCCACGCTGCTGATCCACGAGGGGGTGAAGGCCGAGGAGGTGTTCGAGAAGACCGGGAAGCTGCCCGACCCGGCCTCGACGGACAACGCGGAGTTCCAGATCGTGCTGACGATCATCAGGGACGGGCTGAAGACGGATCCCAAGAAGTACCGCAAGATGAAGGACAGGCTGGTCGGTGTCTCGGAGGAGACCACCACTGGCGTGAAGAGGTTGTACCAGATGCAGCTCAATGGGTCGCTCTTGTTCCCCGCGATCAATGTCAATGACTCTGTCACGAAGAGCAAGGTACCCCTTTTCTCTTCACGTTTCCGTTGGATCTCATTTGGGCTGTTGGTTTGGATTTGCCTTAGATCTATACTGTTTTTCCTTAGATCCATGGATCTGGGCAGTGCTTGTCGTTTGTTATGTTTGGTCTGCTCGTTCGTTGTGGTTCGATTTGTTGAAGTTCTGATTTTTCTTCGTGTTTCGCGTTGGATCTGAACATTTGGCTGGATAATACATGAATCGTTCATGGCATCCGCATCATCTATCAGATGTCTGCATCTTTAATCAATTGGCAGATACATCATATCATGTATGCGGTGTTATTAAATTGTAATGTCATTTGGTCTATCTAACATATTTAATATAATAAATGTTGACTTATGGTCACCTCATTAATAAAGTGCTCGTGGAAACACATTAGTATTTTAGCCAAAAGTACAAAGAGAGTATTTGGATATTCTTCTTGTCCCTTGTGCTGGCTCAGATCTGGGATTTAATCTGTCATTACGGCTTATGGCCATAATTATGAGACTAGAGATTCAAGTTTTAAGCAGTAGGAAGTAGAATCCGAGAACTGAATAAATTTTGCAGAGCGCTTGGTTTCAGAGTACTTGATGTTCTGTGTAGTAGCCATGTATTTTTGTCATACAATTTAAGCTGTAGAAGACTGGAAGTTATGAATTTCTATCTTCAATTTTGTTCATCCATAATCATCCACTGTAAGACATGTCGCGCTCAGTTTAAAGGAAACTGCCCGTTTGAATGAATTTCGTTTCATATGATATTTTTTCTCTTCCGGGGAAGAGTGAACTTTGGGTCGAGTTTGTATTTCTACTTTCAGGAACTCTACCTTGGGGAAACTTGTATTTGTCCGAAAATTTGCTTCTCTGATGAACAGTTACTGTATCTCTGTTACCGTTTGTTCTGCTGTCTAGGAAAAGTAGCAGTATGGTTTTCCTTTCCTGTTTACTGAAAACTGATGAGCATAATTCTTTCTGGAAACAGTTTGATAACTTGTATGGTTGTCGCCACTCTCTCCCTGACGGTCTGATGAGGGCCACTGATGTCATGATTGCTGGAAAAGTTGCCGTGGTCTGCGGATACGGAGATGTTGGCAAGGGCTGTGCCGCAGCCCTCAAGCAGGCTGGTGCCCGTGTCATTGTTACTGAAATTGATCCCATCTGTGCCCTCCAAGCTCTCATGGAAGGTCTCCAGGTCCTAACTCTCGAGGACGTCGTGTCCGAGGCTGACATCTTTGTTACCACCACCGGAAACAAGGACATCATTATGGTTGATCACATGAGGAAGATGAAGAACAATGCCATTGTCTGCAACATTGGTCACTTTGATAACGAGATCGACATGCTTGGTCTTGAGACCTTCCCTGGCGTTAAGCGAATCACGATCAAGCCCCAAACGGACAGGTGGGTATTCCCCGACACCAAATCGGGCATCATTGTGTTGGCTGAGGGGCGTCTCATGAACTTGGGTTGTGCCACTGGTCACCCTAGTTTCGTGATGTCCTGCTCCTTCACAAACCAGGTGATTGCTCAGCTCGAGCTGTGGAAGGAGAAGGCTACGGGCAAGTATGAGAAGAAGGTCTACGTCTTGCCCAAGCACCTGGATGAGAAGGTGGCTGCTCTTCACCTCGGCAAGCTAGGTGCTAGGCTCACCAAGCTCTCCAAGGACCAAGCTGACTACATTAGCGTGCCTGTTGAGGGTCCATACAAGCCTGCTCACTACAGGTACTGAGCAAAGTTTGCGAGGAGGAAAGCATGTCTCGGCCGAGAGGCTTCGCTATTTCTTTGTCGTACTGATTCGTTGAAGAGCGGTAGGGTTTTTGGTTTTAAATTTTTATGGTCAATTCGGTCGGTCGGTCAGTCAGCTGGGGAATGATTCAGAGTTAACAAAACGGACTGATACAGTTTGAAAATGGCTGAGAAGTCTTGACATCGGGGATGAATAAAGGTGGAGGAGAAGGCCTGGGGCATCATATATATTCTAAGTGCTGCAATTTGAATACGTTTGCAAGTTTTTATTATTTATAGGAGTTTTGTTTTAGTCGTGGTCTGTGAGCAAGAGGAGAGAGTATTTGTTGCGATTTCTCCAAACTTTGTTTTCATGCTAAGATATTATTCTAGTTGATTTTGCTTACCTTTAATTGCGTTCTATGCTACTTCTTTTCATGCTGTTTACAGTTCTCACCTCCATTAACAAGCTGCGGAAGCTTGAATTTGTATATGCAGAATAGCTGTTCTGCTGTGCTTCTTGCCTTGTCAATAGGCGACGGTTCCGATCTCTTTTCTGGTCTTGATGCAAAGTCATGTAAGGCGAAAGGTTTGGATGACGTGCTTACATTGTAGTATTATTACGTGAGGATAAAACCATCTTATTAGGTCATGTTTGAATCCCAAGGTAACGGAAAGAGGTTGGTAAAAAAATGCACTGCGTTTGTGGATCTAGATCAGCCACTGGTGATTCTCTATAGTTTGTGGACGCCATGGTCAGTCAAGCTCGGGCTCGCGCCAGGGGATGCTCGACCTTCAAGTTCGTGCCTGCCATGGTTGCTCGACCTTCGAGCTCGAGTCTGCCATGATTACTAAAGCTCGAGCTTCAAGCTCAGGTTTTCACGGTCACACATGCTTCGACCTCATGTCCACCGTACTTGCTCAAGCACTAAGCGTGGATGCTTAAGCTCTAAGCTCGCGTCCATTAACGCTTAAGCTTTAAGTCCACTGCTGCTAAGCTGCGGGCTCACGATTTGAAGCTCGCGGCTATGGTCGCTCGAGCTCTGATCTCGCGGTCATGGCGGCTCTAGCTTTTGATCTCGTAGCCATGATCACTGTAGTGGTAGTCACGAGTGGGTACAAATCATAATTTTTGTATTTTTTGTTTGTGTGAGAGAGAAAGAGTAAACATTTGAAAAAGAAAAAAAAAATTTCAAGTTAGTACATATTCGACTATGTTAAACGTTGTGCCAGCAAATTTTGTTAACACGTCGAGTTAGAGATGATTGGTGACACTTTTTCAAAATAGAGAGACGCTTTGGAAAAAGAAAAATAAGTTTAGCCACAAATAAAAGTATAGGGGTCGCCAGCGACGGTAAGCAATATTATGACACTGAGACATGGAGTGATATAACTAAGAGCTCAACATGCTAGATTCAAAATTAGATTTATGTCACGTTTTGTCCAATCTATCTATTTTCTCTCTCTCTATATATATAAAATAGAGTGGGTAAGGGTAGACATGGCCATGGGCCGGTTTTGGCCCGGGTCAAACCCGGGACCAGCCCGTTGACCGGGCCCGCGGTTTGGAACCAGCTCGAAACCGCCGGTTCCAAAAAAAAAAGTTCAAGCCCCATCTCTTTCTCTCTTTTTTTCCCCAAATTTGATTACAATGTACATTTTGATTACATTTTTTATTGAATAATTCATTATTTCATAATTTAATAATTCATTATTTTTTTATTTCATAATTTATTTTTTAAAATTTTTATAGGCCAGTTCCGAACCGGGTCCGAACCGTGGCCATGTCTAGGTAAGTGCAACTAGCACCAGTGTCCTCTTTTGGCTTAACCACAACATGCTACATCGACTACGAAATGATCGGATTGAGTCATGAGCGGCAAATAAATTCAATTATGATGGCAACGGGTTACGTAGTGTGCCTTCCTATGCATCCACTTAGGAAGTGCCGAACCCCCAATATCTTATTATTATTATTATTATTATTATTATTATTACTCTTTCTGTCCTTTTTATACGGAATCAATGGAAGTTAGTTTAAGTAATTTTTTGGATTAGCTATTATAATAGGACAATTAATTTTCGTATGAATTATATACAATTTGCTAAAGCGATTATTGTCTCGGTTGTCCCTATAAAGAGTAATCTTCCAAAAATTACGATCATTGTCATTAAAATCTTTGTTGTTCCAGTTCAATAAATGATTAAAGCATCTTTCATCATTTTTTATCGTTTCAGTGTAATAAATGATTATCGATGTTCTCTTTTTATTGGAATGTACGGACAGTCCTAACCCAAAGTAGTTTACACATAATTGATGGGGTTTAAACATGTGACCTTCGAATTGGTAAGCTGGAAATATCTTGAAAGTGCCAGCTGACGACGCTAGTTCTTTTTTATTGCTTATTTTGTATTGATTTATTATGTCGATAATCTTTTTTTTTTTGGTAAAGTTAAGGCTACATTATGTCGATAATCTTTTTTTTTTTGATAACCCAGGGAACCCCCGCACGGCCGACAGCCGGGGAGTAAACCCTGGGGGCGACACGTGCTAGCCACCACACACGTGCCACCGGTTAAGTCACCCTGCGGCGCCTGGGATTCGAACACTTAACCTTTTGCGAGAGGAAGAGTGCGCGCTCCAGCAGCGCCACCCAGGCGGGTGGTAATATTTCATGCACATATTAATAGAAAAAATTGATGGAACCATTAACTCAGTTAAATTGGCAAATCTTCAAAAGGTTTATGACTAAATTAATCAAACTAAAAAGTTTAGAATTTAATTAGCATCTGCACAACAGGTTTGTAACTTTGGAGAGTTTAATTAAACAAGTATAAGTTTTTTATAATTTGCATCCATTCATTAAGATGACTATAACTTTCACTTCTCTTTATTGCTTTCCACTCTTAAAAAATGTTGTTGGAATAAAAGCTCTTGAATAATTAGATAAGTTAGGTTAAGCTTTACGTATATATATTCCTACAATTTTGCATTCTCTAAATAGATCCTCCAGGTTCATGACTTCCATTTCGAAGATGGTCCATTCAAGTTTACTAAGCAATTTAATTAGATCAACCGTCGCAAATATTGCATGATTCAAATTTTGGTTACGAAACTTTTAGCAGGCATGTGATCGAGCTTATTTAGCATCTGCAATGATATGAATTCTATATCGTCATTGACTCTATCCATCACATCATTTATATAATAAGGTTATACAAAATTTTTGTATGCAATACTCTTTTGGTGTGGCCTATGTTGCTCTTACGAATGCTACCAATAACAATTAAGTTTGCACAACACGTCATAAATAAATATTAATCTCAACAAGCTATTTTAGCACTCTAGCATCTCTAATAAATAACAAATAGTTTGTCGTTTGACTCTATTTATTTTGTGAAAAATGAATGATTTGAAAATCATGTTCTTGAAAATAATAGCTTATATCGTTTAAAATATTAAGTCAATAAAAATATTGTCATTATCGGCAATAATTTATTTCTAAATATTTTTTGTGAATGATAAAAATATTTTTCGTTTAATTATTTTTGTCAACGATACAAACAATTATTTTTAGAAAAATTTTATCCAAATCATTAATTTTCCGCTAACCAAGTGCACTAAATAAAATTCAATCTTTTAAATTGAATTTTAATTCAATCATCCCAATTCAATTCAATCTTTGAAATTGAAAATGAAATTTATTTTAATCGAAAAATCGGCGATGATCCTTGATAAATAAAATTAATTAAAAATATATCAACAATGTCTAGATAGCAACCAAAGTAACTTCTATTGAGCCAAGATTAACCGTAACAATTGATGAAGCCAAAAAATCCAAATATGACATATTCGAGTTGAGCATCATGTCTATACACCCTAAAGTTCATATCGTAACTAACTTAAGGTCTAGTCATCATTGACCGTCCTACATAGCACACCATTACGTTAGCGATTTTTAGTAAAAAGTGGCTGGAAGGATGCATTGAAACTTCACGCAAAAGTTTGGGCACTGAATTGACAAAATTGAACTATATAAGACTGGATTGACATTCGTACGATATTTTTATGATTAATTTGGCAATTTCGGGAAAAGTGTCAAAAAAGTCCTAAATCTTATACATTGGTGTCAATTTAGTCTCAAACATTTTTTTGATGCCAATTTAATCTTAAACCTTTTGTATTCGTGCCAATTCAGTCCTAAACCTTTTTTTGATGCCAATTTAGTCATAAACCTTTTGTCTATGGGCCAATTCGGTTCTTCTGGCCAATTTTGCTGATGTGGACACTGACCGGCATCGGCGCTGATGTGGATAACTTTTAATAATATTTTAATATTTTAAAATTTTTATTTAATTTTTTTTCTCCCTTCCCTCCTTCCTCCAGCCAGTTGCCGGTCTGGTGACTAGCTAGAGGCTAGAGGCCGGCGAGACTTGCTCTCGCCAGATGGCCGTGAGGGCGACCTTGCGTTGGTAGGTGAGGCTAGACCTCGCCAGATCTAGCGAGGTTATGCCTCACCTAGCCGCTGGCGAGGCTTGACCTTGCTAGATCAGGTGAGGTTGGGCCTCGCCTAGTTGCCGGTGAGGTTCGAGCCCTCTCCAGAGGCCACGAGGTCGAAGGCCTCTGGCGAAGGCTCGAGTCTCACCGGCGGTTGGGCGAGGCTCGACCTTGCTAGCGGTTGGGCAATGCACGACCTCGCCAGGTTTGGCGAGGTCCAGTCTTGCCCAGCCATGGTGAGGTCGCCTTTGCCGTCGATGGCGAAGGCGAGCCTTGTCAGTGGCCAGCGAGGTCTTTAGCCTCTAGCCAGAGGGAGGGGAGAGAAAAAAAATTCAAAAAAATATTAAAATATTATTAAAAGTTGTCTATATTAGCGCCGGTGTCTGGCTGCTGGTCGGCTGGTGTCCATATCAGCAAAATTTAGCCAAAATTGATCAGAATGACTAAATTAGCACTAATGCGAAAGGTTTAGGATTGAATTGACACTAAAAAAAGGTTTATGACTAAATTGATACAAATGCAAAAGGTTTATGACTTTTTTGATACTTTTCCATGACTTTTCCGATTTAAGGATTCTTAATGGCTAATAATAAACTTTTGACAGTGTTTTTTCTTCTTATTTAACTAAAAATCGAAATTATTAATATATTCATCTTGATTGTTGGTCGAGTAAAAACAAAGTACTTTATTCACTACAAAAAAACATCTTTTTTCCGACGAAATTTCCAACGAAAAATTCGTTGGAAAACGAATTTCCAACGAAAAAAAATTCGTTGGTAATTCTTCGTCGCAAATTTTTCCAACGAAAAATTTCAATTTTCGTTGGAAATTTCCTACGAATTTTTTTTCGTTGGAAAATTCGTGGCTAAATTAGTTAGAAAAACTACAAAAAATTTTTTTTTGGTCAAAAAATTGTGGAAATTTTTTTTCCAACGAATTTTTTTTTGGTCGAAAAATCGCCTTTGTCGCCGGTGAGGGCCAGCCTCGTCGCCCCTCGTCTGCGGAGAGGGCCGAGCTCGCCATGGCCGGCGAGCTCGAGCTCGAGCTCGCCCAGATCTGGGCGAGTTCGGCGCCTCGAGCTCGCCGGCCATAGCGAGCTCGGCCCTCGCCATGGCCGGCGAGGGCCAGCCTCGTCGCCGGCGAGCTCGAGGTCGCCCAGAACTCGCCCAGATCTGGGCGAGCTCGAGCTCGCCCGCCATGGCGAGGGCTGAGCTCGCCATGGCGGCGAGCTCGAGCTCGCCCAGATCTGGGCGAGTTCTGGGCGACCTCAAGCTCGCCGGCCATGGCGAGCTCGGCCCTCGCTATGGCGGGCGAAGAACGCCTCCCTGAGATTTTCGCGGCGTGGAATGCCTCCCTGAGATGGAGGAGAGAACCGGGAACCCGATGGCGGCGAGCCCGAAGTCCACGCAGGAGCTGGCCGTGGAAGGCCAGAAGCATCTCGAGGACACCATCGAATCCGCCTTCCACATCCTCTCCTCCATGAACGACGAGCTCTGCAACCCCTCCCTCTGGTCCACCCCCACCCCCGCCTCCTCCTCCGTCTCCGCCTTCGCCTCCGCCTCCAACAGGCCCCTCCTTCTCAACGGCGACTCCTCCTCCGATTCCTCTCACCACCTGGACTTCGCCGGCTCTGGCGGCGGCGGTGACGGCGACGGCGCCCTCGACGAGGCTCGCCTCCGCTACAAGAGCTCCGTCGCTTCCCTCCGCACCATTCTCGCCGCCATCCCCACCTCTCACAAGGTTCCCTCGCCTTCTTTTCCCCTTTTTCCTTTGTCCCCCTCTTTACGCATCTTCTAGGGGACTGGTTTCCGGCGACATTGTTTGGATTGTGGACTTTTCCAAAGCATTTGGGTTTGTCGAAAGTCACCGACTTGTTCATCTGGAGAGGGATTGGTCTGCCGGGAGAACGAAAGAAAAACTAACGAATTTCAATTTTCCGGGCAATTATTTAAGTTTGTACAATTTTCGTTGCAAAATTCGTTGAAAATTTCCAACGAATTTTCCCACGAATTTTAAAAATGCCGAACAATACCGTGTTTTTTTGAATTCGTCGCAAAATTCGTTGGAAATTAGCGACGAAAAATTTTTCGTCGCAAAATTCGTTGGAAATTTCCAACGAAAAATTTTTCGTTGGAAATTTCCAACGAATTTTGGAACGAATTTCAATTTTCCGGGCAATTATTTAAGTTTGTATAATTTTCGTTGCAAAATTAGTTGGAAATTTCCAACGAATTTTCCCACGAATTTAAAAATGCCGAACAATACCGGGTTTTTTTTGAATTCGTCGCAAAATTCGTTGGAAATTAGCGACGAAAAATTTTTCGTCACAAAATTCATTGGAAATTTCCAATGAAAAATTTTTCGTTGGAAATTTCCAACGAATTTTGCGACGAATTTCAATTTTCCGGGCAATTATTTGAGTGTGTACAATTTTCGTTGCAAAATTCGTTGGAAATTTCCAACGAATTTTCCCACGAATTTAAAAAATGCCGAACAATATCAGGTTTTTTTTGAATTCGTCGCAAAATTCGTTGGAAATTAGCGACGAAAAATTTTTCGTCGCAAAATTCGTTGGATTTCGTTGGAAATTTCCAACGAAAAATGTTTCGTTGGAAATTTCCAACGAATTTTGCAACGAATTTCAATTTTCCGGGCAATTATTTAAGTTTGTACAATTTTCGTTGCAAAATTCGTTGGAAATTTCCAACGAATTTAAAAATGCTGAACAATACCGGGTTTTTTTTTAATTCGTCGCAAAATTCGTTGGAAATTAGCGACGAAAAATTTTTCTTCGCTAATTTCCAACGAATTTTAGTTTTCGTTGGAAAATTTATCGCAAATTTGTGACGAAAATTTTTTCGTCGCAAATTTTCGTGATAAAAATCCAGTTTTTTTTGTAGTGATTACTCCTTTTTACACTCCTCATTATCAAAGAAGTAATGTATGTTCCATGGTTTCTTAAATTATTATAAGTTTCACACTTACTTATTTCTAGATATTTTTTAATTATTTATTTATTTTCAGCAACTCCTGAACCGTCTTTTCAAATTTTATATTGTAAAAATTTTCATCTCAATTTCCTCTTTAGAACGCGATCTGGGTCCTATCAATGCATAGTCAATAAAGCATCCTCCTGATGAAAAAACGACGTTTCGAATGGGTGGAGTATCTCCAGCTTTTATTTGATAAATGTCAGGTCGAAGATTTTGGGTGACATGTTATGTTCTATTTTCATCGTATATTCTTTCTTTAGTGATACTTTTTAAATTTTTCTGTGCTTGTAATTGATTTATTGAGTCGACTTCGTTTGAAATACCCGTAATTAACAGAAATTAACTAAAATATTAGGATAAGAGATATTTTTTTATATATTTTTTTCGTGGGGCAAAAATGAAGAGCACTTTTGAGAGAGAGAGAGAGTAGGGTATTGCCTTGGGGATCCAGGTTTGGGTGCTGGCGTCGGGAACCTACGTCTCGGTGCCGAGGTTGCGGGTCGGGGCTTGGGGTCGAGGGTCGGGGCTGCCGGGTCCGGGGCCGTTCGTCGGGAATCCCGGATTTGGTGTCGGATAGGGGATTAGGGCTGCTGAAATCTTGGCTTGGACGTCAGGGTCCCTAGCGTTCGTTAGCCAAGCACCCGGGGTTAGAACAAGAGACGGTCTCGTCTTGCGGCGGATCTCGGGGTCACATTTTGAAGAAAAGAAAATACCAACGCGACAGTTCATTTACTGAAAGGAAAAGAAAAACACGTGTAGAGCCTCAATGATCATACTCATTCTGTACGGTAGTATAAATACCGTATGGTCGCAGTATACTTCCAGTCAAGACTTCCTTCCTCTCTCTCTCTCTCTCTCTTTCACGCGACAAAAGCCATGATGCTCTTTCTTACACAGACAGAGAGAGAGAGAGAAGAAGAGAGAAGGCAAAAGCAAGGTAGCTCAACGATGGTCAGACATTGCCGGGTACGAACCGAACCAACACCTCTCTCTCTCTCTCTCTTCAGCTTGCTTTTTCTCGTTCTTGGCTTTCGATCAATCTCGCCAAAGCATGCGATGTGACCAACCCCCTCTTTCGCATATATATAGCGAAACCGCTCGTCCTTTCAAAGTCCCCCCTGCGCAAGAACCCTAGACCTCTCTGTTTCCCTCTGTTTCTCTCTAAATCTCTGTGGGGAAGATGCAACTGATGCCCAAGGAAGCTGCTGCTGCTGCTGTGGGGATCCCGGCGAGTGATGGCGGCATGCGGGGCTCGCCCGGGAGCTCCTACGAGGCGGTGAGGCGCCTCGCGGCCGGCAGCGCGGTGGTGCTCTTCAGCACGAGCGGGTGCTGCATGTGCACCGTGGCCAAGAGCCTCCTCTTCGGCCTCGGCGCCGGCCCCACCGTGGTGGAGCTCGACGAGCTCGACGGCGGCGGCCGCGACATCCACGCCGTCCTCTACCAGCTCGCCGCCGCCGCCGCCCCCGGCTGCGGCGACCGGCGTGCGGTCCCGGCGGTCTACGTGGGCGGCAAGTTCCTCGGCGGCCTCGAGGCCCTGATGGCCTGCCACATCAACGGCACCCTCGTCCCGCTCCTCAAGGACGCCGGCGCTCTCTGGCTGTGACGCCGCTCCGTTGCCCTCGCCGGAACATGCTTGCGACGCCATCGCCGCCGAATATGCGATCTTACCTAATACTTCTCCTTCTACTGCCTAGGTTTTAGCTGTATTTCTTTCTTAAACTTATATAGTGTTATATATGAAAAATGAAAGTATTAAAGATGATTATATAAAAATGAATTGCTCATGTTTTATAGTATATCCATTCTTGGTATTGTTATCTCTTGTTGGCTACTTAATCGCGATTAAAATCGATTTAAAAAGGATCAAATGTTTTTCGATAAATGTCCGACGGGGCGTTGGAATTTGGGAAAGAAATCGCCTTTTTTTTCTTTCTTTTTTTTTTCTCGTTTTGAACGGACGAAGAAACCATGCAGCGCAGGGCAGTGGCTGCGCAGGAACAGGGGGCGACACGTCACGCTCTGACAACGTCCGACGCATGCAAATATGCCCCCGATGCCATGCAAAAACGGCATGTAGTTTTGACTAACGGCATCACATTTCTTTTGTTTGTCTCGTTAATTTATTCTTATTCTTTTTTGGCTTTTTAAGCTCGCGAGAAACGTGAACCCGAAATGATTTAGATTCCCCTCTCTGTTCATATTTATATACGTATATATACGTACATATATATGTAATTGCTTCATGTCTTATAGGTTAAGAAATTAGAGGTCCTAGGTATTTATGACGCGGGATATCAATTACTTCTTTCGAAACTATCTCGCTCACTTCGCTTAGTTATTTTCTCACTTTGTGTATTTTCTCTCGCGCGTGTATATTTGAATTTTACGATAATGGTGCCTAATTGATATGTGCACGATATTGGGAATTTTTTTGACAGAAGAGAATGATATTTTTGTGTTCATTTGGTACCAAGGCGCATAGGTGGGGAGCAAAACATGTGAAGGGCTAAGGTTATTGGAGGAAACAAATGAAAAGGGTGATCAAATCTATAGTTGGTGGCATCCAAAACGTCTACTACACAAATGACATGCACGAAATGCGTCTCCCAATTGAATTTATTACCACAGCTGTTACTATTAAGTAGATGTAGATGGATTAGGCTATCACAATGGAAGTATAGGACTCGCATAAATTCCTCATGGCCCTAATCACCAAAAAAAATTATTAAACACTCCTTTTTGATTACTAAAGGGATCAGAAATGGATGACCGGTGCAGCTAAACCCTTTGGGTGTTACGACAAGAATTGCAATCCGATCCGAGCACTCGGTCCACCCGGAGGTGCATGAGCTGTTGCCACAGGCCTGTCGACGCGCGAGAAGTCGGGAAGTCCCTCCACACGATCGTCTACAAATTGACGCGATGCGTTAGAGTGAACGAATCCCACAAAGCTAATGGTTATCTTGCTGAAAGAACCGATGAAGGCGTGGTGCTCTAATGACATAAATTTTCAACAAACCGACCGTTCGAACATGTACCGATTATCAATCTTCGATGTAATTCAAGACGTCTCTATCTTTCCATCGTTACTTGGTCTCGAGATATTATTAGGTGCCCTCGATTTAGCTCGTCGGAAATTATCAATTCAAGGGTTTTCATCAAATTCACGAAATTTAATGTTTTGGCCACGCCATGCAAATATCCAGTCAAGTCCTCTTTTCATGCTCTCAATATATGTATGTATTTATATATATATATATATATATTATATTTTAGATAAAGTCACGCTTCATGGTTTCTTGACCGTTTTGTGATGCTCTTCTTTTGACCCTTTGACCGCTGTCGTACGCCGTCGGGTCGCCAGCATCCTCTGTCCCCCCCCTGAACGATACGATCGACGGTGATCTCACCACCACTGCTGCCGCCGTCGTCATCGGAGGGACCATCCCCCGACGTGGGGGAGGATCGGATGGCCGGGAGTGCCGGTCCGGCGGGCGGTTTCGAAATGCAGGGTTGGGACGCGGCCGGTCAAAGAGCCTGCTGATGTCGGCGGGGGAGGCCAGTGCGGTCCCCGCATGGGCCTGCAAGAAATCGTTGACCGTTGCGTCACCGATCGGTACTGCTCGTAACAGCAGGGGGCTTTTGCACCGAGTTTTGCGTGAGGACGAGCATCATGAGGACTTGAGCAGAGCAATATTCTCTTTTTTTTTTTTTTTGGATGAGAGGGAATTAGGGGTAAGTTTCGGATTCCCAAATGTTGAACCCGGGATTCATGGTGGGTCCCGGTGTTTTGATTCGAACCGTACGCTGGGGTGATTAGATCTCGATCCGGTTAAGTGGAACCGGTCGCTTATTGTATATAATTTACGACAGTCGTCGCAATTTCTGTTCACGTTAAATTTCTTCTTACTCATCATAGTGGCTAGGTATGTACCTTTTTCCTCCTTTGAAATTAGTCCGGAAGTTTTGTAATTTTGCAGTAATTGTTCTAGCGGACAATAGGTCTCGGACGAGTTAAATTTGTTTATGTGACTACTGAAGATGATGTAACTTTTGGAAAGTTTCGGGGGAAGAGGACTAAAGTTCACTTTGGGTTTCATTTTACAAAACTTAATTTTTTGAAGAAATTAAAAAAATTATATATATATAGTCGGTCCGTTCCGGTTCCTCTTGGAATTGGGAACTGAACCGCCCGGACACCAATTCCACTTTTAGGAACTTGGAACTGGACCAGCACTCTTAGGAACTAGACCCAACCAACTGGTTCGATCTGGTACGGGCAGTTCTCGGTTTGATCGGTCCATCTTGCTCACCCCTAAACCACATTGTACATATCATGTGGGGAAAATTGTCCAAGAAGTCCTAAACTTACTGTACTTTTGTCAATTCGATCCCAAATTTTTTGCCAATTGAATCCATTCGGCCAATTATGCTCGGAAATTGCTGATATTGACATTGGCTATTTTACATGGCACGATCGGCACTGACATAGAAAATTTTTTAAATAATATTTTACCACTTTTTATTTTTATTTTTTTATACTTATGGCTGGCGAGGTTGTTGGCCGACCATCGCTAGCCAGAGGCTTGGTCTAGGTAAGGGTGTCTGCCTCGTCCAAACCAGAATCGTGGCCGACGATGGTCGGCTGGCCATATGTGTAAAAAAATAAGAAAAGAAAAAAAGAAAAATGAAAAAAAATTAATAAACGTTTGAAATATATTATAAAAATTGTCTACGTCAGAGCCGGTCGTGCCATGTACGACAGCCGATGTCCACATCAATAATTTCCTGATAAAATTAGTTGAATGGACTCAATTGGCAAAATGTGAAATTGTTTAGGACTCAATTGGCAAAACGTGAAATTGTTAAGGACTTAATTGGCGAAATTAAAAGTTTTACGACTGAATTGGCAAAAGTGTAGCAGGTTTATGACTTTTTGGACAATTTTATCTACCATGTGCAATGTTTCTTAATTAAATATAAGTGTGTGCTTAGATATTTAATACTTTATCTTTTTTCTCGATGAAATTGTCGCATTTGAATGTGTGAAAAGTATAACTAGTTGACTAACAATCTTCAATCCATTAGAAAAACGAATGTCCAACTCGATTTCACCGTCCATCTCAAAAATACATTTTAGTTCATGCTTTCAGTTGAGTGTGGAACACTTTCATGTAAGCCAATCTTTTTCAATGATGGGTGGAAATTGAAATGTTTCTTCGTTTTTGTTACTCTCGATCTTATCATCATTTTAGGTTCTTTGTATCATTTAATCCATATATTTTGTGTTGAATGCTCAAAAGAACCACAAATTTTTTTTATCGAATCAATTGAAAAAAAAGTAGTACATGATACCCTAGAGCATGCGGAATCGACAGTTTCTAAGTTCCAAAAATTTGGAATTGGTATCTATAGTGCACGTTCAAGGATAGGGAAAAATACCCCAGTCTCCTTGGAACCTCACACCCCTAGAAAAAACTAGGATGAAACCCCTTGAAATTTGGAGATAATACAAGTTTGCTCCCAAAGTTTCAACTATCACACCATACTCCATAGACTCTCATTTTGTTATGACCGTTAATTCTCCGTTATTCTTTCCGTTAGCATGTGCAGTGCACGTGACTTTTAAGGGGTTCATATGATTTTTTAAGGAAATCTCTGTTTTACCCTCAATTGCTGTAAAAATGAAAAAATATATAGAAACAGGGAGAAAAATAAATTTAATAAAATACCAATAATCAAAATATAAATATTAATAAAAATATTATTATTTTTAGTTAAAAAGGATGCATTGGTCAATTTTGGATTTATAGTAAACCTCAAATTGGAACTAATTACCAATAATGTTTAGCGAGTCGACTTGATTTGAAACACGAATGCAATCAACAAAGACCAAACTTCACTAATTTTATGATGGGGGCAACTTTTTTTTTTCCTCGTGTTGATATTATCGTAAATGGATCTGTATTTTGCATAGCTGTTGTTATAATAGAATTCTCTAAATGTTAATATTTAATCAAGGTGCTTTCGGATCACTTAAAAGAAGAATTGATGCATTTTGCATTGGATGAAGTCTTCTTAAATGCAAATGTGAGGTTAAGTTATGCATATAAACGCATTAACTAGAGTGTAAAAAATTTAAGCTAGTAATATTAAACAACAAAAAATTGTTAAAATAGCAACTTCGATATAAATAAATAAATATTTCAAGAAAAAGAATAAAATAATTAAATAAAAAGGAAAAGGCCTCACTAACAAAAAGGTAAAATGACAAATATGCTACTCTTTATGTACAATTATAGGGTTAATTAATGTAAACAATGATTAATTAATAAAAAATATTTAATAGAATTATAAGAGGAAATGATGCTTTTAGCTTGTGAAAGAAAATGATTAACCGATATCTAAGGTGATAATTTCACATATTCTTTTATTGATCCATAAATTTTTTCCATAAAATTGACAATTTAAAGATACATAATGAATATTTAATGTTTGTAATTTGACCTCTTTGTTATTGAGGACTCCTTTTCCTTTTTACTTAATTGTATTTTTCTCATAGAATATCTTATTAATTCTATTAATATATTCATTGAAATTTGACGATTTTTTTTTACTTTTTAATAGTATTATTGATTGTTAGCTTTTATGATATCAATATTTTAATTGATTTATCGTGTCATTTTGATGCGAGATTTTCTTCCAAAACTAAGATGGAAATACACTCTACCTCTCAAAAGTCGCGTGCATTGCACATGATAACATAAAATATAAAGGAGGTAACGACCGTAAGGAAATGAAAGTTCGGTGCGGCAACGTGCAATAATTGAAAGTTTAGGGGCACACAGTATACTGCCTCCACGGTTGACATAGCCTATACCCTTTTGGTATCACTATGTGGTAGTTCCTTTTAAATTTCAAATGGCGGATGGAAGTTGAATCAAGATAATTGAAAGCTGCTTTTGAAAGAATTCTACGCATGAGGCATTCAAATTTACTTCTGGGGTTCGACTATTCTTTCTAAAATGTAATTTTCTTTATCTCATTATTCTCGAATGTCTAAACAATATACGTCTGTTTCAATAATATATCCAAGTCTCAAATGAAGCACTTATTTCACTAATCGATATAACATAAAACACATGAACCCACGACCTTAGCCTCATATATAACAAGCGCGAACAACAACAAATTGCTAAACCAAGAATACAAAAAGCTGTGCGACAGGCTGCCAAGGTCGCGACTCTAGGCGAGGCGACTTCGGCATCCCTCGTCCTCCTCCGCGAAGCTTGCCAGTCCTGATCGTCTCTCTCTCTCCAAGTAGCAAGAGTAAAACAGGAATACCAATATATTAGTGAGCACAAATATTGGAAGAAAAAAATTTATTGAGTTCTTGAAGTAGCATTCCGAAAATGCTAAAGGCTCGAAGCCAGGAGAACTTGCCTTGAGTTCTAAGCATTTCCAAAGCTCAATTTTGCACTAAAGGCCTTCAAGATTATGTTACCAAACACCAAAACTTTAGCTGAAGAGCCTTTGAAAGCACAAAACTCTTAGAAAACGCTGCACAAATGCACCCTTAAATCGGAGCTTGTAAAAGGAGAATATTAAGAGTATTTTCCAAGATGATTTTCATTGCTATATATCAGTGATATTTATAGTACATATACAAGGATGGTAACAACTAAAAACATGGAAAAAATCTCAACTAATTGATAGCTATCTACAATAATGAGAAGACTGAAATTATGAAGGATAATTTGAAATTGGAATTTTAAACTGATTCTCTTATACCCCCCTTCAAAATGGAGTTTCTGTCGGAAATGCCGATATTGACTCGAAATGTTTTGCACGTGCTGTTTTGATCTAGTGGCTTGATAAGGATGTCCGCTAGTTGGTCATGTGTGGAAATGTGAGAGACTCTCAATTGTTTGTCTTTTACAAGCTCACGAACGAAGTAGTAATCAATTGCAATGTGCTTCATGCGAGAGTGGAAGACCAGATTGGCACACACATAAGTAGCCCCAATGTTGTCACAATATATCATGGGTGTTTCAAGTGAGTGTATGCCCAGTTCAGTGAGCAAGTTTTGAACCCAAAGTAATTCCGATGAGGTAGCGGCAACTACTCTATATTCGGCTTCTATTGATGATCGAGCAACCGATCGCTATTTGCGGGAGTTCCAAGAGATAGGATTGGCGCCAAGATAAACAATGAAGTCAGATGTGGAAGTCCTGTCATCTGAATCGCCAACCCAATCTGCATCGGAATATGCATGTAAAATGGGCTTTGTATCTCGCCGCAAGTGAAGCCCATGGAATAGGGTACCTTTAAGATATCGAAGAGGGCGTTTGGCGGCAGACCAATGATGTAATGTTGGCTTGTGCATGAATTGAGATAATTTGTTGACAGCGAACGAAAGATCGGATCAAGTGATTAGGAGGTATTGAAGGGCACCAACTAGGCTCCGAAATTCAGTTGCGAATGTGTACCCCAAATTATCATGAAGTGTAAGCGTATTACGGGTTGCCATTGGAGACCCAACATCCTTTGCTTCGGCCATTTTATGATTTTCGAGTAGATCCCGTATGTATTTATGTTGCGAGAGCAAAAGACCCTTCTTGGTGGAAGGTACTTCGATTCCAAGGAAATAGCCTAAGGTCCCTAAATCTTTGACCGAAAAATGCTTGGATAATGGTGCAATGAAAACATTGAGAAACCGAGTGTTGTTGCCCGTAATGACAAGATCATCAACATATACCAAGAAATATGCCTCTATGCTATTGTGTGAGTAGATAAAAAGGGAGCTATTGGCCTTGGAATTAGTAAATGAATTGGCTATTAGAAATGTATTTAACATTTTGTACCAGGCGCGAGGAGCTAGTTTGAGCTCGTAGATAGCTTTCCTAATTAAGTTTGCACACATGGTCAGGTTTTGTGGGGTCTTTGAAACCAAGACGTTGTTCTATGAACACTTCATCTTGTAGCGTTCCTTGCAAAAACACTTGTTTACATCCATTTGGCATAGCGGCCAATTTCGAGTTAGTGCTAGAGTGAAGATGATGCGGATTGTTGTAGGTTTGACAACCGAGCTGAAGGTTTCTTTGAAGTCAATTCTCGATCTTTGGTGAAATCCTTTGGCGATAAGACACGCCTTGTATCTCTCGATGCTACCGTCGGATCGATGCTTGATTCTATAGACCCACTTACAACCAACAATATTCATGGAAGAATTCTCTGGGGTTAATTCCCAAGTTCCGTTTCGAATTAAGGCATCGATTTCCTCGTACATAGCGGAGCATCATTGGGGATCACTCAAAGCTTGAGTAAGTCCACTTGGTTCATAGGTTTGAGGTAGGAGATATTTTGTGGTGAGTGTATGTATTTGTTTAGGCTTGAAAATGTTATTTTGAGAGCGTGTGATCATGTTATGAGTGCGGGTGGGGGCGATTCGGGTTTGGCAGGTTTGGGGGTGGTTTAGTTAAGGGTATGGAGTTGTTACTTGGTGAGGTCTGAGGTGTGACGCTGGTGGTACATGCATCAAATAGAGGTGTATGTGTAGCGTGAGAGGAGAGATCACTTATTGAGTTATCGGGTGGATTGGCTGTCAGAACTTGTGTGTCGGCTGGGTTACTAGGAAGAGTGCTTGTCACGGCTGATGGCGTGTGCAGAGCAGGAGCAATATATGACACAATGGGCGACTGAAGAAGAGGAGTTTTGACCGAGAATGAGGGGGAGGACTTGGGTAAGTTCAATAAGGGGTATGGGAAGACGGTTTCATCAAAGATAACGTGATGTGAGAGGAATGTGTTTTTGGTAGTAGGATCAAAACATTTGTACGCACTTTGAGATGTTGCAGAAGAGGCAATAAGGGGAATGATGGCTTCGGAAGTGGAAGCAAAAATCCCATTGAGCAAGAGTTGATCTTGTCTAATCCAATGAAAACAGGCAACATTCTAAACTGTTTGATTGCCGCGGGTGATCTCTTCTGGTGGGCAAGGATGCGTTCCGTCGATGAATCCTTTAAGGTCATATCCGACTAGCAAGGACATGAATTGAGCCCCCCAAGAAGCATAGTCGGTGGAAGTCAGCTTCATGGGAAGCCGCGCACCAACGGAGATTGCAATAAGCCTGGGTGAAGTGGCTGTAGGAATTTCGGAAAGGATTGTTTTAGAAGCAGAGTTTGTGACAGCCATGGCTGGGAGTAGACAAGGGATGAGAGAGGCTCTTAGGAGCAAATATGCTCTGATACCATAAAAGAAGAAGATTAAGAGAATATTTTCCAGGATGATTTTCATTATTGTATATCAGTGATATTTATAGTACATGTACAAGGATGGTAACAACTAAAAATATGGAGAAAATCTCAACTAATTAGCAGCTATATACAACAATAAAAAGGCTGAAATTATGGAGGATAATTTGAAATTTGAATTTGAAACTGATTCTCTTATAGCTTATACCTTAAACCAAGACCAAAGAGTCGTCCCCAAAGTTTTTTACGTAACGAGGTCTCTTGTTAGCATCATAACAGACATGACTAGAAACTTTTCAAAGCGATGCTTCCATTTCTTATATATCCCTCCATAGATTTTCAACTTGGTTGGCGACAGACATGTTGTCCGCTCACAAGCCTGAGACAATCTCTTATACTTCTGCGAACATTTGATCTGCACTTATATAAAGACAGAAAACTCCTGCGGAGTCTGAATTTTTACTTCGAATCGCTTGAGCTTCGATCATAGCACCTGCCTCCACATGGCCTCGTTCTGATGATAAGTACTGGTGTAGTCTTCAGCAACACAGATCAAGTTAAAATTTTATTTACACGTCTCACCTCTTCCACCGTAATCTACCTATCTTAAGGGAGGAGAAAGATGTAACAGCCCGAATTTCGATGTAATTTCTGGGATTAATAAAATGAATGTTATTTCTCATTTCATTTGAGTACGACTCGCCCAGAGCTGATCACTCTTGGGATACTAACCATGAGGAATGGCTAATTAGGACACTAGTACGTGGACCAGGGACTTAGTCGCGACTCGGGAGCCGATTTGAGAAAGAATGAGGGAATATTGTGAACCAGTGAGGGGCCGATCTTAGGAAAAGTGATGGAAATGGTATGGCCAAGGCCAACGATGCACAATTGGGATCGCAGGTGATTCTGCTTAACCAAACGTGCTCGTGGCCAACCAATCCTGAACTCGAGCCAAATGATCGTGACCCCGGGATTAGTAATAAATCCTCTTTCTCTCGATGATCGGAACTGTCGAGACTCGGACAACCCTAAGTCGATACGCGTATACCTAAACAGCCGCCTGTTGGTGAGAGTTTCAGAAAAATTGAAATTGAGAGAGAGTTGTTCACGGAATTGAGCCCAGATTTCGATGTCGGATTTCGGGGACCCGACGGACTAATTTTAAGATTCTGACGCCAGAATAAGTTGTCTACACATATATGGGACGCATGGGTGCGAAAAATGGAATTTTGGTTCGGAATGGAGAAAGGACGAAATTGCCCTTGGGCTAATTAGGCTTAATTCCGAATTTTTTTGGAGATTAATTTGGTTTAACCAAGGTTGGTTAAGTTAACTAAGTTGGTTAAGGGTTGGTTAGGGCTAAAGATAAGATTGCCCCTCAATAATTGATTTGGAATGAATGTGAGCCTTTGGATGGAGGGGTAGAATGGTCAAGTGGCCTAGGATGGTGACACTTGTCTTCCACTAAAAGTTGATTTGACTAGTTTTGACCAAAATTTGGTCTTGTCTCTCTCTCTCCTCCATTTTTCTTTTTTCCCACGCCACTCTTTCTCTCTTCTCCCTCCTTCACGTTCGGCCGTTCTCTCCCCCTCCTTCGTCTCTCTCTCCACCGTCTCCTCTCCTCCCCTTCGTTCCCTCTCCATCTTCGCCGGAGCAAGCCCCACAGTCGCCGCCTTGATCAGCCACTCGCCGAAGTCGTGGGTCACGGCAAGAGACGCCGTGGAGGACCGGACTAGCCCTAAGCCGCCGTCCCATCCGCCACCCCCAAGCGCCTTGGACCGCCGTGGCCGTGAGAGCCGTGAGCTGCCGTGAGCCGCCGTTGTTGAGCCGAGAGATCGGATGTACTTGTTTCTCCCGCGATTAGTCCACCCTAATGTGAGTTTGATGCCTAAACTTAGATTAGTCTTGATTGTGTTTAGTTAGGTTAGTAGAATTGATTTGTGGAGTTTAAGCTAGTTTAGTGGTTGTTAGTGATTGTGTGGTTAATGGCTGAAATTATGATGTTGTTGATGGTTGATTCAAGGTGAAATTATGGCTGAATTGTGATGGTTTGATGGCTGTCCATGGTGAGCCAAATTCGGAGCCCTTGAGGATTTGTGCTAGAAATGGTGTTTTTAGTGCTAAATAGGCTTGATTTGCTTAATTAAGCTAAGTATATGCCTTATATATTTGAGTGGGGCCTTGGCTGAGTTAATTGAGGCTAAAGGGAGTGTTTTGAATGTGTTTTGGCCATGTTTGAAGTTGGGGTTTTGGTTTGGCCGAATTGCTTGTTGTTAGGTTTTGCAAATGCTAGAAATGGCCTTGGTTTGTAATGTTGGAAATTGATATGGCATTTGTATTCATTAGCATGAAAATGCATGTCACGCACATTGTATGTCGAGATTGAGATTTGAGATGGCATTGTGCGATTGTGCGAGTGTGACATTGCATTGTGTGATCACGGTAAACGCCCTGAAATGAGTGGATTGGGCTAAGATAAAATTGATATGTGTGATCACTTAAGGCCTTCGGGTCGTGGCCTTCGGGTCGATTCCGTCTGCTGCGTTTACGCGGGACGATGCCCGGTGAGACCGGAAGACGACCATCCTCATGCACTTTGTAGCAGGCTCTGGTTCGTAGGTGAGCGGTGTTGCGCCTGAGGGCTAGAAGACACCGGGCCGGGGGCGTGTTATATACGCTGGCCATGAAGTGTTGTGGCCTTCGGGTCGGGCCCTATTGTGGGTCGTGAGATTAAGATTGAATTGAACGTTGCATTATGCGAATTGTGAATCATGCAGTATTGTGATGAGATTGTGAGAATCATGAGCATGTGACTGCATGAGGCATTCGTGTGATATGCTGGGAGTGAGTTGAACCATTTAAAGAACATGAGCACGCGTGTGCGGAGAACGCCTGCCCGTATGTACACGTATGTGGGTGTATATATATATGTTGAATTGCATTAACTTGCAGGGGTTGAATCACATCGATACATATTGAGTCTTATGTTTGTTGGCTTGAATGATTGATTTTGGTTCGTTAAGAGACACACTTTAGCCTAGCCTAGGTTTAGGTATTTGATTCACTGAGCTAGTCTCACGGTTGGGGATAAACCGAACATTTCAGAGCCTACCCCCTAGGATGCTGGAGCCGCCTCCACTTTTTGGGATTCCTAGGCAGATTTTGCAGACAGAGGAGCATTTCCCAGCTGGAGATGGCGAGATGCATGTGAGGTTTAGGTCAGTTCTTTACGTGAACACGGGTGAGGATGAGCATCAGAAGCAAGAGTATATAGCATGGTGTCGCAGGGCAGCGGACGGGACCCTCAGTCGACCTATCCGTACCTTTGACATTCCAGTGGACGCTGATGGCGAGTTAGAGCCAGTGATTGCCGATGGCGAGGTGGTCGATGCCCCTCCACCTGGCGCTCAGCCAGCCGGTGAGGCCCAGCCAGGCCCAGGAGTTTGGTATGGTGACCCAGTGCCGGAGCCTATGGATGAGGATGAGGACGACCCCGAGCCAGAGGTGATGGAGCAGGATGATGGGGATGGTGAGGTCGATGAGGTAGGCGAGGATGTGGACATAGATGCCGTCGAGGATGCAGCCGCAGAGGATGATTTTGACTCCGAGGCTGAGGCTGACGCTATCTTAGCGGACTACTGGGGAGATCAGGAGGACCCCGACATGGACGTGGATGAGCCAGAGCCGGATAACAGCGCTTCAGAGGAGTTAGATGAGTCTTCGGATGAGCCCGACGATTCCAGCGACCCAGACTTCGAGCCTTAGATTAGTTGGGAGATGATAGGGATCCCTACCTTTTTGTTATAGTGATCCTTAGTTCAGACCTACTCACCCGGCCACCGACACTTTTTGGATTAGTGGCCTTTTGACTTTGATGCGACCTTGACCTAGACCCATAGTGAATCTGACTGTACTGTACTTGTATATGTGATCTTTGTATAAACAGTTGTTGCTATATATGAGAATGAGGTTTTACCTGATGATGATTTGTTGCTTTGGCTTCCTTGTTCATCTTTAATTGTCAGGGTTTGTAAATTGCTTCCGCATGTGTTTTTATACTCTGATTGTATGTTGGGTCGGCGATGTCTCCTGGGGACGTCGCACATTGATCGACCGGCGTGGTAAGGGGATGCTCGCGTTCCGATAGGTAAGTTGGGTTCGGGGCGTGACATCCGCGTTATTGAATTGGTATCAGAGCAAGGTCAGCTCTATCCATGCGGTCGAAGTCTGGAGTGATAAAGAGCGATGACCAAGGGTAGCCAACTAGGTGACCTCGTGTGCTAGGTGTGTCTCTTAATTGCGTTTGTTTGATTGATTGAATGTGTAAGTGATTCAACCCCGAAGGTGTAGGCGCGTCAGGACCTAAGGTGAGTACACATGTTCCCTTGGGTGATGTATTGTGCTCAGTGCTAGATCGCATGTGATTGTTTGGCTGTTGTTTGATACCTGCCTAGGACTTAGACTGGGTTAGTATGGTTTAAGTCTTTGACTCCTTAGTGGGGTTATAGCAGGTAGTTGAGTAGCCAGCTTAGAGAGAGATGAGTCGCCGAAGAGGAAAGGAACCCCAAGAGCAACCGAGAGTCGAGCCCAGAGAGGCCAGAGACCCCAGAATGGAGGAAGTGATGGAGACCCTCCGTGAGATAGGGCATATCATGGGTTTGCAGGCTCAGGAGAGGGCAGCCGCACATGCACAGGCAGCTGAAGCCGCAGCGTTAGCCGGTAATGGGGGTAATCAGGCAGAACAGGCACAACCAGTTGTACCGAGACAGATGCCCCAGCTAGTTGAGCAATTTCTGAAGCTTAAGCCGCCGAAGTTCAATGGTATGGGCGATGCAGAGTTAGCGCCCAAATGGGTTGAGGAGTTGGAAAAGGCGTTTAATGTATTGAAGTGCACCGATACCGAGAGAGTAGACTTGGCAGTGTATCAATTACAGGAAGGTGCCAACGATTGGTGGAATGCAGTAAAGGACGGGGTATTCCCTACAGGTACTGAGTTAGTTTGGGCTGTGTTTGTTGAACATTTTTATGAGAAGTATTTCTCTGAGGTAGCGCAGGAAAGGAAGTTGTCGGAATTTATGAGACTGCGCCAGGGACAGATGACAGTAGACCAATATGAAAGGGAGTTTGCGAGATTGGCTAAGTTTGCGCCTACATTGGTGGTGAATCCGAGAGACAAGGCTAGGAGGTTTCGAGATGGATTGAAACCAGACCTCAGGAGCCAGATTCTATCTCATAACCTTAAAGACTACAGGGAGATGTACGAGAGGGCTCAGATCATAGAAAGAGATCAGCAAGAGAGGGCCGCCGCCTCAGGATCACGGTTTATGCCTAATAGAGACAATCGCAGGTTGGGGAAAAGGCCAATGACTGGGAATAGACGGTTCGTTCCACCTGTGAGGAGAAACATTGGGAAGCCTAACCCGCCTCTGAGTAGGTTCGGAGCATGTTTCAGGTGTGGGAGTTTTGACCACCAGATTAGGTCGTGTCCTCATATGCGTCCAGCGGGATCGCAAGCACCAGCCCATCCGCCTAGGACGGGGAATCAGAGTGGACCTTCCCCAGCGACTAACCCAGGACGACCACCAGCCCAAGGAAGGGTGTACGCTATGGCGCGCAAGGATGCGGAGAAAGCGCCAGGGGTGGTCACAGGTATGATTTCTTTGGGAGACCATGCAGCCTATGCTTTGTTTGATCCGGGGGCAACCCATTCTTTTGTGTCAGAACAGTTTATTAGATTGGTTGGGTTTGAGCCTATTTTGCTTGAGACTGTGTTATGCGTATCTACTCCGTTGAATGATAGGATGATAGTCTCCTTTGGATGGCCTGCATGTAAGATAGTGATTGGTGGTGTGGAAAGCCATATCGACTTGGCAGTGTTGGCCATGTTCGATTTTGATGTTATTGTTGGAATGGACTGGTTAGTGCAGCAGAAGGCTGTAATGGATTGTGATAGTAAAACGATCCAGTTCAATCCAATTGGACAACCTAGGTTTGAATTTCAAGGAAGTCGAGGAGGAACCTCGATTCCTTGGATCTCTTCACTGGAAGTGAATGAGTTGTTGAACGAAGGATGTGAAGGATATCTGGTCAATGTGGTGGATCCCACTGTACCAGAGCTTCAGTTAGAAGATATTCCGGTAGTATGCAACTTTCCAGAAGTATTTCCACAGGAATTGCCAGGCTTACCACCTGAGCGGGAAGTTGAGTTTGTAATTGAGCTAGCCCCGGGTACAGAACCGATTTCAAAAGCCCCATATCGGATGTCATTGTCTGAGTTAAAGGAGTTGAAAGTTCAGATGCAGGAGTTATTGGACAAGGATTTCATCCGTCCGAGCGCGTCTCCATGGGGAGCGCCTGTGCTGTTTGTGAAAAAGAAAGACGGAACCCTGAGATTGTGTATCGACTACAGGCAGCTGAACCAGGTGACAGTAAAGAACAAGTACCCACTGCCTAGGATAGACGATTTGTTTGATCAGTTGCAGGGAGCATCGGTATTCTCCAAGATTGACCTACGGACAGGATATCACCAGTTAAGAATCAAGAAGGAGGATATACCTAAGACAGCCTTCAGGACGAGGTATGGGCACTATGAGTTTACAGTTATGCCCTTTGGACTGACGAATGCTCCTGCAGCTTTCATGGATCTAATGAACAGAGTGTTTAAGGAATTTTTGGATCAATCAGTGATTGTCTTCATCGATGACATATTGGTATATTCTAAGAGTCCTGAAGAGCATGAGGTGCACTTGACTGAGGTGCTACGGACGTTAAGAGAGCATGCGCTCTACGCCAAGTTCAGCAAGTGTGAATTTTGGCTCAGTCGAGTAGCTTTCCTTGGACACATAGTGTCGGGAGAAGGGATAGCAGTAGACCCGACTAAGATAGAGGCCGTGACTAAGTGGCCGAGACCGACCTCAGTGACCGAGATCAGAAGTTTCCTTGGACTGGCTGGCTATTACAGACGGTTTGTAGAAGGATTCTCATCCATAGCCATGCCCATGACCAGATTGTTAAAGAAAGAGTCCAAGTTCGAATGGGATGACAAGTGTGAGAAGAGTTTTCAGGAGTTGAAATACAGACTTACGACAGCTCCAGTGTTGACTATTCCATCCGGATCAGGAGGATTCGAGGTGTACAGTGATGCTTCATTGAGAGGGCTAGGTTGCGTGTTGATGCAGCATGGGAAAGTGGTGGCGTATGCGTCGAGGCAGTTGAGACCTCATGAGATGAATTATCCGACGCACGATTTAGAGTTGGCTGCGATAGTATTTGCCCTTAAGATTTGGAGGCATTATCTTTGTGGAGAAAGGTTTCAGATCTACACGGATCATCAGAGCCTCAAGTATCTGTTTTCGCAAAAAGAGTTGAACATGAGGCAGAGAAGGTGGATGGAACTACTGAAAGACTATGATTGCGACATCCTGTATCATCCGGGTAAGGCCAATAGAGTAGCAGATGCTTTAAGTCGCAAGTCTAGTATGGCACATATGATGGTGAGAGAATGGACATTGTTGGAACGGCTCAGAGATTCAGAGTTTAAGTTCGAAGTGAGCCAGATGTCCAGTTTGATGGCAGCCTTAAGGATTGAACCAGAGATCCAGGCAAGGATTAAGGAACTCCAGTCTACGGACCAAGAAATCCAGAAGATCATTGGATTGGATGTTTCTAAAAGGAGACCGGACTTCCAGATGAGCGATGATGGAACTCTAAAGTTCAGAGGGAAATTGTGTGTACCAGACGATGAAGGTCTGAAGGAGGAAATTTTGAGTGAAGCTCATCGGAGTCAGTACAGTATCCACCCAGGTAGTACGAAGATGTACCAGAACTTAAGGCAACATTATTGGTGGAATGGAATGAAGGCTGATGTGGCGAGACACGTGGCTAAGTGTTTGACGTGCCAACAAGTGAAGGCACAACACTGCAAGCCTGGTGGATTGTTAAGGCCATTAGAGATCCCAGAGTGGAAATGGGAGCATATCACCATGGATTTCGTAACGGGATTGCCAAGAAGCCAGAGAGGGCACGATTCTATATGGGTGATAGTAGATCGTCTGACCAAGTCAGCGCATTTCCTGGCGGTGCGAAAGGACCTTGAACTAGAAAGGTATGCTGAGTTGTATGTACAGCAGATAGTGCGATTGCATGGAGTACCGGTGACCATTACGTCAGATCGCGATCCGAGATTTACGGCCAATTTTTGGAAAAGTCTACAAGTGGCCTTAGGAACAAAGTTGCAGTTCAGCACGGCTTATCATCCACAGACAGATGGCCAATCAGAGAGAACAATTCAGACTCTGGAGGATATGCTAAGAGCTTGTGTCGTGGATTTTCAGGGCAAATGGGAAGAACAACTGCATTTAGTGGAGTTTGCCTACAATAACAGCTACCAGCAGAGTATTCAGATGGCGCCGTTTGAGGCATTGTATGGTAGAGCGTGCAGAACACCAGTATGTTGGGATGAGGTTGGTGAGCGCAGTATTACCGGGCCAGAGTTAGTACAGCAGACAGTTGAGGCCGTTGAGATTATCAGAGACAGACTGAGAACAGCGCAGAGCCGTCAGAAAAGTTATGCCGACCGGAGACGACGACCCTTAGAGTTTCAAGTGGGAGACCATGTATTCTTGAAGGTATCACCGATGAAAGGATTGTCCCGGTTTGGTAAGAAAGGAAAATTCAGTCCCAGGTACGTTGGGCCATTTGAGATATTGGAGAAGATTGGTGATATGGCCTACCGTCTTGCCTTGCCGCCTAACTTGTCGCAGGTACATAACGTATTCCACGTGTCGATGTTGAGAAAGTATGAACCAGATCCGACCCACGTTCTAAGGTACGAGGAGATAGACGTGGACGACAAGGTGTCGTACGTGGAGAGACCAGTCAGGATTGAGGACCGAAGAGATCGAGTGCTCAGGAATAAGACTATCTCGATGGTGAAGGTTGTATGGGAGCACCACGGCACAGAGGGCGCTACTTGGGAAAGTGAAGAGGCCTTGCGGCGTCAGCACCCCCAGTTGTTTGATTAGACGAGATGGAAGCGTAAATTTCGAGGACGAAATTTTTGTAAGGGGGGAAGGATGTAACAGCCCGAATTTCGATGTAATTTCTGGGATTAATAAAATGAATGTTATTTCTCATTTCATTTGAGTACGACTCGCCCAGAGCTGATCACTCTTGGGATACTAACCATGAGGAATGGCTAATTAGGACACTAGTACGTGGACCAGGGACTTAGTCGCGACTCGGGAGCCGATTTGAGAAAGAATGAGGGAATATTGTGAACCAGTGAGGGGCCGATCTTAGGAAAAGTGATGGAAATGGTATGGCCAAGGCCAACGATGCACAATTGGGATCGCAGGTGATTCTGCTTAACCAAACGTGCTCGTGGCCAACCAATCCTGAACTCGAGCCAAATGATCGTGACCCCGGGATTAGTAATAAACCCTCTTTCTCTCGATGATCGGAACTGTCGAGACTCGGACAACCCTAAGTCGATACGCGTATACCTAAACAGCCGCCTGTTGGTGAGAGTTTCAGAAAAATTGAAATTGAGAGAGAGTTGTTCACGGAATTGAGCCCAGATTTCGATATCGGATTTCGGGGACCCGACGGACTAATTTTAAGATTCTGACGCCAGAATAAGTTGTCTACACATATATGGGACGCATGGGTGCGAAAAATGGAATTTTGGTTCGGAATGGAGAAAGGACGGAATTGCCCTTGGGCTAATTAGGCTTAATTCCGAATTTTTTTGGAGATTAATTTGGTTTAACCAAGGTTGGTTAAGTTAACTAAGTTGGTTAAGGGTTGGTTAGGGGCTAAAGACAAGATTGCCCCTCAATAATTGATTTGGAATGAATGTGAGCCTTTGGATGGAGGGGTAGAATGGTCAAGTGGCCTAAGATGGTGACACTTGTCTTCCACTAAAAGTTGATTTGACTAGTTTTGACCAAAATTTGGTCTTGTCTCTCTCTCTCCTCCATTTTTTCTTTTTTCCCACGCCACTCTTTCTCTCTTCTCCCTCGTTCACGTTCGGCCGTTCTCTCCCCCTCCTTCGTCTCTCTCTCCACCGTCTCCTCTCCTCCCCTTCGTTCCCTCTCCATCTTCGCCGGAGCAAGCCCCACAGTCGCCGCCTTGATCAGCCACTCGCCGGAGTCGTGGGTCACGGCAAGAGACGCCGTGGAGGACCGGACTAGCCCCAAGCCGCCGTCCCATCCGCCACCCCCAAGCGCCTTGGACCGCCGTGGCCGTGAGAGCCGTGAGCTGCCGTGAGCCGCCGTTGTTGAGCCGAGAGATCGGATGTACTTGTTTCTCCCGCGATTAGTCCACCCTAATGTGAGTTTGATGCCTAAATTTAGATTAGTCTTGATTGTGTTTAGTTAGGTTAGTAGAATTGATTTGTGGAGTTTAAGCTAGTTTAGTGGTTGTTAGTGATTGTGTGGTTAATGGCTGAAATTATGATGTTGTTGATGGTTGATTCAAGGTGAAATTATGGCTGAATTGTGATGGTTTGATGGCTGTCCATGGTGAGCCAAATTCGGAGCCCTTGAGGATTTGTGCTAGAAATGGTGTTTTTAGTGCTAAATAGGCTTGATTTGCTTAATTAAGCTAAGTATATGCCTTATATATTTGAGTGGGGCCTTGGCTGAGTTAATTGAGGCTAAAGGGAGTGTTTTGAATGTGTTTTGGCCATGTTTGAAGTTGGGGTTTTGGTTTGGCCGAATTGCTTGTTGTTAGGTTTTGCAAATGCTAGAAATGGCCTTGGTTTGTAATGTTGGAAATTGATATGGCATTTGTATTCATTAGCATGAAATGCATGTCACGCACATTGTATGTCGAGATTGAGATTTGAGATGGCATTGTGCGATTGTGCGAGTGTGACATTGCATTGTGTGATCACGGTAAACGCCCTGAAATGAGTGGATTGAGCTAAGATAAAATTGATATGTGTGATCACTTAAGGCCTTCGGGTCGTGGCCTTCGGGTCGATTCCGTCTGCTGCGTTTACGCGGGACGATGCCCGGTGAGACCGGAAGACGACCATCCTCATGCACTTTGTAGCAGGCTCTGGTTCGTAGGTGAGCGGTGTTGCGCCTGAGGGCTAGAAGACACCGGGCCGGGGCGTGTTATATACGCTGGCCATGAAGTGTTGTGGCCTTCGGGTCGGGCCCTATTGTGGGTCGTGAGATTAAGATTGAATTGAACGTTGCATTATGCGAATTGTGAATCATGCAGTATTGTGATGAGATTGTGAGAATCATGAGCATGTGACTGCATGAGGCATTCGTGTGATATGCTGGGAGTGAGTTGAACCATTTAAAGAACATGAGCACGCGTGTGCGGAGAACGCCTGCCCGTATGTACACGTATGTGGGTGTATATATATATGTTGAATTGCACTAACTTGCAGGGGTTGAATCACATCGATACATATTGAGTCTTATGTTTGTTGGCTTGAATGATTGATTTTGGTTCGTTAAGAGACACACTTTAGCCTAGCCTAGGTTTAGGTATTTGATTCACTGAGCTAGTCTCACGGTTGTGGATAAACCGAACATTTCAGAGCCTACCCCCTAGGATGCTGGAGCCGCCTCCACTTTTTGGGATTCCTAGGCAGATTTTGCAGATAGAGGAGCATTTCCCAGCTGGAGATGGCGAGATGCATGTGAGGTTTAGGTCAGTTCTTTACGTGAACACGGGTGAGGATGAGCATCAGAAGCAAGAGTATATAGCATGGTGTCGCAGGGCAGCGGACGGGACCCTCAGTCGACCTATCCGTACCTTTGACATTCCAGTGGACGCTGATGGCGAGTTAGAGCCAGTGATTGCCGATGGCGAGGTGGTCGATGCCCCTCCACCTGGCGCTCAGCCAGCCGGTGAGGCCCAGCCGGGCCCAGGAGTTTGGTATGGTGACCCAGTGCCGGAGCCTATGGATGAGGATGAGGACGACCCCGAGCCAGAGGCGATGGAGCAGGATGATGAGGATGGTGAGGTCGATGAGGTAGGCGAGGATGTGGACATAGATGCCGTTGAGGATCAGCCGCAGAGGATGATTTTGACTCCGAGGCTGAGGCTGACGCTATCTTAGCGGACTAATGGGGAGATCAGGAGGACCCCGACATGGACGTGGATGAGCCAGAGCCGGATAACAGCGCTTCAGAGGAGTTAGATGAGTCTTCGGATGAGCCCGACGATTCCAGCGACCCAGACTTCGAGCCTTAGATTAGTTGGGAGATGATAGGGATCCCTACCTTTTTGTTATAATGATCCTTAGTTCAGACCTACTCACCCGGCCACCGACACTTTTTGGATTAGTGGCCTTTTGACTTTGATGCGACCTTGACCTAGACCCATAGTGAATCTGACTGTACTGTACTTGTATATGTGATCTTTGTATAAACAGTTGTTGCTATATATGAGAATGAGGTTTTACCTGATGATGATTTGTTGCTTTGGCTTCCTTGTTCATCTTTAATTGTCAGGGTTTGTAAATTGCTTCCGCATGTGTTTTTATACTCTGATTGTATGTTGGGTCGGCGATGTCTCCTGGGGACGTCGCACATTGATCGACCGGCGTGGTAAGGGGATGCTCGCGTTCCGATAGGTAAGTTGGGTTCGAGGCGTGACAAAAGAAGTGGAAAAGATTATGAAAAAAGTCCTAATCATTGTATGGATGCTGATATCTTAAATTGAAAAATATTTCAATTGTACTAATTTAATCTTAAACCTTTTAATAATTTATCAATATAGTTATTCCGGCCAATTTTGGGTTGGAATTGCTGACATGGACGCCGGCCGTCCTACGTGACAACGCCAATGCTTACGTGGGTAATTTTCGCAATTTTTAATATATTATTTTCCTGAATTTTTAATTTTTAATTATTCATTTTATCTTCTTGTGTTTTTTTTCATTGTGGCTAGTCGTCAACCACCGCCTAGGAAAAAAAAGAAAAAAATCAGAATTTTTTTTTATAAATTGTCAATGTCGCGTAGGACGCTCGGCATTGACTGGATTGCCACATTAGAGATTTCCGGTTAAAATTGGCCGGAGGACGCATGGGCAAATCGCTAATAGATTGAGGACTAAATCGAAAAATTTAGGATTGAATTAGCCGATGACATGACATGTTTAGGAAATTTTGAATAATTACATCGAAGACACCGGACAGCCTCAGCCTGTGCAGCTGGGCCTCAAGCATGTTCTGTGCTCTTGAATCAGCAGCCCCCATCAGAAGAAGCTCCTCATAATGCCTTTCTCACGAGCCTCCAACTTCAGGGCCCAAAGATCTAGTCAAAGAAGTCAAAACTTCGCTTCTCTATGCAACCAAATCCTCGGCTCTTTCCCCTTTTGCGTTTTCGCCCCTTTTCGGGCAAGAGCCAAAACGGTAAATCTGCGTTCCTGCAGTACACCGATTGGATCCACAGTACAGTTCCTGTCCGGGGATCTTCCTCCTACTCTGCCCACGGTTTCTAGACTCGAAGCGGAGCATTCCCCACGTCATTCCACCAATGGTCAAGAAAACCGTCGGCCACGCCCCTCATTTTCCCCGTTGATTTCTTCCTCCTCAGAGCCTCCATCTCAGCACCCGCGAAGAAAGACCCTGCTCTGGTTCGGTCCCGCCTCTTGGAAACACGCTTACCGTCATACGACCAATACAGTTTGGCCATCTGGGTGCTCGCTCGTCGACCCAGTTCCTCAAATATAACGACCCATCAGATCCCGACGTACCCAGTTCCCGTCTCTTTCGTGTGTTCTTGATTCTCGGGTGGCGTGGCGGAGGGTCTTGAAGGGTTTAGGGGTGCCTCTGTTTTCTTGGAGAGTTTTGGCATCTTGGTCGTGCGGAATTGATGGGGGAGGAGATTGAGAAGAAGAAGAAGAAGGCGACGAAGGGTCGGGGTAATCGATGGAGCAATGGCGCAATCGGTGCTCTCATCGTCGTCTTGCTCGCCGTGGGAATAAGTTGGGCGGCTGCTCCGAAGATCAATTTGTTTTCGCGCATTAACAGCAAGCCTTGTCCTTGTGCCAAGGTACTGGTTTTTGCATGATTCTCGCTCGATCTCGTGCGCATTTCAGTATTTAAGGAGGAAACCATTTACCATTTCTGATTTTTGGGGCTGTCAGTGAATGGACTTGCCTTTGCGTTTTTGGTATCCCATTGTTGAAGGGTTTTAGTTCCTCATCATTTCTTTTGCATGTGGGTTTTGCCATGTTTTCTCGCTGAGGCATATCTCGTAGAGGCGGGTACCACATAGCCATAGAGTCAGAGTAGCTCAAAATGATCGAATTGGGGTATTCTGTTGGAGGGTGATCCCTCATTTTCTCTGTTTAGGCGAGAGTGTGCGATGCTCTACGCATGGATGTGGATTACAACATTTGCTGTTTCTTCAGCTGTTCTGCTTTGTAAATTTTGCAGGATGAGCATAAGTATAAAGGGATGGTGGAGGATTGTTGTTGCGAATATGAGACTGTAGACCATCTCAATGAGGAAGTGTTGCATCCCCTGCTCCAGGATCTGGTCAAGACCCCATTCTTTCGATACTTCAAGGTCTGGTGACAGTATCACTTTGGGATTGTTTATTTGCTGATTCAAAATCGGTTTTGTTATTGCATTATTTAAGGAAGTGAAGTGATCGAGAAGTCATCTTAGCAGTATATATACATTTCTTTTTCTTTTAGTTTCCATGCTGTACTTGGCCTGTTGATCACTCTCTCAAGATGCCAAGAATGTGCTAAATGATAACTATGAGAAAGCAAATAGAAAATAAGTGCTCTTACGGTAGGTGTCATCCAAGCAACTGCTTTTAAGGTTGCATTATCCATGTGGCAGTATAATTTAACAACGGTGACCTGCACTGTTGTATGCTATGGATCGTGGTTCCTGAATGGAAACTGGATGCACCACTTACTGAGAATGTGGTGTCTTAAGGATAGGCATGCTTTTTCGGTCATTGTGGTTGTGGTATGGATTGAGGCATTCGTTTGAGTCATTCACTGCGTAATATAAGAATGTACTAGTTCTCTTTTGGACTTATGTAGTTTGGAAATTACAAAGGAAGGCGAACATTAACTACTATTAGTGCAATAAAATAATTCCATGATGCATCTAAGTTATTTGTTATGGTTTTGAAAATCTAAATTGGGTTAAAATTGTGTAGTAAGTCGTTCTTGAATAAGTTAATGACGCTACATATATCTTAATGTCTTTTAATTTCATGAGTATGTGGTGTGGTCAATTGGACAAATCAATTTTAGCAAAACTGAGGTAAGAGTATCTGAATTTGGAGCAATGAGCTTATATCACAGTCAGTGTGGATACATCGCCATCCCAGTAACACTGATTCTGGCATCAAGTTCAATGGGTTCACTAGGAGAGATTACTGAGAAATTTCTACCTGCTTGACTTCAGATGTTGTACATCACATTTTGTGAGGCCATTTCTATTTTGTTACTAGCTCTATATTAAGGCTGATTAATGCAAAATCGTGTTTTTAATTGTCATTCCATCATTCCACTCACAGTTCAGCTGAGCCATGGGGAGCAATGGTAAGTCATCCGCTGAGAGCCAAAGATATTACTGAGCATTCTCTTGGAAACAGTCCTAATATTTTCACTTGTGTCCTCAATCTTAATGGCATGAAGATTCTTTTGTAGATGCAGTATATTCTTTATATGTGTCAACATGTCCATTTCTGCGAGTAAAAGCTGTCTTTTGCAAATTTGAATGTTACCTAGTGATGCTGCCAGATATGTAGTCATATACGGCCGGTTCACGTGGATATGGGAATGTATTGTGAGAGTATTTTGTATAATTCATTCCATCAAATAAGTACCAGAGAAAAGCATCACCAAATAGCTTTATTCTTTGGGTGGTTCTGATTCTTACTGTGCTTCTGTTTCTGAGTCTATAAATATAATTTTGTAGGTCAAGTTGTGGTGTGACTGCCCCTTTTGGCCAGATGATGGCATGTGTCGTTTGCGGGATTGTAGTGTTTGTGAATGCCCAGAGAGTGAATTCCCAGAATCATTTAAACATCCATCCAATCCTATCCTTCCATCTCATGATCTCATGTGTCAAGAAGGAAAACCTGAAGCTGCTGTGGATCGTACTTTGGATAGAAATGCTTTTAGAGGCTGGTCAGAAACAGACAATCCATGGACAAATGATGATGAAACTGATAATGGTATGTAATGTGTCTATGTTCCTTTTTTCACATCCTCTGAAAGGGGCATGATCTCTGAGCGAGCATGCGCATGTGTAAAAAGCCCGAATCTGATTTTCTATTTTGAACCGTTCCTGCTATTAAAATTGATTTTGGCTGGGAAGTGCTTGTTCGAACTATAAATTATGCTTGCTTATGGAATTAATTTAACTGTTGTTTGTTTGGAGTCGGCATTTGGCATCCATGTGGATTTATGTACTGTTGTTTTCCTTTTGCAGCTGAAATGACGTATGTGAATCTCCAACTCAATCCTGAACGCTACACTGGTTATACCGGCCCATCTGCCAGAAGAATTTGGGATGCTGTTTATGCAGAAAACTGTCCCAAATGTGACTCTCTCTCTCTCTCTGTCTCTGCATGGTGGTGGTTGCTTATGTGCTAGCATGCAAGAGCAGCTGCACTTCATGCATTAGAGAATAAGATAATAGAAGGAATTTGCATGTGAAGTTACTCAGAAGTTTCATCTTGTACCTTACGAATTGTCTTTCTAGAAAGTACTTTATTTTTAAATTTAAGTTTCTCCAGTGAAATAACCAATTATATTTGCCGTGGGCCTTCCCGATTTGATTTCTTGCTACGGTGAAAATAATGTATGTTTAATTTTCAATTTGTTTCACAGATCCATCTGAAGAGTTGTGCCAAGAGGAACGAATATTGTACAAGTTGATATCTGGTCTTCACTCTTCCATTTCAGTTCACATTGCTGCAGATTTTCTTCTTGATGAAACCAAAAACGTGGTAAGTCTTGCTCTATATAATCTAGGTCAATCCTTTGGTTTCTGATGACTCTTCTATGTTCTCTTTTTCAGATTCTTGCTACTTTCTTTTACTGTAGGATGAAGTTAGCCATCCTTTATGCATCATTGTGCTTTCTCAAGTTTAACAAGAACTCACTCTGCTTTAAGTACCTGACTATCATTTTATTTCCTTTTTATATTATTCCAGTGGGGCCAAAATCTCAAGTTGCTGCATGATCGTGTGTTGAGATACCCAGATCGTGTCAGAAACTTGTACTTCACTTTTCTCTTTGTTCTTCGTGCTGTCACAAAGGTGAGTCAAGAAATTTGTTTTCATTTTGAATAACCATATTATTAGTCAATGTTTGGTCATCCTATCCAGGAAAAGCTCTCCAATCTGACCATGACATATCTGTGGCGATTGAGTGTTGATTTTAGGCGGCAGATTATTTGGAACAAGCGTCATATGATACAGGCAATCCTAATGAGGATTTGAAGACGCATTCCTTGATGAGACAGCTCCTGTATAATTCCAAACTTCAAGCTGCTTGCCCAATCCCATTTGATGAAGCAAAGCTGTGGAAAGGCCAAAACGGACCTGAACTGAAGCAGAAAATTCAGAACCAATTCAGAAATATCAGGTTCTATACCTTTTCTTTAAATTGAATTAAAGTGACCAATCAGAGAGGGGTAGCACAAAGATCTCAAGAACATTTGCATCTCATTCTTTTCTGATCTCTTTCTTATTTTTGTGATCTCCATTTTCTGTTAGCCAGGAAAGTAGTCATTCCATATTTCTGATGTTGAGTTTATGTTTTCCTTGTCTTATTAGTAGTGTAATCATCTGAGACACTAACATTCTTTTAATGGAATTGCAGTGCGCTCATGGACTGTGTAGGATGTGAAAAGTGTCGGTTGTGGGGAAAACTTCAAGTTCTTGGGCTTGGAACTGCATTGAAGATTCTTTTCTCTGTTGATGGTCAGGAAAACTTGCGCCAGACGGTGAGCGTCTTCTCCTTGAAATGACCTTCAATCTCCTTTTTAAGATGCTTCACGGTGCCTTCTTGGCATTCCCATTTAAAACATCAATTGGGAAACCAAGAATAGTGAATAGATGACAATAGTTTTCTCAGTTTACTATTGAATGATTCGAATTGATGGGCCAATTTGGAACATAACAGGAAAACTTCAACAAAAGCATCTCTTATTTCTTATAGAAGTAGGCAATCGATGTCATACAAATAGTCGATCTGCTCCATAGTACGGTTCGCATTCATGTGTGATATATATAGATCTAAGCTTATTCCGCCTAGTTATTCGATGAGAATGATATTGTTCATTGATGTCACACTTACACGACTCTCAACCAATCATAATGCAGCTGAGATTAATCATTTAGATATCAATTGGAATGTAATTTGTTGATGCTCTTCCTGTTTCTCCTTTGTCTTCAGCTGGAGCTGCAACGGAATGAAGTAATTGCTTTGATGAATCTGCTCAACCGACTCTCCGAATCTGTCAAATTGGTTCACGGAACAGGATCCTCGGCCGAAAAGATTGGACTTACTTCTGAACAGAAAGCGGCAGGTTGCCCGTTCCACAAGATGTGGGCATCCTTGAAGATAACCTAGTTAATCACATGTAGTCTAAGAACATTTAGGTAAATGGTACCAATAACACATGAAATCTTGAGTTGTTCAACAGGAAATTGACCCTTTGGGTTTCGAAGCCGGTGTCCCACAGAGATAACACTTCATAGACAGAGATTTGAAATCAATAGAAGGAACCAAGAAAGAGGGGAAGCTTGTATTAGGTTTTGCTTTTGAGCTTATGCATCGAATGATGCATGTATATGGGACGCTGTAAGTTTTCGGTTCACTGGTGCAAGAAACTTCTCTTGGTTCTATGGTCGCGTGACTGTAACTAATGTGCACATTTTCTCTTTTCTTTCACACAATTTGATTTTTGCAGTTGGACTGACCCGGTAATGGGGATAATCTCGTTAAAGTTTTCTCTATTGGCTCAACTAACTTTAACAGATGACACTATTCCATCTCTTTTCCACAGGCAAAAACGTAAGAATAAGGACCAAAAAATGCTTCAGTCCTCTTTTCTCTGTATCAATTAGAGGTTACATGCTGTGTTAATAAACCGTATAAAGACCCTGAGAATTTTCAATTCTACAATGCATCAGTTGCAACTTCATGTACCTGCAAATATAGCCACAGGGTTTGTTCTTATCAGGGCGTAGTGTGAAATTGCTCTTCTGCTCCTCGAGGGCCATCCATTTTGATCTTCAGTGCCGAATCATGGGCTCTTTTCTCTCTGATGGAGGCGTGTCCCAAATGTTTGCAATCAAGTAAATACTTCCACGAACCAATTGTCGGATTCAATTGAAAGAAAATGGAAATATTTTGTACGAGCTGGATCTTTTGTCGACACTTTATGGAGAATAGTTCGTTATGATTACATATTATAGACCTATGAGTCAATTGGCGAGATAGTATCACCCTAATAAAAAAGAACTGGCTTTTTGTTGACGGCCGGGTAAAGATATCTTTTTCTATGATGCATGGATAATATCCAGAAACTACACATAGAGTAAAATGATTACCATTGATATAGATACTTGCCACATAAGAGGGGAATATTTGGCCACAAGAGAAGCAGAAGTGACCTAGACTACTTCAGAAATGGAATTGGTTTGTTTATAAAATGAAGCTCTCTCTCCCTCTTACTCTCTCTGATGTGCAGCGTTCGCCGGTCATAATCGCCAGGCCACCTCCGTCGGTCGAACACCCATCTTAGTCTTAGAAGTCTCACGGCAAATATATGTACTGACATGGTTTCTTCCTTCGATTGTGAAATTGTATCTTGGTGGCATGATGCCCGTTAATTGTTTCGCGTTTAAAGACTCCAATCAAGTACCTATACTCGATATTCGTTCATATCATATAAACATCTTCTTGAAATTGAGGCATGCGGGTATCAATGACGAAAACTGAGAAAAAAATTGAAGGACGGAAGAAAAATCTCAATTTCAGAAGGGCAGGGATCGAACTGCAAATACAGAGAGGCTTTGGGTACCACTTAATGGAATCTCCTTGTGCTGAAACAGGACTACTTCGGACATAGATATGTCGTTTGTAATACTACAAACTGCCGAACTTCATAGTTATGTGATACTACCCTATCAAAATGGAAAGACGGCATCCGGCAAACTCTATTCTGTTACCCATGAAACTACACATTGTTGTTTGGCGTCGAATCATATGGCGATCTCTACACCTAACGAGATTTCCTCACCCGTTTTGAGGGCCGTGTAGGTTCTTTCCTTGCATCCTCCGGAGGTTTTAGATCAATGTATGGCTGCAACAACCGCAGTATAGTGAGACAAAGGAAAAGATAGAAAATCAGAGATATGCAGTAAATTTAGAGATTTTACAACCAATATCGTTAGGGATGCAGATTTCATAAGCACGGACCACTCAGATTTGCATATGAGGGTCAGTGCCCAGTTCTCCTGAGTTAAATCACTCTGTAAGGTCAACTATGTTCAAGCTTTGATCTGGAAAATCGCTAGGGCGGCGGCGATGAGCCATGCTTGTGATCTAGGATCAAGAAGATACATGAAGGATCTGGTCTTCAGGTTGAGGACTCGAAATAAAATGTTTTTCTTGATGCGAAGCATTGGGTGACTGGTCGTCAATGCTTATGCTTAGCGAAGTAGTTCATACTAGCAAAGAAGATATTTTGAAAAGTGAGGTATCCATTAAACATATGATGTACATTCATACTCATATTGTTGGGTTTACACATTGGTAAAATTGCATTTCCGTGGTTTAATCGTCCAAAATTTTTGGCTTACCAGAACAAAAAAATAGACTAATCGATGCGATCATATGGTGACCAAACAGTTACTGATGAACCCAGTACAAGACACTTCAGCTCAACCCATTAGAATCAATAAAGTTAGACACCAAGCATATTCTCAAATATAGCCCTTGTTGTGATTCTTTATGCCATCTTTTACATATCCAATTACGTCATCACCAATGTTCAATGAGGTTACATGCAGGACAGATTATTTAGCACACCGCTGTCGCCATCCGTAGTGGTAATGATGGCTGTTATCGCAATGGCTTTTACGGCAAAATTACCGCATTCTAATTTCAAGCTTTGAACCAACGACAACGACAAGAATTGTAATGCACAGACTTCTGTTTTTATCTACCTAGGTATCTATGGACAAACATGCGGTGATGCGAAAAAGTGCATATTTACTAACCTCATCCCATTTCCTCTGGAGATCCAAGAGTTCTTGACAATATGATAGGCATTCTGCGTGGTAGGCTGCCGCTAACTCCTTTATCAAGACTTTTCTTTTGATGATGCCTATCACTGCAATTAGACATTGAAAATGACCAGGCAGATCAGTACTTCAAGTCGTCATGCCTGATATAAAAAGGACTAAAAAATATAACCTTCAAGAGGAAAAAGAGCTTGAGAACAAGATAAGGTAAAATTTTCAGTTCCAACATGTTATGAGTCTCCTTCTTGTATTGAATGTACTGAATTTCTCAGTAAGATTGCAACAAAAGGGAAGCAACTCATGAAAATGAAGCAAAAGATCTCAAAGAGAGCTCATTTTCAAGAAAGACATACACTCTCTTTTTCTTTTTGTCTTTTGTTCTGACACAAAACTTTGAGGACACAAGGAAACATGCGATAGCATACAAAGATCATCACTAAACCAACAGTGAACATAGATTCAATGCATCTAAATCCTTGAAAAAGTCTGCCTATCCAAGAGTACAACGTTTTACAACAGTCATTTCTAAATGTATATACAGAAGAATCTGCCCTCAATAGCTCTTTTCTCCCTTCCTTTCCATATTCAAGTGATTGATGGAGACAATGTAAAGTGTGAATCAAAACTCTAGAGGCTACATCCCAGTCTTAACCTTCAACTGCCAGGAAAATAATCTCTATTATTTTATGGAAGGACCAATCCCTAATTTCAGAGGCACACTCAGATTTACGATACTTGAAGAAACGTCGGCCAACTGATCCTGGTATTATAATCCAACAAAAAACTGCGCATGTAGACTAAATAAGGATCTGTGAGCTACCACAAGTTTGATGGCATCCTCTTGGCAACAAAGTTAGCTTCAGCATGTCTTCCATCAGCCACAAGAGCAGTTCTCAGTTCTTCACAGCAATCCAGATTTTGGAAGCTTTCTCTCTCCACCAATTCATAAAATAAAGTAAATGCCTGAGACAATTGCCTCTTTTGACAGAGGCCTTTCATAACTATGCTGCACAAATTAATATCTATTCTTGAATCTTTCCTCAGCCCATACAGCAACAATTCACCTGCTTCTACAACTTTTCCTTTCTGGCAAAGGAAGCTGGTTAATTCTTCTATTGCAATCACATAACCATTCTGGTAGAGCAGATTGACTAATTCAAATGCTTTACGTCCTAGTCCACGACTAAAAAGTAGCCTCACAGTTTGCGTTGATAGATTGATATTTTGTCTAACATGCTTCTCCAACATCAATTTTACCAAGCTGGCTGACTCATGGGCACACTCTTTTTTTAAAAGTACCGTAAGTATCGCGTGGAAAGTAGATGACCTGGGATGATGCGAACTTCTGAGCATCTTCTCTAGAATCTTGTGGGCAAGAAGAGGATTATCCTTGCTTAAAAGACCATCTATCAAGGACAAGTAGGTCTCATGATCTGGAACAAAATCTCTCCTTAACATCAACACTAATAGATCATATCCAGCTTGAAAAGTACCTTCTCTACAGTGCCCCATGATTAAAGTCTTGTAAGAAGGAGGGTCTTGCATACCTCTTTTCATTAATTGCCTGAACACTTCCTCAGCTTTGTTAGTTTTACCGCTTTTACATAGATATACAAACATTGGATGATATGCTGCAACTAGAGGGACACACCCAGCATCACTTAACAAAATCTGCTTTTCTGACAACTCATTGAAGAGTACCTCTGCCCTCTCAAATTCACCTTTTCGACACAAAGAGCGGATCAAGACACTGTAAGAAGCTGAATCTGGTGAGACCTGTAGTTCTGACATCTTTTCAAAGACATTTAGTGCTTCATCCAGATTTCCTGAGTTGCAATGTGAGTGCATCAATGTGTTGAATGTACATGTATCGGGGATAAATACCCTGTCCCCCTTCCCCACTGTCCCCTCCAATATCTCTTTAATCTTATCAAGCTTCTGTGCTTCACAAAGCCCTTTAATAAGTGTGTTGTAAGTAATCTTATTTGGTTTCAGACCTCCATTAACCATCTCTTCCATTATAGCTAATGCATCATCCATTTCCCCTTTCATACAATATCCTCTAATCAAAGTCGTGTAGGTAACGACATTAGGTTTCAAGTCCACACTCTTTGTTCTCATACCCTTTACCACATTTTTTGCAATACTGACTTTCCCTGCCCTACACAACCCATCAACCAAGGTATTATAGGTAATCACATCTGGCTCACAGTTAAATTGCGACATCTCCTTGAAAAAATGAAACCCCTCATCAACCATGGAGTTCATACAGAATCCCCTAATCAAAATATTGTACGTGTACGTATCAGGTGTAACACCATAAGTATTAAGCATTTCGTCATAAACATGCTTTACCATATTGGTTCGACCCCTTTTAAGCAAAACAGAGAAGAGATTGTTAAATGTAACCACTGATGGTGATATCCCAATCTCTTTCATCATCTCGAAAAGCTTAAGAGATTCCTGAAACAATCCAGCTTTACCATAGCTTCTAATTAAGCTGTTGAAGTATCTGTCTTCGAGCTTAACTGCTCCATTAGACATTCTCTCAATCGAAAACAAGAAATTACGCGCTGCATTGAGATTTCTACAACGGCCTAGCATTTCCAGCATAAAAAAGTATGACTGATGATCATGGACAAAACCCGTTTTGCCTTGTATCCATTTAAAGAACAGGAGTGCTCTTGCTGGACTCTTGATGAGCTGAAGAGTTCTAAGAACGTTGGTTTTGGATAGAGAAGCAGCAAGAGGTGATAGAGAAGATTCAAGTTTGTCCGACCACCTGCTTCTATTGATGAGTTGTGACATTGCATGAGCTTTTCTAGTTTTAACTCTCTTAGACGATTTGTCCGGCAGCTCAACATTCTTTTCTTCCGATTGTACCGAGCAGTAGTACCTGAGATACGATAACGACACATAGCCAGGAATACAAACAGAAGATGGCTTCTCAAAAACTGCTAGTCCTTGACGTGAGACTGGAAAATAGGCCATCATGATGAACTTGATCCTTGATTCTATACAGTAAATAGTTCCATAGCATCTACAAATTTTTTTATATCCACTATCAGATTACGATATATACTCACACAAGCACTCCAATTTAGCCATCAAATTCAAGAATAAAAGTAAATATCACATTGCCAGAACCTCATGAGCTAGCCAGAGTTGGTTTCTAATCATCACGAGTGGAAGAATTCATGCAATGAGCGAGCCCCGCCATTCATCGGAAACCATGAGTCACGCAATGGATCAGCGAAAGGACAGATTGCTTTCACGACCAAGCAAATTACCAACATATTCCCCACTACTCAACCTCACGCATCACCAATGAAAGAGGAAATAAGGAAACGGAAGAACGACGCAACATCTACAGGACAAGCACGTCCGCAACCACTTTCGGATCACCCGTCAAAAATTGCTCCCACGAGCGGCTGAAGAAAAACCAAGATCTGGGCTTTCCGAGAACCCCAGATGGATAGCACCAAAAGAACAAGAAAAGGAGCAAACGAAGCGCACAAAAGCAGCGAACACTTGGCAATCCAACAGAACTTGCACAAACTACAAACACCCAGAAGGAGAAACTGAATCCAACACACTGAAATTAGAACAAGAACAACGAGAGAGAGAGAGAGAGACAGAGAGAGAGAGAGTTACTTCGACTCGGATCGAAAGCCGGCGGCGGCGGCGGAGGATCGGCAGTAGTTGAGGAAGGCTGGAGGGTGGCGGACGGACGAGGGGGCTCCGACGGAGGTTTCTGCCGCTCCACCATCCAGGGTTGTGATTTCGCGACCGTAGCGCAACGCAAGTCAGCAGCTTTCCGACTCTCTCTCTCTCTCTCTCTCTCTCTCAACGCTCAGCGCCCCACACAATACAGTCGGTGCAACCCATTCGAGGGCTTACCGGAACCGCTCCTTCTGCCGTAGACCGCCGGCGACGCGGGTCGCCGGAATCGCCGTTCTCGGGCGATCCTGTCGTCGAAGTGCAAGAAGAAGAAGAAGAAGAAGAAGAAGGGACGGAAGAAACTGACTCGAAACCCCAAGCCCAAGGAAGAGGAAGGCGACGACACTCCCCTTATTTTGTTTTTTTTTTTTTTATGAATTTAATTTTCTTACCCATAAAGAAATTGCTCTATTGTTTTCGTTGGAAAACCTTAGGCTTTTTTTGTTCTTTTTTTTTCTTTTGTATTGGGTCTTGTTAACGCGTGGCCCGATTTGTTAATAATACTTCTTAATGAAATGCATTTTCTTTTTTTGGTACATTTAATCGAAAGCGGCAGACTTTTGTTGCTCGGATGTTTAAGGAGCGACCGGAGCGCCGGTTATCAAAACCGTTCTTCTTTTATTTCGGCTAAAAATTTGGAAATGTCTTTAATCATCGAGTGGCGAACAAACATCGGGTTGAGGTTCTCTGCATTATGCATGCTCAAACATTGATTTCTTCAATTTATGAATATAGATAAAATTAGCTAACGTGCATAAAACATCTAGTAATCTTACATCGACCTTTTTTTTTTGGTCGAAATTTCACACCGACTTTAAATTGGTTAATAAAGCAACAAAAGCTTATGAGTGTCATGCACAGAGACCTGTCTCTGGGTAGGTCGATTCTCAGCCTAGATCAGAGGACCTACTCCGTGACTTCCGGCTCCAAAAAACTCAAATACTTGGAAAAAGATTTAAGCTTTGCATTATTTCACCACAAAAATATATATTGCTCAAGTGGTTATATGGTTTCAACCAAAAAAAGTGGTTATATTGTTGATTTTTCATGTTAAAGACCATGCTTTGATTTTCCGCGTGCCCATAATTTTGTTTTTCTTATTTTAAAAGATGGTTGTAAATGTGTTCAGCCTAGGTATCAAGTTGCATTCCGGCCTTGAACTAGCCGGTTCAAGAGTTGAATTGAACCCAATGCTCACCCCTAGTTACATCTATCTATATTATTAAGAACAACTATTTTTGTTGGCCCAATTTCTTGGCCCACCAAGCTCCCTAACCCAACTTAGGCCCAATTAGGATAATATAGAAAGCCCAAGAAGAGCTCGGGCAGGCCAATGCAGTCCAGTATCCATTTCTAACTTAATTAACACTCGGAGATTTGACCTAACAACTCAAAAGAACGCATCTTATCTCATCCTAAATTTATACTATCGGACCTCTCATTTTCAACTTTCATTGTCCATCATGCTGAACTCGAACCCTTTTTTTTGTCCCCTCAGCAAGCTTTACGCAACATTTTTGGCAGCCAGAGTTTCCAAGTTCTCACGGACTGTTGGCGTGTGAATGAAATCAAAAGGGGAGCACAGAGATGCAGAAACGACTTGGACAAATGTTAGCACGACTCTCTCATTCGCAGGTCAACAACGTTGCATGTCTCTCGGATTGAGGTGAGTGGTCCGGGGCGGAGGGGAGTAGGGCTTTGCTAGGAAGTGGAGGCTGTTTGCCGGAGCTGGCGAAATCTAACAAATCAAGAACGAACAAATGAAGAAATAATGACCGAGACGATCATCCTAGTAAGAGCATAATGAGGAACAAGGAGAAACTTCAAACACAGCGCAAAATGGACGGTGACGAAACAATGACATCGAGTCAAATGCGTGACGCACCTGAAACAACCGTTAATTTAGGAAAAACATCGTTGACCAGGATGTCCAACGCCACCCAACTTTGTGTATCTTTAGAAAGGAAAAGAAATAGGAAGTTGTTCTTGTTTTTGTTCTCTTAAAATAGACATGGCCAGATCCTTTGCCAACTCCCAGAGCATTTCGATGTTGACCTCGTTGTCCTCCTTTGCTCTAATTAGCCACTTCTCCGATTGATATAAATGGCTGCTAATTTTTCATCTTTTGGCAAGTTCTCCATCTCCATCTCCAGCTCTTGTTCAACCATAGGAACTCCTGTTCTTCCTCATCTCAGATATTCATTATTAGGCCAAGAGACGGAGAGGTTTTTGATATGGCGAACGATATGAGATATATGAACGACTGGGGTGAGGTCGCGCCGACGCTGCTCTTGTCTCATCGGAGATCGTCCAGCTCTCCCAGGTTAGAGACCATTTTCGAAGAAGGGTCCGAGGAATTCCAGCTCGTAGTGAACAAGCGGATGTTTTTTATTCTTCCGGTGCTCTTCTCTTTGATCTCCTACTTTCTGTTGTATAGAAATGCCTTGCTTGAGAATTACAAGTAAGATGAAAGGAGAGTTTATAAAATAGCTTTAGCATGATAATTAGGGTTTTTTTCAATTTCAAAGGGACTAATTTTTCTATAGATGGGGTGGGCGTCATTGTACTCGGTTTGGCATTGTGGATTTGGAAATGTTGTTAAATCATGAAGTGTAATGACTACTATGCAACAAAATATAAAATAATATTGTCTATTGCCATTCCTTAATTAATCTTTTTCTTCAGGTAATCCTCCTCTAGTATGTTTCCCCTTGATTTTCACATCATTTTTGTTAGCTTTTAGCCTTTTAATCTCAGAATGTTTAGATTGTTTTATGAGTAAACAGTAATTGGGCATTCTAAGGAATCGTGAGATGAGATTTGTAAACTGACTAAGTTATGCATTGCTGAGGAAGTCGCAATAAAAAGAAAACACATTTAGGATGGTTGTGGCTAAAGTTGTGCCCATGAAGACTGACTTAAGTCATCAACTCTTTCCCATAGGTCTGTTGAAGTCACCTAAACTTGTAGGAAAAATCTACCATTTTCGTTCAAGTCTCGTTAACGAGTGCCATAATACTAAATAAAGAAAGACTTTTATTTTTCAATGTATTGATTGTGGCTAGGACGAGAAAAACGGTGCTTTGAAAATGACCAAATCTCTTTATTATATTTAACAAGTGCCTCCCGGACATTGTAACAAAATCTGTTTCATTTTTCCCTTTTTTTACTGGAATTTCCTTTTCTCCTTAGAAGGCCCAGTTGTTTCATTTCTTCGCCTTCAAATTGTTTCATGTATTAATTAGTCCTCTCGAATGAATCCTTGGTGAATGAGCCAATCCCATCTCACACTTGTGAGAGAAATTATATGACCACCATCACTAGGCCATTTTGGTGTTAGGACATCTGATCTAATATCTAACATATCATACTAAAAGCGATTTTTGCACATTGAACGCATTAAATTTTAATGAAGGTAGTCTTTTCTTCTCCAAATGAAAATTTAAGAGTTCTGCAAGAAATAGTAAAAGTTTAGAAGACAATCTCTTGACAATAAGTAGAAAACCTGACCTATGAAACTCGGAAGCTTTAAAAAAATTTAAGAGAATTTTTCTTCTGAAATATTAACAAAGTTAGAGATATTACCATTCCGACAAAAAAAAGATATATTACCATCTATTTTTTTGGGGTCGAAATATTACCATCTATTTAGTACCCTACAATAATGACAAAGTAATTACATCTGTAATTGCACGTAAAATTGGCTCTATTATACATAATATGTGATGTGATACATTTACAGAAAAAAATGGAGAAAAATTGACTTACACACTTATAGTATAATACACCATGGAGAATAGAATCACTTTGATTCGATCAAATACAACATGTAGTAAAATACAATATTATAGTTATGAAACTTCGATCAGATATAGTTTAACTCGAACAAAAGTGACTTAACATTTCATGACTATTGTCGCTTCTACAACTCTGAAAATTCTATATTCCATATAAGTTGGATACGCGAGAGTAGAGAATCAGCTTTAATCAACTCGAAAAAGTTTCATGCATAAAACTCATGCGAGCCATGGGCAAGTACGAAGTTTCTCAAGGATGAAAGATTTTTCAAGATTTCCACCCCAGATCGCCCAAGATTGGCAAAAGAGATTTGTCGTCCGTCTCCAGACACACCATCTCGTGATTTTTCTATAGGAAAAGTCTACCTTATCGAGAAATGACACTCTTATTCCCGATGTGTTTTTGACGATTACCTCGTTCAAACCTTCAAATTGTGCTGCTAATGAAAGGTCCTCAAGGCAGAGAAATCTAAAGACGAGGGGTCTTGTGTCGCTTAAAGAGGACATGCGAGAGGGTGATGTAGAACAAATAGCAAATGCCTATATGGAAACCTTTGAGTGTCATAAGAGCAAGCGCTCCCACCCTCGCCTTAAATGACTGGTCAATTTCAAATGATCATAACTTTTGATCCGGAGGAGTTATGATGCTAACAGCATAACAAATCAAAATTCTTGATTTCTGATCTTTCAAAGATAATCCTTGATTTCCAGGCCTTCAAGATTTCGGACGTGATTTACAAATTTCAGAACGCGTTTAGAAGATTTTCTCCTTTATCAATATTGCCTTCAAAGATTTCGAACGTAATTTGTAGATTTCAGAATGTGTTTTGAAGACTTTTCCCTTTATCAATATTGTTTTTCTTAATTTTGTTATTTGATTTTAAATATTTGGTTGTTTCCCAAAAGGTAACCTCCCTATAAATAGGCGCCTAAGATATTGTAAATAGCACTTCGATATTGAGAATAAACATTATCTTTTGGAAGAATATTCCAAATCCATCTTCCTTTGCGTCATTTGGTTTCAGAGTAGGTCTCTCCTGTGATGATGACAAAGAATGTCAATGTCAATCTCCCTGTAGTTGAGGGCCGTGAAAATGAACCTATTACACGGGTTGAGTTCAATTGATTTGCGGAACAAACCAAACAGAGGTTTCAAGAATTACTTGTTGCCATCCAGCGTTTGTTCGCCAACCCCATACCTAGTAATCTTCCGGTAGAACATGCTTAGGTTGCTTGAGTCCTGGAAGCAGCTATGGAACGTGGGGCAAATCCCTGATAAAGGTGACAAGCCTTTGTTGAGGACTTTGAAGAAGAAGAAGAAGAAGAAGAGTTTCTAAATAGGCCTGTTCGTGGAGGCCACCGGAACGGGGGATACCACCAAGACCCTAATCAATATCAATTGAAGGTTGACCTCCCAACCTTCAATGGCAATTTGAATATTGAACACTTCCTGGATTGGCTTTGGGAAGTTGAGAAATTCTTCGATACCATGGAGATCGAAGAGGACCGCCAAGTAAAATTGGTGGTGTACAAATTGAAGGGAGGCACCTCAGCCTGGTGGAGTAGACATAGTTGACCTGGCGCCAACAAGGGAAAGCTCCAATCTGAACATGGAATCGGATGAAGCAAATGTTAAAGGTCAGGTTCCTTCTAACCGATTATGAACAATTGTTATTTTAGCAATTTCAGAATTGTAAACAGCTAAACCAATCAGTCCAAACCTACACAGAGGAGTTTCTTTGACTCTCCGCTCGCAACAACCTGGCTGAATCGGAGGCACAACAGATCACCAAGTACATCAATGGCTTGCAACTCAACATTCAAGACCGTGTTTCACTACACCATTTGTTCTCTGTAGAGGATGCTCAAGAAATGGCCCAAAAGATTGAGATGCAACTGGAGAGAATTAGCCCCACTAAACGGGCTAATAATTATTTCGCATGTGCATCACTTGGAAGGGGGAGACAGCCAAATGTTCCAGAATCCTCTAACCAGCAAACCGACAATATGAACCGAACTTTGGGGAGTAATGCTGGGGCGCTCAAGGAACTAGTTTCTGCAAACAACCATAATACTAATCCGAATGCCCAAAATCCATACGCTAAGCCACAACCAATTAGATACTACAAGTGTAACGAATTGGGTCATCGTTCAAGCAATTGCCCATGGCGGAAGATGGCCAATGTTGTTGATCACAATGACAAAACATACGAAGATGAGTAGGTGGATGAAGAAGATGTAGAGGACAAAGCGGGTGAGCATGTCAACTGCGTCGTCAGACGACTATTACTTGCCCCGCGAAAAGAGGACACTCAGCGAAATAATCTTTTCTATGCTTGTTGTACTGTCAATGGCAAAGTGTGCGATGTCATCATCGACAATGGTAGCTGTGAGAACATTGTGTCAAGGCCCTGTTGGACCACTTACAGGTAAAAACAGAGTTACATCCTTCCCCTTATACAATCAGGTGGATTCATAAAGGGGTAGAACTCAAGGTAACGCAATTATGTTGTTTATCTATTTCAATTGGAGCGTCCTATAAGGATACTATTATTTGTGATGTGGTGGAGATGGATGCATGCCATGTCTTGCCGGGACGATCGTGGCAGTATGACGTTGATATCACCCATTGAGCCCAAGAGAACACCTACTCCTTGTGTGGGAAAAGACAAAGATTACTTTGAAACCGCAGAGGAACACTCCCCATGCCTCGAAGAAGCAAGGTGTGGGCGTTATGCTAAACATTTGTAAACGTGAAGGGATGTATATGATTATGGAAAAAGGTGATCAACAAGCTGTTATTCCCATTCCTGAGGCTCTTCAATCGTTGTTAAAAGCATTTAGCAATGTCATTCCAGATGATTTACCTGTTGGATTACCTCCCTTGCGGAATATCCAACATGAGATTGGTTTTTTTCCAGTAGCAAGCCTCCCTAATTTGCTGCATTACCGGATGAACCCGAAGGATAACCAGATCTTACAAGACCAAGTGGGAGAACTCCTTCGAAAAGGCTTCTTGCGTGAGAGCATGAGCCCTTATGCAATCCCCACACTCCTCACACTGAAGAAAGACGGGAGCATGCATATGTGTGTAGATAGCCGCACAATTAATTGGATTGCTGTCAAATACCGATTTCCAATCCCTCGCCTGGATGACATGCTCGACCGACTTGCTGGATCAAAGGTCTTTACAAAGATTGTTTTACATAGTGGATATCACCAAGTCAGCATCTGTCCCGACGACGAATGGAAGATGGCCATTAAAACAAGTGAAGGGTTATACGAACGGCTCATCATGCCGGTTGGCCTCACCAATGCACCTAACACCTTCATGCGTTTGATGACTCAGGTCCTCAAACCTTTCATTGGCAAGTTTGTGGTGGTATATTTCGATAACATCTTCATGTACAGTCTAGATGACTGACAACACATGGAGCATCTAAAAGATGTCTTATCGGCCTTGCAGAAGAACCAATTGTACATTGATATGAAGAAATGCAGTTTCATGACTGACAGACTCCTTTTCTTGGGGTAAGCAAAAGGCCTCCAAGTTGATGCACAAAAGGTAGCTGTTATTTGCAATTGGCCAGCTCTCCAGACCGTTGGGGAGGCGTGTAGCTTTCACAGGCTTGCGACATTCGACCAACACTTTACCCGAAATTTCAGTACCATTATGGCGCCGATCACTGAATGCTTGAAGAAGGAAATATTTAATTGGGGTGATAAAGTAGAAGCTAGCTTTGCTCTCATTAAAGAGAAACTTTCCACGGCACCAATACTGATGCTCCTAGATTTTGAAAATGTATTCAAACTGGATCGTGATGCCTCTGGAGGAGGCATAGGTGCTGTTCTCTTCCAGGAAGGTAAGCCTATTGCTTATTTTAGCGAGAAATTTAATGATGTTCGTAAGCGATGGTCTACCTATGAGCAGGAGTACTTTGCTGTAATACGAGCCATTAAGCATTGGCAGCCCTATCTTTATCAACATGAGTTTATCCTTAACATTAGTCATGGCCATGGTTTGGAACCGGTCGGTTCCGGTTCCGGGCCGGTTCCGGTTCCAGCCGATTCTAGTTGTCTTTTTATTTTTTATTATTTTTATTATTTATTTATTTTCTTGCCCATTGCCAAGGCAGCCTGCAAAGGCTACCCTAGCAATGGGCCGCAGTAGGGCCTGCAGATGTGCAAGCCCTGCTGTAGGTTTTCTATTTTTTTTTAAAATTTATTTATTTAAAATTTTTAATTTTTTTTGGGAATCGGGCTCGGAACCGCCGGTTCCAAAATTGCTAGAACCGAAATCGGGCTCGTAGGCCACGGGCCGATTTCGGTTCCGAACTGCGGGCCCGATCAACGGGCCAAGCCCGGATTTGATCAGGCCGGTTCCGGATCGAAACCGGCCCGTGACCATGACAACTTAACACTGACCATCAAGCACTCAAGTATATCAAGAGTTAAAAGCATCTGAATCGAATGTATGCATGTTGGGTCTCCTTTTTGGAGCAATTCAACTTTGTGCTTCGACACAAGGCGGGCCACTTGAACAAAGTTGCTGGTGCACTTAGTCGTCGTGCTGCAACACTCGCCATTGTGCGCACCGACGTTGTGGGATTTGGCCACCTCTGTGTCCTTTATGCCGAGGATGACGACTTTCAAGACATTTGGGAAAGGTGTTCTACGACAGGCTCTCATGGCGATATGATTATTTAAGATAAATTCTTGTTCTTTGGCAAGAGGTTGTGCATCCCTCGTAGCTTTTTGCGAGAACAACTTATTCAAGAGCTCTATGGTGGCACCCTTGGAGGAGAGACCAAATTGTTGCCTTGGTTGAAGAGCGGTACTATTGGCCTCAACTGAAGCGGGACGTTGGACGATTTGTGAAAAGGTGCTACATCTATCAGATTGCCAAAGGCCACTCGTAGAACATTGGTCTTTACACCCCTTTACCTATTCCTTCCGGACCTTGGGTAGACATATCAATGGATTTCATGTTGGGCCTTCCCCGAACCCAATGAGATATGGATTCTGTTTTTGTGCTGGTGGATAGGTTCACAAAGACGGCACACTTTATTCATTGTAAAAGGACTTCTGATGCTTCCCATGTAGCAAGCCTATTCTTTTGAGAAGTAGTTCGCCTGCATGGTGTGCCCAAAACAATCACATAAGACTGTGACACCAAGTTCCTTAGTCATTTTTGGAGGACCTTGTGGCGCTTATTTGGGATAGATTTACAGTATAGCAGCTCTTTCCATCCCCAGACTGATGGTCAAACTGAAGTCGTCAACCGTACTGCGGTTGATATCATCTGTTGCCTTTATAGTGACATGCCAAAGTAATGAGACCGATATCTTGCTCATGCTGAGTTTGCCTTCAACAACACTGTCAACCGCTCTACAGGAAAATCTCTGTTTGAGGTCATTTACGGGGTGAACTCCACAACAAACACTGGACCTCGTGCCTTTGCCCGAAGTCCCAGGATATAGTGTTGCGGTTGAAAACTTAGCAATAAAATTGCAGGAAATACAAGAGGGTGTGAAGCAACAGTTGGAAGCTTCCACTACTATCTATAAAGTTGCTGCAGATAAATACCGCCGTGTCAAAGTATTTGTTGAGGGTGATGAAGTGATGGTCTACCTCTGCAAGGAACGCTTCCTTGTCGGTACATATAACAAGCTGAAGCATAAGAAAATTGGTCCCTGCCGAATCATAAAGAAGATAAATGACAATGCCTATATTGTTGATCTTCCGAGTGACCTTAATATCTCCCCAACACTTAATGTGGCAGAGCTGTTTAAGTATCATTTCCTAAATACTCCCCTTTATCCTGACAACAACTCGGGGTCGAGTTCTTCTGAAGTGGAGGAGACTAATGTAGAACAGATAGCAAATGCCTATATAGAAACCTTCAAGTGTTATAAGAGCGAGTGCTCCCGCCCTCACCTCAAATGACAAGTCAATTTCAAACAATCATAACATTTGATCCGGAGGAGTTATGATGCGAACAACATAACAAATCAAAATCCTTGATTTTCGATCTTTCAAAGATAATCCTTGATTTCCATGCCTTCAAGATTTCGGACGTGATTTGTAGATTTTGGAATGCGTTTTGAAGGTTTTCTCCTTTATCAATATTGCCTTCAAAGATTTCGGACGTGATTTGCAGATTTCAAAATGCGTTTTGAAGACTTTTCCCTTTATTAATATTGTTTTTCTTAATTTTGTTATTTGATTTTAAATATTTGGTTGTTTCCCAAAAGGCAATCTCCATGTAAATAAGCGCCTAAGAAATTGTAAATAATACTTGGATGTTGAGAATAAACGTTATCTTTTGGAAGCATATTCCAAATCCATCTTCTCTGCGTCAGAGGGTATCAAAGTTGTCGATCATTCCTGAACTTTCGATACCTGAAGAATTGGATTGTTACATGACATTCATAGATTAGAATGGTTTTAGCAGAAAGGACGTAGCGTAAGCTGGGCATGAGGGATCCCCTCCGCTCGGGGATACAAAGGCTCAAAGCAAAATGCGCTCTGGTTCTTTGGAGTTGACGATCACTTATAAAACTTCTCCTTGAGGAAAACGTGGTAGTTGGAAATCTTCTAAATCAAGCGCAGACATTCCTGCATCTGAACGGTCTGTCTTCCTCCAGGGATGAGGTATCCGGCTGGCCACGATTATGAAACAAAAAGGGGATCCTTGGCGGAAGGATCAAAGGCCCAAAAGGCACGCACGTATGGAGTTAAATCCATAGGTGATCGAGGCAATCATTCTGTCTGTCTTCCTAATGCAGTTTTGTATTGTATTATGGATCGTTGGGTTGCGCTTCAATTCGGATTCAGTAAATCTTTGTTGATTATGTGGGTTTCCTTGGTCACAAAGGACTTTGCAGATTGACATAACATAGTCATCGTCGTATCCGTCAGCTTGAGGTAAATTGGATATCGCCGGAAAGGAGTCGGCAATGTGATCAGGTTTTTGTTAGAGAAGAGAAGCTGGTAAATAAAGAAAAATCAAATAAACGTTGCTAAGTAACTCAAATAAAAGATGATAGCGAAAACTGAGTTGGTGACTTAATCAAGAAAAGTTAGTATTCGCTCTAATTATGATTGGTAATTTATAAAAAGAGCTGCATGATAATTGTTCAGGAATAAAAGTTGGAAATGAAAAGAAAAGTTTGTAAAGTTAAAAATAAAAAGTTGATAAGTAGTTTAAGTGAGAGTTGATATTCCAAAACTAATAGGTAACATAAACGGAGAAAAGTTGATAATTTACTCAATCAAGGGTTAGCAGTTTTATGTGATAGATGATAATTTAAGGCGTTGGTGATTTTCTATAACCCCCGTCATCATAGTCCCACATGGCTTGGGTGTGCATAAGTGGGGTAATATATATGCTTGGTTCCAGAAGAGGTGAGGCCGTCTAGGCCTCCCTTTTTGGCGTTTCTTGGCCCTCCATATACAGAAACGTATTCAAAACTTTTGATCATTATTGTATTTTGATATCCTCGGTTGAGAGCCAAGACGGCTTATCAATTTAGTGTACCTTGTTGAACGCGTATGAAAAGCTTAAACAAGCGACGATAATGAATGAACTATAAAAATCGCTAACTTTATGTTCGATATTGCCGTTAATGGTTAGACGTGACGATTTCATGTCATCTTCTTTTGCCAAATCAGAAGATTATATATATTCGATCATTTTCCTTCCCTTTCTTTTTTATTTTTCCTTTCTTCTCCTTCCTTACGCTTCCACCGTGGACAACTCAACCTTGTGACTCACCTTCCACCACCACCTCACCACCGTCCCAGCCCCTCCATTCATAACCACCTCGCTGCCTTCCACCACCGCCGTCCTCCAGCAGTGGTGGAAGCTAATCCATGAAATTGGACTTGGATCCATTTCCCCCTCCAAGTTTTCCCTAAATTTTCCTCATCATCGTTCTTCGTGGGATGAGACATGGATCGATGAGGTGGAGGTGGTTCTGGAGAAGACCTGGGACTTGCACGACAAGCCGAGCGCCGCCATTTAATCGAGTTCTCTGACTCACTTCCTCAACTCCATCAGAACCCAACGGAAATCGGAGCAGCAGAATAAGTAGCAGTTCAGTGATCCCCCGGTGGATACATGCTCGTTAAGGAGCTTGGAGTCGACAGTGAGGCGGTGCAAGAGGCCAAGAGCCTTAACGCCATCGGCATTGCTCTGGAGAATATCGACTACTAGCTGGCGTTTTTTTCATGCGAGTCATGGATTTGAATTTCCGTTTTTCTTTTCCAGTATGATATGTCTGCAAGGTTGAACTTTCATGGATAAGCTTCCACCAATTCTGGACGGTGATGGTTGTGGAAGGCGGCGAGGTGGTGGTGATGGATGGAGGCCTGGAACGACGGTGATGTGGTGGTGGAAGGCGAGTTATGGGGTTGAGCCATCGGAAGAAGAAGAGAGGGAAAACAAGGAGAAAATAGAAAATATATGTAATTCTGGTTTGGGAAAAAAATGAAGTGGAATTGCCACTTCGGATTATTAAAGGCAGTATCGGACAGAAAAATAATGGGCGCCAAATTTGGATACAGAGTGAAATGTGGAGATTTTCTATGAGACAAAAATCGTTCGAATTATAATTGAAATCCGAGCTAAAGTTAGTTCTTTTTTAGAGAATTAAGCTTTACAATGACGAATAATCCTATGCTATCTCTATAGGGGAGAAAGTCTCGTGCGATATGAGTAGAGCCTCCCATTCCAAAAACTAATTGGCACATCACTTTCCAACAAAATTTAGCATGCTTCTTTTTGGGATAAGAAGATCATAAGTGCCGTTTTCAATACAATTAATCACTTGAGTGCCATAACTTTTTAAAAACGTACATCCAAATGACGAAAATCGAACATGGCTTAATACTCATGGGAAACGTTTTTTGTGTCATTCAAGTGATCAATTGAAAAGTTATATATGACACTCAAGTGTAGGAAAAAAAAGTTATGGCACTTCGATGACCGCCATACATAAGTTATGGCTCTCAACTTGAAAAAAGAGAAATGTCACTAAAATAAGTATCGTATGAAAGTTATGTTATTTGTAGTGTCTATTTTCCCTATTTTTCAGAAATATAATGTTACTCGTATGAAAAACATGCCTTTTAAGCATATTTCTTCGGGAAAATACCACAAAAAACTCAAAACTATGCCACTTGTGACAAATTTACCTTGAATTTTTTTTGTGACACGAAAAATTTCAAACTATGCCACTTGTGACACATTTACCCCACAATACTTTTGCCCAAGGGCATTTTCGTCATTTTCATTTTTCATTTTTTATTTTTTTTTCTTCTCTCTTTCTTCTCTCTTCCCCTCTGCCATGGTCGGCGGAGGGAAGCCGGCGAGGGCAGCCCTCACCGGCGTTGGGGTCGGGCGAGGGTGGCCCTCGCCGGCTTCCCTTCGTTGGAAGAAGAAAGAAAAAAAAGGAGAAAAAAAATAGAAAAAAGAAAAAGACGAAAATGCCCTTGGATAAAAGTATTGTAGGGTAAATGTGTCACAAGTGATATAGTTTAGAATTTTTCGTGTCATAAAAAAAAGTTAAGGATAAATCTGTCATAAATAGTATAATTTGGGGTTTTTGGTGGTGTTTTTCCTATTTCTTCTAAAAAAATCGACTCTTGCTCCCTCTGTACGGCAACTAACGAAACCTAATAATAGTGACGTGGGCCCGAACATAAGCACGAGTACATCATACATCATGTGAAACCAGAACTAAAGAGCGAGTTAAAGAAAATTGGACAGATATTGCAAAAAATACATCATAAGATTCCAAAACGTACGCAGGTAAACCCACACACGCAAACAGTTTCCAATGGAATGAACCTTAGAACTATGTTCACTCTCTACTAGTTCTACACAAGAACGTACAATGGTTTTTGTTGAAACATGAGAACTTCATCAAGAAAGATTCCTAAGCAAACTCATAATATCCATGCGATGACAGAAACAACAACTTCAGTTCCAGCGAACAAGTTTTCCTCGCCTCCGACAACCTTAATGTGCCCAATGAGCTCGGACCAGTTGCGGCGACATGGTCGTCCTCATTCTTCGAAGATGGTCTCCAAGGTTCTGTGAAGATGATGGAGTTTCGAGGTAGTAGCAGCACGAGACGGCACAAGAGCGGATAATGGGGAAAGAGGTAAAGCTTCCGACAATGGTCGGAGGAATGATGGTTTCGGAACTGGGGTGATTGGAGAAGCCATCGTTGGAGCCACTTGATGGCTCATCATCATCTGATGTGGTCGGATGCTCATCACACGCTCACAAACACTATGATATCATGCTGTGCGAGGAAATGGAGCTTTTATAATGCAACTTTGGGTGCAAGTTGATAAGTACAGGATGTGGAAGTAATAAATTTCGATTGGTTGGTAGTGAAAAAGCAAAAATTTGTCATGACATGGAGTGTTTGAATTTTAGGGAAGCGTCGTTATCGTGCCTAATTTCAACAAGCGGGGTTGTAAGGGAGGACATTCATGGTCCCTCTCGTGTCCTAAGTTTTGTAAATGCGCACTGAAATGAGTTTTACCATTTAATGGGAGGAGCTGTGGATGCAAATATAGATGCCGTCTCTGATTCTAGCCTTATCTACTATCCCGTAGAATAGTCAACAGAGCGAGGACATATCTCTCACTCTAAAGCTACGTTTGGTCGTCCGTATTTCTGGTCAGGATATGATTGGATTGAATTGGATAGGATAGGAAATTTAGGGATTTGGCCATATCTTATTCACTGTTTGGTAAAGTACGAATTTAAAGTCGGATATTCTCATATCTTATCCTATCTTGCGTTTGTTAGAAACTGTATATCAATATAAAGGACATATATACCCCTACATGATGCTCATGAAATATTTCGATCTTATTACTATAAAAATAACATTCTCATACACAAATAAACTTGAAAATATGACATTTTATTAGATTTTCAAATTTCTTTGCAAAAAAAAGTAAAATGAAAATAGAAACAAATGAGACAAGAAAATTATCATCATCGTCTTTCTTCAAGTTTTCCGCAAACAAATCATTCTTCAGCTTCTTCTTAAGCAGAGGCTTCACCGCACCTGCACCCTTCTTCTTCTTATTAACAGCCAGACCACCCATTGATCTGTAAAAGCATCAAATACCAGGGTTTACACATAACAACCTCGGAAGAACATCTTAAACGGGATAACAAAGATGGAACTCAAATGTGAAATAAAAAACCCATCTTTCGACATCAACTGAAGCTGCGAAGAGCAGAGAGACAAGCTCCAAGTTACCAAACCTTAACTCCCCCGAACCACAGAGCATCGCAAGCACAAAACAAACAATTGAAACAACGAGATGGTGGGTTCCTTCATCGTTCATAATCGCGTTGTTTTTCGAAACAGACAAATCGAACAGAACTGAATCAGCAATTGCAAGGAAGAAGGGCCACCGATTCCTTGCTCCACCGCGAACTAGATACCATTCGATGAACACGACGAACGCCATTGATGACGGTGCGAAATTGGAAAGGACAGTAAAAATACCTGAGTTGAGCAGAGCAGAGCAGTTGGCGTGCCTAGAAGAAGAAGAAGAAGAAGCGACGAAGAGGGTCGGAGCTTCTTTGATGTCGCTGGCGAGGTGCGAAAAAGCGCTTCTTTCCGGCAAGCTTCAACAGTATTTCCACGGACGACTACCTGATCTCCTCCTCCCGTGGGTCCTTCCAGTTCAGCATCTCGACGAGCCACGTGGGTGAAGAGTGTGCGAATGAAGGGTAGGGTTTCTAAAAATTTGCTTTTATATGAAGGAGAAATCCTATCCGACCTTATCCTACCCCTCCCCTCGGATTTTTTTATCCGGGTTATATCCCCTCTATATCTGACATTATACTATCCGGGACACCTACCAAACACGAGATATGATAAAATATATCATATCCCGAGTTTTATACGAACGACCAAACGCAACCTAAATGTTTATCTTTCATGCTCTTTCTCGCGTGGCACGGAGGTCCCCCTCCACCGACTACATGTTGCCAACTCTAGATCTAGAGGCTCGACCTCCATGGATGCAAGACTTCACAATGCATTGGTTGAGTGATCTTGAGCCTCTCTCATCCCAAAATCTAACTTAAAGAGTAAGATTTTCTCTCACACTTTATAAACTGATCACCATCCCCTCTATAGTTGATATGAGATAAACCTCACCAATCTCCTCTACACACATCGGGCCTTCGGTTGGAGTGGCGACAACCCGTATCTCTCGAATGATTGTTGGGTCCAAATTTATTGATAACCTAAGCTCTGATACGAGTGTTGAGTCGTCTTGAACCTCTCTCACTTTAAAAGCTAGCTCAAAAGGTAAGACTTTCTCTCATATGTATAAACTGATCTTCAGTCCCTTCCACAACCGATCTGGAATAAACCCCAACATCAACCTTGTCGGTAACGGAGGAGCCGCTGAGATCGACACGATAGAACATAAGCATATAGAGGAGGAAGATCAAGACAACAATTGGTGATAGATTGGCTTAAAAGTGGTGACTGCCTATTCGCAAATGACGGTGGTTTAGGGTAGGTAAATTTAGATTAGGCATGGTCAAGATACGAGTTGGATGGATATGTATTGCAATCTTATGGTGGAGACAGCAAATAGACTAGAACAAGACACATTAGATTTGAACACGAGTTTTGTCAAATTCTAGCCAAACTCTTAAGGACCAAGTCACCCCTCGAGGATAATTGAACAAAAACTAATCGATGGTATAGTTATACATATACAAATGTTAGCATGCCCATTCCCTCCATCTTTATTAAAGAAAAGGGATAGTACCGACTGTCATTTTCACTCCATTATCGCTTTCCATCATCTATTTCTAAAATAGCATCTTTGCATCTTTGGACGACATTGCACTACTAGAAACACCAAACTACCATCTTTTAAAAGTCTTAATTCCCAAATTTCTTAGTATCTCTAATTTGAAATCACCCACCACAAACCCTAATCTAGTTTGTGCAGCCATCCACCACCATCGCCATATTGGACATGCGCAGCACAAGTCCGATGCCTTCACTTGGAGAGATCGCCAAGAGAGAGCCCAAATATTAGTCTATTAATATATCTAGTCGGATCCACATTCACTCAAAAGCGTGAAAGGTACCCAAAAAGTCATAAATCTATTGTATTGGTACAAATTCAGTTCTAAACTTTTCAATTGGACCTATTTAGTTTTATACCTTTTCACATTGGTACCAATTCAGTTCATCCGGCTAATTTAGGCTAGAAATCGATGACGTGGACGTCATCGATCTTACGTGACACTGCAGATGCTTACGTGGACAAAATTTATAATTTTTAATAATATTTTTCTTTTTTCTCTTTTCTTTTATTTCTTTTTTCTTTTTCTAGAAACTGTTGGCCAGAGACCCTCACCTGATCTAGGCAAGGGCCCCTATGCCCTCACTAGCCATGGGTGAGAGCTGAAACCCTCGCTTGGTCTAGGCGAGGGCATCACAGCCCTCACCAACCAATAGGCAAGGGCTCGATGCCCTCACCTATGGTCAGCAAGGGCACGGAGGCCCTTGCCTAGACCAGGCGAGGGTCCCCAGCCCTCGTTTGTGGCTAGCGATGGTCAGCCGACGTCCTCGCCAGCCAATCATTTCTAAAAAAAGAAAAAAGAAAGGAAAGGAAAGAAAAGAGAAAAAAAAAAGAAAAACATTAAAAAAATATATGACAAAATTATTAAAAAATTATAAATTTTGTCTACGTCAGCACCGGTAGTGCCACATAGGATTGCCGGCGTCCATGTCATCGATTTCTGGCCTAAATTGACCGGAAGGATTGAATTGGTACCAATGCGAAAAGGTTTTGGACTAAATTGATCCAATTGAAAGGTTCATGACTGAATTGGTACAAATACAATATGTTTAGAACTTTTTTGATACTTTTCCCCTCAAAAGCTTAAGCCAATGATTTGTGAGCCAGTTGTGATATATTAACTATTCCTCACCACATCAATTATCTGATGTGGGGCTTTTTTTTTTAATACAATTCATATGCGTATCTCAATAATTTCTCCCTCTCATGTGAGCTCAATATTAGCTATGCTCCCCTTTAATCAAGATATCCTTATGCACCAACATATCTTAACTTCAATCTCCACCAACGCCTATCTTCATCCTTAGTCTCAAAAATCTCCCCCTCACGTGTAAGCTAAGTATTAGGTCTGCTCCCCCTTAATCTAAGTATCCTTTAGCCCACCTTCATCCCTGATCTCAACAGTTTCCACTTCACGTGTGAGTTTAGTATTAGATTTGCTTTCCCTTAATCAAAGTATCATTTTATACCAACATATCTCAACTTGAATCTCCACCAACACCCGCCTTCATCTCTGGTCTCAATAATCTCTCCCTCACATGTGAGCTTAGTATTATGTCTGCTCTCCTTTAATTCAGGTATCCTTATGCACCAACATATCTCAACTTGAATATCCACCAACGCCTATCTTTACCTTGGTCTCTTTCTTCAAACTGCACCATGAAGTCTGCCATCAATTCATCCTTATCTCTTTCTCCAGACAGAACCATGAAGTCTTCTATCAGGACTACATTGTTAAACCATAATGCCCACCTGCTTAGAAACAATGTTGGACATCATGTTTCTTTCTTTGAGATATTCACCAAACAATTGATATAAGGAGTGGGCAATAGAAGTCATATACTTTCACTTGGGGAGATCACCAAGATGAATCCCAAGTTTGAGCCCGTTAACATATTTTGTTAGACCCACATTCACTCAAAAGTTTAAGTTAATGAGTTATAAACCAACTAGGATATCTTAACTATACCTCACCACACTAATTCTTTGATGTATGACTTTTTCTAATACAATTCACATGTACATTTTAATATACCACAACAAGATGCTATTACAAGCATAGCCGCGTTTGACCATTGTCTCGTCCTTGGTGCCACTTTTAGCCTCCCCCTTACACTTTTTCTCAATTTCCAAATGAGTTAAACAATCTCTCTCTCTCTCTCTCTCTCTCTCTCTCTCTCTCTCTCTCTCTCTCTCTCTCTCTCTCTCTCTCTCTCTCATGTTGTCTGTGCATGGTGCGACCATGCTAGACAATTACGGTGAGGTCACTAGTTATGTTGATGACCTTAGATCAAAGTCTCCATGGTGGTGATGGGATCACATTCACCATTGTTCGTGGCCTATGTGACTATCTAGAAGTCACTAAAGCTCGACAACCTCAGATGTAGGTTGCGGGTGCCGCGACGACCTCAAATATGAGGTTGCTACATTCCTCCTCGACCAATCTACAGCCTCAATATGAGAGAGAGAGAGAGAGAGAGAGAGAGAGAGAGAGAGAGAGAGAGAGAGAGAGAGAGAGAGAGAGAGAGAGGATGGGTGGTGGCCAGTGACTAAAGATGATGAGCGGCGAGCAGTGGGGATGGTGGTCGTTGGCCATTGGGGGCGATCGGGCATTGTGGCGATGGTGTTCAGCTATTGGGGGCGATTAGGCAGCGTGGCGAGAACTGAAAAATATTAGGAAAGTAAAACATAAGACTCCTCTACAAAGTGTGATCATTGTGAGTGTGTGGGTGCAAGCTATTACGATGACATTTGCACCAGCCCGAGCCATTCCACATGGATAGAGGTGATAAATGGGTCAAGAATCCATATATTGACCCATATTTAATAATTGCGGATTATAAATGGGTTGACTTTAATTCAAAAAAATAGACTTAAATAGATCATTAATGGGTTGCTTATTAACTTATTGGGTCTTAAATGGGTATTAAATGGGTCATAAATGGGTTAGCCAATAAGCTTAAGTGACTAATAAAAATGTCATTTTCAATTTTTTTAATTTTCTGATTATTAATTTTTTAATAATTTTTTATATTCTTTATATTTTTTATATTTTTTATTTTCCTTTTTCCTTTTTCTCTTTTATTTTTTCTTCTTCCTCCACTGGTGGCCGACTTCGACGACAGCCGGCGGCCGGCCACAGGCAAGGGATGAGCTCGCTGATCTTTTGAGCTTGCCCGAGGCTGGCGAGCTTGTCCCTTGCCTATGGCTAGCCACCGGTAGGGGAAGAAGAAAAAAATAAAAAGCAAAAGGAAAATAAAAAAGAAAAAAAATTAAAATATGATTTTTTATAAAATAAAAATAAATATAAAAATATCAAATTATTAAAATGAGTGTACAAAGGAAAATATGATTTTTATACCAAACGGCGTGAATATTTTCTAGTTTATTTTCAGGTTTTAGCCAAATATCCAGAAATGTCATATTTTCTGTGAAACAAGCAGCGTCTCAAAATTTTTTAAAAGATTTGTATCACATGAAGATGTTTTAGCAATACAATTTTTAAAAATAATCATCAGAAATAAATGGGTTGGGTCGGGTGTGAGTCAACAAATTTGTCTTGCGATAAATAGGTTAAATGGGTCAAGTTGAGTTGGACCATTTATGATCCGACCCAAACCCGACTCGACCCACCCGTTTAACAAGTCTATACATGGACATTGGAATGTACAAGTGTCAGTCAAGTAGCTAGCTAGATTGTGGCATGTGCTTAATTATACTAAAGAGGACAAAAAAAAATAAAATTATTATCTTTAACTTCATTTCTAAGTTTTGCTTTCTTCCTGTGGATTAATTTTGGGATGATAAAACTACCGGTCCTTGAAATTTTTGTCATATTGAATGGCGTCCCTGAATTTTGGTCCACTATACAATAGAGTCCCAGAAGTTCAGTTATGGAGCAAATTATGGCCCCGAGCTATTTAAAGTCAAGTAATATCACCACATCAAATCTCCCATTCAATATACAAAATTTCATTTTCTTGCTCAAACTTTTAATTCCTTCTTTTTTAGTCGCTAACTTTTAATTCTTTTAGCCAGCCCCGGAACTCTCAATTGAGATCGCAACGAATTGACTAATCAAAACTTTTAAAATTGCTCATAATTGTTTAGACCATGTTTTCTTTAACTACTACCCTTTTGATTGGTGGGTTTCAATTATGGAGATCATCCACGTCTATTCCTAGTTAATTTTGTTTGGGTAATGATCACAACTTATATAATCTATCAACGAGAAGAGCTGTTGGTGGTGAAGGAAAATATAGCCGCAAAGTTCTGATTATTCTTTTATGCAATTAAGTGGATATTAGCTATTAAATTTTTTACAAATGGTCCATGAATTTTGGCCCAATATTCAATGTGGTTCTCGAATTTTTAATTTGTTTAATGTGATATCTAAACTTTAACTCAACGTGCAATTGGATCCATGAACTTTTAATTTATTCAATATAATCTAAGAACTGTATGAAAATATTCAATATTGTCATTTCATTAACTTAAGTTTACGGATAATATTAAATATTTTCATGTAGTTTGAAGACTAAATTGAATATGTGTAAAAAATTCAGGGATCATATTGAACAAATTAAAAGTTTAGAGACCACATTGCACATTTAGTTACAGTTCATGAATCGCATTGAACAAATTAAAAGTTCATAAATCATATTGCATGTTAGTAAATATTAGGTCAATATTCAAGAACTATTTGAGTCATATTCTAATTTTTATTTACCGATGTGACATCAATCAAAAACATGGTTAAGACAGCGAGGCCGCCTCCCTGGAATCCATAGTATCACGATCGCAAGAGACCTTTTGATGCATGCACTCTGCATTTTCCCTTTTCAAGTTTTGGCTGCATCTTCGTGGTCCTCGTACTAGATGAAGTTGTTCAGATGCATCTTTCCAGATGAGACGTGAAAATTGTGACGGATGAGTCAGTTGTTTCAGCCACTTGCTCCGTTGCCAGCTGAGCAAGCATGAGTACACGAAGCACGTCATCCTTCCTCAACAAATCAATTTGGATCAATAAACAAAAAATATAGAAAATCTGACTTTTAGGCTCCGTTTATTTTGCGAAAAAAGTGATTTCAAAAATATTTATCTAAAACGATCATATGTATCGCATATAAAAATGAACAAACGAAAAAAATATTTTTATCGTTAACGAAAATTTTGAGACATAAATGATTGTGGATAATGAAAACATTTCTCGTCAACTAATTATTTTAACCGATATAAGCAATTGTTTCCGGGAAAATTATTTTTCAAATAATTTATTTTTCACGAAACAAACGGAGCTTTATTATTACCGGCAATACATTTTTTTTTAAAGGGAACCTGACTTCTTTCGTCCTACCAATAATATATAAAAGAAAGTAATTATAGCATACACTAGCTAGCAGTGTTCAAATCATTAGGGAAGGATTCTATCTCAATGATTTAACAGCCACATTGGATATGAACCAAATTATTCCACTATAACTCACGAAGCGCTTGAATGGGCGAACAACGCTTCAACCCACCCCATTTAGAATCTAGGTAAAAAAAACAAATCCCTAACTTTAGCCCCCAACTTAACCCACTATTACATCTCGCCCAGACCGGCTATGGTGGCCTCCAAGCCGCTCAATGTCGAAATGAAGGGACTCCTTGAGGTGAACTGTGTGTGACATCTTCAATGAGGTGGCTAGCGACGGTCGGAGCCATTGGCGACTGGTGTTGGTGGCGGAACTAAGATTAGGGTTTTATGCCAAAGATTGTTTTGGGTGATACAGGAGTTAGGATTTCTTGGGCACGGTAGGCGCTCTCGTGGGTTCCTTGCAGACAAAAAAAAGATTCCAGTCAATTTGGTAATGATCAATATAAGCTACGCAGTTATTTGTGATGCAAAATGGTAGTTTCACAAATAGAGGGTGCAAAGTAAAGCATGGGCCAAATTAGAAGATGTTTTCCAGTATTTCCAACATCACAATATTCTCATAGAACATGTACACTTCCTCACTTTAACAGACAATTTTAGAGTGTGTTATTGTTATCTTATGGAATACAATTTTAGTACTTTTACTATCGATTCTAATTTTTGAGATTTATCGGACAGGTCCTTAGTTTTCCACGAAGAAAAGTGTAGAAACAAAAAAGATTCATGATGGATGGTTTTAACTACTTCTTGCGTTTGCTTCAAATCGCTCAGAGATATATCCATTTTTTTGTACATTTGTAGATTAGTAGGTTAGGCAAGCAATTGTGTGACTTTTCTATCATCAGTTAGGCCAGTAATACTACCAATCGAAGCTTAACCACAGATCGTGAGAGGTCGAAGCATGCAGATCAGACATATCGTTACCTTAAAAGAACAAACCCTGAAGTCCCCGCATCCGCTCATTTGGCAAACTGTTTCCTCGCAGTCAAGGCACGTTGATTGCTGCATTCAATCTGGAGGCTTGTGTTGCAAAAAGCAACCCATCATAGACACACAATCCAAAGGGTGATTCGATCCGTGAAGATATTGGGGACCATCATATCACTTCTAAGATCGTCGGTTCAGGTAACGCCAACGCGAGTTGCCAATTAACTTAAAAATGAATGATCCCCGAGCATGGTTAATTGCACTGGCTAATGAAGTATAGTTGGCTAAGTTGAAAACACATAGCAGAAATCCGATACCTTCACCCGGAAAATAGCCAATAGAAAACCCAAGTTCAAGCCCGTCAACTGAGCTCGTCAACATATCCGGTTGGACCAAACACTTAAAACCATAAGCTAATAAGTTATGGCCAATTAGGATATATGTTTCAAACCACACTGATTCTCCAATATGAGATTTCTCTAACACAACTCATACATATATCTCAACAATTCTGTAACGTGGGACTTCTTTAATCTTCACCTCGGGAGATCACCAAGAGAGATCACTAAGAGGTAGCCAAAGTCCTAATCCGTCAATATATCCAGTTGGACCCACCATCATTTAAAAGCTTAAGCCAATGAGGTATGTGTCAACTAGGATATGTTAACTGTTCCACACAACACTAATTTTTTAATATATTACTTCTTTAACACAATTTATACGTGTATCTAAACACTAGTATCATAAATGTGTACTTATGAAGAGATCCAATATACATTGGTAAATGTAATATTGTTGCAAGCCTATATATTGATAAACGCAAATATCTTTTAAGTGAGGTCGACACCACAATCACTCAAAGTCGTTAACTGGATGACTTTCGCGTCTACTCTTGTCATGTGACAAGACCGGCCTAAAAATATCACACTTCTTAAATTAGACTAATATGATAAAAAAATAATTAGACTAACATATCTGCATCTATATTATTAAACCAAAGATGTAATTTGCCTCTTTTTCAACTTTTTGAAGTTGCCTTTGCGATATTTAATACCCACTCACTGAAAAACCACCATATCTTTTCTCTATGCATAACTTCCTTAATTACATATGTTTTTTTATACATAACTAGCCCACTACAAGCACAATTGTAGTTCGTGCTTGAACTCTAATATAGTCATTAATATCTTTCTTTTTCATCTTGATACCAATATAATCTTACGTAATGGTGGGGGTGCGAATTAAAAAAATTGAATGCTCGAAAATACAGACGAGCAACCCCGAAATTCCCAAGTCCGAAATACCCAGTCCAGTTTTCGGGCAGGTTTTAAATTTCTATTTCAAGTCGGGCAAGAAATGGGCCTACCTGAAATTTTCATTATATTTTTTTCTAACGTATTTGATAAAATAAATGCGAGAAATGTTTAATACTCTTCATTCCCAAGTAGAAAAACATCTACAGCTTTAATTGAACTTAACTAGTGGAGTAAGCTATTGTTATATAAGGAAAAAGAATGCAGTTGAATTCGAGAAAATGACCCGAAACATGCCAAAAAAATAGATCTTTAAGTACAAAAATGGCCTCAAACACTTTCGGTTCAAAAGTTATGTTATTTCGAAGCTCGTGCGTGCAAAATTCATTTTTTTTCTCGGAAGAAATTTATTCACTTTGAAGTAATTTTGTTAAAGTTAATTATTAGGATAGATGACGATGACGATGACAATAATAATAATTGGAAAATAAAAGGATTCGGGCTAAAGCCCGTACCGGCCCGGAGCCAACCGAATAATTTTTCAGTCCGGGCTTTTTTCATTTTTTGGGACCGAGCCATGAAAAAAGTCAGGCTCGGTTGTTGGTTTAGAGGATTGCTTGAGAGTGTATTCCGTTAAATCAGTGATACATACCGTTCGGATTGAATCAATTGACTCTTCAAACAGCACTTGCTACCTTTGCACAAGCTGTGTATTTAATACTTTTTTTTTGTAAGCCTGCATATTTACTTAATGCAGCAGTTTCGGCCAATAGAACGAGAGCGTCGATAGACGCACGTGTATCGATACTTCTTTATCAAAACTTGTGTACGAACGCGAAAGTGGCAATGGGTCTCTAAACCAGTGCGCGCATAGACTTCCGCACAATCAACATTTACCGAGCATATATATTCAGTAGAGGGCTTTTCTCCTTTAGGCCATTGCGACCTAGCTTACGACCATGTTGGCTTCCTTAAAGCAAAGGGCTACCCGCGCATCAGACCTTCGTTGACGCAGGCACGAGTACTTCCCATGAGAATGGACATGTACTCTTTAAAGCCCTCACAACTCGAGACTATCCAACTCGAATGAGATGAACTCGTGCTTTCTAGAGATGAAGTGCTTTAGGGTTTGGAGAAGGGCTAGGGTTTCTGCTTGGGCATCTGAAGAAACTCGTATTGATCTAGCTTATGGTTCCTGTCTCTTTATTCTTTGTTTTAAAGTTCCACTTCTTGAAGTTATACTTAACATTGAAGAATCCACGATGCTTCTCGAATGTGGCTCTCTGCCCCTGAAGACGAAATTGTTACGAGGCTTCCATATGAACCAGAGGACATACGCAACGACTTCAAGACCGACTTCAAGACCGACTTCAAGACCTAGCTTAAACTGAGAGGGAAAATTGTTAAAAAAATCATAAACCTATCGCGCTATTGTCAATTCGGTTTTAAAACTTTTAATTTTGCTAATGGAGTCTTAAATCTTTTTACCTTTTGTCAATTGAGTCCATCCAATCAATTTTGGCTGAAAATTATTAACGTAGACGCTAGCTGTCCTATGTGGCATGATTAGTGCTGACATTGACATTTTTTTACTAATATTTTAATATTTTTTTTGAATTTTAATAATTTTCTGATTTTTTTTTCCTTTCTATTTGAGCCATTAGCCATGCATGGTGGCCAACTAGGGCTAGCCTTGCTAGATCTAGCGATGCCAACCCTCGCCTAGGCCACGACAGCCTTGCTAGGCGAGGCAAGCAAGGGTTGCCCTTGCTGCCTCAGAAGATGGTTGGCCTCACCGGGGGGAGGGTGAGGGCCGGCGAGGGCTAGCCTCACTAAATCTAGCAAGGCCGACCCTCGCCTGCCTCACTCAACGCTCGCTTGATGTCGAGCAAGGCTAGCCCTTGCCCGGCGTCGCCTGGGCCAAGGCAATGCCAGGTAAGGCTGTCATGGCCTAGTCAAGGGTTGGCCTTGTCAAATCTGGCGAGGCTAGTCCTCACTAGCCACCGCCCCGTGGCCAATGGCTTAGCCACCAGCAAAAAGATAGGGAAAAAAAAAGAAACGAAAATTAGAAAACTTTAAAAATTATTTTAAAATGTTCATGTCAGTACCGCCCATGCCATGTAGAACGGTCGACATCCATGTCATCGATTTTTGGCCAAAATTGATTGGCTGGACTCAATTGGCAAATGTAAAATGTTTATGATTCAATTGGCAAAATTGAAAGGTTTATGACTGAATTAGCAAAAGTGCAATAGGTTTAGAACTTTTTGAACTATTTTTCCTAAACTGAGGTATTTTTAGATTTACATGATTGCCAACTCTTTTAAAAGCTTAAGCTATGAAATGAAAGCGTGGTTTAAAATTTAAATATTCACAACAGGCTAAACTTTACCTTAGCCTAACACATGAAAATACGTAATTGGAGAAGAAAATATGGGCTTGGAAAGATTTGAACTTAAGACTTCCAACCCTAACACCATGTGTGATTTTGTAAGACCACTGACAACTCTTCAATAAACTTAAGCTATCAGATGAAGGCGCGATCTAATATCTAAATATTCTAATATCTTCCTTTCAAATTTTAAGAATGCATAATTCAAGGTGAGACTAAGGCTCTATTTGTTTCGCGAAAAATGAATAATTTTGGAAAATATTTTCATAAAGATGTTCGCTTGTATCGCCCAATGTTTAAACATAAATTCTCAATAATGAAAATATTTTTCATTGACTAATTATTTTAAGCTATACAAGCGATCATTTTTAGGAAAATATTTTTCAAATAATTTATTTTCAGTTGAACAAACGGAGCCTAAAATTCGCCAAATGATTTAGGTAGCACAGTGAATTTCGAAGGTCGTTTCGGTGTCCAGACGTCTGCTAGAATCACCATACCAGTGCATTTAGTTTCTTTACCACTCTAGGAACTCGAATATCGCAGACATGTATGGTTTGATAGCTTGGTACAGTAGCAGGAACCTGCAACATAAAGTCTTTCGACCCTCATTAGTTGAAATTTCTGTCACACACAACGGACCCGGCCGGTGAGCCATCACCATCTTCCTCAGCTTTTTGATCTTTGCGAGCTGCTTTTCTAACAATGGTGATTTGCGGGGCCTCCCACATGGATTTGGAATCTTTTGGAACGAATCGGACATACGGTCACAATCGAATGGCAATTCTTAATGACGCGCTTCGAATTTCTGGACTTATGATTATTTTCGGTACGGACCCGTATCCATTGGAAGAATCAAATTCATGAAGGGTTTAATGTCCTTTATCTTTCACATCGTATGATAGAGTATATTGATCTTGAGAGATTAAGATCGACACAAGTACTTGAAAGGATCACAAGTTGGTGTGATAAGCACGACTGACAATCGAACAAGAGTCGATAGGATTCCCCTTTGAATGAAGCTTATTATTACGTTTAACAAATAAGCATAATGATGCAGTACGTCATGATTTTCAAGATTGCAATTTGATTCATTTTATATAGCATTAGGTTTTTTAGAATTTTAAAATGATACTTAGATATCCTAAACATAGACAGCTTTCTAGAATTTCCCAGTGGAATTCCTAGTTGTACTTGTAATAACTACTCAGCTCTTTTGAAAAATTAGAAAATTGAGAGTTTTCTCAGTTGCACTTCGCGTTGTGTGCTTGTGCACTTACTGCGAGCGTTTACCCGTGCCCGTGCTGCGAATGTCATTGCGAAGTATTTGGCTATCAAGCCAGTGTTTCATGCTTGTACAAAACACATCTGGATTGAATTGTAAGAATTTCCTAATGTGGGCTTCATTAATTGAAATTGACTGAATTAGTTTGGTCTAATAAAGGTAAGATATATGGGTTCTTAATAAGTCTAATATGGGGCTGGCTGGTGCGGGCCGAGTACGGCCCGGCCCGTAATGAGAGGGCCCGTGGTCGAAGACTCTATAAATAGCGCTCAAGTCCCTCCCCTAACCGGATGATGCACATTTTGACTCACATACGGATTTAGAGAGAACTTTCTTCTCGTGAGTGGCAATCTCATTAGGCCAGTGTTCTAACCAAGGGATAGGGGAGAAGAACTTGAGTTCGTGTTCGGGAAACCGTCGCTAATTCCGCGTCAAGTTCGATGGATTCCAAACCAGGTACGCGAATCAACAATTTCTCCATCATCGTGTTTCGATTTCTGATTATGGTGATCTTGGGTGTGCCATTTTCGTGGCCTTACATTTGGTATCAGAGCCTGCCATAGATTAGAACCGAAACATGCAGATTAGAACCGTTTTTCGTTTTGACCGAGAGGTTTTTGCCCAGTTTCGAAATTTTTTATCCGATAAAAGTTAAATTTTATTACATATTTGGAATCTACTCGTCAAGACGAGAAGATTGATGGGCGGCACGTCGCCGGAGGAGGCCGGACGCGCCGTCACGCGCCTACACGCGCCCTAGGCGCGGCGGCGCGTGACGGCCACGCGCGGCCGTGCCGAACCGGCGCGTTTCTTCGCCCAGTAACGGTATGATGACGTCAGCATGACGTCAGCCGGGCGCGGATCCGGTTGACCCGGATCTTGACCCGACCCGGTCGTTGACCCGACCCGGATCCGGCCCGCCCCGGTCGTTGACCCGACCCGGCATTTCGACCCGACCCGACCATTGACCCGACCGGTCAACCGGTCGGACCGATCCGTTGACCGGTCAACCGGTCGGACCGGTTCGTTGACCGTTGACCGGTTGGACCGGTCAACCGGTCGGACCGGCTGGTCAGACCGGTTTGACCGGCTAAACACGCGCGCACGCGCCGCGCCTTCCGGCGGCGCGTGCGGGCGCGTTCGATGTCCGTTTTGGACGATCTTGGTATCGACGCGCTCGTATTGAGAAGCTCTACATTGTGGTGTATTTAGTTTACATGTTTGAAGCTTTTACAGATGTGAAAATACGTATAGAACCCTATGTACGCGTATTTGTAGGGTAATTTTGCGTATTTTCGTGTATTTCTCTATGGTTTCGGAAATACATATAGTAGCTCACATGTATATCACCACATAAGGACTGTGTAGAGTGTAATTCATTGTCTATCAATGAATGGAACAGTATAATTAGCATGACATGTAATTTGAGAGACATACGCCCCTGTCTTTACGTCTAGCATTACATGTATATCGTAAATGTGATACATAAAGTTTATATCCCTGGTATGAGAGATTTTCAAGAATTCAGTTGAGTTGTGACCGCCAAAGTGGCACACTTGACTGGGTTTGAGAGATATCAGTCTCATATTGTGGTGGGATGTCTCCTGGTCTATTACGTGATTATACTCCCAAAGGATGTGATCTTGTATTAGTTCATGGAGGGATACATGTATAGCATGTGCTTGAGAAATGACTGATCTTAGTGGTTCATACACCCAAAGGTGGTGATTTCGTGAAAGATTAGAATATGTTCTCATGGCCGCTGTCATGTGGAGAATGTACAACTGCATGTCATATTTTCTGCCCAAAGGTGATTATGTGATGATGTATGTAATTCTCTATATAAGTATTCACATGATGCTGATTGTATTGTTTGTTTGTTTTCCAGTCACCTTTTCTGTAAACGGCAATTCCATTTCAATTGAGGTCCTTACTGGGTTGAACTTTAAGAAATGGAAAGAGGATTTTCTGTTTGGAATGGAGCTGGCGGATGTTCACATTGCTCTTACAAAGGATAAGCCGGCAGATATCACGGCCACCAGTACTGAAGCTGAGAAAACGGACTATGCTGCCTGGGAAAAGAGCAATCGGATTTGTTTATTGACAATGAAGAAATCCATTCAAGAACACTTGAAAAGTGGTCTGCCAGCTGACTGTACTGCTAAGGAAATGATGGCAGCCTTAGAGGCCAGAAACCGTATTTCATCTAATGCTGAGGTTGGTACACTTCTTCAAAGGCTCTTCAATATGAAGTATGATGGTACTGCTGGGGTTAGAGATTATGTCCTTAGGATGGTAGACCTAAAGACAAAGCTTCAAACTCTTAATGTTTCCATTCCTGATGCTTGTATTGTGCATCAAGCCCTAAACACCCTTCCACCTGATTTTGGGATTATAAAGACAAATTATAATTCCCAAGATGAGACTTGGTCAGTTAATGACTTGATAGCAAGGGTGGTGGCAGAGGAAGAGAAACTTAAGAAGGAAAAAGGGCATCTGGCCTTATATGTTTCTAGTTCCCACAAAAGAAAGGATAAGAAGTTCAAAAATCGTACTCATAAAGGTACTCATGACACTACCGGTCAATCTGACAATATGGGTCCAAAGAAAACATCCTTCAAAAGGGATGGTGGCCACTGCTTCTTTTGTAAGAAGAAAGGTCACATAAAGAAGGACTGTGGAAAGTTCAAAGCTTGGTTGTCCAAACGTGAGCCTACAGGTAATGATTCTTTGGCACTTGTTTGTGAATCCAACCTATCAGAAGCACCATCCAGTTCTTGGTGGCTCGATAGCGGTGCAACTAATCATGTTGCGTTTACCATACAGGGATTCATAAACCGGAGGAAGCTAAATCAGGATGAATCAAGACTCACAGTGGGAAATAACGAGAAAGCTGATGTTGTGTTTGTGGGAGATGTAATCTTAATTCTAGACTCTGGTTTTAGATTAATGTTGAAAGACACTTTCTATGTACCTTCATTTAGACGGAACTTAGTTTCCGTATCGTGTTTGGACATGTATGGCTACTCTTTTGAAATCAAGAACAATGTTTTTTCTTTGTCTCTTAATTCAAATAAGGTTGGGTGCTGTTATATGTCCAACGGATTGTACAGATTGTGTTTGTCTCCCAATGACATATACGTCGCTTATACGGCTGAAAAGGTTGTTTCTAAGAGACCATTACCTAAGGAACAGTCTTATACATTGTGGCATAAACGGCTTGGCCATATCTCTAAGGATAGAGTAGAAAGGCTGATAAAGACTAACATCCTGCCTACTCTTAAAGATGACTTAGAGACATGTGTAGACTGTTGTAGAGGTAAAATGACCAAGATAAGGAAGAAAACTGCAGTCCGAAGTACTGACCTGTTGGAGGTCATTCACACTGATATAAGTGGACCCTATACGGCAACCTTGTGTAGAAATTTTTATTTCATCACATTTATTGATGACTATTCTCGATATGGCTATCTGTACTTGATTAAAGAAAAGTCCGAGTCTCTTGATAAGTTCAAGATTTTTCGGACTGAAGTCGAGAAACAGTTGGGAAAGGTCATAAAGGTTGTTAGATCTGACCGAGGTGGAGAGTATTATGGCAAGCATGGCGATGCCGGACAGCTTAAGGGGCCATTTGCCAAGTACTTAGAGGATTCTGGGATAGTGGCTCAGTTTACTATGCCTGGGAGTCCTGAGCAAAATGGTGTGGCCGAAAGGCGCAATCGCACCCTTATGGAAATGGTGAGGAGTATGATTAGTAGGACAAATTTACCTGGTTTTCTGTGGGGTGAAGCTTTGAAAACAGCTTTGTACATTCTAAATCGTGTACCTACTAAAGCTGTTCCATTGACTCCTTTTGAGTTATGGACTGGACGTAAGCCTAGCTTAAACCATCTTAAAGTTTGGGGATGTCCTGCAGAAGTGAAGTTGTATAATCCAACATTAAGTAAGTTGGACTCCAGAACCACTCGGTGTTACTTTGTATCTTACCCGGATCATTCGAAGGGATATCGGTTCTATAATCCCAATGGAGGTACAAGAATTGTGGAATCACAGACAGCTAAGTTTTTGGAGTTTGATGTGGCCGAAGAAAGTAGATGCTCACAGACTATTGAGGATAATAGTACGGCGGGTAATGTTGTATCTTTATCTCCTCCCATACAGATAATTGTGGATACTCCCACATCACAGACTGAACCTGTTGAGGCTCAGGATCCTGTTATCGAGACAGCTCCTAATGAAGTTTCTCAAGGCTCTCAGGTGCAGGATGAGGCTGTAGTTGCTCCAGTAAGGAGATCCATTAGGGAGAGACGATCAGCTATACCACCGGACTATTTAGTCTATATAGGAGAGCAAGACTACGATATCGGTTCTGTGGCTGATCCAATGACTTATGCGGAAGCTGTTTCTTGTCCTCAGTCAGAACTGTGGTTGGATGCAATGAGAGATGAAATGCAGTCTATGAAGCATAATGGAGTTTGGGAACTTGTTGAATTACCTGAAGGTCATAGACCTATTGGCTGCAAATGGGTGTATAAGACTAAAAGGGACTCCAAAGGAAAGATTGAGAAGTTTAAAGCCAGATTGGTAGCTAAGGGTTTCACTCAGAGAGAAGGAGTAGACTATGAAGCAACTTTTTCTCCGGTCTCTTCTAAAGATTCTTTCAGAGTGATCATGGCATTAGTGGCTCATTTCGATATGGAGTTACACCAGATGGATGTTAAAACTGCCTTTCTCAATGGAGACCTTAATGAAGAAGTCTATATGATGCAACCCGAAGGCTTTGCAGCAAATGATTCAGGTACGCTTGTATGTAGACTGAAAAAGTCTATTTATGGTCTCAAACAAGCTTCTAGACAATGGTACTTGAAGTTTCATAGTGTTGTCGCTTCATTTGGTTTTGTTGAGAACAAAGTAGATCAGTGTATATACTGCAAGGTCAGTGGGAGGAAATTCATTTTCCTTATACTCTATGTGGATGATATCCTGCTTGCGAGCAGTGACCTTGGTTTACTGCATGAGACAAAGCAGATGTTGTCAAAGAACTTTGATATGAAGGACCTTGGTGAGGCGTCTTTTGTCCTTGGCATTGAGATTCATAGGAATCGTTCTCGCCGACTATTGGGTTTATCTCAGAGGGCATATGTTGATCGTATTTTAGAAAGATTCAACATGCAGCAATGTAAGCCAGGAATTGCTCCTGTTAGTAAAGGTGATAAGTTGAGTCTGTCACAGTGTCCTCATTCAGATTTTGAGAAAGCCCAAATGAAGAATGTACCTTATGCTAGTGCACTTGGGAGTATTATGTATGCTCAAGTATGTACTAGACCAGATATTGCTTTTGCAACAGGACTTCTAGGCAGATATCAGTCAAATCCAGGACACGATCATTGGGTTGCTGCCAAGAAGGTTTTGAGGTACTTAAAGAGGACAAAAGACTATATGCTGATTTACAAACATGTTCAGGACCTACAGCTAGTTGGGTATTCGGATTCAGACTTTGCTGGCTGTCAGGATGAAAAGAAGTCGACAACAGGTTATATCTTCAAGTTAGCAGGAGGTGCAGTATCATGGAAAAGTGAGAAACAGAAATCAATGACATCCTCTACCATGCAAGCGGAGTTTGTAGCATGCTTTTCGGCCTCTACTCAGGCAATTTGGCTCCGAAACCTCATCAAGGAGTTGACCGTATTTGATTTTGTGGATAGGCCCATACAGTTGTATTGTGACAACAACTCTGCAGTGTTGTTTGTTAACAACAACAGAGGTCTCAAGGGGTCTAAGCATATGGAGGTCAAGTACCTGACTATAAAGGAAAAAGTTCAGGATGGTGACATTGCAGTAGAGCACATTTCAACAGATGATATGATTGCAGATCCGCTAACTAAAGGCCTTCGCCCTTGTGTATTTGATCGACATGTCATTAATATGGGCTTAGGAGTATCATGGGATACTGTCAATTAGTGGGAGCTGTTTAGTTTTATGTTGCTCTTATGAAGTTTGTATATGATTTTGTTACATTTTTGTAATATTTGAATATGTATCAACTCTTTTGCATTCAATAAAGTATTTGTGAATGTAGATTTATCAAGTTGAGTACATATATTTGATGAAAATCTCGAGGCATTGTGTAAACCTTGAGTACAGGCTATGGGGCATTCTTGGTATTAGCCTTAATAATATGTCTTGTTACACATAAAGTACAGTTAACTATCAAGCTAAGACATATGCAGGTTCGTTGGAACCATAAAGGATATTCTCAGGTGACACACTAGGTTTTGTGACACTTAAGGAGAGAGAATTTGGACTAACAAAATGGATAACACATGAAGTATCACTCACTATGAGGTATTGTCCATTTGACACACTACCATATTGAATCCATATCAATAAAGTTGAAAGCACTCGTGACCATGGAAGGCTCTGCGTGAGTACATGCAGTTACCGCCATGATTCGGTGTTCGAGACTTTATGGGATCGGATTGACTATTAAGAATAATCTCTAGACCAATATAAGGGTGCGCACACAGTTCTCTTTTAATTAATATCGCCCAAGTGGGAGAATGTAAGAATTTCCTAATGTGGGCTTCATTAATTGAAATTGACTGAATTAGTTTGGTCTAATAAAGGTAAGATATATGGGTTCTTAATAAGTCTAATATGGGGCTGGCTGGTGCGGGCCGAGTACGGCCCGGCCCGTAATGAGAGGGCCCGTGGTCGAAGACTCTATAAATAGCGCTCAAGTCCCTCCCCTAACCGGATGATGCACATTTTGACTCACATACGGATTTAGAGAGAACTTTCTTCTCGTGAGTGGCAATCTCATTAGGCCAGTGTTCTAACCAAGGGATAGGGGAGAAGAACTTGAGTTCGTGTTCGGGAAACCGTCGCTAATTCCGCGTCAAGTTCGATGGATTCCAAACCAGGTACGCGAATCAACAATTTCTCCATCATCGTGTTTCGATTTCTGATTATGGTGATCTTGGGTGTGCCATTTTCGTGGCCTTACATGAATTTGATCTTGTTCATGAGAAGGTGGCCCGGATGATGTTATAGCTCGTTACATATCCACCACTGATCGGATAGCTGATGTTTTTACCTTCTCAGTTTCAAATTGTGGCGCAATCTGAACGTCGTCCCCCCCGTTCAGCTCAAGGGGGGTTGTGTAGATATATTGAGTCGTTGCTTGCACTCTGTCTCTTTGCTCATTAGGAATGTAGATATATTCTTTAGGATGCTTAACCTATGTGCCTTGATTACCTTTAGGATGCTCGCCATATATATGCAGATTACCTTTTGTGTATAGAGATGTATGTAGTACCCTTACGGATGTAGCATTATGCTGCTGAATGAAAGAATTCATTGCCTATGTTCACTGGCCACTCCAACCCGCGAACTAGTTTGGTCTCTTGAACAATTCCACATAGTCTTCTCTATAGCCTCAACCTTTTTTGGTTTTCAGTACTCTCAGGCCTCAACCATTGGTTCAACAGAACATTGGAGGGAAAATCACCTCAAGCCTTTTTCAATTCTTGTCCGATATAGCAGCCGGATCCCCGCCTTTCCAATCTGCTGATTCAGCCAAATGAGGCTCTTCCAAAAAGGGTACCGAGTCCAAACAGAACAGGGTTTTCGTTCATTCATAAGGGTGTCTTTTTCGACCATAAGGTTGGACTGGTAGACCTTTTAGCAAATGTTTTTTAAAGACCTAAATTGTACAAACACGCTGACATGCGCTGAACATAAAGCGATCGCGAAAACATAGCTTGCTGCAGCCTGCACAAGTTAAGCTAGTAATCAATTATAGAGTTGATGACCTAAATACAATAATTTTGCCTAGTATTTATGCAAGCTGTTTTTACCTATAAACTAACCTGTGTTCTGTTCAGTGATAAAACTCTTATGGCTCTTTTGAAACTTGAGCTCTCTAAGCTCATGAGCCAAAAATTATTGTGTTCTGTAAGAGCTTCGGCCCAGTATCTGTTTGTTCATTTATCTTTTTCCATGTGTTTATTTATCTACATCTGTGACACAAGTACGAGGGATATTTTAGACTGTGTGTTGGTGAACTGGATATAATTCCGATCAGAATAATTACTATCCGATCTGGTGTTTGATGCGACAATGAAATCCAGATATGTCTAATATTAAGTCTGGACGTCGATGGCGGCGCCACTCGGTGGTTGCCCAAGTCTTCTCTGTGTTTCTCACGGCCTCAAATCTGCACAACTACCATAAGGGTCGCCTTTCTTAGGCGACCACCTGCTATGGTTGCACTCCCCAGGCAACCACCATCCGTGATGATTGCACTCTCTCTCCAAGGGACCACCATAGTGGTGGTCGCCATCCTCCCTAGTCTCAGTCATCTCTCTCTCTCTCTCTCTCTCTCTCTCTCTCTCTCTCTCTCTCTCTCGCTCTGAGGATCGAACCACCAAGGCAGAGGTGACCAGTACAGTAATGGTCACCTGCGAAAATGGCAGCCATTAATGGTGGCCGTCTTTGCCGTGTGGCTGCTGCAATTTTTACATTTAAGGTTTCATATATTTGCCTTTTTCGGTTTTATAATTGAATTTTTTATTCTTTCTTCAATCCTATCCAAATTAAGTGCACTCACTTGATGAGATTTATCCTGCAAACTGAAGGAATGTTTAATCTCATCTTGTTCTGTCATACCACAATTCGTGTATTCACGAACAAACGGGACTTTGTCGATCTTGTTCTTTTACGTTTCTTGCCAGAAAAGGGTACTTGTTCTTACCTGAAGATCGTTGTTGCGAATTAGTTATGCTGATGTATCGAATCTTATCTCGGTAAAGTAGAATAGACAAGATAAAAATACGCTGAGTCATTGGTGCAAGGAAACATCAGAATCTGCAATTATCATTACCAGCCCGGAAATCTCCAAATTAGTACTAAAAGCAACATCAACATATAGAGTTATTACCGCTTAATTTACTACTATTTCTAATACAGTCTCAAGGCTTTCAACCCTTGTGATCTTGTGTACAAGGGCATGTTCATTAGCACAAGAACCCATATCTCATGAAAACATATCTAGCTCTCAAAAATGGACAAAGATCTATCTACCCCACGGAAAAAGCTGCCCGATTTAGCTGTGGCCATTCCAAAGGATGCGGTAGCCGAAGTACGAGCTGATAGAGACGATGGTGAGCTGCGTAAAGATGGCGAGCCAGAGGCCGGGCTTTTTGGAGGCGAGGAGTGAGGGCCGCTCGAACTGACATCTCTCTCCTCCTCGCTGATGGTATCCAGCATCTGCGACGTCCTGTGTCTCATGACACTCACAAACTGCGGGGGCGCAGCCTCCATGACAAACCTCGCAATCCTCGAATTCACCATTCTCTCCTTACAATTGGGGTTTGAAGTGGAGGCCTAAAGAATGAAGAACCAAAGAGAAAGAGAAAACGAGGTTTCTTGTTTTTCCTTTCAATTGGGAGGCTCTGGTCTTGGTTGTGGATGAGGGAGGATAAGAGAGCGAGGATGGATGAGATTTTATAAGGCTAAGCTTGGGCTGAGATGGAGTCAATGGTCTCATCAACCCGGGTTCAAATCAAAGCTTCAGCCTCTTGTGCCGACTCTTGCATTGGACATTAATTGCAGAGCGTCTTCATGCGTGCAAGAGAAAGAGAAACCCTCGATGGGGGACCCGTTTTCAGGTATGTGTCGACCCATGTGTGGAAAACTGGATTATCTTTGGATAGATTTAGATTTTGTCGCCTTCGAAGGCTTACAGATTTTCACTTTTCCTGGGTGTCGCAGCCTGAATATCCTATCGACACGTGTCAAAGTGATCTAAACCCGATAATCCCGGGCACTCACGAAGCTCGAGAGGTCCAAAAAATGATCAGGAAAACATATTTTTATAAGGGAAGCGAATGACATTACTAGCAAACTGTTCATACATAGATATGGCTACAACATAAATGTAGAACAAACATAACGAGTATATAGTAATCCAACTCAACTCCTCTGCAACCAACATAGTTGGTTGGGAAATTGAGGGATTTCCAATTTTGGAACTATAAATAATTCGTTGAGATCCTTCACCCAAAAAAAAAAAAATAATAATTCGTTGAGATCTCATCGATTGCGTACAAACTACTTTGGGTAAAGGTCACCTGCAGAAATCAAAGGCCTGAACTTAATCAGTTTATAGAGCTTGTAGGATGTTTCATAAGCCTCCAAAGTAGAATAATCCCTTCACTTGGCCAATGGTACCCAACAAATATATCCTCTACAAAGCTCTCGTGTCTTGTAAAGTTCATGAAAGATTCCAAATATGTTCACATGACATAGATCACATGAGCCAATGCATGTCATGGTGTGTAAGATGTATCGATCAATTTGGGGAAGTAAACTAGTGAATGAAACAAAGAGGTTGGTACGATAGAACCGACTGAAAAATTACTAAAAAAAGTCATAAACCTATTGTAATTGTGTAAATTCAGTCCTAAATAATTTTTTTTTGGCCAATTGAGTCTTAAATCTTTTGTATTATTGTTAACTTAGTCTATCTGGCCAATTTTGGCCAACCGGCGCTGACATAAATAATTTTTAATAATATTTTAATATTTTTCAATTTTTTTTCTTTTTTCTTTTCTTTCTCTTTCTTTTTTCTTTTATTTATTTCTTCCTCTAGTAGGGGAGGGCAATCTCACCGGCCACTAGCAAGGGTGAGCCTTGTCCACCCATGGCGAGGTGGAGCTCGCCCAGCCATGGCGATGTCCATTTAATCATTCCAACCAATTTTGATAAAAAATTGTTTAAGTGGATGTTGGCCGATGTTGACATGGATGATTTTTGAAATTTTTGAAATTTTCTAATTTTTTAAAAATTTTTAATAGCTGATTTTTCTTTGATTTTCTTTTCCTTTTTTCCTTTTTTGTTTTTTTTTATTGTTAAGGGTTGGTCGGCTGCCCTAGAGGTCTCGCAACCCTCGCTGACCATTGGTCATCACAGCCCTCGCCCAATGGTTGAAAGGGTTCACCAAGCCTTGACCAGTGGCCGAGGGGGGGGGGGTGCATGCCAACCCTTAACAATAGAAAAGGAAAAGAAAAAGAAAAAATCAACATCAACATTAGTCGTGCTATGTAAGTCAATTGGTGTCCACGTCAACAGTTTCCAACCAAAATTGGCGGCAATGACTAAATAGATAAATTATCAAAAGGTTTAAAACTAAATTGACACAATTGAATTAGTGGCCGTACAATAGATTTATAATTTTTTGAATAATTTTTTCCATAGTTTCGCATTTTGAGTTGCCTGGTAACATGCGGTACAAATCGTACTTCCAAAAATTCATGATATCAAGAAACTGATCAACACTATATTTATAGCATCTATCTTGATAGAGAGCTCTCGCATCAAATAGTCAATTTAGACAGGACCAATTTTTTTGTTATGACAAGAACTTCCCCTTTCTCTTATGCATGTTTTGCTTCTTCAGAATTTGTGTTTTTTTTTTTATAACCCAGGGAACCCCCGCACGGCCGACAGCCGGGGGGTAAACCCTGAGGGCGACACGTACTAGTCACCACACACGTGCCACCGGTTAAGTCACCCTGCGGCGCCCGAGATTCGAACGCTCAACCTTTTGCGAGAGGAAGAGCGCCCTTTCCAGCGACGCCACCCAGGCGGTTTTTCCCTTGATTTCCAATTTTTTCCTCTGACTCGTTTTTTTTTTTTGCATGTAAACTTTAATTTACTTTTATTTTTGTCCTTACTTGTTTTGTGAAGAAAATACATGGCAACGGGACTCATAAAGTGCAATTGAAATAACTTGGATGGGCATGCTCCGGGTTGGGTCAATTGAGGCCACTCTTGGGTCGGCCTACCCATGATTGGGTCCGATACCTAAAGAAAATATATATTTGTTTGCACTAAAAAATGTCCAATTTTTTGTTATTATCGACATGTGATAACTTGAATAATCGATAAAGTGAAGGAATTGACAAAAGTGGAGTTGACAATCTTAGATTCAACCGTCAAAGAAGGAACCATTAACGTAGTTGAATAAAACAACCGTCAATATAGTGGAGTCGAAGAAACCATTAATGTAGTGAAGTCCATGTAACCGTCAATGTAACCGTTCATAATCTCTGTTTGTATCATTCCTTTGTAACTTCTCATTATTAGCAGGAAGATATTTCCTTTTTAGTAACCGTTTGTAACGTTTTTTGTAACCTCCATTGATAGCTGTCGATTGTAAACTTTAAATAGCCACGTTATTCTCTTCGGAGACCCCCTCTTGCACACAAATCAAACCCAATGTTATCTTTCAATTATCTTTAGCTTTCCTACACTGCACTTTAAATTTCCCCAGCTGTAGTTTCCAATTTGCGTCGTCGATTAAATTCCGGCGTTTATCATTATCATAGGTGATGTGTTGTCGATTAAATTCTGAAGTAGTATCTTTACATGTTCAGGTTGTGTCGTTAATTAAATTACGGCAGAGTTTGGTTACTTAATCGATTCTATACTTTTCGGACCTTGTCGTCCATTAAATTCCGGTACGGTTTGAACCTAATGACTTAGTTCGAATTTGAAGGTGTTGATTCCTTTCGCTTGTGCCTGTGATTTATTTTGTCTAGAGTTGGCGTAGAACCTTGGTCTCCTTAATTAAAAGCCGAAGAATAACTTTCGGTGAATGATATTTCATAATGGGAGAAATTCCAGCAAAACATCTTTTTGGCACGTTGAGTGAGATCAATGTGGCTGAATTCAGGAAGTACGATGGTGTGTACTAGGAATCAACTCGATCTTGGCAATGCCACTAGTAATAATTCGCCTCCACACCCTATTGCAGAGAGGGTTTGACGTTCCGAATCATCGACTGCATAACTGGTGGCGGATCAAGCCAAATGTGGACATCCCATCAATAAACAGAAAAGGCAATTAGAGCCAAATCCTATAATGTTCACTACCATGAAGAACATTCTCGACGAACTCCATAAGGAAATGACCAACCACATGATAAAGGATGCGTTTGGTTTAGCTTTCCCAAGAGGCTTTTGAGGTTGAAAGCCTCTTGGGGAAATGTTGGAGCGTTTGGCAAGCCCTTTCAAGGGGATTTTAGCCAAATGTTGACCTTAAGAAAGCTAAAAGCCTAAGGCTGGTAGGGATCGGCATTGGGCTTTCAACATTTGGTCGAATGCTGAAATTAGTTTTTTTCTTCCAAAACTATCCTTATTAATTCTTTAATTTTCCAGTTTTGCCCTCCATTGTTGCTGTTCTTCTTCTTTGCGCGAGGGTAGCCGACGAGGCTAGACAGGGCTGGCAAGGTCGCATGACCTTAGTGAGGGCTGCTTGGGGTTGTGTGACCCTCGTCGGGGGTTGCATGACCTGAGGCAACAGCTGCTGGTGCCAAATCTAGGTCACCGGCAACCTTAGCTCTTCATTGAAGCCAAGGAAGGGTTTGATTTTTTTAATAAAAAAAATTAAACCCAGAAGCCCTTTGAAATTTGTTTGTTGTCAAACACTACATAGGCCAAAGTAGCTTTATAAATGAATTTTTACCAAATGCACTTTGCATTTTCTCATTGGGCTTTAGACTGAAGGCATTTGTATTTCCCTAAGGTCCATTTGTAGAGCCAAACCAAACGCAGCTGAAATACCTCATCGACATGATCAAGCCCATGATTGTCAACACTTTCCATGAGGTCATGCATAGACCAAGAACGTCAAGCCATTCATTTCAGATACATACGAATTCTACCAATCCTGCATCTTTTGAGATTTTGCAAAGGGATGAAACTGTTGGTACAACCCAAACCTATGGGGTAATACTTATCGGTGGAAGTAATTTGCCTAAAAGTATCCGTTCATACAGCCTAGACCTATGGGGTAATACCTGTCAGTGAAAGTAATTTTCTTAATACTGCAGCTTCCGTTGGTACAACCCTAACCCGTGACGTGATACCTGGAGGTAGAAGCAATTTGCCTAATGCTAGGGCTTTCGGGTATATTCCACTAACTCTTAATCAATTGAACAATGGAAATCATTTAGGCCAAGTGATCCCACCACTACTGAGGATTTTACAAAGGCACAAAAATTCTATCTACCCTAAACCTAGGGGGCAAGAAGGTCACGTCTATCAAGTGGGCAAACTTGTATTACAACAATTAGGTGTTGATAAAGATATAGATAGGCCAGTATATAGGAAGCCAAATCTTGATTAGGTTGACACTATTTCTTACCCAAGGAAATTCGAAATTCATGACTTCATTGTTTTCATTGGCGAAGAAGACCAATGGACTGTTAAACACATTGGTCGATTTATTGCCCAATGTGGATATGCATGAACAAATGAAAACCTGAGATTTAGGTTGTTCCATTTGTCTTAATAAAAAATTGCCTTTACTTGGTATACAAATCTCAATTCACGCTCCATTCGTTTAACAGAAAATAACTTCCGGAAAAGGGTTTTCCGGCGTTTTCCAGCGTTTATTTCATGGAAAATAAACTAACTATAGAAAACAATTTCTCTCAATGGACAAAACACCTTCAAAAGTGTGAAAAATGTTTTCCTCTTTCTTTTAAGAGGAAAATATTTCCCCCCTATTCTTTCACCATTCATTTTAATTATTTAAAAAAATCCTAATTTTTAATTTTTCGTTTCTTTTTTTTGGACCTTTTTCTCCGATCGGTTGCTGGCCATGGCGACGACCGACGATCGGCCATAGGCAAGGCTTGGCCTCGCCGACCTCAGGCGAAGCTGAGCCTTGCCATATCCGACCTCGCTCGCCCAAGGCCAGCGAGCTCGAGCGAGGCCTTGCTCGATGCTAGTGAGGCGAGGCTAGGCCACACCAAAGCTCGCCAGCCTTGCCTTGCCAGATCTGGCCAGGCGCAGGCCTCAGGTGAGGTTGACGAGGTGAGGCTCGGCCTCGCTCGAAGTCGCCGGCCTTGGGTAAGCAAGGCCGAGCCTCACCTATGGCCAGTTGCCGGTCGTCGCGATGGCCAGCGAACGGCAGGGAAAGAAGAAAAGAAAAAAAAAAGAGAAAAGAAAAGAAATATAAAAAATTATAAAAATATTTAAAAATTAAAATTTTGAATTTTTTAAAAATAAAATAAAATAAAAACTTATTAAAAAGAGTACAAGGAAGAAAATCACATCGGATTTCCAAACCGAACGGCAACAAATATTTTCCGAATCTTTTTTAGGTTTCAATCAAACACCAGAATATATTTTCATTTCCTGGAAAATGACTTCTTAGAAAACATTTTCCAGATATGTCGTATTTTCTGCAAAACGAACGGAGCCTCAATCAATACTTGGGTTGAGATGGAAAGACAACTCTATTCTAAATTTTATAGAATGACACCTGAATTTTCGACTGTTGATTTGGCTAGTATTTTTTTTTGGTCGTAATTTGGCTAGTATTTAGCAATACGATAACGATTGATCAGTTTGTTGTTCAATTTGAAAGGTTTATGAATAGATGTCTTACTTGACTCTTGGAAAAAGAATTCACAAATTTGGTTTTCAGTGGATTGAAATTCAATCTTAGAAAAAGGTTGAAATCCAAAATTTTGCCAATTTTTTTCTAATTGGCAACGAGAGTGTCTAAGTATGATCAATTGCTTAAGGATAGAGATAGAGGACCACATGAAAACTATAAGTAAAATGTGCCTTTCGTGAAAAATATGAGTCGTATGATGAATTTGACTAAGATAAAATTCGGCCAAGAAAAACATAATTTGCCGATGACAATGGGGCACACGAGGACTCTTGGCTATCTAATTTAAAAGAATGGATTGGTTAATCAATCATTCAATTCTTTTAAAAGGGACATTTGTTTGCACCTAAAAATGTCCAATTTTTAGTTATTATCGACACATGATAACTTGAAGAATTGACATCATGATGGTCTCAACAAAAGTAGAGTCGACAATCTCATATGCAACTGTTAAAAGAGTAACAATTAACGTAGTGGAATAAAACAATCGTTAACATAGTGGAGTCAAAGAAACCGTCAACGTAGTAGCATCCATGTTACAGTTCAGTAAATGTTCATAACCTCTGTTTGTAACATCCATTTGTAACTTCTCTTTGTAACCTCTCTTTGTAACATCTCGTAACCATTAGCAAGTTATTTCTTTTTTAGTGACTATTATTAACCTCATTTGCAACCTTCGTTGATAAATATCAATTGTAAGCTTTAAATAGCCACATTGTACTCTTTGGAGACCCTCCTCCCCCCGCACGCCCGCATACAAATCAAACCCAATCTTATCTTTCAATTATTTTTAGCTTTATTGGACTGTACTTTAAATTTCCCTAATTGTATTTTTTTTCAATTCGCGTCATTGATTAAATTCCGGTGTGTATCTTTATATCGGGTACTGCGTCGTTGATTAAATTTCGGCATGATATCTTTATATTTTCAGGTTGTGTCGTTAATTAAATTTCGGTAGAGTCTGGTTACGTCTAGTTACTTAATTTAGTCTTGTACTTTTCGGACCTTGTCATCGATTAAATTTTGACACGGTTTGAGCCTGTAAGATTAAGTTCGAATTTGAAGGTGTTGATTCTTTTTGCTCGTGCTTGTGATATTTTCTATTCGAAATTGGCACGGAACCTTGATCTCCTTTGTTAAAAGCCGAAGAACAACTTTCAACGAATAATATTTCATAACGGGAGAAATTCCAGTGAAATAATATCATTTAGGTTTTCCATCGAAATTTTTCACTAGCTAATGGTAATCGTGCAAGGATATGAACACAAAACCAAAAAAAAGTGAGACAACGTGTTGTCTTTTGGACATCATTGGAAATAAAAGTGAGTTTAGCTCCGTTCTTCTGGCGAAAAATTAGGCTAGCAGAAAATATTTTCCTTGTCTTTTGCATTTAAATCATCCAAGAAAATGAGTCGCCTGAAAATATGTTCATTATTAAATAAAAAAGTTATATTTAAATTTAGGAAAATGAAATTTATCTTTTGAAATCAAAATCGATTTCCATGACATAACTGGGCCCCCCATCACTGCAAAAGCCGTCCCAGATGCCAAGCTGATGGACACATCGTTTAATTGCAAATCACTTCCTTCAAAATTATTTATGACATAGTTCATTTTTTGCGAAACAAACAAAGTTATCAATTTTTCCTTCAATATACAACTTGAGTCTAGACCTTGCGGCGATATCAAATGATCCAGCCAAATACCAATTTGTATTAAGAGCATCATCATTGTACACACAAAAAAAAAATTGCCCTCTTTCAAGATATGAGGATAATTACGAATGTAAACCTTGATGAGTTTTGTAAACAAATATATTGAGCACTCAATGAAATTAAGCACTTTTAATACCCATAATTTTTCGACCAAAAAAAAGATACCCATAACTAGTTCTGACTTCAAAGGATTCAAATAAGCAAAAATATCATTTAATTTCTTAAGTAAAGTAGGGTTTACTTAATTAATCCAGTAGAATAGGAATCTAAATAGGAATCAAAATCATGCCTTTTACATTGCTAAAAGCCGAAAACCTACCAATATTATTCAATAACTTCACATTTGATGAGAAGCCGATGTTATTCGATACTCAACTATTCAACTATTATCAAATAACATTTTCGTTCCATTTTCAGCACTTAAGACTATTAAACAACACTTAAACATTCGATATTTAAATTTTCAGTACTTATTTTTCAGCTTTATTAAATAGGCCTCAGAAACTTTAGATGGGCCTCAAGGCTACAAATTTAACCCACGATGATCTCAATTCTCGAACTGCTTAGAGGCCCAACTTAATACTCAATAGATTGATACTACAGAGTAAAATTGACAATTTTATTTGTAAATCTAAACTAGCTTTCCCTCATCTTAGCTAACCGTTTAGAAAACTGACAAATTCTCTATGAAATTAAGAGAATGATAGAATAGAATCAATTCATCATTTAGCATTGAACCGAAACTACTCGGTTTAGTCCGTGCCAGTTCGAACTTTTCAGCCCGAAATTTATTTATTTTTAATTGTTTTTCGAGATATTGCGTATTACCAAATTTCAGGACTCAAACATACAATTACCAATAATCAACCTAAATTTTCTCTTTTTTTGGTTGGAACCTAAATTTACTTAAAATTCACAGATTTCGTAAAAAAGAAAAGAAAAGAAGTAATCCGGACAGCTCAATTTGACATTACCTTTCATGGCCGTTTTGAAGTTTTGATGGTTAACTTGTTATTTGTCTAAACCTTATAGAGGTTTATAAACAATAAACAAATAACATTTAAAATTTTACATTAATTTATATTATAATAGATATATCTATTATCTTTTTAAAGCATTTTGAGTTGGATTATGGCAATTCGAGCCCGAGCATCTTAGACCCGAAAACCCGGACCGGCTCCAATGAGAATCTGAAGACCCGCCCAAAGACTAGCCCGATTTACTAGGGCACAAAACTTCAGCCGGGTTGGCCCGGATTTTCGGGCCTTCCGGGCATAAATGGCGGCATATTCTCCTCGAGTAGAATTTGTTTCTCTCGTGGTGGAGGTTCATGTACTTGGAGTTTGAATGAACTTAATGTATAAACTAATGTTAGATTAGAATCTTATGAAGTCATGCCAGAAAATGTACAATTATTATTTTTAAATTCTTAAACATAGTAAGCTGGATATTAAATTGCTCATTCCCCTGTGCTTGCTGAGGTAAGGTCTGCAAGCTGAACAGATCCTTGACTTATTAAAAATTATCCATTATATGGTGTATTCAATGCAAGAAACTATATATAATGCAATCATGCACCATCCACGTCATTGATAAGAATATCTGTTCCTGTGATATATAATAGCCTAAAACACAATATTTTTTCATGCTAAGCTAAATCTATGACTTATTTGTTATACCACGATTTTAAAAAATACCTTTTCATTTCATTAATTTAACCCAATTTCTACGTTCAACCGCGTCAACTATGCCTTTCTTTTCTTTCTTTCATGCGTTCTATCAAACGTGCACGTGGCTCTAACATTCTTAAAGTCAAAGGAGGCTTTTCAACCTTGATATATTTTAATCCATGTTGATTGACAAATTAGACTGAGAAAACTAGTTCATATCACGGAAAATACATAAAGCCATCGAAGGTTAGCATATACAATGTACCTGACTTTTCGGGGGTAAAAGTCAATTTTCATCGTATTATTTAATGAAATTTCTCTTTAGCCTTGATTTAATGGAGAAAAATAAAAGAAGGTGAAATATTGACAGGGAAAAAGTTAAATATCATTAACAACATCAAAAAATAAAATTGTTAAGATCTTATGAATATATTAATGGAACCAATAAGAAACTCTACGAAAAAGAAACACAATTAAGTAAAATGGAGAAAAACCTCAACAATAAATACGTCAAATTATGAAAATTGGATACCCGTCGTGTAAACATTGATTGACCGCTAAAATATATTTTATATCTTTATATTTGTACTTACTAATTGATCATTTTTTACATTAATTAATACTTCAAATATACATAACAAGTATCCAACTTTTGTCATTTTTGACCTTTTTGTTATTGAGGCCTTTTTTCTTTTTGTTAAATTTGTGTTTATTCTATTATGTAAAATATCTTAGTTAGGCTTATTTTTTTTGTCAAAGTTAGGTCTATTAAAGTGGCTAAATTTATCAAATGTTAAAAAAAATTATAGGAAAATTATCAAAAAAGTCCTAAACACAGTGTACATATGTCAATTCAATCCTAAACTTTTTAATTTGGCCAATTCGATCCTAAATATTTTGACAATTTGTCAATGTAGTATTTCTGGTCAATTTGGCTGGCAGTCGCTAACATAAACATCGACTGTCTTACATGGCATAGTCGAGTGCCGATGTGGATAATTTGTTGCAATTTTTTTTAAATTTTTCGGAATTTATATTATTTCGTTTTTGTCTTTTCGTTTTGTTTCTTTTTCCTTCTTTTACGGATATTAAATATAAACGAGAGATTACCTTCAAAACTGAAATGAAAATATACTTTCACCCTTAAAAGCCATGTACCTCACACACGCTAACGAAAAAAAACCGAATTAACAGTTATAACAAAATGAAAACTCATGGGGTATTATGTGACAGTTCAAAATTCGAGGACAAATGTATACTATTCCAAAGTCTAGGGGAGAATTGGTGCAATTTGCCATGAAAACTACATTATAATTTTTATAATTGCGATCGTGTCCTTTGAAAAATAGGCATCCATCAACGTAGACGTTCTTAAATAATAAAAAAATGAGCATACCACCATGATAGGGAAAGATAACCCACCGCACCAATTCAAGTTCCATAAAGAGAAGACAAACGCTAACCTTCCAAGACAGTTCACTAAATCTTACGTACCAAATAATTTGGTCATTTTTTTTATTGTGAAATATATAAAATTATTCCTCTACTTGTGTTGAAAGGACGCAGTCTCTCTATCCTGTATAATACCACCGTCGACACCTCAATAAATCTCAACTATTTTTGAAAATCAAGTTGTTATCAAAGATTGAGAGTTTTCAAGACACCCAGGGACTAAAGTTGTTAAATGTGCACTTGTAATGTTGAAAGTGAAATATAGTCCTACTTCGATATATGATATTTGGTGAGGGATAAAACAGTTAATCTATATAATCATTCCTTGATATATATTTATTTATTTTTGCAGCGCAGGGGCATGACCATAATTAGTTAACTACTTGGAGGGAAGCATGCACAATGACCTCTCGCTCCGTTCGTTTCCGGAAAAATATTTTTTCGGAAAATATTTTCCGCGTTTTCCGGTGTTCGGGGGCGGAAAATATTTTCCGTGGGAAAACATTTTCCTTCCCCGCCCCCAAATCCTTCATTGTTTTGAGGAAAATGATTTCCTCTTTTTACAAAGAAGAAATCATTTTCCCCCAAAAGTCAAGGCAAAATTGCCTATGGGAGGGAAAATATTTTCCGTGAAAGAGGCAGTTGATCGCCGGTCACCGCTATCGGCTGCCGGCCACGCCGCCGCCGCCGCCAGTCGCCGATCGCGCCCGCCGCCGCTGGTCGCCGGCCGCGCCCGCCGCCGCCGGTCGCCGAACACCAAAAAATATTTTTCGAAACTTTTTCAAATTTTAACCGAACACCAGAAAATTGTGTTCCAGGAAAATATTTTTCAGAAAAATGACTTCCGAGAAAATATTTTTCAAAAAGAGAATATTTTCTGGCAAACGAACGGAGCCTTATTATATCTAAATTTCCCATTACATGAATTGAACCCATAACTATCGGTTTCCGATTTGAAAGCACGGAAACAACCATCAACTGGGTCAATCCCTAGGTAAGTTGTGTTATAATTTAACAGCTTACACTTTTAAATGAAGACTAGAAAGGGCAAAATGGGTCCACAGTCCATGTCTTCAACTCATATTGGTTTGGTCAGGTTGAAATGAGTCACTTGAACTTTTATAAAGTCAAAATAGATTCTGAACAAAAACGAAAATAAGAATGGCTCTTCTTGGATTTAGCAGACCTATTACCATCCCAATTTAATAATTTTTTTGCGCCTTTCAATTTGGCAAAATGTCACAAAAACCCATATTATGACTATTGTGATAAATTTATTTTGAACTTTTTTTTATGACATCAAGAACCCCAAATTATGTTCACTGTGATACATTTATTCTAAATTTTTTCTTGTGACATAAAAAACCTCAAACCTGTACCAATGTGACACGTTAAGCCTCCGTCAAAGTTTTATTAAATGATTTTTCAGCCAAAACAACGTTATTTTCATTTCACTTCAGCCATGTGAACGTCATGTCAACACTGTTCGCTTTCTAACATCCTTATATATAGATTTTTAATGGTTCTCATTGATGGAATTTTGACAGAGGGTAAATGTGTCACACTGGTACAAGTTTGAAAATTTGTGTCACTGAAAAAAGTTTAGGTCAAATGTGTCACAATGTGCATAGTTTATACTTTTTGGTGGCTTTCACCCCTTCAATTTTAATGAAAGAAAAAAAAACGAAAAAGAATACAAGAAAAGACCAGGATCGTGTTGCCCAGCTAAGAGCTATCCAATAGTTGTCATCGACGATCATCCTCGACGACCTTATCATGGTTGTCAATGGAGGCAGGCAATCCTAGCGATGGCCACCTCCTCACTTGGCCAACCCCTTTCTCTCTCCTTGCGACTCTCTTTTTGTCTACATGCAATCCGTATCTCTCTCCTCGCGTGATCTCTCTCATCGTCTGCTCTCTCTCTCTCTCTCCTTAGAACTCGCACTCTTCAAGGGGGACGATGACAGCCGGACTAGGGTCGCCTCTCTGTCTCTCTCTACTTTAGGATTTTGCACTAGATCTAGATCTGGACATAATGGTAGGGATGCGGTGTTAGTGATGGTGTATTCATGTTGCTTCCCGCAAATGGTAATATATGAAAATGGGTCAATATGAGTTTGAATATATGTAGGCCCAAATCCTTCGCATCCAATCTCGATCGGGCCACCTCTCTACCACTTGTAATGAAAATAAATTCGATTGGATATATTGATGAGATTGTACCCGAGAGATCTCTTTTAAGAGGCGATAACAAACTATATCCTCAGTGAGAAGCCCCGATCTTGATAGTCATTTACTTACTAAGATGTCAATCCTAAAGGGAAAAGAAGCTCCTACTTTTAATAGATCTCTTCCTTTCCTTTTTTTTTTCTTTCCAAAGCCACTTCAACTTATTAAAAAAAAATGCTAGAGCGAGGACAAATTCATAAACTAAAACATCTTAAATAAAAACAATAACATCTCAAATTTTACAAATCTATTTTTGTGATGAATTCCGCTTTATCCCTTATCTTTGTATGTTTTTATAAGGAGATCATCGAGAGAAGGTCCAAGTTTGAACTTATCAATGTATCAATATAGATTCACATTCACTTAAAGATTTAAATTACTAAGATGTGAGTCAACTAGGATAAAATTACTTGCTTCACAATGCACTATATTCTCGATGCAAGACTTCTTTTGCCTGACGTGCGTTTTACATCAGATAATCTTACTCTCTGAGAATCAATTAAAAATATTGTACGTACTTTAAGTGTGTATGGTTGATCAATTTTGCGCGTGCTAGATTTATTTTATAATTTTCTTTTGCATGTATATTAACCTTTCAACATGAATCTCCACTTGCAGTGGATAAAGCTCCACTCAAGGGTGACAGGCATGCCAAAGTTAATATGAGTGAAAAATGTTGTGATTTGAATACATAAATTACTATATCCAAACACCCACCCATCGCTGGCCGCGATGATTTGCGCTCAATTTCTTTCACGAGAGGTCTTAGGTTCAAAACTCGTAGGTGCCGGTGATTTAAATGGAGGATCGCAGTGGTGGGATGCTGCGCTAGCCTCCCCGAGGACTAGTCGGGCTTCACCGCTGGTTTGAGCGCAAGCTCGCCGGCCGCGCGGACACCTCAGTTATCAAAAAAAAAAAACTACTATATCCAAACCGAGTGTTTAATCACTCAATCAATTCTTTAAGGTTGTATCCACGGATTTTAGTTGTTGTAGGAAATAACAATATCGCAAAACCTGATTTTTCTTTTCAATCGAGTACGTGAAACTTCTTTTTTTCCAATCAAGTACCTCGATTAAAAAAATTGAGCTCGTCATGGTGTTTCCGTTAAATGAGATGGCATGCCATGCTCAGCAAATTATCGAATATATCCAATATTGTTGACTAGATACCAACTCACGTGAAAATGAATAACATCTTCTCCTTCTTCTTTTTCTCCTTCTCCTTCTTCTTCTTGTTGCAACCATGGCAGCTTTTCCTTCTTCCTGCAGCCATGGCCATCGTCCCCTTACACCTTCTTTATCTCCTTCTATCTTCAGAAACCCGCCACTACTAGTCAGCAACATCCACCGCATTCCAACCACCACTACCCTGGCTCAAATAGCAGTACCACCAATGACCGCTATCATCTCCACCATTAACCATCTAACAGTCGCGACCAGACTTTACCAACCACCAAAAACCAACATCACGCCCTGAACTCCACGGTGCCATGGACTGGAGGTGCATGACCTCATATCCGAGGTGACGCAACTCTAATCTGAGGGGCTGCCCCCAAGATAAACACGAGGGTCCTGGCAGTGACAAGTTCAGGCAAGGCGGGGTCAACATGGCATCATAGTGAGATGGCCACAGCTACACGGAGAAGATTTAGAATCGACGGCCATGGCAACACGAAGAAGAAGAAGAAAGAAAAAACTCATTCTATACAGCATAATACCGGCAAATCCTAGTTAGCATCTTTTGTGTGCAAGCATGCAACACTGTCATACTAAACATTTACCTAATGGCCTTAGTGTCATGTTGAGCCGAAATATTTTAAAGTTTAAAAGAACAGTTCGTATGCTTCATTAAAAAAAGATGAAAACTCGGGTATTTTCGGTGTCATTATCCCGATTATATAAAGGGAGGATCATGAAGTGAGAGCCACTCCCGCCCGAGAACATGCAAAAGTCGGGCCCTTTTTGTGTGGATCATGCGCACCACGGATTATTCTTCTTAAGCGGCATCTAAGCCTTCATTAATTTAGACACCGTTGGTGTTGCTTATTATTTTATTGAGTATTAGTGAGCACATGTCAATGTCAGCTGCAAAGGAGGCAGGTGGGTTATCTTATAAAATGAGGGAAATGTACCCACTTAGATCTTTGCTCTTTGCTTTGATATTATTCTATTGCCTCGTATTCTCTTGAACAATATCATAACTTGAGTTAGGTGTTGACTTTGGGTTGTCCTAAATAGACTTCAAAAGGGTATCAAATAAAAAAAAAGTGTAGCTTTCCTTGATTCGATGATCATTTGACATAAAATATACCAAAAGCTTGAGTGCCCCACGACAAGATTTTGGCAAACATCATCATATCGCTATTACTCGTCGAACCACACTCTAGTAAATTATTTCCCACGCCGACGAAAGATCTAATAAAATTGCCTAAATGGTAACAAATGTCAAGGTAGTATTATATGAAAATGTTTTGTTTCTTCTCTCTTCCCGAGGAAGAGAGAAGAAAGAAAAAAAAAGGAAAAAAAAAACAGAAAAAGGAAAAAGATGAAAATATCCTTGGATAAAAGTATTATGGGATAAACGTGTCACAAATGTCATAGTTTGGAGTTTTTTGTATGGCAAAAAAAAGTTCATGGTAGATTTGTCACAAGTGGTATAGTTTAAGGTTTTTGGTGGTGTTTTCCCAAATTTTATTTAAACCATATATACTATTAGGTAAGTCATAATCTAACATTATTCAAAAGGGAGAAAATCGTAATGTGGAATTAGATCACAATCCGAATCTTTGAAAGCCTAGTCTTTTTCAAATTTGAATTTAAATCGTTTCTTAGAGTAGTTTTCTTTTCTTTGAGTTTTCTTCTACATGCGGTGTGCTCTCTTGTCTTAGAGTAGTTTTCTTTCCTTTGATTTGTTAGTTAACTATTTAGTGATATTGAATATTTATCGATAAAGCATAGTTTTCTCTTTAATTTTTTATATTAAAAATAAAGGCATTATGATAATTTGAAAGGTGGATACCAAATTTGAAATTTAGTTTTAAACATAATTAGTTCTAATGCAAGTGCGGGGGTGCATTTGCCATTACTTAAGAGATAATACTATAAATTTTATTTGCTAAATTTATATATTACCTATAATTGAGATGAGGACCGTCGTATCTTGATGGAGAAAGGAGGTAACAATAAAAATAGGTTGCTTTGGATTAACATATAGATAGAGATAGATCATAAAAGAGTGTTACTCGAGGACAGTTGTGTTATCCAACATGCCTATACTCTTTTGCCGAATTTCTACTAAAAGATAAGTATCATGAAATTATATGTCCAACGTGTGCAATTTTTTTTAATGACGAGAAAGCCTACCTTTACATAGGTAAATCTTGAACCCCGTAGAATGATCCCACTAACCTCACGAGCCTATGAAATACCCCCACTCGAGCCTAAGCCTGGGTGGGTTATATATAGAATCAAACTCATGTCGTGTGCCTAATCTACCTACAAATGTCAGATTTTAAACCACTATAATCTAATTCAATGGGATTAACTTGCAAGTTGAACGAGTGTTTTGACTTGTTTAGCCTCGTTTTTTTGGTATAAACACGATAATCATTTAACTGCTTTCTAATTTACGTTAATCTTTTAACTGTTACTCCATGTAAAACATCTATTATAAAACAGAGACAGCCTACAATTATCATATCGAAATTCTAGACCAAATTGGTCTAATAACAAAACAAAAAAAAAATTCTATACTTGAGAGGGGTTTCATTTCTTTGCAAGCTCTTAAATTGAGAAATTTTCCCCCCAAAAGTAATTCCCCACTATGACTACTTCCTCCAACAAAGTGTCATCATGACATCAATCAATCATAGATTTGACAAATAAATGTGCATACTGGAAAATTACCGAAAAAAACAGATCTCCTAGTGCTCTCAAATCCTCCTAACATGAGCACTGGCTCACCTCCACCCGTGAAAAGGAGGAAAACCTACAAATCTCCACAAAGAGGACACAACCTACCGAACACACCGGTTAGGCCCATTTGGTCAGCGAGAATGAAACAATTGTAATTAATTAAAAGAAATTGAAATATATATTTTTAATAATCGGAATGACAAATAGGATTTGAACTACCATATTCGTTAGCACCTTAGAATTGGAATGTGAGGTTATTTTATAATTTGGAACATTATTAATATTTATCATAACAATGAAGAGATCATTAGAGATTCATTTCAAAAGTTTCCAAACGAAGGAAAGTGAAAAAGAAAGAACGAGAGAAATATTATTTCATATTTCTTGATTTAGTTGTTTTCTTGTCGTAAATATTCCTCCTGTAATTTGCTTCTTCTCTTTTGTAAGTCAAGCTTTTCCTTCTTGTTCTTTCTCGTCCCTTCTACGTTAGTGAAAATATGGCAATGAAGCCTTTTTCATTTCCGATATCGATTTCTTTTTTTTTTTTTTTGGTAAAGTCCGATATCGATTTCCATTCCTTTGTATTCCAAGTTACGAAACACTATAACGAACATGAATGAGGTATTCTTACCATTTCACTGTTTTCAACAGAGAGCATTTAGAGCAACTTCCATTGCAAGTTCAGTAAGCTCACGAGAAGTTACAGCAGTCCCATCATCAATTGCTTAGTAGTGGTTATCCTTGATGCGTTACTTAGTGGTTAAGGAACTCTAAGGAGGTTTAGTACAGAATTTTTTAAAAAAAAATTTACGTATACTGTCGACATCTGCGCCGACTGTGCCATGTAGAACGATCAACGTCCATGTTAGCAATTGCTGGCCAAAATTGACTGAAAGGACTGCATTGACAAATCATTTAAAGGTTTAGGATTGAATTTGCATCCGTACAATTGGTTTAGGACTTTTATTTTTGGTAATTATCCCAATTTTAACTATTTAATATTATCATGACATTTATTCTTTCTATTACTAGTATTATATTGATTTAATTATTTTTTTCTCGTGTTTTCAATAAATTTCTCAATTTTCACGAATATCAGGGATAAAAGAGAGATTGCCTTAAAAATGAAATGAAAGTATACTTTCACCCTAAAAGTCATGTACGTTCCACATGCTAATGAAAAAATAACTTAAAGTTAACGGTTGTAATAAAATGAATGAAAACTCATGGGGTATTAACCCTAATAATCATAATGTAACAATTGAAAATTCAAGGACAAATGTATACTACTCCAGAGTCTGGGGAGAATATGTGTAATATCCCTTCAAAACTACATTATAATTATTATGGTTAATACCATGAAAAACCCAAAACTGGTACACTTGTGACAAATTTACCTTTCCTTAGTTTTTGTTAAATTTTACCATCAAATTACTGAGTTAAATGACGTGTGACAGTTAATAGGTGTATCGATTTGGGGTTTTACCCTCTGTTTGTTATAGATATACCAGTTTATGGTTTTTCGTGGTATTAATTCAATTTAACGGAAATTAATTGATGGTAAATTTATCACAATAGTACATGTCGGGGGTATTTTGGGATCAAAAAATTAATTTGGGGTAAATTTATCATACATGTACCATTTTGAGGTTTTTCGTGGTATTAACCCTAATTATTATAATTGCGATCGTGTCCTTTGAAAAATAGACATCCATCAACGTAGACATTCTTGAATAAAAAAATGAGCATTTGACGTGGTACCAACATGATAAGGATTAAGGAAAGATAACCCACCGCACCAATTCAAGTACCATAATGAGAAGACAATGCTAACCTTCCAAGAGAGTTAACTAATCTCGAATACTAAATAATTTGGTCATTTTTATTGTGAAATATATAAAGCTACTCCTCTACTTGTGTTAAAAGGACAAAGACTCTGTATAGTACCACCATCGACACCACAATAAATCTCAACTATTTATGAAAATAAAGTTGTTATTAAAGATTGAGATTTTTCAAGACATCGATGGAGTACTATGCGATTTGAGGATTTTCCATACCTGTTTAAGGTGCATGCGTGAGATTGTTAGTGAAATACCGTCCTACTTCGATACATGACCTATTCTGAGGGATAAAGTAGTTAATTTATATGATTGTACAATAATATATATATTTTTTTATTTTTTATTTTTGCACTACAATGGTATGATCGTAATTAGTCAACTACTTGGAGGGAAACTAGCACAATAAGCCCGCACCATGGCCCCTCGCTTAAATCTGAATTTCTCATGACATGAATCGAACCTATAACTATCAGTTTCTGAGTCGAAAGCAGGGAAACCACCTACAATTGGGTCAATTTCACGGCAAGTTGTTTTATAATTTAATGGCTTAAAGTTTTAAATGAATATCAGAGATGGCAAAATGGGTTGACAATCCATTTCTTCAAACTCATATTGGTTAGGTCAAGTTAAAATGCGTCACTTGAATTGTCAGGAGCGTACGGAGGAAGACCGATACTTTTCGTCCGAGGAGATCACCAAAAGAGAGCATAAGTCCAAGTCTATTAACATATTCAGTTGGACCTATATTTACTCAAAAACTTTTGTACATATTCACTGTTCTATTCCAAATTAATTCTCTGACGTGGGATTTCTTTAATACTCACATTCACACGTGCATCATAACATAAACTTCTATAGAACAAGTTAAAATAGTTTCTTAACACCTTGGCCAACCCCTGTCTCTCTCCTCGCAACTCTCTTTTTTTCTACGTGCAATCCATTTCTCTCTCCTCGTATGATCTCTCTCATCATGTCCTCTCTCTCTTTCCTTAGGACTCTCTCTCTCTCTCTCTTCAAGGGGGAAGACGACAGCCGCACAAGGGTGGCCATCCGCGTCCTCCTCTCTCTCTCTCTCTCTCTCTCTCTCGATCTAGATGTTGACATAGCAAACACGACAAAGTGGTTGCCTTCCTTTCGCAAAGGTGACAGAGACCGCTACAGGAGTGGTTGCTATCATAAAGGGAAGAGAGCCTCCTACTCTTAACAGGTCTCTTCCTTTCCTTTCCTTTCCTTTCCTTTCTTTTTCTCAAAAACCACGCAACATATTGTTAGAAAATGTCAACCCGAGGACAAAATCATAAACTAGAACATCTTAAATAAAAATAATGATAACTTATCTTTTTTTAGAGAGACCGTCAATTATAGAATCCAAGTCCAAACTTATCAATATATCCAGTGGGATCCATCTTCACTCGAAAAATTAAGCTAATGAGATATGAGTCAATTTGAACATGTTGAGGAAACCTTTTAATAGATTTTGATGTTGACAAAATAATCCATATTAATCTTGTAAATCTGACATGTACTCTGAAGTATTTTGATCTAGGTAAATGTATTCTGGAAGTGACAACTTTAATACTTTGAGTGAACTAAACTTTCTGGAAGACCTTAGACTCTACAAGGTTCATAAGGAAGACTTTGGATTTTACAGGATTCAGAACGAGAAGTTTAGACTCTACCATAAAAGTCACACGGACTCTATTTTAAGTAGACAAAGAACTTCAAATCTTACTTTTGAAAGGTTCAGACCTTAATAAAGACCCACACTGACTTAAGTTCTGAATGAAAAGCAAGAACCAAAAGCTTTTCAGACTCAGAAATTATTCGGAACGAAACATAACGACTAGTGATCTGACGTGGATTTCATAAAAGGAAAGTTTTGATTAACTCAATCTCAGGCTATAATTGATTGACAATCAAACATTATGGCAAGTATATATTTCACAATAGATAAAGCTTTACTTATGGAAATCAAAATTCTAGTTGTATGGCCGACCATATTTAGTGGGATGTAGATTTAATCAACCAACGGCTACTCAATCAATTTTATACAAATCTGTCTAAGGTGAATATTGGAAGATGATTCTCTGAAAACTGTCCAATGGCTAGTTTGGACGTAGAGAAGTATAAAAGGAGATTAATGATGAGCTGAAGGCAGTGTACGAAATTCAAGAATTGACAAGTTCAAAGTCTGAGCATACTCCAATTATATTACTTGTTTTTCCTGAGTAAAACACTGAGATCTTGAGAGATATTTTATAAGAATGATTGTGTAAGATAGAAAGTTTTATCATTCACAGAGTGTTATCACTCAGAACTTGTAATTCTTCTTAATCAGATAGTGAAATCTAACCAGTAGGCTGTCAGCGTGGGAGAATGGACGTAGGCTTAATCTAAGCCAAACTACTATAACTTCTTGTGTGCAGTCTTTCTATCCCTAAAATTTTATTTTACATACTACACACTAGCACATTATCTATATAAACTGCCCATAATCTTAACATTGTTAAGACTTTACCAGTGATTAATTGTTTACGAACTTAAATTGAACAAAATATATTTAGATCACCTATTTACCCCCCATCTAAGTGATCCTTGCTAGCTACGTCAATTAGTATCAGAGTGGGTTGCTCATTTATTGAAGTGTTTTACTTTGAGCTAACGATCTTTATGGCTAGCATGAGTACTCCATGTCTCATTGAAGGACAGAGCAACATCAGACCACCATATTTCAATGGCAAGGAATACAACATCTGGAAAAATAAGATGAAGGCATTCATCAAATCAATTGATCACAAGCAATGGGTTGTTATCATCAGAGGAGTCAATCCAAAACCTTCTACATCTGCGTCTGCCTAAAAAGAGAAGATAGATGAAAGCAAACCAGCAGATCCTCCATTATCTCAAACTAAGACAATAAAAAAAGAAGTTTTAGATTCAAAAGCAATTTATTCTTTTTATTGTGTTTTAGCGTATATTGAATATAAGAAAATTGATTCTTATGAATCAACAAAGGATATCTGAGACACTCTCTACACAACATATGAAGGAACAGATCGTGCTAAGGAAACTTAGATAAATCTATTGCTTGGGCAATATGAATCCTTCATAATGAAAACAGGAGAATCAGCTATAGATATGCATAACAGATTCACGGATATAGTAAATGGTCTTGCATATCAAGGACAACCAGTCTCAGATGCAATGAAAGTGAACAAGCTTCTGAGGGGATTATCAATGGAGTAGGACAACATAAAAACCTCACTTAAAGAGACTCAAAGGATGATGCCTCTATCAGTGAATGAACTTATTAAAACTCTTCAGTCATATGAAACTAAACAACTGAATGAGGAGAATAAATCCAGAAGTAAGAAGTTAACTGCCTTAAAATCTAATGTTGATTCTAATAATGCAAATTCAGAAGAAGAGGATGTTAATGATCAAAAACCGACTCTTTTCATAAAAACAAAGTTCAAAAGAATGAAAAAGAAAGGAAGAAACTTCAAAGGGAAGAAGCCATTTGAGAAAAAGAAGATCCCTGATGAGACAAAAAAATCAAAGAAAGTAATTTGCTTCCATTGCAAGAAGCGTAGACATATCAAACCAAACTATCCACTCTTGAAGAAAAAGAAGAGCAAATATGAAAAAGCAAAGAAAGCCTTGAAAGCAAGAACTTGGAGTGATACAGAATGTGAAGACAGTGATGAAAATATTGCAAACTTCTGTTTAATGGCCAAGTCAAATTCAGACTCAGATTCTAACACTGAAGTTGAAATCGAGGTAAACTATCCTGAAATTTCAATTGAAGTGTCAAATTATATTGATAAAATTATGCTCCGAAATTAAGTATGCTCTTAAGAGAATCTCCGAACTGAAAAAGGAGAATTCAGTGCTGAGACAACGTGATATTTTTCAAAAGGACAAAATCGATTTTCTGCAAAAAGAACTTCATCAAATCAAGGAAAATCGAGATTTACTTGCCGAAGAAAATTCTGTTTTGAAAATGAAGTTTTCTTATATTACTACCAAATTTTTAAATGGTTCAAAAACGCTGGAACATATACTTTCCATTCAAATTCCTTATTACAACAAATCATAACTTGATTTTGTTAAGGAAAGTGATCATTTGATTGATTTTCCAAAAGTCAAGGAGAGATTAAGGCAAAGACCTCATAGAAAAGTTTACAAAAATCACTTTCAAAGGAATTTTGTAAAACCTATTGATCGAAGTGCACTTAAGTGCGCAAAATGTGGAGATCCACAGCACTTTGAGAATAATTGTCCTAAGGTCCGGAGACCGATTCAGAGAAACTTTGTAAAAATAGCTTATACTACTAACTCTCAATGATCCAAACAAATCTGGGAACCAAAGAAAGCTTAAGTGTATATGATATTTACAGGTCACCAGCAAGAGAAAAAGAAAATGATACTTGGACAAGTGGCTGTTCAAGATATATGACAGGAGATTCAAACATGTTTATCAAATTTCAAAGTCTAAATAGTGGAAGTATTTCCTTTGGAGGAAAAATTGTTGGAAAAGGAACCATTGAGATTGGAGGACTTACTATCAATGATGTTTCATTAGTAAAAGGTCTCAATTACAATCTGATCAGCATAAGTCAATTATGTAACACAGGCTTTAAAATAAGCTTCCAAGAAAACATATGTTCTGGCTCTAGCAAAGACCTTTCTCAAACCTTCACGGAACGAAGACATGGTAATATCTATCTTCTGAATGTAAATTCTTATTCTACTCAATGTTTAATTTCTATCAAGGAAGATGAAGACCTATGGCATAGAAGGTTGGGGCACATCAGCATGAAACAAATTTCAAAGATCTCAAACAAACAGCTTGATCGAGGTCTGCCAAGTTTGAAATACAAGAAAACATAAGTGCGCATAGCTTGCACCTTAGGAAAACAGTTCAAAAGCTCTTTTAAGTCTATACATCATGTTTCTACTAATCGTGCTTTGCAGCTTCTATATATGGATTTATTTGGACCAACCAGAACTCAAAGTATTGATGGTAATAAGTATTGTTTAGTTATTGTTGATGATTTTACTAGATTCACTTGGGTATTCTTTCTTGCTCACAAAAATGAAGCCCTTTCATATTTTTCAAGATTTGCAAAAAGAGTTCAAAATAAAAAGAGTTATGCTATTTCCATCATCAAAACTAATCATGGGGGAGAATTTGAAAATAAAAATTTTTCAGATTTTTGTGAGAAAAATGGCTTTCAACACAATTTTTCTACTCCTTATACACCAGAACAGAATGGTGTTATGAAAAGAAAAAAATTGTTCTTTGCAAGAAATGGCAAGAACTCTTTTTATTGAAAGCAAGATTCCTTATCATTTTTTGGGCAGAAGTAGTCTTTACAGTATGTTATATTATCAATAGAGTCTTTCTAAGACCTATTCTTGACAAAACCCCCTATGAACTTTATAAAGGTAGAAAACCCAGCATTTCATACTTTCATGTGATTAGTTGTAAATGCTTTATACTAAAAAATCCAAATGATCACTTTGGAAAGTTTAATGAGAGAGCAGATGAATGATTTTTCTCTGGATACTCCATAACAAGCAAGGCACATAGAGTTTTCAACAAAAACTCTCATACTGTGGAGGAAACAATGAATGTGAGATTTGATGAAAATGTTCGAACTCAAAAAGATGAATTTGAACCATCTCACAATGTTCAAGAGATGTTTGAAGCTCAACAAGAATCTCTAAAGATCATTGAACTTGTTGAAGAAAAAAAAGGAAGATTCATCAATCATACAAACAGAATCTTCAGAATTTGATGGTGCTCATAAGGAAAGATTCAACAGAAACTAGAAACATAAATCTAGTCATCCAAAATATCTCATCATTAGAGAAATAGAAGATGGCATTAAGACTAAATCTAAATACAAGGAAAACATTAGACCCTTGGCATTGATATCAAAGATAAAACCAAAAGGAATTGATGAAGCACTTATAAACGAAAGCTAGATAGAAGTAATGCAGGAAGAACTTCATCAATTCAAAATCAATGAAGTATAGGAACTTGTGCCAAGGCCTAAGAATCATCCGATAATTGGAATCAAATGGGTATTCAGAAATAAACTGTATCACAAAGGAAAAGTCATAAGAAACAAAGCAAGGCTTGTAGTAAAAGGATATTCACAAGAAGAATGCATAGATTCTGATGAAACCTATGCACCGGTTGTCAGGTTAAAAGTCATAAGGGTACTTTTAGCTTATGCTTGTTTCCATAACTTTAAATTGTTTCATGTGGACATGAAAAGTGTATTCCTGAATAGTTACATCAAAGAAGAGGTATATGTAGAACAACCTCCTACCTTTGAAGAACCAAGAAAGTCTGACTATGTCTACAAACTTAAAAAGGCACTATATGGTCTGAAACAAACACCCTGTGCTTGGTATGAAATTTTAAGTAATTTTCTTCTGCAGAATAATTTCATGAAAGGTAAGGTTGATACAACCCTGTTTATTAAGAGAGAGGGTAAAGATTTTTTAATTGTTTAAATTTATGTGGATAATATAATATTTGGATCACCTAATGAAGTACTTTGCAATGATTTTTCAAAGTGCATGCAAAACGAGTTCGAGATGAGCATAATGGGTGAATTGACATTTTTTCTTAAATTACAAGTGAAACAAACCAAGTATGGAATTTTCATTTACCAAGAAAAGTATGTAAAGGAGATTGTGAAGAAGTTTGGACTGTAGAACTGCAATAAAATAGACATTTCAATGTCTCATTCGTCCAAATTGGACAAAGATGAGAGTAGTAATCATTGCTATATCTTACTGCTTCTTGGCCTGACATGCTATTTAGTGTATATATGTGTACTAGATTTCAATCTGACCCAAAGGAATCGCATTTCACAGTAGTAAAAAGGATAATCAAATACATTGGAACTTATCCAATGTTAGGTCTATGGTATTCAAAAAGATCAAATTTTACTCTTATTAGTTATTTTGATACTGATCTAGCTGGCTGTAAAGTGGATAGGAAAAGTACTACAAGAACATGCCAATTATTTGGAAATATGATGGTGTCATAGTACTCAAAGAAACAAAGCACAGTTGCACTATCTACAACAAAAGCAAAATATGTAGCTTTGGGAAGCTGCTGCGCTCAGATTCTGTGGATGAAGTAACAATTACGAGATTTTGGAATAGAAGAATCCAGTGTTGCAATCAAATGTGACAACACAAGTGCTATCAACCTGACCAAGAATCCAATTCTTCATTCACTAGCCAAGCACATTGAAATCAAGCACCACTTTATCAGAGATCATATTCAGAACGGTGATATGAATATTCAATTTATTGATTCTAAAAATCAATTAGCCGATATATTCACAAAACCTTTAGATAAATCTTCATTTGAATTTATTCGTAATAAGTTATGCATCACTAATCCTTTCACTTGACGAATTTTTTAAGACAGGAATTCTTCAGACTTAAACCATCAAAGTCTGAACGCCTCTTTCAGACCCAAAATGAATGTAAGATCATTATTTCAAATTTCAACAGGCATATTTTCATGGCAGGAAATTTTAGCAATATCCATACTTATATTTGAAAGAAAATCAAGTACGCATCCTTAGTTACCAAATGTTATTGACTGAGTGTGCTTAAAATATCTTTGTCTATTATTCAAAATTACTAAATAATCGGATCACATTTTATAACTTCCAAAAGAGGTTTTATTTCTAAAAACCGTCTCCCTTATAAAAAGCTTTAGAAGGAACCCGACTATTCATTCCGTCACCTCCTTAGACATTGCTCCTCCTCGATCACAAAATCAAACCTTTCTTCTCAAGAAAACCTCAGAGAATCATCATGCTTTATATGAGAAGATCTTTAAGAATTCTCAATAGAGAATCCCAGCCTACTGGAAGAGTAGAATACATTGAGATCACAGACTCATCTGAGACAGAATCGGACAAGCAAGCACCTTCAAAGGCAACTCCTCAAGCGTCTCAACAATAGTCTTCCCAAAAATCGTCTGGTAAAACTGACTTTTATTTCAAAGATCTTAACTTTGTATGGAAGATTTATGAAAAGTTGAAGAAGAGCAATACATCTGAGTCGCTATTAAATCAATGCCTAAGAGACAATAATTTTCAATCTTAAGTAGAACTCGTGAAAATGTATTCTTTGTTTCATCCTGAAACTAGTCATTCTAGAAAGATGTTGTCTAGCCCCGAAAAGAAGGAGAATGTTTCAAGGAAAGGTAAAGAAAAGGCGGGAGAATCATCGAATCTTATTCTAAAAAAACCTGTTTTTGCAAGCCCTAAATCCAAAAATGGCTCAGACTCTAAGGTTGAAGAAATAAAGGAGGATGATGATGAAAGACTCTTCAACAATTTTGAGATGAGGATAGGAATCGCGTCTGGAGTAAAAGGAAATAGAAATCTATTCAGAAATCAAATGCACCAAGACTATCACAAACTTTTACTGTCCAAAGGAATTATGAACCACAGAAGTCTTGATTTTGACTATCTGGAAAGTATTGGTATTATGGTAAGACAACACTTTGAAAAGTTTGGTATGCAGGAATATTGTCTTCAGTCTGCTCATGTATATAACTGCCTATTTCTACTCAAATTTGTCCATTTTGTCTCCTGACTAGATTCAATTTACAGTGGCTGATAAGAAGTATGACTTGAAAGCTGACAGATTGGCTGATATAATTGGAGTAAAACGATCCAAATTTACTCCAATCGAAATTAGTGCAGAAGAAGCTTCCAAGGCAGCCTCAGAAAATCCAAATTTCTCCAAAGGTTCCAAAAGGCATATATATTATACTAATCTGACAAAGAAAACAATGATCTTACATAAGATCATCATAAATTACTTGAGGCCCAAAGCATCATCCAAGACAGGCCTATCTAAATTTGAAGTGAAGTTGATTTGGGCAATCTTGAATGAGGTTCCATTTTCTCTCCCTCACATTATAATTCTTCATATGTACATAACATTGTTGAAAGACAAGGGACAACTTCCTCATAGTGCACTGATCTCTAGGATTTTCATTTATCTAAACATTCAAATTCCTGATGAACTGTGCAAAATTTTTGTTCCTTTGATGTATGTTGGGGAGAAAATGATTGCTAAGATGAATTTCAAGCAATATGATGTTAGAAAGGAAAGGGAGATTGCCGAAAGCAAAGGCAAAGGAAAAGTTGATGAAAAGTCAGAAGTACAACTTGCTGGAAGAAGATCAGAAAGAAGAAGAGAAGAAAAGGAGAAAACAAAGGAGTAGACTGTCTCACTAACTCTTTTTCAAGTGTACAGAAAGAGAAGAAAACTCTTCCTCGGAGATGAAGAGGATGAAGGAGATGAAGGACAAAATGTTGAGATCACAGAAAAAGATAAAGAAGTTCCAGAGTCTGCTACAAAAATGTCAGAACCTGCTGCCAAGACTTCAGAACCAGATCTCGAAAGATCGGGTTTGTAGCAACAGGACCTAGGCAGTGTTCCAATGGAGACAGATGAAGGTCAATCTCCACTCCAACATCCTGACCATGCAATGGAAGATCATGATGCTGTAGAACATGCAAATATTCAGGGGGAGATACAGACCAAAATAGGGGCTGAGTTTGAATAGATTGCACATGACAACATCCAGGGAAAGACCCCAAAGAACATGAACATTTTCTCACTTTTGTTAAAAATAAAAAATAAAAACAATCAGCTCTCGAAGAAGACATGAAGAATCTTAAGGTCATTGATGAGGAAAACAATCAAAATCTTCGTCTTCATGCAAAACAAAATAAGGCAGATATTGAGAAAGCAGTTGCTTAGCGTTCATCCAACATGGAGAAAGCTGTTGGTCAATGCTCTACCAAGATTGAGGAAGCTGTTTAAATCCTGGAGAATTTCCAACTTGTTCAAACCCTAACAAAGAAATAGCCTGCTTCAATTCTCTTATTTTTTCACATCTTGCATTTTGAACTGGATATGTAATTTAAAATTTGACATGGTTTGTGACTGACATAGTTGTTTTATTCAGTTTAATACTTTAATTATTTATTATTTGCTGATGACAAAAAGAGAGAGAATGTATGTAGATTACGTAAAGATGCAGGTTGATATGCGAAGATAACATGTTTTAATCATGCAGGTTATTGGACTTACTTGAAAAAGGAAAAGGACACAAACTTTAAAACCTTACACTTATCATTTCCTGTGTCTTATGTGCTTAATTGTTTCTTATTCTCAAAATTCTATCAAACTATTTTAAATCTGTATGCAAGTTTTTGTCACCATAAAAAAGGGGATATTGTTGAGGAAACCTTCTAATAGATTTTGATGTTGATAAAACTATCTATGTTAATCCTGTAAATCTGATAGGTACTCTGAAGTATTTTGATCCAGGCAAATGTATTCTGGAAGTGGTAACTTTAATATTTTGAGTGAACTAAACTTTCTGAAATACCTCAGACTCTACTAGGTTTAGAAGGTAAACTTCAAACTTTATGGGATTCAGAACGAGAAGTTCATACTCTACCATAAAAGTCACACATACTCTATTTGAAGTAGATAAAGAACTTCAAACCTTACTTATGAAAGGTTTAGAACTTACTAAAGACCTACACTGACTTAAATTCTGAATAAAAAAATAGAACCAAAAGCTTTTCAAACTCAGAAATTATTTAGAACGAAACATAACGGTTAGTAATCTTGCGTGGATTTCACAGAAGGAAATTTTTTATTGACTCAATCTAAGGCTATAATTGATTGATAATCAAACATTATGGCAAGTATATATTTCACAACGGATAAAGCTCTACTTATGAAAATCAAGATTCTGGTTTTATAGGCGATCAGATTCAGTGGGATGCAGATTTTATCAATCAACGTCTACTCAATCAATTTTATACAAATTTGTCCAAGGTGAAGATTGGAAGATGATCCTTTGAAGACTGTCTAACGGCTAGTTTGGACGTGGAGGAGTACAAAAGGAGATTAACGAGGAGCTGAAGGCATTAAACAAAATTCAAGAATCAACAAGTCTAAAATCTGAGCATACTTTGATTATATTACTTGTCTTTCCTAAGCAAAACGATGAGATCTTGAGGGATAGTTTGTAAGAGTAATTGTATGAAATAGAGAGTTCTATCATTCAGAGTATTATCACTCAGAACTTGTAATTCTTCTTGATCATATAGTAGAATCCAGCTAGTAAGCTATCAGCGTGGGAGAGTAAACAGAGGCTTGATCTAAGCCGAATCACTATAACTTCTTGTGTGCAGTCTTTTTGTTCCTAAACTTTTATTTTACATGATACACACTAACACATTGTCTATATAAACTGCTCAGAATCTGAAGATCGTTAAAACTTTACCGGTGATCAATTGTTTACGAACTTAAATTGAACAAAAATCGTTTAAATCACCTATTTACCCACTCTAGGTGATCCTTGCTAGTTACGTCAGAACAATCTTTATCCTCAAAGTGAGGTGTCTTTCACCTAATGCACACTTTAACGAGGGATAATCTTACTCTTCAATAATCAGTGAGGTATTAATATAGTATATACATCCAAATTTGTACGGTTGATCAATTTTGCGGTTGCGTAGATTTATTTAATTATTATTTTTATTATATATTCAAACATTTCGACTCAACTAATCTTCATATACATACGTAAGTCGCTTCGTTCGTTTTCACTCACGAGGTGATAGATGGGGCTTGAGTGAAAAATATAGTGATTTGAACACAAAAACAATTGCATGTTAAGAGCTGTATGCAGGGATTTTAGTCATCATAAGGGATAATAATGTTATCGCAAGTACATTAAAATTTTGCCCTTTATTCAATCAAATAAACTTTTTTTCTTCGATCAAGAATCTTAACTTTCGAAAGTTGAGCTCAACTGAGTGCTTCCGTCAAAAAACGATGTCATTTTCATTTCCTATATTTTTATACTGACGTGTCTCACTTGCTCTAGAAAATTTGTCCATAAATGACTACATGCCAACTCATATGAAAACAAACAATACTATTTTCCGTCTTTTTTCTTTCTTCTTCTTTTTGTCCTTTTCTTCTTCTTGAGGGCCAGCATTTTCTTCTTTGGGCAGCCGTGGCCGTCGTCCCCTTCGCACCTCTCTCTCCTTTTATCTTCAAAACACCACCGCCCCTCACCGCCAACATCCACCGCATCCCAACCACCACGGCTATGGCTCAAATAGCAGCACCGCCATTGGCCACCATCTCCACCACCAAAAACCACCAAACAATCGTGGCCAGGCGCGTAAGAATAAAATTACCTCCAAAGACCAACATCGTATACCAAACGCCTAATCTGCATTTTTGCCGTGCAAGTATTGCCATATCATCATACTAAACGGTTATCTAACGGCGCTAGCGTCACATTGCCAATTTCCGCCCATGGATTTGATGAAAGCACCGTATCAAACTGAGATTTGAAATGTTCAGGTACTCGATTGAAAAAGAAAAAAAGCTAGTGTACTTGATTAAAAAAAATGACGATCCCTATCATATACAGGGAGAATAATGAGAAGTGAGCCTCCCCCACCACAGAACATGCAAAGTCGACCCATTTTCGTCTGGATCATGCTCACGATGGATTATTCTTCTCATGCACCATCTTATCCTTTCTTCCTTTCAAAGTTATCGTTGTTTTGTTCATTTCTTATTCATCATTATTGAGCAACTGTCAATGTCAGTTAGAAAGGAGGCAGGTGATTATTATATAAGATGAGGGAAAAGTACCCCACTAAAATCTTTGCTCTTGCTTTTAAAATTCTTCTATTGACTCATTCTCTTGAACATCATCGTAACTTTAGCTGGGTGCTGACTTTGGGTTGCCCTATCTAGACATCAATGGGTTTCGAAGAATAAAGAATGCACAGAATACGGGAATCTGTAGCTTTCCTTAATTGGAGGATCATTGGACATAAAATATACAAAAGGCTTGAGTGCCCATAATAAAATCATTAAGGGCACTAACAAAGGATCTTATAGAATTTTAATGGGCACTACTAGCAAAGGGTTTCATAATATCACTTCTTTTTTTCTCATCCAACCATAATCGAGTAAATTATTTCCAACACTAGTAAAGGATCTTGTAAAGTTGCCTAGGTGATAGTATATGTCAAGGTAGTATGGTTGATGCAAATGATTATTGAACCTTGAACCTCTGCATATAATCTTTTCGAGAGAGAAATATGGAGAAAACCTCTACTATATACAAAGAAAACCAAAGAGACTATTTCAACCTCCAACTTTTTGCCTAAAAAAGGGACATGAATTTTAAAGATTAGGATACGCGCTATGTGAAAGTAGGAGATTTGTTAGGTAACTATTCAGTGACATTGAATTTTCATTAAAAAAATATATAATTTTCTCTTTAATTTCCTTATATTAAAAACAGAGGCATCGTGATATTGAAGGGTGAACAACAAATTTGATAGTTGTACACCTGATTAGTTTTAACGCACGCGCCGGGTGCATTTGCAATTACTCAATTGATAATGCTGTAGATATTATTTACTAAATTTATTTAACATTATCATTTGAGATGAGCACCGTCATATATGGGTGGAGAAAGGAGTTAATAATAAATATAGGTTATTTTGAATTGGTATAGAGATATAGATAGATGAAGCGTCATTTGAGGACAATTTGACCATCCCACGTGCCTACATTTTTTTTTTTGTCAAATTCCCCAAATTAAATGTCTGGATTTGCAATTCTTTTAATCGAGGAAGCCCACTTTAGATAGATAAATCTCAAACTCGATAGAATGATCCTATTAACCTCATGAGCCCAAACGAAGCATTAGTTCTTCTTATAACAAGGTACTGTACTCAATTTTCAATTGAAATCAGCCGCATCAACTCTTTAAGGGTTGTCAAAAGAGATTCCGAGCCCTCTAAATCATTATAAAGTAAGTTATGAGTCTAGCTCGGCTTTAATCCTAGGATATGACCTTGTTCTTGAACGAGTTACAAATTGTGTTTTGATATGACATACATTTCTAGACGGAAGCTAAAGTTCCCACTGACTAGCCATCATAGAAGCAACACCAAGTAAGAATTGGTCACACTCATTATCAATGGGATGAGGGATACTTCCAGCAAAAATATCGCCGCTAAGCTTATTGATCAGACAAATGTGAGCCTAAACCTAGGTGGGTACGTCTTTGTGTAGTGAACCGAACTTGTGTGGTGTGTATAATCCACAAACATGAGTAAGTTTTTTAAATACTATAAGCTAATTCAATGGGGTTAACTTTGCAAGGTAAATGAGTGTCTTTACATGTTTAGAGTTGAAGTTAAAAATACCATGTCATAATTTTCATATGACGCTCACTTAAATATCATAAATTTTTTTTGATCAATTGAGTGCCATGACTTCTAAAAAAACATTCACTCATGAGTCACACGTGTACTAATTTGGGGTTTTTGGTGACCCATAAATTAGTTTGAGGATTTATTATATGTGTACTAGTTTTGGATTTTTGGTGACCAAAAGATTAGTTTTGTGTAAATTACAAGTATATCAGTTTGGGATTTTCGTGACATTATCTTAACAAAAGCACCGTCCTTTTATAAAATATCTCGTTCCTCTCTATTAAAGCTGAGTTCTTTGTTTAAAGATCCAATTTCTTCCTTTTGCCAATATCCCAACGTTTTAATTTTGAAATTTAATTCTTCAGTTTAGAAGCATCTCCTCATCTTCATCATACTCCTCCGACGATGTTAAATCATATGCATCAAATGTGTTAGCTTTAAATATGGTAGATTTCTTACCTTTTTTACCATTTTTCCATTTTAAACTTCAGCTTCATAAGCCGTCGGGGTTCCTATCAACTCATTCATTGATAGAGCCTGAATTCTTAGCGTTTCACGAATAGATGTCGTTACATGACACCCTCATTTAGGAGTACTCTCGGCAATTTGTTCACATTCTCTACAATGGTGAATGTTTTTCCTTGGTTGGCAAGGCCACTAACGATTTCATAATATCTCATTCACATTTTTGTAATAGTCTCATCTGGCTTCATCTCGAAAGTTTCATACTTTCCTAGTAGTATGTCCATTTTGGTCATTTTGGCTCTATCACCACCTTCAAAAATGACTTCAAGTCTTTCCCAAAATTCTTTGGTTGTAGTACAAGAAGATATGCAATTAAATTCGGCAGGATATAAGGCACAATATAGCATATTTGAAGCTTTGGCATTTAGATTTTGTCTTCTGGTCAATTCTTCTGAAGGGATTTCCGCTAGTGGATGCGTTTTTTGAGTAGTTTGGCTTTTGGTTCTTGATGATATTGTTGGGACAGTTGTTCTCACAGGTTAAGCGGGAATGGACCATGTTTGATAACATTCCAGCCAGTAAAAATCTGTTCATTGAATGTGTACTTTTGTCCTTTATTTCCAGTAACTATAATCAGTGTCATCAAAGTATATAGGTCTTGTGTTACATTGACCTTCGCAAACATTTAGACCAATGTAGCCCTAAATCAAAATCTTTATGCTCAAAAGTAAAATATTTTAAACCACAAAATACGGCTCTCATACTAATTGCTGAAGCTAACAATACAACCTACAAGGGGGTGAATAGGTTAATTTTCAAAACTTAATAATTTTTCGTAGAATAACTCAAGTTAAATTTGATAGATGCAAGATAGTTTGATAATATCAAATGCAAGATGCTTCTATCATATAAAAATTAAAATAAGTTAAGAGATAGAAAATAATGTATGCAGGTGTTACAGTGATTCAGCTTACATCAAGCCTACGTCCAGTCTCTCAAACTAACAATTGTTCTCCAATACTTGTTCACTCTCTATCAAGGTCCATCCAACTTTTAGGAGTCTTTTAACTATGCACTTCAGACACAACCAATAGGTACAAGTGTTCTTTATATCAACATCACCTAAAATAATCAAATATGCATTTATCAAATAATAATGAGAAATAGATGGTTTGACAACTTTAAAATATCATAAGAGGTTTTCCCAACATTCTTTTATCACATATATCTAAACCTTTCGACTCGATCAATCTCTATGGATATACGCCAGTCACTTCGTTCACGTGCATTGGGTAAAGCTCCACTCATAATGTAACAAGCGTGGCCCTAAGGTTAATTTGAGTGAAAAATGTTGTGATTTTACAGATCTATTACAACCAAACCAAGCAGTTAATCACTCAACTAATTTCTTATTGCTTCGTTTTAGTAACCGGCATAAAAGTCATATTAGGATTAATTATCATATCCTATGTTTGGTTTCTATCCAAAATATGATAATATCAAATATAGAAGGGACATAGCCCATATTAAAATATCCCTTGGGGGAGCTAGAATAAAGGTGAAGAGGATGTCTTATATCCATGGTATAAAAGCATTTCTTGAATAACAAACTTCTTAATTAATAAAATTAAAATAAGAATTTAAAATTAAATATTTGAATCTTAATATAAAAAATAAAATTCAAAATGACAAAAAATATATAAATAATTTTCGTTTTTATTTATTCCTATGCTAATTTTCTTTCTATTCTATAATATATTCTATATATTTAGTATATGTATTTATTACATATTTTAGGTATATTAACATATTACTATATTAGTATAGTTCATGGTTTAATAAAAATTTTAATAAGGAATGATGTAAGTGAATAAAAATAGAAAAAAAAAGAGAGCTAAAAATAAGAATCAAAATAAGTAAATAAAATGAAGTAGACTAACCTAGATTTTAAATGAACAAATTCAAACTTGAAGAGTATATTTCTAATGGGATGAATGAGAGGTAATGAGATTTTTGGAAAAAAAGAAACCCACCCACTCATCTCCTTCTCCTCCGTATTTATGGTTCATGTTGAAACTTTACTATTCTCCGGTAGTTCTTTGGTTCATGTTAAAACTCCAAGAAAAAGGCAAGAGAACCAAAGCTCCTTCTCCTCCGTAACTTTGTTATTCAAGTTGAAGTTTCACAAAAATGGCGATGTCTCATACTCTTCGGGATTGCAAAGGTGGAAAATCATGTTTTCTTTCTCTTACTAGATTTTGCATTCGTTGGTTGATCTACCTCGTCATGTTATTGTAGCCTGATTACATTTCTTGTCATAAGGCTTTGAAATTTTGCAATGAGCTCCTTTGCTTATTAAGATTTAGATCGTACAATCCGTGCAGATAGCCCTTAAGCTGCATTTGGTTGTCTAAATTTCTAACCATGATAAGATATAAAACCCAGAAATTTTGCTATATAATATCTACTGTTTTGGCGAATCCCAATAAAAAAAGTTGGATATTTTCATATCCTATCATGTACATTGCTTTGTATGAACAACATACAAGAGTAAATGACCCTGAAAATATACACACGGAGATAGTAAGAATCTCTCATGATTCACTGCTGAAGAAATTATAAATGCACAAATGGAAATAACCTCCATCAATTAATCCATGATTTTAATTGTTACTGGGGATAATGATAGCACGAGTACCCAAACTGTGCAAGCATGCCACATCATCATACTCAATAGTTACCTAATGTCATTATGTCGTATCAGCGGTTTCTGTTCATTGAGTTAATGGAAACACCGTATTAAAACAGAATTCGAAAAGTCGTAAGCGCTCGATTGAATAAAAATAAGTTTGTGTATTTGATTAGCAAAGGGAGGTGCCATTGCATTGTCCCCGCTGTAAAGTGAGAGCCTCCCCCGCTACAGAACATGCAAATTCGCCCCCTGTTTGTGCGGATCATTCTTACCATGGATGATTGTTTTTATGCAGAATCTTATCTTATCTTATCTTTCTTTCAACGTTGCTGTAGCTTATCCTTTTGTTCATTGTTATGGAGCACACGTCAAAGTCAGTCAGAAAAAAAAGGCATGTGATTTTTATATAAGACGAGGGAAAAGTGCCCACTTAAATTTTGGCTCTTACTTCCGAATTCTTTTATTGACTCATTCTCTGGAAGCACCGTGGCTTTAGCTAGGTGTTAATTTTGGGCTGCCTCGACGAGCCTTCAATGGGTTTGAAGTGAAAAGAATACACCCAATACAGGGAATGGGCAGCTTTCCTTGAATGGAGGATGCCGTTATAAGAATTTACGAAACATCGTGGTATCGCTTTTCTTTTACTCTTCCTACCATAGTCGTGTAAATTATTTCCAACACTGACAAAAGATCTTGTAAAATTGCCTAAATAATAGTATATGTCATGGCAGTCTAATCTTTTCAATAGATTTGTGAATCTTGACTCTGCATATAATCTTTTCAAGAGAAAAATATAAGGAAAACCTCTACACTATAAATAGTAAACTTAAAGACTATTTCAACCTCAAATCTTTCGTTTTGACCAAAAAATAAAATCTCAAATCTTTCCCTAAAAGCTTTATTCAAACCACGCATATTATTAGGTAAGTCATGATCTAACATCAGCTGAAAGATTTAATAACAACCCGAATATTTGAATGTCTAGTCTTTTTAAAATTTGAGTTTAAATCTAGCTTTCTAAGAATATTTGATTTTTTCGCAGTAGACTTAACCTTTAAAATGTCTTTTGTTAAATATTTTTTTCTTCGAGTTTTCTCCCGTTAGTGTCCAGAAAGATGGAGATGATCATAAAAGCGCCATGAGGGTATATAATAGTTTTTGCTCTCTTCTAACTAATTTTTTGGCACGCACTGGGGGAGCCTGGATAGGAGATTTATGTGGCGGTTTTTATTAGGAAAAAAGTGGACATGTGTTTCAAGGGCTGGGGCATGTGCTCTGTGAAAGTTGGAGATTTGTCAGGTGACTGTTCATATGATCGAATATTCATCAATAAAATCTAAACTTCTCTTTCAATTTTCTTATATTAAGACAAAGCTAGGCATTGCGATAATCTGTGGGGTGGACACCAAATTTTAAAGTTAGTTCTGCACACGATATGTTCTAACGCACGCATTGGGCGCGTTTGCAATTACTGAAGAGATAACATTATAAATTTAAATTGCTAAATTTATTACATATTATCATTCTAAATATTAGAGGAGCACGATTGTACGTAGGCGGAGAGAAAGGGTAACTGTCATTATAGAATAATTTGGATGAATATGTAGACATTGATAGATAATAACAAAGTGTTATTCGAGGACAGTTCATCTCTTATGCCAAAACTCATGTTGATATGAAAACTATCATTAAATTAAATGTCCCAACTCTGCACTTTGTTTTTTTCAGTTCTCCAATTAAAAAAAAACCGTTGCAATTATTTTGATGACGAGAAAACCCACCTTAAATAGATAAGTCTCAAACTCCATAAAATGATTCCATTAAACTCGTGATCATGAACCAGTACCAATCCCCCCCCATCCCAAGGAAAAAGAAAAAAAAATCGCATGAGCCAGTGAAGTGTCTCGACTAAACTCATCGATCAAGTAATCGCAAGCCTAAGCTTAAGCTTGTGTGGGTATAGATTTTTAACCACTGTAAGCTAATTCGATGAGGTTAATTTTCAAGTTAAACGAGTTTATCGGACTTGATTAGAGTTGTTTTTTAGTACAAACACGACCATTACGTAGTTCGTTTTTCAATTTACGTTATTCTTCAACAACTGTTAGTCCCTGTAAAGCACGTATTGAAACACAGAGCCAGCATACAATTATCAGATGAATATCATAGATCTATCGACATATAAAAAATTCTAGAATGACTACTTCGACCAAGAAAGTGTCATCATGACATACATCAATCGCAGACTTAATAAATAAATATAAAAACCGGGAATTTACCAAGAAAAACTCAAGTGCTTGTCCGAACATGGCAAATGGCTCACTACCACCCAAGAAAAGGAGGAAAACCTACAAATATCTACCGAGAAGACAGAACGTACCTAACATATGAGGGGACCGCTTGTCAGTAGAAATTGGATTTTGTGTTTTTTTATAATTTGAAACATTATTAAAGTTTGTCCGGACATTGGAGCGATCAATAGAAATTCAATTTTAAAAGATGCCAAAAAAAAAAAATGGAAAGTGAAAGAGCGGACGGGAGAAGTATTGGCATATTTGTTGATTTAGGTGTTTCTTGTCGTAGATATTCGTCCATTTCTCGAATTTGTTTTTTTTTTGAGTAATACACGATCCTTTTTTCGGGAAAAATTGTTCAAAAAATCATAAATTTATTGTACAACGGCCAATTCAGTCGCAAATATTTTAATTATACCAATTTAGTCTAAACATTTTGATAATTTACCAATGTAGTCTTAAACCTTAATTTAGTATTAGATCTTTTGATAATTTGACAATTTAATTCTAAACTTTTTAACGATTTGCCAATATAGTCATTCCGACCAAATATCCAAATAATAGATTTAGGACTAAATATGCAATCATCAAAATGTTTAAGACTAAATTGGCACGATGAAATGTTTAAAAGTAAATTTGCATAATTAAAAAAGTTTAGGACTGAATTGACTTTTTGGTAAGTTTAAAATACTTTTTTCGATTTTATTTTTGTTTTTTTCTCTCTTTTTTTGTTTTTCTATCTTCTTCCCTAAATGGTCCGGCCGAACAATAACCAAAGCGGACATCACTTTCTTTCTGCATCATCTCCGAAAATGCCACCACCGGCTGCTATATGTTCCTTCACATTTTGGCTCTCGCTAGCGAGCTTTTCCTTCAAAATCGCAAAATGTGATAGGTCGAGAGCGACAAACATGATGTCCCTCCAGGAAAGTACGCGTTTTCACACATGAAGATGGCGACGTCGTCACCTCCGTCATCTCTTTTTTTATTTTTTTTGGATTTTTGTGTTCCAGGACGTCGACGTTGAAGTTAAGGTCTAAGTCAATGAATTATTATCATTAATCTAGTTCGACAACATCAGTAAGAATTGCAGGCTGGCAGCGATGGAACATTTTAGCTTCTGTAAAAAAAATGAGGGTCATCGTTAACCACGGTTTGGCAGATCGAACGATCTTTCAAGCTCCAAGCTAATATGAGGAGGAGAGCGACATCTCGTAGACGCGGCTCACTCTCGTCCACATCTATCTTGAGCCGAACCTAAAGGTGCCTTCGTTTTGCAAGGAATGAATGATTTAGAAACCATATTCTTAAAAAATCATGGCCTGTGAAAATGAATGAATGAAAAATATTTTCGTTGTCCACAAAAGCATTTAGAAATGTATTTTCGTCGACAATGAAAATAATTTTTTATCGACTAGTTATTTCAAGCGATGCAAGCGATCGTTTTAAAGAAAATACTTTCTAAATCATTCATTCTTGGGAAACAAACGGAACCTTAAATTCCCGATCCTTCCTTTTCTTCCTTTGGGTAGCCATTATATATCGAAATCATGGTATGCCAGCGGCAAGGAAAGACTGTTGCCACATATGCAAGTGAAATCTTTGACAAAATGATTCGATTTATACGCGTACATCTTAAAACAATGCATAATCCCCAATATCTATTTCCATTCCTTTATATTCGAAACTTACCAAATACCACAATGAACAGGAACGAGGTCTAATTCCCATTCCACTCTTCTAATTCCCTGTGAACAAACAGTTTTGATGATTTGTGGTCATCACTGATGCATTACTTGAGGAAGAACTGAAAATGTAGAGCTGAGTACAGGAAGTCGAGGAACTCCAAAGAAGCTTTTTATAGACAAAAGAAGAGCTTTTTTAGCTTAGACTGGGGGATCAAAACACTGCTTTCTTTAATTAGAAGGTTTAAATTAGAACTTCAAAAAAAAAAAACTCTGTTAGGGTTCTTTAGACTGAGGATGGAAGGCAAATCGAAAGCCACAAACTCATCGGTGGGGAGGCAGTGAACTACTACCGAAAGATGCTTGGGTCCTCTCAGTCCTGTCCTTCGAATACTGGTTAGGTGCTAAAGGGATCTTTTGCAGTTCAGGTTAAATGCAGACCAAGCTTTTTCTCTCCTTGAACTTGTTACTCCATTAGAAGTTAAGGCTGTGCTTCGGAGTACGTATGGAGACAAATCTCCTGGTCCAGATAATTTACCCTTAGATTGTTCACCAATGCTTTCTTGTTGTTTCTTGTGCACTCGAAGCTTTCACCAGCATTGTCTCAACTACTCTCTTGGGGCGTCTCCTTTAGGTTTTACTAACTTTTGGACGGAACTACAGGGATTTTCTTGTAATTGCGGTGGGAAAGTATGTTCGGGACCCGCATATGACAGCGAAGTTAAAATCACGGGGACCAAGATTGAATAGTGGTCCATACTTTAGAGACCACTCTTACAATTCCCCCCCGTAATTTTTCACTTATTCGACTTCCGTCTTGCATCTTGGTATCTTACTATTAAGATGCACGCGTGAGTTATTTTAAAAAAGTCTCACTTTCGAAAAATTAGTGTGATGTGAAACCATTAATTTATCGACTTAAGCTTTTAATTGAAAATAGGTTTCATTAAATATGTTTCTAGGCTAGAACTTATATTCTCTCTCGGTGATTTCTAGTGTAGGGGCTTTTGCTCTGCACTCCCAACACTTATTCAATGTTTCCCATCTACATTTTCATCAACAATAAAAATATTTTTCATTCATTCATTTTTATAAACGATATAAGCGATTGTTTTTATAAAAATATTTTTCAAATCATTCGTTTTCCGCGAAATAAACGGAACCTTAGAATCACGATTGAGGATTAGATTTTTAGGGACCAAATCTCTCTCTCAAAAAAAAAAGAAAAAAAAGGTTAAGACGTGGACCAAAATTGATTAGGAGCATTTTTAGAAATTCCGATTATTGCCCCCTTAATATTTCCGCTCTGCATCGATCTCAAAGTCGAGCGTGCTAATCTCGAATTCCTAAGAAATAATTTCCGTCCCTACCGAGACCAAAACCCCGAAATCGCGACCCGAGATTAGTTTAAGGATCAAATTTACGGTGACGGAAAAAAAAAAAGAAAGGACTATGAGGACCAAAATTGAAGAGGGGCCAATGGTACATGGCCACTTTTGTAAATTCCCCAAAATTGAAAGGGATTAACAAAATGAGATTTTAAGGAAAGAGCATGTACAGCTTTCCTCGTACAAGCACTCCCATGCTATGAAACATTATAAAAATGTGCAATTATTGCCTCAAGCGTGTATCACATCGCCTACCGAAGTCTCCTCGCAGGGCTTCCTCCGTTTTGAAACGTTCCTTCTCCACGGAGAAATCCCCTTCCAGATCTTCCTTTCACCCCCCCACGAGCCCACGGAGAATTCCTTTAGCTCATGTCGAATCTTTGACGGCTGATCGATCCGATCGATCCATCAGTCACCGGTCACCGCGTTTCGTCCTCCCCCGGTCGGCGGCAGAGCCCGCTTGTTCGCCTGGGTGGTTTCTCATGGTCTTTAGGTAAGGATTCTTGGGATTTTCTTGGGATTCGTGGGATTCTCTTTTCTGGGTCCGGGTTGGTGTTCTTGGATACGTTTCGGGTGATTCTTTGTCGACCCTTTTTGATGGGTCCCTTCCTTTTGCTTCGAATCTTGGCGTTGAACGTAGCAAGAGGAGGGAAAGGAAGGTGGCGAAGACGCAGGTATGGCAACCGTGCAAAAAGAAGAGATCTTGATCCGCATGCTGAAGCTCGAGCTTGAATTGTGATTCTCGAGAGAGAAGGTGAAGGGAGAGCTTGGAGGAGAGAGGGGAGGAGGGAAGATGTCGTCACGAGCGAGCAGTAGCGGGAGGACGCGCGTCGGGAAGTACGAGCTTGGGAGGACCCTGGGAGAGGGGACTTTTGCGAAGGTGAAGTTCGCGAGGAACATCGAGACGGGGGACAATGTGGCCATCAAGATCCTGGATAAAGAGAAGGTTTTGAAGCACAAGATGATTGGTCAGGTATGGTGAAAGTTTGATTACGTTCTTGTGGAATGAGATTATCATGCGTCGGCTTCGCTTTGAGCGTTATAGAACCCAAGTGTGCAGTAATTACTTGATTGCGGTAGGATGGTATGGGGAGACTGTCGTGGCTCGATGTGATTAGTCGGGAGTTTGAAGAGAGACCCCAACACGCAACGCAAAAGCAAAAAAAAGAACAAGAAAAAAATATCACGCGGATATTGTCTGACTTTTTGGTTGGTTGGTTGAGGGGAGATAGGGTGGACGTGGGATGCGCGGCTTACTGCATTCTTGTCGAAGCATATTACGTTGTTTAACTTTTGAGGTAGTCTTGTGAGATGGACCCTTTAAAATGGAGGTCATTTGAATGGATGAGGGAATGCTATTTGTGATTTGAAAATTCGATACTTTGCTTTTTTCAGTATACCCTCATATCCTGATAGTGGCTGTGTGATATATACAGCTGTTTCATCCCATTATATAGGTATGCTGAAGAAAGAAAACCAGGTAATAGATGTACTTGACATTCTGAGTTGAACCATTCTAGTATTCTTCAAACAGGTAGAGGCAGGATAGCTCAATTGAAAGAAGAAAATTGCATCTGAAATCATTGACGGCAGGCTAATTTTTCCTGCCATTCTTTACTAATGAGAAAGAAATAGATAATGTACCAACAAGAATCTTATTATATTTGATGAGGAGACATGGCACATATTGTCAATCATACGGGCAATCCTTTAGGAATGTTTTTGCATCCTATGGTATTTCGTACTATAACACTGTTCTGTTGGCTTTCTCTCCTCGAAAGTGTTCTCACGGGGCACATTCTTTGTTGGATTTCCAAATCCATAAACATACAATTACATGTGAGTATATCATGTGTAGACCCTCGGAAAATGCTAGTTTTTGCTGCCATTCTGCCTCTTTGTAGTTATTGTCATTAGTGTTGGTGGTAGCTAACTATCTCAACAAGTAATTTTGCTTTCCTTTGCTATGTGGCTGTGAATTTTAACATCTCAAACTGGCCGATTATCTTACCTATTACTGTTAGTTCTGGCGAAATGACTTGTCAAGATTCATGTTCAATAATGATACATACCCATCGTGTCAAGGTATATATAGTTTGATTACCGAATCCCAAAATTTGGAATAGAGAAAAGAGTCGGTATTTTAAACTGAGAAACTTGCTTTTATCTGGAAATGGATCGAGGAAGCAAATTTTTCCTGGCTTACTCTAGCCTATTGATTTAATTTATTGCCTTTTTATTTAATATTACTGATAATTCACTTGATCATTCATAATCATTCATTTGTTGCAACGGTTTTTATTACAGTATAGGATGATGGACTCTCTCTCTGTAATCTCATACATGATTTGCACAGTCACTTCTGCAAAATCAAAAATCATGAATCAAACTGTCACTTAATCTTATTCAGGAAGATTCAGTGCTGTTTTCTGTACTAATCTGGCTTCTCCGCGGCCAGAAGAAGCTAGTTAGCCATTGCTATGTCTTTGTTGAATGTAATAACTAAGTATTATGGTTTGCGTGTCTACTAAAGATACTTCTACTGTATATCCTTCAATATCTTCATATTTTTACATATTGGTATTGCATTGTTTGTGATGCGGTTTTTCTCTTCTGCCAGTCAGAAGATTATGTTGTTTGAATTTGTGTAGCATCGTCTTACTGATGTTTTCCTTCTTCTGATGTTATTTTTATTTTCAGATTAAACGAGAAATTTCAACAATGAAATTGATCAGGCACCCAAATGTCATCCGCATGTTTGAGGTTAGACACTAGATACTTTTTCCCATGTTTCTTTCGATCATCATGACCTCATGATTACAATTTTTACGGTTTTTTTCCCATAACGTAATATGTATGTTTATTTAAGGTTCTTACGTTTTCATGACAGAGTGATTGATGTACTTTAAACTGCTGTAGGTGATGGCTAGCAAGATGAAAATATACATTGTGTTGGAGCTAGTAACTGGTGGCGAGTTATTTGACAAAATTGTGAGGCAATAGTTGCAATTTCCTGTTTCCTTTCAGTTACAATCGGGTCTCTGACCTATCTTTTATTGGGCCAGGCAAGCAGAGGTAGGTTGAAAGAAGATGAAGCGAGAAAATATTTTCAGCAGCTCATCAATGCTGTGGATTACTGTCATAGCAGAGGTGTCTTCCACAGGGACCTGAAGGTGACATTTCTCTTCCTATGTGTTGATTGTGAGCATGTACCTTGTTCACCAGAATTCTACATTAAGTGCTCAGTTTTTTATTGATTAACTTCGTTTGAAAATCACAGCCAGAAAATTTGCTGTTGGATGCTAATGGAACTCTTAAAGTTTCAGATTTTGGACTGAGTGCCCTCCCTCAGCAAGTTCGGGTAAGCATTGGTTCATCGCTCCAGTTTTTTAGTCATTCAAGAGCAAAGATGCTTAAAAGGTGGCATATTGCGCGCCTTTATTATCTTATCGGAGGTTTGAACGGCGGTGCCATTCATAGGATCCTTGTTTTTGTTTGCACAGCACTAAAGAATTATTATTGGTTGAGAGCTGCTTATAGTAGGATCTTCGGCAGTGATATGAAACCAACACTGTCATTGCTTTTGTGTATTCCCAACTCTTATTTGGCATCTATAGCTGGATACCATCAGGCATACTTTAAGTCACAAGACAAGTTCTGAACTCTGTTCCTTCTCTGTGTTCCTTAGGATGATGGACTACTTCATACTACTTGTGGAACACCAAATTATGTTGCTCCTGAGGTATTGCAAGATTTTCTGCTAATTTAAATTACAATTCTTGTTTGCCATAAGGCATTCACTTCAATATGCCCTCCTCAATTCCAGGTTATTAACAACAAGGGCTACGATGGGGCAAAGGCAGACCTGTGGTCATGCGGCGTGATTCTTTTTGTCCTTATGGCTGGCTTTTTGCCCTTTGAAGAATCCAATCTAATGGCATTGTACAAAAAGGTTGGTGCTTCCATTTATTCTACATTTATTGTCTAGTGTAAGCAATACAACCATCCCACCAGTCAATTAAACATTAGATCCACATCACATTACAGTGACATTCCTGCAGTATGAGACAAAATTGCAGCATACACGCTCATAGAATTGAGGTTCTGATTAAATGCATGAATAAAAGACTTTCCTCTGTTAACTGTTCAGTTAATATCAAGACCAGGAATTTAAACTATTAAGTCAGTTGGGGTGAGAGATAGAGCTATATAATCCGAAATTTAATCAGTGTTGTGGTTATTCCATATGGATAGTCATAGGAACATGGTCACTTCACATTTTATAGTTTAATTTTAAAAGCAAAACCTTAAATAACTACGCAAAGAACTGTAAAGTTTATTTCTTCCCAAAAACGAATCAACAAACTGATAAAATCTCAAAGGATCAAAAAGATATCATACAAGTACATGTATAGCTGTTATCAGATCCAAGAAGTGAGAGCTTCATTTGCATCAGCAGGTTGCCTGTTGGCTTGTCATTTGCTGGCTTAGGAAGGTTTTATTCACCAGGATCATTGCATCTTTGTGCTTTATTTTCTCCATGATTTTCTGTTTTGCTTGTATTGCATCCGTCACAAGTGAAGTTGACCGTATAAGATTTCTGTCATTGCAGATTTTTAAGGCTGACTTCACATGTCCTTCGTGGTTCTCCTCAAGTGCAAAGAAGCTAATTAAAAGAATTCTGGATCCTAATCCATTGACTGTATGTGCATTTCTTGTACTCTTTTTCTTTACCTGATAATTTTTGGAATTTGGTAGGTTTTCTCTTGTACTTTGAGAAAGGATAGGAAGGTACTATTTTAGAGAGTTCCTTGCTCATGTTTCGTTTGCTTTACCATCACCATAATGGCATGGAACAGCGGATTACAATTGCGGAGGTCATTGAGAATGACTGGTTCAAGAAAGGATATAAACCTCTAGTTTTTGAACAAGCCAACGTGTGCCTCGATGATGTGAATGCAATCTTCAATGAATCTGCTGTAAGATTTTTTCCTTCAGTTCTCCACATTCTGCCTTGATGTTCTGTTTCTCTTGTGGCATCATAATATGACTCGAACTTGATGCGTTCTTGGCAGCAGGACCCACAAAACCTCGTAGTGGAAAGGCGTGAAGAAGGGCCGATGGCCCCTGTCACCATGAATGCCTTTGAACTCATCTCTACATCGCAGGGTCTCAACCTTAGCACACTTTTTGAAAAGCAAATGGTATGTTCGCTCATAACAAGATGACGGTGATAATTGGAACATTTTCCTTATGTTTGATGAACAAACATGAATCTCTTCCTCTGAGACCTTCAATTGCATTTGCATGATGAAATTAATTTGGACAGTGAAATTGATAAGGACTCTGTTACTGCACTAAATGAAGACTAGGAGTACTTCAGGGTCGTTCTCCGTTTGGTTTATCACTAATTTTGATGGGTACTCTCATACTCAGTGCAAAACATTGTTACAGATTCCAAGCCCCTTTGAGTTGCTCGAGCAAAACATTTAGAATGATGTCTCCATTCTTTTTCCAACTTGCATTCCTCTTTATTGTGCATTTAACCTTGTTTTTCCATCATTGAAATTTGAAACTAGATCAATTGGTGAGAAATTTGACAGCTGATGTACCCTGAATTCTAGGGACTTGTCAAACGTGAAACGAGATTCACATCAAAATGTCCAGCTAACGAGATAATTGCGAAGATTGAAGAAGCTGCTATGCCATTAGGTTTTGATGTGAAGAAGAATAACTTCAAGGTATAAGATTACCTCTCTCTCTCTCTCTCTCTCACAAACACCCCCCCCCCTTCTCCTTGTTTTTCTCTCTCTCTTATCACCCCCACGTATGAGCATTTAGCTGGAGTCATCTTTTATTTAGCACAGCAATGACCCGTATCAGTTTTATGTTAACATAATTCCCGCATTGACCATGTTTTTGATGTTCATAGTCCTCTTCTCTACATTATCAGCTGAAGGAAAATAATGAAGAACCATGTAGAATATGAAGGACCCTAAACTCTTAACCTATGCTCGGTTTCCTGTTGCAGATGAAGCTGCTTGGAGAGAAGACTGGACGGAAAGGTCATTTAGCTGTTGCGACAGAGGTAAGCTATTGTTTCTTTTATTCGGTGTAATGGTGCTCGCAAACAATTCTATTCTAAACTAAAATACTTATTCATAACAAGTGATAGTTAAGCACTTCTTTGCAGATTTTTGAGGTGGCCCCTTCACTATACATGGTTGAACTGCGGAAGTCTGGTGGAGATACACTGGAGTTTCACAAGGTATAAATTTCAATCTGAATGTTGATCTTTAAGTTAATACATTATTTGAACTCTTTAATCCTTATGCTCTCTATTGGTTATTGTGCAAATTACTCTTTCAAATGGACGTGGCATTTCTCACACGGATTCATTTTGAAGACAAGCCTTAATTAATTTTCTAACTCGCGATGTTTTCTTTTTCCCGTCCTTTAGTTTCTTTTTTTTTTTTTGATTGAGTCTCTGACAAGCTTCATTTATGCAGTGTGGTGCTTCAACACACACCAATGGCACTAAGTTGGTCTAGCACATTATTATGACATCTTTGTACACATAAAACTTAAATGGAAAATCACAAGATCCATCCTCAACTGTGCTCCCTAGATGAAATACTCTCTTCATATTTTCAGACCTACATATTGTATCTCCCCCAACTGAAAAATACTCCAATGCAAAAGGTGAGGATGATAATTGTAGGTTTCAAAATATGAGAAGGGTATTTGGTACGAGGAGTATAGTCGAGGAAGATATTTATAATTCTCAATAGCTTGAAAGAGAAAAGGGAGAGATACATTTCCCGAACAAGTTCCTGGAATGCAGAGTTTTGTTTGTATCATTGTCATGTTTTATTTGATTGATTTATAAAAATTCGATGTTTGCACTTTTATGTCAATTCGATTTGGGTCCCAACCTTATGCACCACAAACCTATTTTCTGCAGTTTTACAAGAACCTTTCAACTGGACTCAAGGATATTGTCTGGAAAACAGATGACGCAATCCAGGAAGAAACTCTCAGTGGTAAGAATGCTCCAGACGTTGGATGTAAAATTCTTTCCCTTATTTGTTGGATCTTAATTTGCCATAGGCAGATGGACAGTTTCAGCACTTTGTTTCTGTCACGTAATCATCCTCTAGTTGCATCTTAGACAAGGTTGCAAATTGCGACATTGTGCGATCATGTGGGTAGCCTTTTATTCATGCTTTCCTACTAGATAAATTAAGTTGAACGTGAATCAAATGTTTATGTTCATAACACCATTCGCGCGCACATGCACTCACTTTAATTATTCACAAATTATTCACGCATCAAATGTGAGTGGATTTTTGGTAATTGTTTGAACTGCGACATCATTAATCCCCGCTCTTCGGCTGATTGGAGACACTTTTTGATTAGTTACTGTTGAAGGTGTGTGACGAATTTACTCCTCTTCCGTATGGTTTGTCCATTACAGGTATCGTGGATGCTAGATCTTGATGGTTGTTTACCTCACATACTTATAATGTCGGCGGACGAACGAATTGGCTTACTTTTTGTTCTTGATTTTTCTATACTGGATTGAAAACTCGGTAAATATCATAGATCGGACTATTCTTGCATTTTCATGTGGAATTCTGTGAATCATAGTAATATTGGATTTGGAGCTTTCTCTCTTTACTTGCGTGCCGTGCATTCCGCCGTTGAGTCGGGCTGTTATTTCATTGAGCAATTCGTTAGTTACTTGGTTGTTTAGATAGTGGCCTTTTGATCCACCTTCAGGCTTTGTTGTTTCCTTCCTGAAATGAATAAAAGATGGGTATGTACTTTATGTACTCTTGAAAAAAAAAAAAAGGCAACTCGTCCGCTGTTAGACGACGAGGGACCAGCGAGCCCTCGATGTTGCGAGGTGAGGCCCCAAAAGCCCTAGCCGTCGGCGGGGGGCCAGCATGAGCCCTCTCTCTCTTAGGATGCGTTTTTAGTGTACAAGGAATCAAATCAAAAGTTCGTTATCTCGTTTGCATGAGGCGCTGAAGATCTCATTGATCATGCGTGAAATGTAGAGCATTTGCAAATGAGAAAGAAGCCATTGTGTAGGGTGCTGGAAAGCAACCATTTCGTTCCTATGTCCACTTGTGCCGAGTCTTGCGTTGTGTACGAAATGTGAGTTTTGAACTTTTTAATTTGATTCAATCAAGTTGTTAACCTTTATCAAAAAATGGCATTAAATCTAAAAACTATTGTTTTTTTGGGTCATGTAAATGATTGTCAAAAAGACTTGATTGTACTTTATGTGACAGGTCTAGGACTTAATTAAATCGACTGAAATGTTTCAAACTTTGTTGCATTCCGCATGTAAGTTTTAAGACTTTTGGTGCAATGTTTTCATTACAAATTACACAAAAATCGGGATTATTGTAAAAAATGTCTTAAATTTGTTATACTTTTGCTAATTCAGTTATAAACTTTTTAAATTTATCAATTGAATTCTAAATATTTTTATGTTTTGTCAATTGAGTCAATCTGGGTAATTTTAGCTAGAAATTGCTTACGTAGATACTGGTCATCTTACGTGACACTGCAGTGCTAATGTTGACAATTTTTTAAATAACATTTTAACATTTTTTTGAATTGGCTTTATCTTTTCTTTTCTCTTTTTTTTTTCTTATTCTTCTTCCAAGCCCGGTGAGGATAGTGGCCCTCTCTTGTGACTGGCGATGAGTCACCCGGCAACCCTCACCAAACTTGGTAGGAAAAAAAAAAGGAAAAGAAAGAAAGAAAATTATCCGCAGCGGCTGCGTTGGCTTGCGCTCTGGTCCCCCCACGAAGGGATCAGAGTTCAAACCCCAGCGTAGTCGTTAGGGATTCTTAAGTATGACGCCGTGGTGGTGAATCCTGTGCTAGCGTCACTCGAGGACTAGTCGTGCATCACCGCCGGTTTATAGCTGAGTCATCGCTTGCCGGTCGCGCGGACACCTGGATTATAAAAAAAAAAACAAAAAAACAAAAAAAATTATAAAATTATAAAAAATTGTCCACATTTGCGCCGACTGTCCTACGTGCCACTATTAATGTCCACGTAAGCAATTTCTGGTTAAAATTGGCGGCAAAACGTGAAAATGTTTCTGAATTGATAAAAATGCAATTAGTTTAGGATCTTTTGGATAACTTTTTCTAAGAAAATCCCGGAATAAAAGGACCTCCATAACTATTAATCAGGTGCACATTCTGCCATCCTCTTGATCTTTCCAGCCATACTCTCCTCCATAACTATTAATCAGGTGCACATTCTGCCATCCTCTTGATCTTTCCAGCCATACTCTCCTCCTCTATCCTCAAGTTTATGACCAGCAGGGAATGCTTGCCGAACACACTTTTGTCCTCGTTTCTTCACAAACTCTTTTTTTTTCTCACTATAACCGTTGATGCCTTTTATTCAGTTGTAATTGCATGAACATATGAGGCATACAGTCGATGTATCACTTGAATTGGTTCAAAAAATTCGAAAATTTCCTATAATACACCAAAATAACAGGAATTATGCTGTGCCTTCATGTATTCTACGGTTCCTTTTTTTCATTGTATTGCGAAGATATCTTTAAATATTGAATAATACGTAGAAATATTGAGATTCCTTAGAACGAGTCACGATGCTTTCAAGTACTTAACTTGCACTTAACCATAACCGGCTCAATGTTATATAGTCGTGTCGGAAATTGTTAGGGTTAATACCACGAAAAACCCTAAATTGGTACACTTATGACACATTTACCCCAAACTATTTTTTTGACTATAAAAAATTCCAAACTAGTATACCTGTGATAATTTTATCTTGAACTATTTTTTTGACCACCAAAAACCCCAAACTAGTACACCTATGATAATTTTACCTTGAACTTACCACAAAAAACCTAAAACTAGTACATATGTGACAATTTTACCTTGAATTAAATATTTTTATTTTTATTTTTTTCGAAATTTTATTTATTTTTATTATTCATTTATTTTTTTTTCATCTTCAACCTCTGGTCGGTCGCCGATCCGGCGACTGGCCAGAGGCGGAAGCCGGCAAAGGCTGCCCTCGCCCAATCCGACGAGGGCGACCCTCGCCGAATCTGGCAAGGGCGGCCCTCGCCGAATCTGGCGAGGGCGGCCCTCGCCCGACTCAGGAGAGGGCGGCCCTCGCCCGGCGCAGGCGAGGGTCGCCCTCGCCAGATCTGGCGAGGGCGACCCTCGCCTACGTCGGGCGAGGGCGGCCCTCGCCAAATCTGGCGAGGGAGGGCCCTCGTCGGCGTCGGGCGAGGGCTGTCCTCGCCCGACTTAGGCGAGGGCTGTCCTCGCCCGACTTAGGCGAGGGCGACCTTTGCCTGCATCGAGCGAGGACCGCCCGACGCCGGCGAGGGCGGCCCTCACCAGATGCCGGCTTCCGCCTTTGGCTGATTGCCGGTTGCCAGACCGGCCAAAGGTTGAAGGTGAAGAAAAAAAAAGAAAAGAAAAAATTCAAAAAATAATATTAAAAATTAGTTCGGATAAAATTGTCACATGTATACCAGTTTGGGATTTTTTGTGATATGTTCGGGGTAAAATTGTTACAGGTGTACTAGTTCGGGATTTTTTTATGGTCAGAAAAATAGTTTGGGGTAAATGTGTCACAAGTGTACCAGTTTAGGGTTTTTTGTGGTATTAACCCAAATTGTTATCCCTTGTGCCAAAACTTATGATGATTTTTCAATTATTGATGTTGTAAAAATGATACCAATTATTCACATGTCTCGTTTTCCTCACCAATCTAGCAATGTATATTATTACATTATTATTCATTTTTGTAACGAAAAGACATCTTCATATTCTGATTAGGGTCAGTACCACTAAAAACTTCAAACTGGTACACTTGTGATAAATTTATCCAAAACTAATTTTTTGACCACAAAAAATCCCAAACTCATACTATTGTGATAAATTTACCCTCTATTAGTTTTCATTAAATTTTACCATCAAATTATTGAGTAAAATTACATGTGGCAGTTGCCGGGTGTACCAACTTGGAGTTTTACCCTCCGTTATCATAGTTATATCAGTTTGTGAATTTTCATGATATTAATCCAATTTAATGAAAACTAACAGAGGGTAAATTTGTTAAAAAAATGTACCAATTTTGGATTTTTAGCGGTAAAAAAATTAGTATGTGGTATATTTGTCATAGTTGTATCAGTTTGGAGTTTTGGGTGGTTAAAAAATTAATTTCGAATAGATTTGTCACGAATATACCAGTTTAGGGTTTTTTGTGATATTAACCTTTTTGATTATTACATTCGATAAAAGTGGAACAAAATCGAGGACGAAAAAAGAAAAACAAAACCATATAGAAAATAACAAGGCTAACAATAGTCCTACCAAAAAAGCTTAAGATGCTAGAATAGAGAGCCATCAATGTATATCAAGCGCATTTTAGCTAACAATATGCTTGATATACATTGTTGACTCATCATCCTAACAACTCAAGCTACTAGGTTGGGTATCTAATCGGCTTATAAAGATGTTTCAACGGGATTTTCCGAGCAATGTGGGACAAGATTAACAATAACCGTCGTAACGGCGTCGCTCTCATTTTCATTCCTAATCTTATTTCCCCCTCATTTATGGAGCCAACGGTTAAAGATCTAGGCAGAATCGATCCCAATTGAGAAATTCATGACACATTAGAAAAATTTTACCATGAGAAAATTGTCTTTCTGTTAGACTTTATGTAGAAGTTAGACTTTGCATATGAGCTGAAAAGAAAAGAAAAGAAAAGCCAACACCATACACTATCAATTTCTGAAATGCTGTCTGAATAATGTGCACATTACATAAGCCAAAGCGGAAACTCACATCATATACGCAAATCAACAGTCAGTTTTCATCTCCTTTTCTTGCTATTGACAAAACAGAAGGCAGATTGGAACATGTCAAGATGCACCAAGCACAAACTGAGAAACTATAGTACAAAAATTTTCCGAGCGATATTCAGATGTGATTAGAGCGCACGGTGAAATATCGTATAGGAATACCCATGGCCATCGTTCAAACTCGATCTCTTAGCCGAATTTTTGAGATCCGTCGCTCTCCGAGCAAAGAAGAAGGTTCGGGTCTTGCCCATCTTTGCACTTAGCTAAAGAGGGCATTCTGAGAGATGAACACACCCCAAGCTTCCTGAAAGTCATAGCAGCAATCGCTGAGCATCACTTAACGACGCCGACATCGAACACGCTCATGGTTAAGTTGAGAAGAACAGTTTTTTTTACCTGGAGGATCGAGAAGGCCTTCTGGGCGACGTACTTTTGCCGATCCGTCGCCCCTTTCTGCTGGAGCTTGTCGGGGTGGAGACACAGCCTCGCTCGCTGGTAAGCCTTCTTCACTTGAGAGCCCTCTATGAGACTCATCAAGGGCACCGAGCTCCAACCGCTGTTCGGCCAGAGGATCTGAAACCAGCCACGCCCCCCGCGAGCCCCGATGTGAGCAAATACTAAAGGCTCAAAAAAAAACGCGAGATGGGTTCGGGGAAAGAAAGAGAGAGAGCTAAGTACCTGATGTAGTGTCGAGAGGAGCAGCCGGATGTTTGTTTCTTTGCCGACCGACCATGCCCGTAAGTTCTGATCCAACAGCTCCATTTCCTTCTACACGACACGAGCCGTTAGCATCTATCATCTATCAAACTGCAAGCAAAGCTCAAAGTTCGCCTTTACTTGCACAAAAGTTAGTGACAACGCCGTCGAAAAGACATTATGCCAGGGATTCTTAGATCCATTGGATGCAGAGTAAGTGTTTTCGATCGATACTCTTCCTCAGGCCAAAGGACTAATGGTCGTGCAGAACAGTCGATTTCTTTCGAACGCATTGTATGCCATCTCATTAATTTGAAGTTTCTTGTACAGTATAGTTTAAATGCAATGGACATAGATAAGGAATAGCTCACATCTTCGTCTGATCGCGTGCCGCTGTCTTCTCCCGTCTGCTCATCTTGTTCGTCCTGACAAATACAGAAATGCGAGGCCTCATAAGAGTTTGGACCGACGCAATTTACTTGTAGCCGATCTCATTTCCTATGTCTAATCATGTTGGGAAAACAATGTCACTTAGATAAGTGCATATCTGCTGCATCAGTACTGATTGATTTGCTTAAAATTGTTTACCTCTGAACATTGCATCTTGCTATGTCTGCTTGTGTCAAGAAATTCACAAGCTTTTGAAATCTCTTCAGAATGACAGACAATAAAGAGATCGATCGTCAGCCTCGCATCGCCGAAATAATTAGCCAAATTGGCCCGAGTGCTGGTCGAGCTAATATTAGTAACCGTACCTTCGGTTTTGGGAGAGTTCTGCTTCCCGAGCTCCGTCTCGCTCCATCCGTCTTTCCCGTCGCCCGGCGCTTGAAACTTCTCCTTGGCCCACGCGATCGCCTCATCGATCCCCAATGCATCGCAGGAGCCGTCTCGGCGACTCGAAGTACCGATCTCAATGACGAACGAACCCGATATCTCATCTTCCTCTTGGTCCTCTATCTCTCTTTCCCGGACCACGTGAACCCGATCTCGGATGCTGAGGTTGTTGCCCTCAGGATCTTGACAGAGCGAAGAGATCACGGATGACGGGGAGTTGATCTCCATGTCATCGTCCTCGACCGATATTTTCATTCGCCGGCGCGAGCTCGGTTCTTCGGTAACGGATTCCGGCGATGGAACGGGCCGCGCAAAGCCATTGTACGAGCTTCTCGAGTTCGATTTGTGTTCTTGTTCGGTAAGTCGCTCGTCGGGCCATGAAGGCGGGCTGTAGGTAAATGCTGGAATTCCATGCTTCTTTAGATCATTGCCGGGAGCAGTTGCGATTGAATTCCATCGGCACGGCACGTTGATCGGCCTGTCAATATCGATCAACATGAAATTTTGATATAACTTTCGCGTACGTTGCATTTCTTGATGATCACTATTCCTGTTCAATCTGATCTCAACTTAGAACAACTTTTACATATAAACGATTTGATTTGTAATCTAAACTCACTTCAATTGAAAAATCAGAAAAATGGAGATCTCTCTTTAGTCGCAGCTGTTTCACCTGGAAACAGAACAAGTAAAAGTTCAGTATCTACCTGAGCTTGGAAGCGAAGGATGAAAGTCCGACGTCGTCCCCGATCACGGGCCGGAGAGGGCTCAGCTCCTCCGAGCTCAGCGCCGACGACGAATTCGACTTCGACTTCGACCCCGACATCACCTTCGAACCCGGCCTTGACCGCTCCCTCGACCTCCGGTCCCTATCCGACCCGAACACATCCCCATAGAACACCTCTGCCGCCGCCGCCGCCTGGATCCTGAACGCCGGCAGGCTCCGGCCGGACTTCTTCGCCGGGGAGGCGAACTCTGGCGGCCGGAACACCTCGTCGTAGAAGCTGGAGATGGGATCAGAGGGCGCGAAATCGCCGGAGAACTTGCGGAGGAGGACGGTGCGCGGCGGGCCGCCGAAGACGTCGGAGAAGTCGTCGGGGTTGAGGGACTCGGGGGGCGGCGCCCTCCCTGCGAGGTCCGGCGGCGGCGGGGGAGTCCTGGCGGTGGGCCGCGGCGGAGAACGGACGTGCATTCCCATGCGCATCCGCCAAGACTCGTCCATATCTGCTTACCAAGAAGAGAGAGGGAGAGCAAAGTGAGGCTTCGTATAGATATTGAGTGGGAGCAAAAGGCACTTTTTTTTGCATGTATAAGAGAACTTTGTCCAACTTTTGGGACCAAAAAGGAATAAAGGAGAAAAGTATTGGGCATGTTTCATGAACTTTATTATATGAAATTGGGATTCTACTATTTTATTTGTTGGCTAACAATCATCACATAAAAATTTAGTGATATTAGCAACAAAAAAAAAATGAAATGGATGGTATGAATGTATTGTTGTTCTTATAATGATATTTGTGAAACTTGATTTGACCATTTGAAAAAATAAATTTTTTTGATCTTGTTTGCTTGATAAGTTGGCTATTGATGTCCTTTGATTGAGGGGGTTTGAGTGGGGCTCCATTCATGTGCTTGATGTACTTTTAGTGCTTTATTTTCTTCTTTCTATTTTGTTAGCAAAAGGCAAACTTATCCTCTAGGAAGAAGCTGTATTTTTTTAACTTATAAATTAATTTTAAGATTGCATTCGTTTCTCGAAAAATGAATGATTTAGAAATAAAAAAAATGAAAATGAATGAACGAAAATATTTTTATTATCCACGAAAATATTTAGACATAAATTATTATTAATAGTAAAATATTATTCATTGACTAATTATCTTGAGCGATACTAGCCATCATCTTGGAGGAATATATTTTGCAAATCATTCATTTTTCGCAAAAATAAATAAAGCCCAACGAAACAAAAACTTGGAATGATTATATGAATGAATTATTGTTCTAATAATGACATTTATGAAATTTGATTTATTAGCTGACCACTTGAAAAAAAATAAATTTTTTTGATCTTGTTTGCTTGATAAGTCGGCTATTGATGTCCTTTGATTGAGGGGGTTTGAGTGGGGCTCCGTTCATGTGCTTGATGTACTTTTAGTGCTTTATTTTCTTTCTTTCTATTTTGTTAGCAAAAGGCAAACTTATCCCCTAGGAAGAAGCTGTAGTATTTTTTTTTAACTTATAAACTAATTTTGAAGGTGCGTTTATTTCTCGAAAAATGAATAATATAAAAATAAAAAAAATAAAAATGAACGAACAAAAATATTTTTACTATTCACGAAAATGTTTAGACATAAATTATTATTGATAAGAAAATATTTTTCACCGACTAATTATCTCGAGCGATACTAGCCATCGTCTCCGAGGAATATGTTTTGCAAATCATTCGTTTTTCGCAAAACAAGTAAAGCCCGACGAAACAAAAACTTGGAATGTTAGAATATCAACCTTTCGGCCCTTCTCACCACCCGCCTTGGTGGCGCTGCTGGAGCGCGCACTCTTCCTCTCGCAAAAGGTTGAGTGTTCGAATCTCGGGCGCCGCAGGGTGACTTAACCGGTGGCACGTGTGTGGTGGCTAGCACGTATCGCCCCCAGGGTTTATTCCCCGGCTGTCGGCCGTGCGGGGGTTCCCTAGGTTACCAAAAAAAAAAAAAACCTTTCGGTCCTTCCTCCTTTCATTGATATAGGGTCGGGAAAGAACGATTGGCACTTGCGGCCCTTCCAGACGCCATCGGAAGACCCCACATCCGTTGCAGGAAAATCCAGGCTCGAGTCATGGTTGTTCGCGCCACTCGCGGCTCGAAGGCTCGAGAGCGGCAAAGCCCATCACCATTGCTCCACCGAAACTCTTTCGTCACATGAATAAAGCTCGCGATCTCGTAAAAGGCGGATGACCTTTTTTGGCTGAATTTTCTATCCTCGTTCAGTCAGAATCGTATTAAGCAAAATTTCTATCGCACTTTTGACTGTGAAATGACGTGGGAAATGAATGATGGGATGGGTATCGTGTGGATGATACGATCATGACTGTTGGTACCACGCTTTGCTAACCTGGAAAGGGCGTCTGAGTGGTTGGATGGTGGGGGCCAGAGCCTACCTCCTCGATGAAGTATAATGATCATCGCAGCACATCGCTAAGTGGAAATTTTTTCGTCTTTATTTTTATTTCCCCCCTTTTGATTATCTTGAACTTTAATTAATTCTGCATCTTTCTTGTGTGTTTTCCCCTCCTTATATTTCGTTTCGCGATTAGGTGATATTGCCGAGACTAAAAACCGCATTTTCATCTGCCGAATCAGATCGGCCTATCTCGCGATCCGACCCGAGAAAGAAAATCGAATTTGAGATCTCATGCTGTTCGACGCGTCTGGCTCATCGGTCATCTCAACTGATCAATTCTTGAGTTCATTGTTTTTTTCCGGATGCTTTTAGTACGTCCTTACTCCAATTCTCAATCGATGTGACCGTGATTATCTTATCTTGTACGTTACCCCTTTCGGCAAAGAAAAGACATCGGAAGGAGAAGAGCAACGGACCAAAAATTGTATCGATGGCATCAAATCAAGAGGCATGTCTTGATATTTTGGGAGAAATTACAATGTGGTCGCACGCAAGCATCGTCACTCTGTATATTTTCATTAAGAACCACTCGTGTCGTGTTAAATTTTTGCCAATTACCATTTTTTTATTATCTCATTTCTCCGGTTCTCATCTTATCCCTACAATGATAACGCCAGATAAATTAAGCAAAAATATATATGGATTTATCTAAAAAAAATTGCACCACTCTAAGCGAGTGTGTGAGAATTAGTTCATTTTAAATAGACGAACAAATGAGTAGGATTTTCTTCTATTTTTTTTTTCACTAAAGTACCTTGGTTTGAACTTGAATCACTGAACTCCTTTCAACTTTGCACTGGAGAAAATAAACTAGTGAAAACCTAGTGCAAATTTGAATTTCAATCATTCAATGTATTGACCTTTTATTTATTTATTTACTTTAGCAACTGAGGCACTTTGATTGAAATCTGGCAGATTTTTCAATAAAATTTAAGCGCGACAATTACGCGATAGTCACCCAATTGTTCAAAAAATCGGTCATGTATCCATCAAATCGACAGGTTTCAATCAAAGTGTATCAATTGCAAACAATAAAATGAAAATTTAGTGTCTTTGATGATTGAAATCAGGTCGGTGATGCGATTGCAAGTTCCACAACTTAGTGACCACAGGTGGACTTTACCCAATGTTTGTCACATTTGTCTTTTATGCTTATCTAACATATCTTTAACACTCACTATTAGGGAGGGAAAAATAATGGTATTAGTCTTACTTTCATTTCAATCACTATCTTAGAACTGGCACATGTAACACTTATCTATAGATAACTTTTTTTTCTATAAAGACTAGCACAGGAGAACATGTTTTGCCTGTGAAAAAAATAGAATATTAGGCTCCGTTTGTATCGCGAAAAATATGATATTTCTGGATAATATTTTTCGAAAAAATAACAATATTTTTCAGTATTTGATAGAGACCTAAAAAGGAATTGAAAAATATTTTCTATCATTTGATCATAAAAAATTTGACTTTTTCTAACGTACATACGCTGTTCGGGGTCCACCGTATAAAGGATAGGACACTCATTTATAATGCCAAAAGTATCCCTACTTTTTTCATTGTGGTGAAAAGTGACACAAAAGTCGGCTTTTGACTTAATAATATGGGTATAGATACTACGATTAGTGACCATGGCGGACTTTACCCTATGTTTGTCATATTAGTCCTGTATGGTATTAGTCAGTTAATTTAGTCTAAGGTATCTTTTACATTCAATAACGAGGGGGAAAATACCGGTTCCCTTAATTCCATCGATTTCAAGTGGACAGAAATGCCACGGGACTCTTTATTTATTATATATTTTTCAAACATATATGTCACACAGATTTTCCTCTACTAAAATCTAACGAAACTAATGAAAGGAACAAAGTCGATAAAAACGATAAACTTTGCAAATTTGAATGCACGGGATGAAACTTTTAGGACTTGGGTGCATTATTGCGACAAGTTTCCGGACTCGTGCTACAATTTTTCTTAATATTATCATTATTATGTCTCAATTATTATTAGCATGAAAGAAATGGATTCCGCTGGTGCAATCCAAGCTGGGAGATGGACAAAAAGGGGTAGAGGCAGGTGAGGGCAAGGATGACTGATACCTCACGAGGAGACAATGCATGCCACAGCTTGACCGTGCTGAGGTCCCTTTACTTTGCACACCTCGCTCCCTTCTGCTTTGCACAAACACAAAGAGAGATTATTCCCCAATTAAGGATTTTGATTATTTCCTGATTAGGAGCTTAAGGATGTATTGTAATGCAAGAGGGATCACGCCAAGAAACGGGTCAATTCGGCTTTAAGACGACCAAATTCCTAGGAAAAGCTCAAAGCTTTTCGGTTCTTGTCGTGTGGTCCACAGCACAAGCAGAGGACAAGTATTGAACAGTGAATCTAGGTTTACAGCTTTACATGGTGGAGGACTAGACATCATCATGGAGGAGATCATTATTGCATCAACTTGGGTCGTAAGTTGGCAATCGTGGCTGGTAACATCCATTTTGTGATAATCCCCCGGTTTTATTATGATTATCTTTTGTGTAACTAATGAATTGTACATGCATAGATATATGCACGAGTGATTTGATTATAAAGGAATGGGATTACTTAGTTTTTTTTTTTGGTAAGAGTGGGATTAATTAGTTTATGTTCATGTAATTGCCATTATTACAAATTATCATATTTTGTGCTATGACCATTGCTTGTGTCTTATTTTGTAAGAAGAAATTGTCGAATTGGTTCTGAAAATATTGTTTGGATATCAATTCATTCCCGAACTTTCCGATTTTGCCAAGTTAGTCCTACACCTTTACGCAAAATTTCAATGTAATTTTTTTGGCCAATTCTAATCCAAAATCACTGATGTTAGAACAGCCGACGATGATTGGATTTCTACGCCAGCGGTTTCCAAAGAAGATTGGTCAGGAATGCTACATTCGAATCTCGTGCAAAGGTGCAGGATCAAATTGCTAAAATTGAAAAGTTAATGAGTAAATTGACATCCGTATAATAGGTTTAATACTAAATAAGTAATTTTGCTTATTTTGTGACATGTATACTTTACTTGTTCTTTTACGCATTTATTTAATTATATTTTTTTTTGAGAGAGAGAGAGAGAGAGAGAGAGAGAGAGAGAGAGAGAGAGAGAGAGAGAGAGAGAGAGAGAGAGAGAGAGAGAGAGAGAGAGAGAGAGAGAGAGAGAGATTCTTTTGTTGAAGTTAGTGGTTGAGAATGTCTTTCAAGTACTCATGCAATGGAAGAGGACTTTTATGTCTTATTGTAAATGGAGTTGTGTATTTGGGATGCTAGCACCAAGAAAGATACTTGCACTAAGAAAGAGTTGTGTCCTTGTGCATGAAGTACAACTATTATAACTGATGCACCACTACAATCCCCACCGAATAAACCTTGAAAATTACTATCGTGCGAACTCATATTATAGAAACGATGTAATCGGTAGAGTCGATCATGATATTAATATTATCTAAAAATTTATATTTTTATAGGGAAACACAATGAGTCATTGTAGTACTAGAAATTATTCATTGAACACTGTACATGTACTAAATTGCAGCTAGACTGTCGAATTAATGGGATCCTCATGAAACCCACTATTTTTAATGACACATTCACTTAAGTGCACCAATGTGAGAACTTCTCATATTAGTTCTAAACTTATTGTATTGATACTAATTTAGTCCTAAATTTTTTAATTGTAAATTTGATTATAAACCTTTGCACAAAATTCTAATGTAATCATTCCGTTAATTTTCACTGGAAATCACTATCTCATTACCGGTCGTCCTAAGTAGCACAATGCTACATTGGCAATTCCCAGTAAAATATGGCTGGAAGAAATATATTGGAACTTTGCGCAAAGGCTTAGGACTTAATTGGTAAAACTTAAAAATTTAAGACTTAATTGACATTTGTACAATAGGTATAGAACTGATTGGAACTAACTTCCCCGTTTATGTTGAGCTTAAACTACTCATTTTATATGTCTTAAACTCAAGACCAAGCCTCTCCACCATTTTCTTCAACCTTCAGCCATGGGGAGGGTTTGAGCTAGTCTCACCCTCCCCTCCTTCTCTTGTTGATTTTGTTCGAGTTTTCTTGTTCTTTTCTTATTTTTTTCTTCTCTTCTGATCTAGATCTGAGAGCTTTATTCTCCCGGTTTAGGTCTAGATTTTCGAGTTTGAACTCTCCATCTAATTAGATTTATGAGTTATCCTTTCCCAATTTAGATCTGAAAGTTTAATAATGTTTTAGGAAATTCAATACCCTTGTGCTCTATCTATGTACATGTCATCTGCCTTTCGTTTCAATGGTGATTGTAGGAGCTCTAGCGTCTCATTGAATTACGAAGATTTGCTCCTCCAAATGTTAAATATGTATTTGTTCAACCTATTTTGGTTGTCTCCATACGACGATGATGTAGAGAAAGCCAAATCTAGACGCACACCACGAACTAGCAACATCATAGTTACTGATGATAATACAATATTTAGTTATCGATCGTCGATTATTTTGCTTGACAGATCCGTTATTATAGAATAAGTGTGTGTTTAACCCTGTTAGTGCTCTACTGATCCTCCTTGTTTTCTAAATTTGGCTTTGTGTTAGTAGTATTTTGGACTTAGCTCTGCTATAGAAGTCTGCACTTTTCATGTATCATTTTGAGCAATGAATATTATTTTTTTCGAAAAATAAACTCAAGACCAAGCTGACATGTTTTTTAGTTCCCACCATTTCCTTGAATACCCGCATCCGACATTACATTCCTAGCTCATTTGGTGCGAATATTGATACCCGATTGATCGTGCGAATCTATATGCCTCAAAGCATTTTCGTCTTGAGACTTGAAGTGACATTCTACAATCGCACAAGACACTTGAACGCTTCGTCGCCGAAATCGGTAGCAATTGCGGATTAAACCTCCATAAATTTATGTAAGATTCCGTTCATTTCACAAAAAATAATTTTTAGAAAATTTTTTTTCGAATTTTCTGGCATCTGGTTCACGAAAAATAAACTAGTCAAGGGAAATATTTTCCGTCAATATAGAAAATGCCTTCAAAAGTGAGGAAAATGTTTTCTACTTTTCAGAAAGCGGAAAACATTTTCCATATCTTCTTTCACCGAACACATTTTATTTTTAAAAAACTAATTTTTAATTATTTTATTTTTTATTCTTTTCTTTTCTTTTTTTCCTTTTCTTTCTTTTTCGTTTTCTCCTTCCTCGGCCAATTGCTGGCCACAAGCGAGGCTCGACCTTGCTGGCCTCGAGCGTGGCCGAGCCTAGCCTCACCTTGCCAAATCTTGCGAGGCCGAGCTCGGCCAAATTTGGCAAGGCAAGGCGAGGTCGAGCATCGTCGAATCTGGCGAGGCCTTACTCAAGGCCGGCAAGGCTCAAGCTCGCCGGCCTTGGGTGAGCGAGGTCAAGTCTTGCCTATGGTCGGTTGCCAGCTGTCGCCATGGTCGGCAACCATCAGAGGAAGAAAAAAAAGAGATAAAAAGAAAAGAAAAGAAATATTAAAAAATTCAAAAGTAAAAATAATTAAAAATACTATTTTTTAAAAAAATTAAAATGTATACAATGAGGATTTTCCATATTGAATGATGGAAAATAATTTCCAGTTCATTTTCATATTTCAGCCAAACACCGAAAAATATTGTCATTTTCTTGAAAAATAATTTCCAGGAAAACATTTTCTAAAATTGTAACATTTTCTGCAAAATGAACGAAGCCTAATTCTTTTCTTTTTCAAAATCTCTTGCTCTTTAGGGTCTGTTTAGTAACATTTCTGTTTTTCTGTTTTTCTGTTCTTGTGTTCTCCAGAATAGAAAAAAATAGAAATCTGTTTAGTAACATCAGTTAGTTTTTTTGTTCCCCGAAATAGAAAAGTAATCAGGAAATAGATTTGGAACAGAAATAAGAAGTAAAAAAATCTACTTACAAGTTTTTAGAACAAAAAAAAAATAGATAAACAAGATTAGCTCTCTCTCTTTCACTAGATATTCTCATATTAAACCTTAAACCTTAACTCCCAAGCCCTAAATCCCAAAACCCTAAACCTTAAATGTCAATACCTAAACCCTAAAACCCATAACACTAAAATCAAAAACCCGAAACCCTAAACCCTAAAACCCCAAATCCCTAAAACCATAAACCCAAACCCTAAACCTTCTAAATCCCAAATCCGAAAGACTAAACCCTAAATTCCAAAACTCCAAACCTGAAACCCTAAAACCCAAAATCATAATTCCAAATCCTAAATCCTAAAATGCTCAACTGCAAAACCCCGAGTCCTAAACTATAAACCCCAAATCCTAAATCCCAAACCCCAATACCCAAAATCCCAAAACCCCAAACCCTAAACCCTAACCCTAAATCCTAAAATCCAAAACCCCAACCCCTAAACCTTAAAATCGAAATCCTTAAACCCTAACCCCTAACACCAAATTCTAAAATCCTACACCCTAAACTGCAATTTCCTCAATCACCACTCAGTATTTGCTTTGTTTATAAGGAGTAATTTTATTTTTGATTGTATTAAGGTCATCAAATTCTATATCATAATATACTATTATTCTATTTATAGTACAATTTTATCCAAACATGAATTGTTAAGTCCCCTAGACTGCAATTTCCTTTACCACTACCTGGTATTTGCTTTGTCTATAAGGAGTAATTTTTTTAATAATTGTATTAAGGTCATCCAATTCTATATCATGATATATTCTTATTCTATTTATAGTCTAATTTTATCCAAACATGAATTGTTAAGTCTCCATCGATAATTTTATAATTAAATGAAAGAATTGGGAGTAGAAATTTTTAGTGTCCAACCAAACGCATTTATGTTCTTTTTCTATTCCAGGAATAGAAATTTTGTACAGTTACTAAATGCGTTTTATTGCTCAGAAACTCGTCTAGAGAATAGAAATAGAAGAAACTATTTCTGAACATAAATTATTTTTGGGAACAGAAACATTACTAAATAGACCCTTAGGGCTCGTTTGGTAACATTTCCATTTCTCTGTTTTTCTGTTTTTTTTGTTCCTTGGAACAGAAAAAGAACAGAAATTCGTTTATGTACGTTAGTTAATTTTTCTATTCCCCGGAATATAAAAGTGGCCAAGAAATAAATTTGAAACAGAAATAAGAAGTAAAAAAAATCTACTTTTCTATTCCTAGGAACAAAAAAAGAAACAATGTCATTTTAGAAAAACAATTTCATAAACCATTAAATCCCAAAATCTTAAACCCAAAACTCCAAACCTAAAACCCTAACCTACAACCCCAAAACCCAAACCCTAAATCCCTAAACCCAAAAACTGAAACCTTAAATCCTAAAACTCTAAACCACAAACCCTAAAAGCCGAAATCCTAAAACCCTAAAACCTAATACCCGAAACCCCAAAATCCAAACCCAAAAACCCAAATCCCAAACGTCAAAACTCTAAATTCCAATTCCAAACCCCAAAACCCTATCCCAAAATCGAAAACTGAAACCGTAAATCCTAAAACTCTAAGCCCCAAAACCCCAAACCCTAAAACCCGAAATCCTAAACACAAAACTCTAAATCCCAATACTCGAAACCCCAAAATTCAAACCTTAAAACCCAAACCCCAAACCTCAAACCCCAAAACCCAAACTCGAAATCCAAAACCTCAAAACCCTAAACTCAAAACCCAAAACCCCAAACCCTAAAACCTTACACACAAAACCCTAAAAACCATAAATGCTAAACCCCAAACCCCAATTTCCTTGACCACCGCCTGCTATTTGCTTTGTCTACATGGAGCAATTTTCTTTATGATTGTATTAAGGTCATTCAATTATATATCATAATATATTTTGATTATATTTCTAGTCTACTTTTATCTAAACATGAATTGTTAAGTCTTCACTGACATTTTTATAATTAAATGAAAAAAATTGGGAATAGAAATTTTTTTGGTTGTACCAAAAGCATTTATGTTCTTTTTCTATTCTAGGAGTAGAAATTTTGTGTAGTTACCAAACGCATTCTTTTGCTTAGAAACTCATCCTGGAAATAGAAATAGAAAAAACTATTTTTAAAAAGAAATTGTTCCTAGAAACAGAAACATTATCAAACGCGCCATTAATGTCTCTATTTCTCCAATCTTCACGAGCTTTTCTCTAAATCTAAGGCTTGCCTCTAAAGTTGACATGTAGGACTCTAAATAGCAAGAGGTCGATCATTCTTCTTGCAAGGACTATTTTCTTGCATTTCTCCATTGTTTTTGCTTCCAATATATGCTTGCCCCATTCAAAGCACAATCGATATCGCGAGTTTTGTTCAAAAAATAGATATAATAATGTTTGATGAGTTTTAATTTGTAAATTAAGAATTACGGAAATTTCTAACGTTTCCCATATGTCTTCCTGTCAAGTATTTACTTAGAAGATTTTATTATTTTCTCTAAATTCTTTGATTCTAGATTACGTATAAAATTTCGCTAGGATAATACATGCCAAATAACCAACGGATTTCTTTTTTTTTTTTTATCATGGTGAATATATCATGTGTAAAGTTGGAGAGATGCATATAGATGATGAGACAGTTGTATATGAGTACGAAGCAGTATGATTCTAGAAATTGGATTATGAATCAATGCATATTGAATTTTGACTTTTGTGCTCAGATTTTAGGTAAAACGTATATTTTTATACAAGAATCGAGCATATCGGATGATTTATCTTTACTCTGTTTTAATTACCCAAAGTTCCAATCTGCAATTCTTTTTACTGTTTTTTTTTGCGCTCGAAAATTTTTTTTCCTATTGATGTGTTAGATATTTTACATTTTTTTATCTGATCAAACACTAATGTATTAGTAAAAATTTGATCGACAAAAGGCTCATGACAATTGTATATACATCTACAACGAGCTTTTGGTTAGTGAGTTCCAACTTTTGATTTTCTTCTTTTCGATTTTGCTTTCGTTTTGTATGGTTAGCTGAGATATGTATTCATGTTATTTGATTAACCACTAATTTATTAGCCAAAAAGGTTGATAAGTTATATTATTAACAAAAAGAATTTGATCGACAATAGCACAAAAAATTGTATTTTCTTTTTTGCACTGAAAATGCAATTGAGTGATTTTTTTCATACTTCTTCTGTAATTATGCTAAGATAATATTTTGACAAAATCATGGTTTTACAACTACCATCTTGAAAAAAATCAAATTGTCACAATATACATATTTGAATCACAATGGTCTTGACATAAAAATCGATTAATTTTTATTAGTTAATTTCATTTTTTTTACTTTGTGTATTTGAATATTTAAAGTGAAAAGATATACTTTCTAATATTTAATTTGCGTATTTTATCTGCATAACTAACAAATAATGAAAAATACGCATGAATCTATTCTACTGCAAAGCGTGGGTTGATGGTCAAGTGTAAGTACAGCACAAGAAGCTCTTCCTCAAGAATTGCCTTCAAGATGACACCTAGGACTCTAAAGTACAAGGGATTAATCATTCTCCTTGCATAACGTACTTTTCTTACACTTTCCAGTCCTTTTGCTTCCAATCAGAATTTGTGCTTGCCAATTCAGTACCATGAGTTTTGTCCAACAAAAGATCATCAGATTTAACAAGTTTCAATGTTGCAAGTTAGCCATTAGTGAAAATTAATTCTAACTTTTTTGTAACTCTTCCTATTAAATATTTCATTGGAAATTTTTTATTATCTTCTCTTAATATTTAGAAATTGTAGTTGATGACATATGAAATTTCTCTATGTCATGTAACAACGACAATTAAGAATTTTCTAACTATTATCTAATCCCTATATTTTATAATATGAACTAAGAATTCCATTTTTACTTTGTTCAAAAGAGGAAGATTCATATATACAGCTTAAGTTAGAAAAATACGTAATCCAACTTAATACAAATGAAAAGAAATTCACCCTCATGTGTGATACACAGGCATGTTACTAGTTATATCTAGAACGTGTACCGCTACCGATTTTAAATACACAACATACAAGATCTTAATCATCTTAAATAAATGGATAATGATTAAGTCCACCATCAGTATAAAAATATTATTACACGTTCGTCGTCGGATGGAGGGCATAAAATAGCTCCTTGCAAAACATTCACCTTTTGCAAGGAATGGAGAGAACAAAGGTCAAGTTGTCTGAAAAAGAGGACGGGCCGTGTAAAGAGAGATTTAGACGGTGCCTCCGAGGTTTGTTCAAACGTCCTTCGACTCCTTTCCATGTGCTTTTACAGCACCGCATGCTGGGACTCATTTCAACCATACATGAAGTTAAATTTCGATGATCAGGAATCGCCGAGACGAGAGGGACTGGACTTAGAGACGATGCTTCAGTTGGGCCAGGTTATTGACTAACTAAGACATAGTAGAGTTTAGTTATAGTACACTAGAGATTTAAAGCATACAACTATAATCAATGTGCATCTCAATCAGACTTACATGATATAACACCAAATCATCCAAGTGGGGAATCTGGTGAGCTAATTTTTATGCCGTACATATATGTATATAATCAGTATTATCGACCTTCAAGATGTTTTCTAGAACTAGAAATTTCCTAATTTTGGTAGAATATAACCGCCTGAACATATATTTTTTGCCATAGAGAGAATAAAAACTATCTTTTCTTAGAATACCGGGCAATTCCTATCAATGTGACAAATTTTATTTGCCATACTTGTAACAAAGTTTTATCCTAGTAACTTGCTGTTACAGCAATCGATTCAGATCGAAATTCTACATCTGATCGGAGGTAAATACAGGAGACTTGACATAGAAAGCCAAACTTTTGCGACTCAAACTCTACCTTCGATCGGTTGACAGATGAGGCTTACCATCGAGCCTTAAAAAATTGTTGCCTAGGCCATCTGTGACTAATGAGTTGTCGCATGAGTTTGGACGGATCTTGGCAAGGCGGGTTCACGAGGGGCATGGCTTGCCTAGGCCTGCTCATTTTGCTCTTCAAGTGATCGGGCCTAGCGAGCACATCGATGCCGGGCCACTCGCCAATTGGTTAGGTCCACTTGATCCTGAGGCTTATTTTTTGCACTCAAGCTCAAGAGAACTCCATGGGCAAGATCCACAAGACTACTCAGCATTTTAAATTAAAAAGAAGATTAGAGTTAATTAGATGAAATATGGGTTTTCTGAAATCCTGTAAACGAGTTCCTTTCATAATTTGCCGCGCTAAGCATTAATCAAAAGAATTATTTCTTTTGGATCAGGACATTGATCAAAAGTATGAGTGGGGCAATGTTACGATTCATGATCTGCTATTGCCTGGTCTACGAATCAGGCATCAATCTTTCGCGTGCCATAAAAGCATACGGATTAATCAACTCGCGAATGTTACAATTCAGAACATTAATCAAAAGTATGAGTGGGGCAATGCTACAATTCATCTTTCTTTTCATAAGATATTGCCCCCTCAAGTTTTCAAAGCTGTTGCGAATTGCCCCCGGCCTCCCAATTTTTACAAATTTCCCCCTAAGTTTTAGTCATCAATGGCGATGCGTCCCCCGGTGTCGACTTTGCACCAAACTTTGTCTGGAGCGCCGACCACGTGACAACACACCACTACTCGATCACATAAGTACGCACATTCATAAAACAGAAGAATCACTCAGTTACATACTGCATGTCTGAACATCTTATCAAAGTTCCTGCGAGGATTCGGCCGGAGTCAATTAACACCCAATGTAAAATCGGTTTCAAAATACAGTTTTGAGTACTCCCCACATTTTTGTCTGCCCGTACCACCTGCAGTAGCGCGTTGCCGCCGATTTCAAGAAGTCACGGGACAAAACTGTAAAATCCCAAAACGTGTCGGCAGGTAACTCCACGCAGCTCGAAAACTCGAGAGTGGGCCCATCCCTAATTTGTCGTGACGTTTACCCTTCGCCGTCCTCGGTCACACACGGCACTCGTGCTAATGATTTCCGGCGGCCAAAAATGGAAATTCCCGACCCATGCCGTGCGGTACAAGCAAGCAAAAAGAAAAAAAATCTGGGCCCTAAAAAAAAAGGCCAAAGGAAAATTCGGAAAAAAAGGGGGGTTCAAAGAGTCACGGCTCCGACAGCATCATCAAAATCTCCAAACCTCGGTCGTTCTTTTGCCTAACACGGGCAAGAAAAAAATTGCGAAAAAAAGAAAAAAGAGAAAAATAAAAAAAATAAAAAATAAAAAATAAAAAGGATGAGCGGTCGTCCATCTCGGGGGCCCCGACCACTCGGATCCCGCCACGTGTCCGACCGCGAAACCCCCGCCCAAAAAAAAACCGGTAACGTATATAAATGCACGCGCTTCGCGCATGACGGATCTCGAGTCGCGCTCCTCCGGCGAAGCCACCGTTCTCTCCGCGCCATCGCCGAGCTCTCTCTGTGATTCCTTCGGGATCGATGGAGGTCGGAGGCGTGGGGATCGGCCCGAGCCGCGCCTCGAACGGGCGGGCGGCGGCGGGCGGCGGATGCGGCGGCGGTGGCGGCGGCGGATCGGCCCTGATCTTCCTGGGGACGGGGTGCTCGAGCGCCGTCCCCAATGCGAGGTGCCTGATCCAGCCGTCGGACCCGCCGTGCCGCGTCTGCTCCCAGTCGCTCCTGCTCCCGCCGGATGCTAACCCTAATTACCGGTACGGGGTTCGTTCCGCCCACGTCGCTTCTGCCGATTCGATTGCTCCCTACTGCTGGGTTCGCGGCGATGCGTTGCGTTTTTTCGGACCGAGATCGGTCAATGTGGTTCGCTGCGGCGTTTGATTCGGTCTTTGATTGGAACAGATTCTTGAAATATTCGAGGAGTCGCTGGGACTTTTTTTATTTTTTATTTTTTGGTTCCCCCGGTCGTTGTTTGTCCCGTGCGTTGATTTTGGAATGTTTAGAGCGGTGTTGTGTGTGGATGTCCTGTTGCAAGTATGAGTATGGATGTGTTGTGCTGATGGTGCATTGGGTATTTTGAGAAAACATATCAATATGGCCCCATTTAGATGAGTTTGAGCAGGTTACAACTGGCAGTGCCTTTATCTGTTAAGAGAGAAGGGGTGGTAAAGTGGTCGTCGAGTGCAACTTGGAAACTATGATTGTTCCCCGGACCATATGCCTCATTTGGTATCTGGTGACTTTTGTTGGAGGCTTATTATCTTCTGCTGGTTAGTTGGACCCTCGTTTGGACTGGAGCGATGCCTATTTTGTGTTCATGGTAGTCGCATGGATAAATGGCAGATTATCTTGTTTTGCTGTTATCCACCACATTTAAGTGGTCTTTTTCAACATATTGTGGCTGACTTGTCAAGATGGATCATAGACCCATTTCTTAAATGATGGGCTAGGTTGTACAGCATTGCCGTTATCTCATTTCCACTACTATTGAGTTGGTCAAAACTGAAGAGTTTTTTGTTTGGCTTCACTATCTAAAGTAGATAAACTAACCTTGTGAGTTGCATCAATCTTCACTGCATCAGTTTCTCAGGAAAATTGGGAAAAGCCCTGCGATTCGTTTAAGACAATTGCGTGTCGCCTGTTCACTTGTGAGGTTGCTTATTATTTACTCCGGCCTCTGAGGCAGATCATGGTGAAATTTCGATGTTGAGTTCTAACGATCTCTCATACCTTGAAAATGAAGATTTGATAGTTTTCATCCTGTCAATTGCAGGTGCAATACCTCTCTTCTTATTGATTACTGCCGAAATAATACTAAGCATAGCTATATATTGATTGACGTTGGGAAGACATTCAGGGAGCAAGTAGTTCGGTGGTTTACATTATATAAGATTCCTTGTGTCGATTCAGTGAGTTATCCCCATGTACTTCTTTTGTATATATGATTGATTTATATTTACTAATTGTTTGCTCTTTTCAATTCCAGTTGTTTGGCATGTGACTGATCTTGATGGATTTCTTTGTATCAAGTTTCCAGTTTGTTAATTGTATTCGTTGATTCTATATGAATGTTCTTAAAAGGGCGCGTGGACTGTTGAATGATCATTTTGTACACAAGATCATCCATGAGTACTATATGACATGGAAATATTTGTGCCAGTAGTATTATGTCCACATACATCACCCAATGGGAAGGGTGATCTTCTAGGCTGTCTTTGTATGTATGCAAATCTCTCTACATATTGAACAAACGATGCCACTAGTTTATTGATAATTCTGCAATTCACAGATGAAGATGATTCTAACCAACAACAAATGCAAAACTTTTTCATTTGACTTGCTGATTGGTTCATCCGAGTAAATCACTGTCTAAAGGAGATAGTTTCAATGGCGTCATCCAAAATTGGGCTCAAGAAATTATATAAATAATGTGATCAAATATGTTATAACCCATAGATGCCAGGAGTAACATGAGTAGTATATTTAGAGAACTATATTTGCTACTGTAGAAGGAATAAGTTTAAGCCCTCCCACCCCCACACACACCTTCCTTCTTCCACCTTGTTGCATTAGAACATGTTGCTGTTTACTCTCATGCAGATCATAAGCTAGGACACAGGAAGTACCTTCCATTTTATTATAAACACTAAGGGCCCAGCTAGTTTTATGCTGGTGTGGGTCATGTTTGTTAAATTATTAAATGTTTTGAAGTATTTATCTTCTTTTTCCCTGACATTGGAGACTTGTCAAGGTTAGCACTTTTTTTTCTATTCTGGAGGATGTATTCCTGAGGGCCAAGTGGATAGAATGGCTGCTTTAGTCTCAAACCTCCTTGGACTATAACTTCTACTAACTCTAGGATTTGACTATAGGATTAAAACCGCACATGGGACTTTCATCTTGCACAATCTGTGTTTTTTTTTTTCTCAATTGGAAGCTTCAGTTCAAAGTTCTATAAAATAGAACAATGTTGGCCTAACTGGTGTTGGGTCAAATGTAGAAAATCTGACTAGTGGCAGTATCAAATTCCATTATGGGGAAAATAGAGCCATGTATTTGAAACATCATCATACCTCTTGCAATTTTATGTTCTTGCGGAGCGATTCCAGAGCTTTCGCAGCTATTTTGACAGATTTAAAATTGCAAACGGCAACACATATCTTATGGTGTATCTTTGGTGGACTTTGCTTTTATTTCATGTTAGATCATTTCTGCTATCGGCCTTCTCTAACGTTCTGGCTATAGCTAGGAGAGAATTTGGATATTCCTAACAATGTTCTACTAGGTCATGCTTAAATGGTTGATCACTTCTTTTATATCTTTTTTTTTCCATTTTAAAAGCTAAACTGTCTTAACAGAAAATATCAGTATTATTCTCTTGGAGCATTAGTCAGCTGTGGCTGGTTCTATCTTCAAAAAACTATTCCTACAGAGAATACTCATATCACATGGTAGTAGGCTGTGATGATTAGTGCAGCATATTCAATAGTACCTATTTCATAATATATACCATTCTGACACTCTTTTAGGATTTTCATTTTCTTGTTTATCTGTTTATAACCGTCAAGTCAAATGGTTTGCAATGGAAGCAATCTCTAAGTGCTGGAGCCTAAAACTAGTATTTGTGCAAACTGCAGATAATCTTGACTCATGAACATGCTGATGCAGTTCTTGGTCTGGATGATGTTCGTGCCATACAACCTTTTAGTCCCACGAATGACATTGATCCAACTCCTATATACTTGAGTCAGCATACAATGGACAGGTACACTTCTAGACTCGCGAGAGTTAATTCTTGCAACGATTTTATACTCTCTCTGGGCCTTGTTTCAAAAAATATTAGGCTCCTACCATAGTGGATGGATTGCTTTTACCATAGGTTGTATGATTTAAGGAAGAATATCTTTTATTGAGCACCCTTCAAAGAAAAACAAAAACAGTGAGCACAATGTTCTCATCTCTGCTGCAATCATTTCTGTCTTATATACTACTTTTATTGTGCCTGAATTTATTTCAGTAGAAGCTCCCTTGTTTAGTGTTTCTTATGCTTGACTTTGTGAGGTCAAAAAAAAGTCCGTCAATTATTGTGGTATCAACAGGATTAGTACTTTGTAAAGTACCCTGTTTTTTGAATCACTGCACGTGACCTTGCATGCTTTTCATTGAGCAGACAGACTAGCATCAGTTAAATGTAAGAATTTTTTTTTGCATAAGTATTGAGATGCTCATCTATTTCAGTTTTTGTTTTCTTGTCTTGAAGGTATCTTTCTGTTCTCGAGTGTCCTTTCAGTTTGATCACTGTGTGCATTACCCCAATATCATTACTCCTCCATGAGGTCTTTGTTGCTGAGCCACAAGACCTCAGGTTTTATATGTTAAAGCTGCCGAGTAATTTCATTCTACTGGTAATACAGATGACGAGTGGCCTAAAAGAACTGAGCTCTCATGTCTTTTTTTCTCTTAATGTTCATTCTAGCAACATAAGTTGTTTTTTCTGATTTTTTTGTTAACTTAGTAATGGTGGATCACACACGAGTACTACAAAAGGCTAGTTTTTATCTCACTTTTCTCTTTGTGGAGATTTTTTCTTGTTTTCTTTTTTGGGTCTGGGGGTGGGGGCTTGCAAAGGGTGTCGTAATCATAGCGAGTATTTACACAGGACATGTTATGTTGAGGTTTTTAATATGATAAGTGGTACTGAAATGATCCTGTTTATGTTCTTTGAGACAGCATTGCAGGGAAATTCCCATACTTGGTTCGGAAGAAATTTAAGGAAGGTCAGGAGGTGAGACGAGTTGCACAGCTTGAGTGGAAGGTTATCGAGGAAAATTGTGAGAAATCATTTGTTGCTTCAGGCCTGCAATTTTTTCCCCTACCGGTGATTTGCCAACATCTTTCATATAGCTCTTTTATCTACAATTTTTTTTCAGTATTAGGTTTTTCATTTTCAGTCTTGTGGATGTAGGTGATGCATGGAGAAGACTATGTATGCCTTGGATTTCTTTTTGGAGAAAAATATAAGGTAGCTTACATATCTGATGTATCTCGCTTCCTCCCAAGCACAGAGCAAGGTGAGTGCAAGAACATGAATCTGCAATTCAAATCTTGTTGTAAGGCACAATTAACTATGTCATATGGCATACATACTGAAGTTGTGAGGTTTGACTTGGGTTTTTAAGTGTAGTGCATAGTTGAAACTTGAGCTTTCCCAAAAACGGTTTGCATGATTTCTATCAAACAATGGTATCCATTGTAGAGATGACGGATAGTTGACGTAAGTGATAGTTCAGTTTTATACTCAGGTTTCTATAAGATTAATAATGGTATTGTTCGTTCAAGTTTATTATTCTGTTCCTCCAATGTGAGTTATTCCATCAATAAGCAGGTTGCTTATTAGGTACTTAATTACTTGAAGCTATGGTATTTGCTTAATACATGTTCACAGGAAAATTATTAGGGAAAAGGATGCAAAATCAATATTTTTTTTATAATGTGGACATGGCCTCATATGATGGTTCTACTTACAAGCTCCTGCTTAGTTGTATTACGTGCCTGAACACCATATGTTACTTGAGATATGTGGTCTTGTGCAGCAGACTGGTTGTTCGTGAAAATTTTATAACTACAGCCGTCATTCATAAAATCAAAGATGGAAGACAAAGGGAATTAGTCATTCAATCCTAATGTCATAAATAAACACTTTTTTATTTCTGAAGATCCTACTTTCACTGAACCAAAGGATGACAACAGATAATGAAAGTATATGGAGAAAGAAACACAAACACATAGACAATAGAAAAGCACTGCGAGCACGTAGTTACACATGCTGATAGACAGATAGAGATGTTGATAAATATATTCCTATCTACACCTCACGAAGACACAACATTAGATTTCTTGGATTTAAAGACTAAACAACTTGATTGTTTTGCAGTTATTTCCAAAAAAGGGGTTTGGCAGCTGGATCTTCTTATCTTGGACACTCTGTACAAGGTCATAAATTTTTTGGCTATCCTGATGGCATCTTTTTGATTGAAGGCTACCAATAAAACTTTGCTTTCATTTAAAGTTTCGATGAATTTTTGTGGCAATTACAGTTTATAGAATTATGAATAAGTCTTTTGATGTTTTACTTCATTTACATGTGGCTTTATGATTCATACATTTAAGTTGCACTTATGGTGTAGAGCATGCTTGATTTGGCTGGTAGTTGCTAGACTTTTCTTATGATTGTTTGCTTCTTTAGATGTTATGTAAAAAGAACCATGAGAATATGGATCCAAGGACGTGGTACTGAATAAGATACGTCCAAACATATTTTATTTTATCACGGTAAGTGGTTGATTGAAATATGTGCTGAAGTCTATCACTCTCTGGTTTCGTTTCATGGAGCTCGTTCCAACATCAGTAACTATTCCAGACTCTTCGTGGTTAATGTACAAGTGTATAGAATATCAGTCGTGAAGAATTTTGAGTTCAAAGTAGATAATCTTTTCTTGTTTGAGAGGGATAGTAAAAGAAGATTGTTGTAGATAACTGAGTGTGGCTGTCTTTCTGTTCAGAAAATGAGATAAATATGACGGAATTTGTTCCCTTTCCATTATAACTCCCTTATGCATCAAGCATATCCAAAAGATCAATAATTTATTTGCTACAAATACTTGATCTTGAAGAGTAGTGGTTGTGGGTAGGTCTACATAGTCATTCTTGCAAATGTTAGCAGGTTTTGAAGTCCAAGTGCCTATAATCATGATATTTCCCAGCTGATTCAATTACCAATTAGGGTCGATTTTATTTTAGCGTCACATCTTAGAGAGTACAACTATTAGTTGGTTTCCTTACTTGTTAGAAGTTATTACAGCAGATGCTATGTTGAACCGTCACTTTTCTGATAGCAGATTTACTTGTTTGGCTGTTTTCATATTAAATCATGGAACACAGTCTTTAGAATAAGGTCCCCTTTAAGCAATATGATTTGTGCTGTCCCCTATTTCTGGTAATTATTTAGGCTGGTGGCCAGTTTGTGAGTATTTTGTAAGGTATAAATCTATAGATTTGTATTTTGACTTATGGGCTACACAGAAATTTGGGGACTCTTTCTTCGTGTTACCATTACACGTATCTGCCCATACCCTCTTTTCTGTGCTAGCAGTATTGGTTTGTTATAGCATATCATATTGTTAATTTCGTGGCAGCATTATTATCCTGTACTCAAAAGCTTACTTCTTTTGCAGGAAGGATCTCATAATGTTCACTTTTGCTTGCCTCAGGTTTAACACTGTACTTAAGATACTAATTACTTTTACTGATTTGAGCCCAAAGGAGCAATCTCCTGAGGATGCATCTGAGTAACTTGAGATTTTTTTTTTTTACACAGAGTCTTGAAGCCATCAAGAGGATATGTCCAAAGCAAGCTCTACTAATTGGAATGTGTCATGAGTTTGACCACAACAAGGACAATGAATCTCTTATCGAGTGGTCAAGAAGGTAACTTACTCATCAAGACTTTCTCAGAGGCTTTTTAGATCTGGTTGACAACAAATCATGTTTTGTCTATCAAAAGTGTCCGTCTTTTTTTTTATCAATTAAAAGTGTCAATTTGTATGCCTTAAAAAACTATGTTTCCAAGGCGAGGATTTGTCGATATAGTTTTTGCATACTTTTCCTCTTTATGTATGTATGGGAGCAAGTGGTATCCATAGTTCTGCCACCCTCCTCTCCCTTTCTTCTAATTATGAAATTAGGGATCAAGAACAAGGCTGATCTTTACTTCTAAATTGTTTGAATCAGAGAAGGAATCAATGTGCAACTGGCACGCGATGGCTTGAGGGTTCCCATAGATCTGTGATGATTGGCAAGGTTAGATTGAACCCAATTATCGATTTATAGCTTTAATCTTGGATCATAACATTTTGATTTATTGCTCTAGTCTTAGATCAGAACATCTCTCTCTCTCTCTCTCTCTCTCTCTCTCTCTCTCTCTCTGCATGCTCACCGATGGAGATAACTGATGTATTGCTACATATGTTCTCGATGCAGATCGGACATTGAGTTGTCAGATTAGGAGTATATATGGTTCACAACCCATGTTGGGTCAACGGGATGACGCCCACGCTCAAGCAGTTACGTGATTTATTGTCCTGGCCCAGTTTTAAATTGATTTGGAAGGTGCTTCACATAGCGAAAGGCACTCTGCTGACTAACGATCACTGTATCATTACCATGTTACATTGCTAATGCTCTGAGACAAAGGAGTCTGACGCCTTAGCATAGTGCGGTTTGTACGTGTTCTGTAACATTGATTGAATCCCCAAAAGGGAAAGTAGTATAGTAAACATTAAAGGGGAAAGTTTATAAGCGTAAAATATTTTTTTTACATTCAGTACTTGCAACCATGCAGAAGCCTTTTGGCTCTAAATGTTACTCCTCGTTTATCCTAAGGATTGTTTGCCGTAATTTCACCATTAAAAATTCACTGAGAAAGGGCAAAAAAACTTGCTATAAATTTTTTATGCTGTGACGTGAGACTTGATCAATGGGCAGGCAGCGAGGGCTCAAGCCAAGCAAGCCAAACTTTGCTGGTAACGACTGCGAGGTTGGCCGAAGCCGAACATCCAAACATATTCCCAGTCCAAATCTCCCATGTTATGGGTGTCTGATCGACTGTTAGATCCATGATTGACCCACGCGCTTCCTTGATTACATTCATGCTCACAGCAGCACCCGTTCTCATACAAGACCACTTCCTAAAAGAACTAGACTAGAAAAGGCTTAATTTGAGGCCTTGCTAAAACGATCCCACTTCGCCACATTTAGACACTTCTGTTGTCATGATTGCTGATCAAAAGAGGCATTTTTCGTGGAAACAAAATTCTCTTGGCACAAAAGAAGATACTACACTACCATTACATTTGTTTCCCTGCCGGTTGATTCTGTTAATTATGGCTCGAAGTTCTTGTTTGTTAGTACGCTTGAAGTGTTCGTGAAAGCTCGGAGAAGGAGAGGGACGAACGGCAGGTGCTTGAATGCAGCCTGCCCGACACCTGAACATAGCAGGACGTCAAGCGGGTGCACCAGGCCATGGAGTGGCCAGGCTGACGACCAGGTATGGGTGCCTAGACCAAGTTGGCCAACCAAGCTGGTCGGGCACCCGACCGACGTCTAATAGCTGATTTTCACAGGCGCCCGTCTCCGACGCAGCCTTGATCCATACATGTTTTGAACCCTATTTCGAAGCCTATTTTGTATCTGGAACTTGTGAAAACCAAGAGTTTTTTTTTAGAGTCGTCATCCAAAAGAGTTGAGAATCAAAGAAAAATTCTTTTTTGTGATCAATTCTTGCGGGTTTAGGTCTTATCTAGGATTGGGAAATGCTTGATTGTTGAGTCTTCCAGCGATTGTAATCTTTTCTTGCCAATTATAGTGAAACCATCTCGTCAATCTCCCGCCATGCAATAGGCACACGGCCAAACCGTGTAAATTCCTTTCGTTAGGTTTACTTTTCAGTTATTCATTCTTGGTCGTCACAAAGTGGCATCTACGAAGATTGAGTTGGAGAAACTCACACTGCAGCAACAGTTTCGGCTGGTGGCGCATTAAGATGCAGGCGCTGCTTGGGATACAGGACTTGGATTTAGTATTATTCTGCTGAATTCAAGGGACGACGTCTTGGCTGAAGTGGTGAATGAGAGGTGTGTAACTGCAGTTTGGGCAAAATTTAATGTTTGATGAACATGCGGACGTTCACATTGGAAAATGTTTATTTACGTTGGCCACGCAAGTTGGATTTGGTGTCAAAGGGACTTGATTAAAAAAAATTTGAAAGTAGGAGATAGATTAGAAAATTTTAAAGCACATAGACTTGACTAGAGAAACGTGAACGTATAACGGGAAAAGTAGAATTTTTCGAAATAATATAGGACTAAATGTGATTACTTATAACCTTTTTTCATTTGATGTCCGATCGATGTGATTCTTAACCTAAACAAAAAAGCTAGCGACCTGAACATTCCAAAAATGCAGATTTCCAAAAGAGTGTCGGGATCGTGCGTTTTCGTAAATTGAGCCAAATGTATCGAGGTGAAAAGTCACGATACCTCCCTCAAGAAAACTCCCATCGAAGCGATTTTCAAGACATTGGAAAACTTACGACCAGATTAACGTGATGTCGTTACTTAATCTATTAAAATCGCAAGTTTTTCCGACTCATCGAGATCAAATGACTATGATCGGAAGTCCCGATATCCAATAATTCAACTTCTCAATTTGAGCAAATGGGCACCGTTGGAAAGCTCTTATGAGCGACCAAAATCGTACATCGTAGTCTTTACCGAGGTTGCACTTTGTTGGAATGTCTATAAATAATTGTGTGTCTACAGTGCCAGCGACCACCATGAATGTCCCTCCAGCCTTTGGTGGCCCATGCCTAGGGTGACCTCCGACGGCGATATTGGACTTTCAGGCCAGCGGCGCCGCCGGACGCATACGCAAAGAGAAAGAAAATTTGCATGAGAAAAAACAAGAGGATTTCGAAAACTATGTGAGATGGAGAGAATGTGAAATTTTCAAAAATTATCTCCAAATTTTTTTCATTTCTCCCCCGTTGTCTATTTTTTCCAATCGAGCAATGAAGATTCCAATCATTAGTTGGGAGGATCTTGTAAAACAACATTTATTTTGGTTTTCACAAAAAACAGAAACATAGAAAAGGAAAGCTAAAAGGTGAAGCGGAGACGAAAATGATGATGTCTCTGTTCCCTTTTGTTCCTTTTCCATTGCTTTCTTTTTTTTCTTTCTACCAAAGGAATTTCAATCGCAAATCACAATGCTCGAGGGAGCATTGGATGCTCTTATGTCAAAAGTATTGGAGGTGGGGAAAGTTGATCTTATGGTAGATAAAAAAGGTAAGTTGTCTTATTTGAAAGGGTTAATATAATTATGAATTTCAAATTAATACATTTGTGATAAATTTATCTTTTGTTAGTTTCCGTTAAATCGGATTAATACCACGAAAAGTTATAAACTCATACACCTGTGATAAACGGACGGTAAAACTCTAAATCGATAACCGATTTGACAATAAAACTTAACGAAAACTAACGGAGAGTAAATTTATCACAGGTATACAAGTTTGGGGTAAATTTATTACAAGTGTACTAATTTTGGGTTTTTGATGATTTAACCCTATTTGGGAAGAATCATTATGAGATATGATGCCAATTATTTTATTTTGAGAGTTAAGAACACGCCATTGTCTAGGAATTTTAATGAAAAAATGTTTGTAGGCACTTATTTAAAGGCCTAATTAAAAAAAATTACAACTTTACCTTAAATGACAATTTTGGCTCGCACTTTTTTTTGTCTTATAAAAAATCACAAATTTTAATTCAAATCCCAAATCTAACTTGAACAATTTGAAAATTTCATATCAGAAGGGCCAGATTTGGGACATGAGTAAAAGTTAGTGCTTTTTAATGAGACAAAAAAAAGTCCGAACCAAAATTGTCACTCAATGTAAAGTTGTTATTTTTTTCTAATTAACCCCTTATTTAAGGGATTTAATAATCAAATTAAGCGATTTTCACTTTTTAAAAATTTATTTTTTTTTAAAGTGAGAATATATCATTGGTGCATTGTATGCTATATGTCGATTTTGAAACCCTACCTCTTCACTCACGCGTCACCACCCCCAACCCCCTGCCTACTAGGCTGAGCGCCCAGTGGCTAACTACTCGTTAACATGATCCGCATATAGATTAACGTACTCACCCCCTTGCGTGTTGTTTGATTCATGTTATTGTTTAATATTAGAAAGTTTAACAACGGAAATGATGCTAGAGCAGAGTTGGAATAGTAATAAAATAACAAATATTCTAATTTGATTCGCATGATAATATAGTTTACTTTTTGACGAATTAGTATATAAGGGGAAATTACCAAAAAAAAATTATGAAGTTTTGTGATAGTACACATTTGCTCTCAAACTTTCAATCATTACGTAATATTGCCCCGAACTTTCGTTAACCCTCAAATTTTTTTTTTCGTTTGTATGTGTAATGCACATGACTGTTAAAGGTCAAAGTATATTTTCATCTCACTTCGTGTAGGAATTCCCTCTATTACCTTACTCAAGACAAAAATATACAATATGAGAGAAAACTTAATTAACGGAAATAATAAATTAACTAAAATGCTAACAAAACCAAACATTAAGAATAAAAGTGACTTTTTTTGTTACACATTTCGATGGTAATAACGATGCCATCCCAGCAACCACGGTCCTTTTAAACGGCTAACTAATGAAGGATATATGAAAAATAAAAAAATCAAACTTACCCGTATTATTATTGTTATTGTTGTTGTTATTTTTTGATGGTCATTACATTTTTCTTATCATCTTGTATTTATCGCTTGAAACAAATTTGTCTTAACTTATTTTGAGGCAAAAGAGTGATTTGACTAAAAAATAAGAAAAGAATTATAATTTTTGCCCTTGGAAATAATAAGGTTTCATTAGTTTTTCCCAAACACTAGTTGATAAAATCTAGGAGACAGATAGACAAGTAGCTCCGTGCAGAAAAGGAAAGGCACCCAACCAGCAGAAGCCATTGTCTAAACCCGACAGTAAATGACGAAAACGCACGCGTTCTTGCACCTGCCAGCCATTGTTTCTCTTTCATCCTCGTCTTCTTCTCCGCTTCTTCAGCAGTCAGTCAGTCAGTCAGTCGCAGTCACCAGAGATCGGTCATGGCTCGCCGTCGCCACCAGCGCGGTCATCGCCGCCGGACGGAAGGCGAGGGTGCCGGGCGGGAGAAAACTCCCGACACCCCACCGAGCGGCAGTCCTCATTTCTTCAAGATCGTGCTCTCTCGCACGCTCGACGCCGGAAAGCTTGTGAGTTCGTCCCCACTTCACAGTTCGTTCCATACCCATCAATTGTCTTCAAGCTGGTTCGTCAGGGACGTCTCTGGCTTGCTATGAACTGTCAAATTCTAGCAAAAAGGGAAAGGTAAAAATTGAAATAAAACTGAAAACCTGAAGGCCAAGTTTATTCGGGTTATTTTCGGGAAACGAGGTCATGGATATCTCTGAAAGGTTATTGAGTCTGGTCTTTCAAATTGGTATAATAAGTTATAAGGCGGATTTTTTGTTAGGTGTTGAACATGACCCGCTTGTTCGGAAATCCGTTTATAATTTATCGTGTTATTTAGTATAGTAGTTTGGCGATTTTATTTTAGCATAGCTAGCATTCCTCAACATTATTATTGTGAAAGATGAACGTTCATTGGACAATTGAATTCCGCAGCTGTATAGTGACAGCATTGCCTGTGGAAATTGATCATTCATCTGCAGGGTGAAATGTCAAGTTTCCTGGTTTTTCTTTTTTTGGCATCTTTGAATTTAGCTTTAAATAAGGGCAATGGATTTACCGTAAAATTTCATCACAGAGAATTCCAAAAAGCTTCTTAAGAAGATATGGAAAAGATCTCTCAGGTGTGGTGCTTCTCAAGGTTCCAGGTGGTTCCACCTGGCCTGTGAAACTAGAAAAGAAAGACAACGGCATGGTTTGGTTGTGCAAAGGGTGGCGAAAATTCACGGAGCATTATTCGATCGATCATGGTCACCTCATAGTCTTCAAGTATGAAGGGGACTCCATTTTCAGTGTGATAATATTCGATAAGAGTGCTTCGGAGATTGATTATCCCTTGAGCATCGAAACTGATTTATCGAGTCCCGAGGACGAATTCCTCTTGCAGAAAGAGCAAAATATCGTGGAAATTGAAGATTCAGAGGGTTTGGTGCCTTGTTCGTGGCCAAGTTCAAACAGCTCGCCACGAGAACTTAAAGGTGTGACTTGTGTTCCTTCTCGGCATGACTCTCTTACCTCAGTTCTTGTCATGTTCAATTTCTTCATAACTTAATAACAAATAAGCTATTTTTATATGTTGATTAATAAAGTTTGTGGAATCTTAGTTAATTATTTACTTCTAATTTGAAGGTGATTATGAAATTACCACATCAAATCATGTTTATCTTGAAATTATAGATTACATTATTTTTCCCATCGATGCGAATGTCGTAGTCAATTAATTGATAAAAACTAGTGCAGTTCTCATTTCTCAAATGCAGACGAAATCAAACAGTTTCGATGTAGAGTAAGTCATCTTGAGCTGGTTTTTCATGGTTCTGCAGTTCCAAGGCGTCTCACTGCTCTTGAATTAGCCAGCGAATTCAAATCCGACCATCCCTCTTTCATAGTGGCGATGCGGCCTACTTATGTTCAGAGATTTTTGGTAAGATACTGAGCTCTTTTCCGGTGGCATACGTCGAATTCAAACATGATCACTGTTTGTATTTTGTCATATATTCTAGTGTTTGCCCAGTCGAATTAGTTTGTGTAGGAAACCAGATGGCATGTTATTTTCCTCGTAGTGTTCATGGTACGAGTCAAATTCAGATACGAATCCTATCGATAACTTGTCTCCAAATTGATGGCTACAGCTTTTGTCCAGGAGCATATATTTTTACATTTAGACGCGAAATTGCAGGTTGAGTGGTTATGATTGATGACTTCCGTTAGCAAGTAAAAACAGTTGATTAAAACTCCTGAAACTAGAAAATTTTATCATAAATTCGCATATCTCATATCCTTATTCTATCACCTTTGTTAATCATATATTGGTTATTCAAACACCAACTGGCAGAGCATCCCTCAAGAATTCTTCAAGAAACATATTCAAAAGGACAAGCAAATTGCGACTCTTAGATACTCAGACAGATCGTGGCAGGTGAAGCTGAGGTGCTATGAACACAGAAATATAGCATGTCTCGCTATTGGTTGGCCCTCATTCGTAAGAGAAACTGGTCTCTGTGTAAGAGATGTCTGCGTGTTCGAGCTCATTGATAAAGATAACATTGTCTTGAGAGTCTCCATTTTCAGCCGTGATGGTAAGGACCTGATCCATGTTGATTGAGATGAACACTCAAAGTTTCACTGTCTGCCGTCTAAATCACCTAGGAACTCAGTATTCCAAATTATGACTCCTTTGTTCAGTTCGGCAGTGATGAATCCATTAAAAGTGCACCCTTCTTCTGTTTTTTTCCTAAGTTATGAATCTTCCAAGATGATGAAGAATTCTTCTGTATGAATTCAAATGCACACTCACTGATGGCGCCACATTCACATCTAAATTTGCAGGTGTCAGTCACTTGTTGCTTTACAAGTTGTGTTTCTGCTGATGTACTTTATATTCTTAATCTGTTTTCCAATCCTGAAAACCTTTTAAGAAGATTTTTGTTTTGATGAGATAATGATTAGGGAGGTGCAAAATCTACTTGGTTACATCTTCTAGGAAGAGCATGAAAACAATCGTGCATATTGATTTGCAATCCATGTTGAAACCTTTTTCAAGGTTGAAGAAAAGAATCTGTATTTTTCTTGTTATGATTGAGTAATTACAAGGTGTATATATACAGGAATAGAAGACCTAAATTAGGTAACAAAATCAAATCAAATATTTACAGCTAACAAATCAAATCACATAATATTCCAAATAATTAGGGAGAGATTATAGGAGATTTTCCAACACTCCGCCTCAAGTTGGTGAGTGAATATTTTCCATGCCCAACTTGCTAATAATCTCCTGAAATCTCGACACCGGTAGGCCTTTGGTCAGTACATTTGCTAGCTGATCTTTGCTAGGAGTGTAGGGAGTGTTGGAAATCCCTGTCTACCTCAATGTGCTTGGTTCGATCATGCCGAACCGGATTGTGAGCAATGTTGATTGCTGATTTATTATCACAATAGAGTCTCATAGTTCCTTCGTGTTCCACTTTGAGGTCTTCAATGATAATCCTGAGCCACAAAAGTTCGCATATCCCATTCGCCATTACTCTGAATTCAGCTTCAGCGCTAGATTTAGCAATCCAATTTTGTTTTTTACTCCTCCAAGTGACAAAATTTCCCCCTAGAAAAGTGCAATAGCCAGATGTTAACCTTCTATCTATTGGTGACCCAGCATAATCTGCATCAGTATAGGCTTCAAGATTCAGCTTGTCACCCCTTTTAAACAAAATACCTTTTCCAGGAGTAGCTTTGAGGTAGTGAAGAATCCGATAGATAGCTTGCATATGTTCTTCTTTAGGATCATGCATGAACTGACTTACAACTCCCACAACATAGGCTATGTCTGGCCTAGTATGAGACAGATAAATAAGCCTTCCTACTAACCTTTGATATCTCCCTTTTTCAACTACGCCACTCTCTCCTTGTCCATCCATTTTATGGTTTGCATCAATAGGAGTGCTCACCGCCTTGCTATTGAGACATCCTGTTTCCTTGAGAAGATCAAGTACATACTTCCTTTGGGATATAAAAATACCTTTCTTAGAGTAGGCCACCTCGATACCAAGGAAGTATCTCAACTTTCCAAGGTCTTTGATCTCGAATTGTTGAGCAAGACTGCTCTTAAGAGACTTTTGTTCAACTTCATCATTACCAGTCACAACTATATCATCTACATACACAAGTAGAGCTGTGACTATACCTTCATTTGAATGTTTGATGAACAGAGTGTGATCCCCTCTACTCTGCTTGTAACCCATCTCGAGCATTGCCTTTGTGAACCTTCCAAACCAAGCTCTTGGGGACTGTTTGAGACCATATAGAGCCTTTCTAAGCTGACACACTCGATTGTTTCCAAAGTCCTTGTCAAAACTTGGTGGAGGCTCCATAAAGACTTCCTCCTCCAAATCTCCATGTAAAAAAGCGTTCTTCACATCAAATTGCTGCAAAGACCAACCAAAATTTGCTACAAGAGAAAGTAACAACCTTACTGTGTTCATCTTTGCTACTGGTGCGAAGGTCTCTTGATAATCCACCCCATAGGTTTGGGTGTACCCCTTTGCGACCAGCCTTGCTTTATACCTCTCCAAGGTCACATCAGCTTTGTACTTAAGGGTATAAACCCATTTACATCCCACTGGTTGCTTGCCTTTGGGTATAATCACAACTTCCCATGTATCATTCTTCTTCAATGCATTCATTTCCTCCGTCATAGCTTGTATCCAATTCCTATCCTCAAAAGCTTCATGTACCGAGTTAGGAATAGTAATTGAATCAAGAGTAGTAATAAAGGCTTTGTGTTGAGTAGATAGTTCATGGTACAACACAAAATGGGAGATAGGATGTTGGGTACATTTCCTGGTAGCTTTTCTCAAGGCAATAGGTAAATCCAAATCACTTAACTCAAGTTCATTAGAAGAAGGGTGAGTGATTTCATTTCCTGATAACGGTTTGGATAACGGGACTTGATCCAATTCCGGATTGAGCTTCGTCCTTCTTGAGTAAACTTGCAGTTTGGTTGGTTCATTCTTAGTAGAACTAGATGAAGATGATGATGAACTAGGCAGAGGACCTGACGGGGGATTGGAACTGGACAGAGAACTTGATGGACTTGATGAAGGGCTAGGTGGACTAAGAGGGCTAGGACTAGATAGAGATGGGGAAGGAGATGAAGTTGGATTGAACGAAGTAGGATTGGGCGACGCACTAGGTAGTGGAGGCAGTAGTTCAGACCCACTATCTTCATTTGGAGTCTCCCCCTGAAGATGGTGGTGGGAAGGAAAAAATGACCGGTTTTCATTAAAAGTGACATCCATAGAGATAAAAACTCGACGTGTTAAAGGGTCATAGCATTTATAACCTTTTTGAGTATTAGAGTACCCAAAAAAGACACACTTTAGAGCACGGGGGTCGAGTTTGTTTCGGTTGTGATTATGAATATCCACAAAAGCAACACAGCCAAAGACTCGAGGGGGAAGGTGATATTTATGGGAAACATCAGGAAAAAAGGTAGACAGGAGCTGTAAGGGACTTTTATTTCCTAAGGTTTTGGAAGGAACCTGATTAATTAGATATGCTAAAGTTAAAACAGCTGCCCCCCAAAAATGCTTTGGAACAGACATTTGAAAGAGGAGAGCCCGAGTAACATTCAGGAGTGCCTATTTTTCCTTTCGGCTACTCCGTTTTGTTGAGGGGTATCAACACAGGAAGACTCACGAATAATACCCTGAGTTTGGAAAAAATGATCAAGATACTGATTGAAATATTCCTTCCCATTATCAGACTTAAGTCTCCTAATTGACACCCCAAATTGATTGACCATCATTTATGAAAGTTTTGAAAGATAGATTGAACATTAGATTTGTCTTTCATAAGATATAGCCATGTAGTACGAGTACAATCATCGATAAAAGAGACAAACCATCTAGCTCCTGTAAAATTAGCAATTTTATATGGACCCCACACATCAGTATGGATAATAGAGAATGGTGTTGAAACTCTAGCATTATTATTCAAAGGAAATGAAACACTATGATGTTTTGCAAGTTCACAAACTTCACAATGAAGATTTTCAATAGCAACATCTTTAAAAATGGAAGGAAACATAGTCCTACGAAGACTAAATGGTGGATGTCCTAACCGAAAATGGTGAAGCCAAATCTGAGATGAGTGGATAGGATTACAAGAGTTGTTTTCTGGGTTACAAGAGTTGTAAGAGGTACTATGACCCACAAGAGACCAACCAATTTTGCTCAAATCCTCAAGGTAGTAGAGCCCATTCCGTTCCTTAGCAAATCCAATCGTCCTCCCTGTTTTTAGGTCTTGCAAGATACAATGATCAATAGAGAAAAGCACATTACAATTCAGATTTTTGGTAAGTTGATTAATGGAAAGGAGATTGGTGGACAGCTTAGGAACATGAAGGACATTGTCAAGTTTAAGTAAGAGATTTAGAGTTATGGTTCCTTGGCCAGCTACTGTAATAGGAGATCCATTTGCTATGGTAATATTCCCATTTCCTGGCGATGGTTTATAAGTTTCAAATTTAGTGGGATCATGTGTCATATGGTTTTTTTTTTTGGGTTAAGGATCATGTGTCATATGGTTGGCTGCTCCTGAATCAAGAATCCATGAATTAGGGTTTCGAGAAGCTGTTGAGTTTTCGGAAATTAGACGCGCACCTGACTGGACCAATGAACACATATCAGAAGACTTAGATAGGGAGTCAAGGAGAGCCCTGATTTTACCAACTTCTTCTCTGTTAAATATCTCCTCACTAACAGGTTTGTATTGGTCCATAGGGGCAGCTTCACCTTCACTGGCAATGTGCGCTTGTGGCCGTGTTTTAGCTCTGCTGAGCACCTGCGTTCTTCCATGAAGCTTGAAGCAATTTTCTCTTGTATGGCGTTGTTTCTTGTAGAAACTGCACCATAAACCTTCACTGCCCATTGTCTTAATCAGATCTGGTCTTCTGTTTTTGTTAGGATTTGTTTCCTCCTTAATTGCTTTCATGGCGGATCCTTCGGTGTGTTGGTCTTCAAACATTACAGTCCGTCGGCTTTCTTCTCCTCTTACAGTAGAAAAAACTTCATTCAAGGATGGCAACCACTTCTTTCCGAGAATCTGAACTCGAATCTGATCAAAGTTTGCATTCGGACCTGCCAAAAACTCAAAAATCCTATCTCTCTCCATATGGTTTCGAAGAGTATTAGTGTCTTCAGCACACCTCATCTCTAGATTTAGATTGTGATCTATTTCAAGCCAGAGACCTCTCATGAGATTGTAGTATTCTGTAACAGAACGATTACCTTATTTTGTTGTTGAAGCCTTCGTCTTGAGTTAATATATTACTGCTGCATCTTGAACTTTTGAATAAGACTGACAAACAGCCTCTCATATGTCCTTGGCAATAGGGAGAAACATGTAGTTTTTGCTGAATTCGGGTTGCATTGAGCTCCACAACCATGACATAATTGAGGAATCTTCTTCGTCCCATGTCTGAAACTTGGGATCACTTTTTTCTGGACCGGTGCCTTCTAGATGACTGAGCTTCCCTTTTCCTTTAAGAAACGTCCTCACAACCTGTGCCCACTAAAGATAATTTTTTCCATCCAATCGGTATTCCTTCATGTTGGGAAAATCTCCAATCGATGAGTTGGATCGGTCCTGAAGAGAGGACCCAGTTTGGTTGGAGATAGCCTTCCCTGAATCTTCCATTCGGCAAAATTGAAAGGACAGATTATAGTAAGAGACTAAGAAGGGATCGAGTGACAAGGGTGTTTATCACACAACTTGAAGGCCAGCAACAAGGCTAGCTCAGTCAGCAATAAGGCTGAAACAGAATGGCAGCAACAAGGCTGAAAAAAAGGGCTGCAATGAAGCAGCAGTGGTGGGAAAAGAAACAGAGGCAGGAAATTCAGATCAGAAAACTAGGCTATGATACCATGAAGAAAAGAATCTGTATTTTTCTTGTTATGATTGAGAAATTACAATGTGTATATGTACAGGAATAGAAGACCTATATTAGGTAACAAAATCAAATCAAATATTTACAGCTAACAAATCAAATCACATAATATTCCAAATAATTAGGGAGAGATTATAGGAGATTTTCCAACAAAGGTCAATTCGTGAAAAGTTCCTACTGGTGCTGACGAGAATTCTCCTCTTTGTATTGCAGGTCAGATCCAAATCGAACAGTCTCCATGCCAAGAGAGCTCTTTGGAGTCAGCTTTCCACACTTCTCCATGTCTGAACCCTGTCACTGCTCATGAAAAAGCTTCCGAATTTGAATCAGAGTATCCGTTTTGCAATGTCGTGATATCACCAAGTCATATAAATAGACAAAATTTCGTAAGCCAGAGCTTTAACTTATCTACATCTTCTATGCTTCGCTCTTGAATTTGCATACTTATATTATGCTCGTTTCTTATCATACATTTGTTCATCATCAAACTACTATGTGAGCAGACCATTCCATGGCCGTTCGTGAAGACATACATTCGAAAAAAACGTCAAATGGTGAATCTTGTTTATTTGGGCCGATCATTTGAGGTGCAGCTCCGGGTCTATCAGCGTTTCAACATTGCATCCTTGGGGATTGGTTGGTCCGCTTTCGCAAGAGAAGCTTGCCTGCGCATAGGAGATGTCTGCGTGTTCGAGCTCATCAATAGGGACAATATCGTGTTCAGAGTCTCCGTCTTCAGTAGTGAAGATAAAGAAGTGATTTGCATCGAGTGAGATCAACAATGGGAAGTGTTGCACTTTAGGCTGTTTCCGATGCCGAGAGGAACTCGATAACAAATTAGCTAACACTAGTTCATGCTTCCTTTATCTATACTGTGATTTAATCAATGAAGAAGATCACTTCTGCTTGCTCACATAAATATTAATTTTTCCTGGTAATTGCAAATCAGATGAATGTAAATCTACTTGAATCAGAACGTTCATGAGATCAGTCATTGATGGGGCTGGAAGAAAAACAGGGGAAGAAGAATGAAAAGAAGAAAAGGCAGCTTGTGTGATGCTTTGGAGCTTGTGATAGTGAGTGAGTTTATTCTTATATTTGTATATTAGTCTTGCTAGTGTTGGTGAAGTTTTTGGTAGAAAGAGGGATGCCTAGCATTTCGGTGCTATCACTTTCATGTGATAATGGTGCAAGGAGAACCATTCACTTCATTTTGCACGGGATGGGCAATCAGAAAAAACGCCGCTTACTTTCTTTCCTTTTTCTTTTAATACAAGGAACAATATGTTAAAACTCATTTCCCCTTGAGATAGGAAAAGTTACCCGATTTCAAAGGGAAAACGAGCGGCAGAGATGGAGCTGTCACATAATCATTTCTGAAATGAATATCGCTTAAAACTTTGAGGGATAATTCTACAGGACACTAATAAAGGCCAGCGATGTTAGCGCGGTGGAGATGTGAATGTTTCGTCACATGAGCGGGCATACGAGAAAAGATGTGCAAGAAAAAGTAAGTATCACTTTAATTCAGGATAAGATGAGAGAAGTCCATTTGAGATGGTTTGGTGATATGAAACGAATGACATTCGAATGCTCCGACGACGAGAAAATGTCAGCAAGAGAGGAAAACATTTGGTCGGAAGGGACAGAGGAAAATGCAGAAGAAAGTGGAAGAAGACGATAAACAAATTTATGAAACATAGAGACATGTTTTGTAGATAGAAACAGATTTGGAATGGGATAAAATTCGGAATGGAATGTAACCGAATGGAATGAAATTATAAAAGGAAATGGCATTGATATTCCTTTGTTTGGTCCCAACAATGGAATTGAACCAACAATTTAGCAATTTTTTGGAGCGAGATTTTATGTAATTTTTTTGGCGAGGGCGACCCTCGCCTGAGGCCATTGCTGGCCAGGCGCAGTGACCATTGGGGAAGAAGAAAAAAGGGCAAAGAAAAAATAAAAAGCAAAAGCAAAAGAAAATTAAAAAATCAAAAAAATATAATTATAATTTTTTTTTGACTAAAACACCCATTCTCCGGCCACGGAATAGTCATCGGCCGGCCAAAAGTCCTTATTTGAAACGATTTGACCACTTCAGGCCCTTATTTGAGATGATTTGGCCACTTTAGATCTTTATTTGAAATAATATCCACTTCATGCCCTTATCTGAGAAAATAACTCCACTTCGGACCCATTTTTAGAATTTTCCCAAAAAATAATGATAAGAGGTGACGTTTTATGCCCATGACAAAGGAGCTTTTTTGAACATTTTAGAGAAGGATGATATAAGCAAAATAATTGCTTACCAATACTTTGACTTTTAAAATCATGTAATAGTGTTTTCAAGAGTTACAATCTGATAAAGAGTCGAGAGCGACCACACGCGGTACAATGAATATTGCCAGCCCACTTTAGCCAAATAACAATGATTTTTTTATTTTTTATTTTTATCATCGTTGTTGTCGATAAGTAATGAGTTGGATCGCTAGGATGAAAGTAATTTGATCCAGCAGGATATACGATAAAATGAAACATCCATTACAGTGACAAAACAAGTGTTTTTGCCAAAATTGTATTGTCGACGAAAAATCATTTGCCGAAATTTGTTTTTCGGTTTTTGTTAAAAGGAGACGGATTACGTGACAATTCCATATGGGAGTTGTATCGATGGAACACAAGAACCAAATATAGTTTAACGGAATTTAAACAATGATGAAGCCCAATGACATAAAAAGCTTTGTTAGAATTTAATCAACGATAAAGTGCAATGATAAAGATACAACGTCGGAATTTAATCTACGGCAAAGATTTGAAAACTACCATTAAAGTATGGGAATTGAAATATATTTAAATTGCAAAAAAGTAAAGATAAAGATAAATTTGTGAGAACGTTGAGTTCTTTGATGAATTGACTAGGACTTTGCAAAGAGTATTATGTGGCTAATTATAGCCTACAGTCGACCATTACATATGATGGTTACAACTTTGGAATTCAAATAAACAAATAACTTTCTAATGGCGGTTACAAGAAGTTATGTGATCCACTAATTTTTATTGTCTAGAACACTTATCTACAATAAGTTATAAATTCCCTAAATTAGCGTCAACAAAACAAAACTACCCAGTAGTTATGCCTTTGTATTGATTGCCCACTGTTGATGACTCTATCAATTAACTTCTCGAGTCTTAATAAAGGCTCTCATCAATAATTAATGTTGTCGATGACTTCTTTAGCAAGTTGTCGATTCACTTCAACTTGTTGATTGTTTTGCTCATTGTTGACCAAATTATGCTCTTATCGACTAAGTCTGATACTTATCGATAATAACCAAAATGTTGGTAACCAAACTCTGCTCTATTGACTAAATTTATCACTTGTTGATAATAATCCAAAGTTTGTCATTTTTGGTGTAAACATATGCCTCTTTTAAAGAATCAAATGATACATCAATTATTCGATTATTATAAATTAGATAATTATGAGTCATCATGTGCCTCCTTGTCATCTGCAAATTCGATTTTTCCTTGCCAAATCTTATCATGGTGAGATTCATCATCTGACAAGTTTTTCCATGTAAGCCACATTCTGTGTAAAGTTTTCATGTGGCCCTCTATTTCCGTCCTTAAGTACTCACTCATACTTAGACACCCATAAATCACTAAAAAATTGGCTTTCGAATTTTTCTCTAAGATTAAATTTCAATACATTAAAAGCCAAATTTGCAAATTCTTTATCAGAGAGTGAAGTGAGGCATCTATTTCTAACCTTCTTGAATCAAGCAACACACTATTTGATCGACTCATTTATTGTATTGATAAAGTGTGGTCAAATCAGCAATCGATACCGCAAGTTTTGTTATATAAAATTGAGAATAAAATTGTCTCTCCATCTTTGCCCAATTACACACCAAATTTGGTGGTAAAATAGTGTATCGGAAAAAAGCAGTTTTCAGTAAAGACAAAGGAAATAACTAAATCTTAAAAACTCATTTGTCCCTGCTTTTCTACACTGCGTTATAAATTGACCAATGTGTTCAATAATCAATTGTTCATCTTCGCTAATAAAGTGGCAAATTTAGGAATTTCAAAGCCTCTTGGAAAAGGCTGATTATCGACCCATCCAGGATGTGGTCTCCTTAAATAGGTATGACTACACATTTGTCTATTCCCAATCGTTGTCGAACTTCTTCAACAAACCTAGATAAGTTCAATTATAAATTTGGTTGGCTAATTTGTGCCCTAGGCAATAACACTGGTCTTGCCAAATCATCAACGTTAATCGGCATGTTAGACCTAATAGGATATTCAAATTGAGTAGAACTAGCCTTATAAATTTAACATTTGGCAATCGACTGGCTCGTTGACCAGTTTAATTTGCTAGATCATTGTCACCAATTTGGTTAATTTGACCAACATCAGCTTGCTTACTCTCATCGTCGTGACCTAGATTAGAATATTCAGGCCTTGGCATGCCTCTTACAAGTGGGTTGACTACTCTAACTAATATTATTAGCATCAATAAATGAAGGAGGGGTAGGAACGTGCTCTATTACCACTAGATTGGATAGTGGTGGTTGATTGGACAATCCTAACGTCAAAAACATATCATTCATGGCATTAATGATGATTGGCTCAATTACATCTGGCATGTGACTCGTATAAGGTATTTAGCTATACCATTTCGTTGCTCTTCAAACAATCTCTTCATGGTGGCAAACGTATGAGGATTTGATGCAACTTCTCTTGATGGTTCTTCAATGAGATGTCTGGGAAGGCATGCCCCCTCGCGTTGGCCTACTTCTGCTGCTCAGTTTTCTTTTTTTTTGGGTCAAACAAAATTTTATTGAATCCGAAAGTACTTCAAACACCAAAGCCCACGTCAGGGATATCAAAACAAAGTAGATCCCAAAGAGATCGAGGAGGTTGGGATACCCAATTCGAGGGTAGATTTTTTTGTCTATGGGTCTTACAAAGCCAGTCCGCTCCACTATTGGATTCTCTTTTGCAATGGGCTAAAGAAATGTTCTTGAACGGGCCCATGACCCTGCGAGCTTCCACGATAAGAGATGTGCTTCCCAATTACCTTGATCTGAGCTGTTAACCACATGAACTAAAAACAGATAGTCAGATTCAAGTACAATATCTTCTTCCTTCTTTGCTTCGAGGAGAGAGAGGGCAGCAAGCAAGCCTAGGGTTTCAGCTTGAATCGCGGATGACGCTGGTACCGTTCTCGCTACTCCATCCGCCAGAGCTCCCGTCGCATCGCTGCCGCTCAATTAATGGTAGAAGATTTGGAGTGTACAACCCTGTCACTACAATTGGGATCGTTACTCATGGCAATGTCAGACTCTAGATGATTCTTTGTTCTTGGCATTAAGGTTGCGAATGATAACTATTCTGTTTCTCTATTTCTATTCCAGAAATAGATTTGGAACAAAAATCCGTTTGGTAACGCAATTCCAATTTCTATTTCTGAAATAAATTTTTGTTCCAGAAATAGGTTTGAAACAGAAATCAGAAGTCAAAATTTTTTGCTTTTCTATTTCTGAAACAGAAATGAGAAGTTAAAATTCTTCTTATCGCTTGTCCTCGCTACTAGCCGATCGACCACTGGCCACCCATCTCCGCCTACTTGCCGGCCGCAGCAACCTGCCGCTGCCACCTACCTCCAACCGCCAGCCGCCATCCACCGGCCACCGTCTCCTGCCGCCACTCGCCACCGTCTCTTGCAGCAGGCCTCCCCTCCTCTCGTAGCCACTTGCCTTCGATCGCCGCCTGTCGTCCATCGGCCACCGCTCCCACCTCCCGCCACCCTCCTCTCGCAGCCTCCCGCTTCCCGTAGCTGGCCACCGTCTCCCACCACTGGCCGCACTCCTCTTGCCATTACCTGCCTCCCACTGCAAGCCACCATCTCTCGCCATTGGCCTCCCTCCTTTCATCGCCGCCCACCGCCGGCCGTCACCTGCCATCCACCGGCCACCGCATGCACCTCCTCCCGCCTTCCTCCCACCACCACTCGCCTCCCGCCGCTGTGGGCTACTGTCCACCGGCCACCATCTCTCACCACCAGTCGCCCTCCTCCCATCATCGGCTGCCTCCAGCCGCCATCCTCCGCATTGGCCGCATCACTGTCCGCTGGCACCTCCCCCAGCCATCCGTCGCCTGCCATTCGCTGCCTGCCGTCCGCTGCCATGGTCTATTGCCCACCATCCACTCTCTGGCCACCGAAGAGGGAGAAATTTTTTGCCGTTATCAAACAAATTTCTATTTTTAGAATAGAAATTTTATGTCGTTATCAAACGTGTTTTTTTGCTCAGAAACTCCTCCAAGAATAGAAATCGAGAAATCAATTTCTGGCAAGAATGATTATCATTCGTAGCCTAAATATCCTCAAATCAAACTACAAGTTGTCCCATTAAGCATGCCAAAAAGATCATGCGCCGAAATTGTGTCGACAACGAAATACCTTTCACCGAAATTCCGTTCTTTGATTTTTTTTAGGAGGAGATGGGTTTTATGGCGATTCTGGACATGAGTTGTATAAATGGAACATAAGGAAAAAGTATGCTTCAATGGGATTCAGTCAACGATAAAGTCCAATGACATGAAAAGCTTTGCCGAAATTTAATCAATGATAAAAATACAATTTCATAATTTAATCGATCACGAAGATCTGAAAACTACCTCTAAAGCACAACAATTGAAAGATATTTAAATTGCGGAAAAGAAAAGATAAAGATATATTTGCGAAAACATTAAGTTCTTTGATAAATTGATCGGGGCTTTACAAAGAGTATAATGTGGTTAGTTATAGCCCACAATCGACGGTTACATATAGTGGTTATAACTTTGGAATTCAAATAAACAAATAAATTCCTAATTGCGATTACAAAAAGTTGTGTTATCTACTAAATCCTATTATCTAGAACACTTATTTGCAAGAAGTTGTAACAAATTAGCGGCAACAAAACATAACTTCCCAACAGTTACGTCCTTGTATCGATTGCCCGTTGTCGATGAATTTGTTGATCAACTTCTCAAGTCTTTATGAAAGCTCTCGTCAATAACTAATGTTGTCAATGACTTGCATATCGAGTTGTCGATTCCATTCAAGTGTCAATTATTCTATTTATTATTGATCAAACTTTACTCTTATCAATTAAGTCCAATACTTGTGGATAATAATAAAAAGTCGGTGCTTATCAATTAAACATCACTTATCAATAATAACTAAAAGTAGGCGTTTTTTTGTGTAAACAATAAGAACAGTAAATTGATTGATGATCAGAACTGTCACTTAAAGCAGGAGCATGGAGCGAAGCCACATGTAATGCCCATTCCTGATTTCACCGTTCATCGAGCCACTCAACTCCGTCCTTTCTTTCAATCCTTCTTATGTGACATTTCTTCCATTATTTACACAAACTATCTCATAAAAGATCGTGCGCATAAACCCACTGAAAGATTTGCTTCAATCAAGAGCGAAGGCCAAACAGTCATTTTGCAGGCTCATGCGGAAACCCAATACCACCACCATCCTCTTCTTCTTCTTCTTCTTCGAGCATTCAGTGTCGCTACTACATGGCTTGCTGTCGTGGCCGCCGCCAGAGAGAAGACGAACGTGCCCAGCAGCAGGAGGCTTTAAATTCAAGTGGTCCTCACTTCTTCAAGAGCATACTCTCTAACACACTTGAATCTGGAAAGCTCGTGGGTCCACGCAGTAGCTCCGCAACATTCTCCATTTCGCCTCCACCTTCTCATGCCACCGTTTCATTTAACATTGCATGCATGGCTTTACTTCTCGAAATCTCACTCATTCTGTACATGCAAGAACATTTCCTTGGTTTTGGGACGAGAAACAGCTTGTAATCCTGCTTTGAGAGTACCATACGCATAAGATGTCTTCTGATTGTATCATGGAATAGTTTAAGCTTGGGGTCCATGTGAACTGGACCCAATATGTCGCAAGATTTGACCCACATCATTTGAAAATTAGATGAAAGTGAGTTCATTTGTAAAACGGAGGCACGAAGTGATTTTATTACATTTTCAATTATCTTCTTGAATTTCACAGCTCATGCTGTTCACCAAGGTCGTCTCTGGTTTGCAACAAACTGTTTAATTCTAGCAAAAAGGACAAAAATAAAATAAAATTAAAAACCTTAAGGGCAAAATTTTGAGTCTGGTCTTCCAAATGGGTCTAATAAGTTGTGCGGCGGATTCTTATTAGAAGTTGAATATGACCCGCATGTTCAGAAATGCATTTATTATTTATCACGCTATTTAGTATACTGATTTAGCAAATTTAGTCTTAGCATACCTAGCATTTCTCAACATTATTATTGTGAAAATGAACATTCATTAATATAGAGTTAATATTGGCACTTGGACAAGGTAAGATTTCCTATATTTTCGCCCTGGTTTTCTTTTGGCATCTTAAGTTTAGCTGTAAATAAGTGCGAAGGATGTACCATGACTTTTTTTTTTTTTTTATAACCCAGGGAACCCCCGCACAACCGACAGCTGGAGAGTAAACCCTGGGAGCGACACGTGCTAACCACCACACACGTGCCACCGGTTAAGTCACCCTGCGGCGCCCGGGATTCGAACACTCAACCTTTTGCGAGAGGAAGAGTGCGCGCTCCAGCAGCGCCACCCAGGCGGGTGGTGATGTACCATGACTTTCATCACAGGGAATTCCAAAAAGCTTCTTAAGACGATATGCAAAAGATCTGTCAGGTTTGGTGCTTCTCAAGGTTCCAGGTGTTTCAACCTGGCCTGTGAAACTGGAAAACACTGACAATGACAAGGTTTGGTTGTCGAAAGGGTTGCAAAAATTCATGGAGCATTATTCAATTGGTCATAATCACCTATTCGTCTTCAAATATGAAAGGGACTCCATTTTCCATGTGATAATATTCTATAAGAGTGCTTCGGAGATTGATTATCCCTCAAGCATCCAAACTGATGTATCAAGCCCCAAGGGCGAATCTCTCTCGCAAAAAGAGGAAAATGTCATGGAATCAAAGATTCAGAGGGGTCCATGCTTTGTTCTTGGCTAAGTTCAAACAGCTCGTCACGAGAATTTGAAGGTGCGACTTGTGGTTCTACATCATGTTCCTCCTCGGCATAACTCTCATTCCTCAGTTATTTTCTAGTTCACTTCCTTCAAAGCATCTTAATAAACTATATTTATATGTTGATTGATGAAGTGTGTGGAAAATATCGTTAATAAATTACTTCCAATTTGAAGATGACGACGAATTTACTACATCAAGTTCTTATTTCTCGAGTGCAGACAAAATCAAACAATTTGGATGCAGAGTAAGTCACCTTGAGCTGGTTTTCTGTGGTTCTACAGGTCCAAGGCCTCTCACCACTCTTGAATTAGCCAGCCAATTTGAGTCGGTCCATCCCTTTTTCAAAGTGGTTATGCGGCCTACTTATGTTCAGAAACGTTTGGTAGGGTCTGGAGCTCTATTTGTTGGTGTCAATGTCAAATTCAAGCATGGTCGCTGTTTGTATTTTGTCTTATCTTCTAGTTTTTGCCAAATTCATTTTGTTTGTGTAGGAAACCACATGACATGTTATTCTGCTTGTAGTGTTCTTGGGATAAGTCAAATTCAAATATGAATCCTATCCATATCTTGTCTGAAAATTGATGGCTTCGGTTTTTGTCCATGAGCATATACTTCAACATTTAGATGGGAAATTGCAGATTAAGTGGTTATGATTAATAACTTCCATTGCAAGTAAAAAAAATTGATTAAAACTCCTGAAATAAGAAAATTTTATCATAAATCTACATTTCGTGCATGTTTCTCTGGTGTGTGTATCCTTATTCTATCACCTTTCTTAATCTTATTTTGGTTGTTCAAACACCTACTGGGCAGAGTGTTCCTCGTGAGTTCTTTAGGAAACATGTCCAAAAGAACAAGCAGATTGCAACTCTTTGGTACTCAAACAGATCATGGCAGGTGAAGCTGAAGAGCTATGAGCATAGAGATATGGCATTTCTCACTACCGGTTGGTCCTCATACGCAAGAGAACCTGGTCTTTATGTAGGAGATGTCTGCATGTTCGAGCTCATTGACAGGGGTGACATAGCATTCAGAGTCTCCATTTTCAGCAGTGATGGTAAGGACCTAATATATGTTGCTTAAGATGAACACTGCAAGTGTCACTTAATGCCATCTAGATTTCCTAGGAATTCAGTATTCCTAATTATGACTCCTTTGTTCAGTTCATCAGTGATGAATCCATAAAAAGTGCGTTTTTTCTGTTTTTTCCATAGATATGAGCCTTCCAAGATGATGAATTCTTCTGTATGATTTGTGAGGTTTATAGCAATTCAAATGGACACTCGCTGATGGCGCCACATTCAAATCTAAATGTTTAGGTGTCAGTCAGTTGTTGCTTTATAAGTCTTGTTTCTGCTGATATGCTTTCTATTTTTTATCTTTTTTCAAATCCTAATAAACCTTTTAAGAAGTTTTTTCTTTGTCGATTGATGAGATAATGATATGGGAGCTGCCAAATCTACTTGGTTACATCTTCTGGGAAGTGCATGAAGACGATCATGCATATTGATTTGCAATCCATGTTAAATATATTCATGGTCAATTCATGAAGAGTTCATACTGGTGCTTATGAGAGTTCTCATCTTTGTAATGCAGGTCAGATCCAAATCGAACAGTCTCAATGCAGAGACAGCTCTTCAGAGCCAGCTTTCCACAGTTCTCCAAGTCTGAGCCCTGTCACTGCTCACGAAAAAGCTAACAAATTTGAATTGGAGCATCCGTTTATCAATACTGTGATATTGCCAAATCATATTAACAGAAAATTGGTGAGCCAGAGCTTGAATTATCTACATATTCTCCGCTTCTCTCATGAATTTGCATGCTTATATTATGCTCGTTTCTTCTCATATATCGGTTGGTCATCAAATTACTGTGTGAGCAGAACATTCCCTGGGTGTTCATAAAGACGTACATTTGGGAAGACCAGCGAATGGTGACTCTTGTTTATTCGGACCGATCATGGGAGGTGAAGCTCCGGGTCTATCAGCGCTTCCATGTTGCTTCCTTGACAGTCCGGCTGGTCCGCATTCACAAGAGAAGCTTGCCTGCACGAAGGAGATGTCTGCGTGTTCGAGCTCGTCGATAGGGACGATATCCTGTTCAGAGTCTCCATTTTCAGAGGTGCAGATAAAGAAGTGATTTGTATCGATTGACATTAACAACGGAAGTGTCACACTGGAGGCTGTTTTTGGTGCCGAGAGGAACTCGAGAAACAAATTTAACTAACACTAGTCCATGCCTTCTTTATCTATACTGTGATTAATCAATGAAGAGCTCACTTTTGCTTGTTCACATAAATCTGATTGTTTCCTGGTGATTGCAAATCAGAGAATGTAAATCTACTTGAATTAGAATGTTCCTGAACATAGTTATTGATGGGTTGGAAGAAAAGCAGGGGAAGAAGAAAGAAAAGAAGAAAAGGCAGCTTGTGTGAGTGATTTTATGCTTTGAAGCTCGTTGATAGTGAGTGAGTTTGTTCTTATATTTATACATTAGTCTGGTTAGTGTTGGTTGAGCTGACGACTAAAGTAATCGTTGGGTGTTAATTTGTGATGGTGTTGTAAGATCATGTATGCTCAACTTGATACTCAATAGTCATACCTTGATTTATTTCATAAGACTTACAGACAAGATGAATGGAGTGGAGAAGTGTGTCTAGGGTATTTTATGTGATAAATCAATGTCACTTATGCTTGAGGGAGACTTGCATAAGATAATAATTAGGTCAGTGATGCTTTATCGCACCGAGCGTTGGTCAGTTAAGCAAAGGCAACGTGCGGCGACGAAGATGCGAATGTTTCGTCGTCGGATGAGGGGCATACTCTCATACGAGAAATAATATGCGAGAAAATGCAAGACCTTCGAATGTTCCAATAAGAAAATGTGAGCAGGAGATGAAAACACTCATTAGGAGGGACAGGGAAGACGTAGAAGAACGTGGAGGAAGAAGATGAGAATATATACGAAGTGTATAGACATGTTCTGCAGATAGAAACAGAATAGAAATGGAATAGAATTTGGACTTGAATGAAATGAAACACACCTGATTTTTAAGACTATGGAATGGTGTTTCCAACCTGAAATCCTAATGCCAAGGACCATACGCCAATCTCCATTTCCTTTGATTCCGTACGAGATTTGTCCGACCATACATAATCAAATGAAACATCGGGTGCTGAAACAAAACCAAGAACAGTATGTCGATTGATGGTCAGAACTGTCACTTCATGCATGAGTGCGAAGCGAAGCCACATGTATGCTCATTCCTGATCTGAACCCTTCATGGAGCCACACAACCATAAATAATCATGCGCACAGACCCACTAAAAGATTTGCTTCAATCAAGAACAGAGGCCGCTCAGCCATTTTGACAGGCTCGAGTAGAAAACCAAAACTACCACCGTCCCCCTCCCCATCGTCTTCCTCCTCCTCCTCCTTCTTCCTTGAGCATTCAGTGTTGCTACTGCATGGCTTGCCGTCAGTGTTGCCACCACCGGAGAGAAGATGAACGTGCTGGCCCTCACTTCTTCAAGATCATACTCTCTGACACACTTGATTCTGGAAAACTTGTGAGTTCAAACTCATTCTCAATTTTGCCTTCACCATCTCGCGCCATTGTTTCATCTAACATTGCATGCATGGCTTTACTTCTAAAAAATTCACACTCATTCTGTACATCCAAGAACGTTTCCTTGGTTTTGGGACGAGAAATAGCTATAGCGATCCTACTTTGAGTGTACTGTACGCATAAGCTTGGGGTCCATGTGAACTGGACCTACTATGTTGCAAGATTTGACCCACCTAATTTGAAAATCAAATGAGAGTGCGTACACTTGCAAAATGGAGTCAAAAAGTGATTTGACCCCTCTTTTTGTAAATAATGCTTTGTATTCCCAGAGTTATTCTGATGAAAACGATGGACCACCATCAAATGCATCAATGATGTCCGCGGAAATTGATCTTTCGTGGAATGTGTAGAACATGACATTTTTTGTCTTTTACCAGTTCTTTTTGTATGATGAACGAGGGCCTCGAGATGACACTTGAAGTTGACCTTATAACAGGGAATTCCAAGCAGGTTCTTAAGGAAATATGGAAATGATCTCTCAAGTTTGGTGTTTCTCAAGGTCCCACATGGTTCAACCTGGCCCACAGAACTAAAGAAGTGCGACAATGGCATGGTTTGGCTGGGGAAGGGGTGGCGGGAATTTATGGAGCATTACTCGATTGGTCATGGTCACCTTGTAGTTTTCAAATACGAAGGGGATTCCATGTTTCACGTGATTATATTTGACAAAAGTGCTTCTGAGATAGATTATTCCTCGAGCAGTGGCGAGGCATCAAACCGTGAAGCTGAACTTCTCTCACGAAAAAGGATAGATGTCATAGAAGTTGAAGATTCTGAAAATTTCACGCCATGTAAAAGACTGAGGACCAAATCATGTTTATCTCAGCGAAGTTCGAGCTGCTCATCACAAGAATTTGGAGGTCCGGTTTGTGGTATTATAAGTGATGGCATTTCTGCTTACATCCCTTTCCTTACTTGATTTTTGCTTAGTTGTGGAATTTTTCAAAATAAGCTTTTTGTATGATCATTTGGTTGTGGCGCAAATTGTGTTAACTAGTTACCTCTAATATATGCGAAGTGGATGCAGAACTTATTTCAACAAATTACTTTAAATTTGATTCCTATGATGGCCTTTTCACCAATATGTCAATTAACAAAATGCTCAAATTTAGAATCCTCAATCCTTAATGTACAGGCATGATTAAACAATCAAGATGCGGAGAGAGCCACTCTAAGCTGGTTTTTTGTGGCCCTACACGTCCGAGGCCACTCACTAGGCTCGAATTAGCCAACAAGTTTGAATTGGAGCATCCCTTTTTCAAAGTGTTGATGCGGCCATCTTATATCAAAAGAAGCCTGGTAAAATCCTGTTTTGATGCTACATTCGATTTGTCAAAGGCTAGTTATATTTGTCATTTTATCAAATGGGAGATTCCTATTGTGTTTTGTCACAACCATTCAGATTTATCAAGAGAAGTTTTCTCACTCTATTTATTTAGCTTCTGTTTAGGTAATCGGCATCAAAAGCCATTGAACCGACAATGAAGCAACAAGTTGATGAAACCACATTCAAGTCATCGATATCGTTTTCTTTTTCTTCCATTCAACCTGTGGCTACTATTCATGTATATCACAAGATTAATGACTTCAGACTATGTACCCTATCGTAAATTTAACGTCTAGGAGTATAGATATTGATACTTCATCTTCGCGTTGCTGGTTAGGAACGATTGCCTTCATTAGATTGTAAAGACTGTTCATAAAATTTCTGATGCTAGAAAATTTTGCCATGAGTCTACATCTTGTGTGCTTCTCTTGTAACTGTATGCTTATACTATGCTCTTTCTACAAATTTGTTGTTATGACTATTCATGGGCATGCAGAAAATTCCTCTTGGATTCGTCAAGAAACACATTCATGAAAACAAGAAAACTGCGACTCTTAGGTATTCAAATAGATCGTGGCCGGTGAAGATAATTTGGAGCTATTCACAAAAGCATGTGGTGTCCTTCAGTGCTGGTTGGCTTGCATTTGTGAGAGAAACACGTCTGCGCTCAGGAAATATCTGCGTGTTTGAGCTCATTGATGAAAATGATATCATGTTCGATGTCTCTATCTTTGATAGTGCTGGTAAGTATCTGATACTCCTGTTGATTGAGATGAACACAGGAAGTGTCGCTTTAGGCCCGCTTGCAAGGCCGATATGAAATTGATTTTGGCCAATTATCTAAATTTTAATTTCCCACCATCTTTAAATAGTAAGTCAATCAATGAATCATTCATGCTGGTGTCTATTGAAGTTCTCATTTTATTTTATTTTTTGAGTATATAGGCAAGATCAAACAGTCGACATGCCGTCCTGCATGTCCAAGCCCACTCGCCAGCGTGGAATTAGCCAGTAAATTTGAATCTGAGAACCCCTTTTTCACGGTGGTGATGCAACCAACTCATATTAAGAGACACATGGTAAGATCCTGGCTGTTAATCTACGGCTAGACTGTCTTCAATCTAGTCATGAATGCTAGCTATATATCTTGCCTCATATTAATATTGGTCCAACGATGAACAATAGATAAAAAAAAAAAAAAGGAAGAGGTATTGACTCTGTTTAATTAGATGGTCGAATTGAAAAATTAGCAAATTGAAATGGAATGAAAGAACGTAGAGTTGCACACTGTATTTTGTTAATTTTCAACTTTTGATCCAGTACGTAGTCGAGTGGCCACATCTTTCCTTATTTGCCCTAATCACCAACATTTTGCCTTTTGACTTCAAATTGCAATTAAGATTGATGGCTTTCATTAGTTAATTTTTTTTCATTAGCAAATACTATGCCATAAACCTTCATCTTGTGTGCTTTCACCATAAGCACACGCAACTAACAAATGATTATGGTCTTCCTTTGTCGTACATGGCCAGAGAGTTCCTCGTGGATTCATCAAGCAACACGTTATGGAAGTCGATCAAACCGTGACTCTCAGGTATTCGGACACATCATGGCCGGTGGAGTTCAGTTTCAATCGACGTGGGCGAGCAGGGTTCTTCTCCTCTACTGGCTGGTCTGCATTTACGAGAGAAACACGCCTGCGGATAAGAGATGTCTGCGTATTTGAGCTCATTGGTGGCACTTTTCCCGTGTTCAAAGTCTCCATTTTCAGGAGTTAAGGTCCAGAACTGATTGACGTCGACTGAGGCATACACTAGGAGTGTTTGCTTTCCATGAATTTAGAATTCCTTATTATGCCTCCTTTTGCCTTTTGATGTATCAACAAGAAGTGCAACACTTCCTTTTTGGGTTTATTTCCTGTTTGAACTAGTGACAATTTTATGACAATCCTTCTCTGAGGATTATCTCTCAAGTTTGGTCTTTAGTGCTAGAGATAATTATTCGACATCGTTTGGTTGCGGAAGAGGGTGGCATGACCTTGTGGAGCATTACTCAAATGATCCTGCTCATCTCATCTGTGGATTGAAGAACAAAGGTAAACTCCATCTCTAGTTAGAGAAGTCCTCCAGCCACGCCTTTGATTGATAAGTTACAACTACGGAAATTACTCACATATCAATTTACTTGAGAATAATGTGCACGATATTCATGCTTTGTTGTTTTTAACTTACTAATTTGAAAAATCGATTAGAAGAAGTTTCCATCAACTAGAGATGGCAGATGTGACCTGTACTCTTGTAAGTAGACTTTGCTCGACACACGTGCGCGGAACAGTTCACTGTAGAGGATTCACGATTCACCGAAATGGAATACACATCCCTGATTTATGGAAATCGAATAAATGCGCATTATATTCATGTTTATAACTTACTAACTGAAAAAACCGGTTAGAGGAAGTTCCCATCAATTGAGGATGTGGCCTGTTATATTATAAATAAGGAAAATTTCAAATAAGAGCATGAAGTGCTCTCATTTTCTCAAATAAAACTTGAAGTGGACATTATCTCAAATAAAGGCCTGAAGTAGTTAAATCGTCTCAAATAAAAACTTTTAGCCGGCCGGTGACTATTTCGGCATCGGAGAATGAGTATTTTAGTCAAAAAAATTAAATATATTTTTTCTTTTTCTTTTCCTTTTTTTTTTCTTTCTTCTTTTCCTTTTTCCTTTTTTCTTTTTCTCTCTTCCCTCCTATGGCCTCCACCGGCCTCAGGCAAGGGTGGCCCTTACTAGTGTCAGGCAACAGCCACCCTCGCTTGGGCTAGTGAGGGCGTTCCTCACCAAATCCGATGAGGGCGACCCTCGGCCTCGCCAGCCCAAGTGAGGGCGAGAGTTGCCCTTGCTGTCGTCGAGCAAGGGTCACCAACATCGGGCGGGCAAGAGCCACCCTCACCAGCATCGGGCAAGGGTCGCCCTCGCTTAGGCAGGGAGGGTTGCCCTTGCCCGCACCCTCCACCGTTGACCGACGGAGGAAAGAAAGAAAAGAAAAAAAAACAGAAAAAGGAAGAAGGGAAAAAAAATCAAAAAAAAAGGTAAATGACGAAAATGCCTCTCAACCAGCAAGGTGTGGACCTTATTTGAGACTAATAAGTCACTTCAAGCACTTATTTGAGATAATGTTCACTTCATGCCATTATTTAAGAAAACTTCAAGCCCTTATTTAAGACAATGCCCACTTCCTGCCCTTATTTAAGAAAACAAAGGCACGTCAGACCCTTATTTGGAATTTTCCCTTATAAATATACTCTACTTGACACACGTGCCTGGAATGGTTCATTATAGAGAATCGCGGTTCACAGAAATCCAATAATTTGATTACAAAATAATTGCAGACACCTCTTTTGGTGAGGTTAAAAATGCAACCTAGATGGAGGTAATTAGGTTGTTTCAAAAATTTAATCAAGGTTGGATTTCACTAGCAATCTCAAGAGACATTATAATATAACAAGTGTCACTTCAACCCGAAGCTTATAATCCCACTATCAATAACCAAGCACTGTTATTATATTTGTGCACTTCTCTACTCACTGATTACAAGTAGCAAGAACTCTTTGGCAGAGATAGTTACAAACAAACAATAGCAATTTCGCACAAGAGAGAAATAACAAGATGATGACAGAGTACTAGTTTTCTCAATTTCCGCCAAACCCTTAAGCTTGCTTCGATATTCTTTTATAGATGGTTCAGCTCCAATCTAGTCGTTGGAGGGTCTTCAGGAGACTCAAAGAGCCGTTGGACTTTGATAGGAGCAATCGCCAATGATTAGGCCACCCATGAAAGGAACCAAAATTCGGGTACTGTTCACGCATCAGGATGCTCTCCTTGGGGCTTCACGCGGTTACTGTTCACCCGCTGTTCATACGCTGATTCCGGCCATCTCCGGCGAGCTTGGGAGCTGGATTTTGGTGACAAGGGACGCTGAGCCCTCCTCACCCTCCTCTCCTTCGGAATTCATCTAGCTCGAAGTATAGAAGATGGTCTTATGATTCGTAGCTCACGGCCGCTGACGTTCTCTTCGGTACTATACACCCGGTGGACGTTGGTTGATTCCGGCCGATTCCGTCGGTCTTCTGGCCTGGAATTCGGAGGGTAGGCTATTTGGTCACCCCCCTTACACCCCTCTAGAGGGCAGCTCTCATTGTCCAGCACGGAAGTGGGACTTCTAGTTCTGAAAGGTACTGACCGGGGCCTCTCCCGCGTGCGTTTCCTCGACTAAATTGAAAGCGGGGCTCAGGTTTGCTTTCTGGTTAACTAAACTCCTGCTGAGCTGGTGTGATAGACTGAATTCAGGAGGTAGTTATATTGGGGTGCCCTGCTGATACGTAATCCATTCTGCTCCTTGGACTGGTGGGTTGACTAGTAGGTGTTTGTGCTAATGTCCATATGGAGGGTTCTGTCTGGACTGCTGCTATAATTGACTGGTAGCTGTTTAGTTGATCCCCTAGCCTTAGCCCTCACTGTTGGTCCCTTCCTGCTGGTCAGAATTGGAGGTGTTAGTGTTGAGGTTGCATTTATTCTGGGACTACTGGTGTGCACTCTGCTCCGGTCTGACTGGTTCTGGTGGCTGGTGTGATTTGAGCTGGTTGTTTTGACTGGTGGGTGCCTGGTGTGATGTCTGCATTTCTGGTTGCTGACTGGTGTTGTGGTATCTGATACTAAGCTATGGATTCTAGAAACCCCTCCCCTGTTGGTGTGACCCAAATGCAGGAAACTGAAAATGCCAAAACCTCCCAACCTGCTGTTTCAAAAGGCAAATCGGTAGCCTTCATTCACAAGGGTGAACCTTCCCCTGGACACAGGTATGTTCAGAAAGGGAACTCCAGCCGTAGCAGGAGCAGAGGAAGATCCAAGAACCATAAAAGCTCCTCTAGGCGTGCCCCTAGTGCAGGCCCTTCAAACTCTTCTGGCAAGAGTCCAAATGCAGTAACCAAAGGGACCCCGGGAACTCCAAGCTCTAACCGTCAGCCCCTTCACACACCCATGACCAGAACCTGGGCTAATGTAGCCAAGGTCTTAACTAAGGGGTATAACCTAACCTATATCCCCCCTACGATGGAGAATGGCGAATTTATAGTCGACATCACTCCTGATATAGTGGCCGAAGAAAATCCTTGCTGGAAGGAATGCATCGTTGGGCATTATTTAGGGAAGAAAGCTCCCTTTAAACTAACTGAAGAGACAATCAAGAAGGCTTGGGCTGACCAAGTAGTAGACGTAAAATTGCATGAGAATGGCTTCTACTTCTTTCGTGTCCCAAACGCTGATTTTCGAAGAAGGATCATCGACATGGGGCCTGTCTCTATCTTCAGTTGTACTCTGATGTTGCAGCAATGGCATCCAAAATTAAAGCTTAGGAAAGGCAAACTGGACACACTTCCGGTCTGGGTCAAAATACGGGATATCCCCTTCTCTCTTTGGTCCCCGGTGGGCATTGGGCGCATAGCCAGTGCCATCGGTAAACCACTTTATGTGGACATTCAGACAGAGCAAATGACCAGAATCTCTTACGCACGCGTATGCGTTGAGATAAAAGCCACTGACCCTCGAGTAGACTTTGTAAAGTTTAGATGGGATGGGGAAGTAAACTCCATAAACGTTGAGTATGAGTGGAAACCTCTTGTCTGCTCCACATGTGGGATTTTTGGCCACAAACCAGAATCCAAAGGATTTGATTGTGCCCCTCAGCAACCACAATCTTGAGCTGTGCCCACTCCTCGGCCCCAAACAGCAGGTGAATGGACTTTAGTCACACGAAAAAGAGGCAATGCTCCTCATGCTATGGCCTCAGACCAGCGGCAATCTCCTCCTGTTATGGCCTCAGAACAGCTGCAACCCTCCTCCTCCCTCCATCTGAATAGTCACCTGGATGTTGAGGATCCCCGGCCTGCTGTTGTTGAGCCTGTTGCTGATGGTGTTCCCCTGCTGCTGACGCCACGAGGATCCTCTGATGCTGCTGTTGGCCAGCTGCAACACTCGGGAACTGCTGCTGATCCAGGTCTAGCAGGCTGCGATCTGTCCAATTCTGGGGATAACGAGACAGAGCCCAGCCCCCTTCCTGCCACGAGTCCAGCGACCATTCTGGACAAGCAGATTCTGGACTCTTCCTCTGAGCCACGTCCAGCAAGCACTCCACAACAACAATCCCTTGACACTACAACTAACTCCTTGTCTTCCAATGAAGCCTCCTCGGCCTCCCCAAACCCAGTGGACTCCCCTGAGGCTCTTGAAGAAACAAAGGGGACTGAATCTATTTGTACTTCCCCCCCAAACACTCGGTATCGTGCTTTGGCTTCTCATGCATTTGAAGAGACCGCCAATGCCTCGCTCGGTGTAACAACCAACCCATCTTGCCCCGTCAAAGTTCCTGGTCCCTCTTCTTCAAAAGCTAAAAAAAGGAGACCAAGGACTTCTCATCGGTAACTTCTATAAGTACTACTATGTTTTTTGGCATTTGGAATATAAGGGGACTAGTTAATCCCTTAAGGCAGGCGGAGATCCGAGCTTTTATTAGGGCTAATAGGCTCTCCTGCATTGGTATAGTAGAAACAAAAGCCAAGGCCTCTCTTTTTGCTCAAATCTCTAGAGGCATTAATGATCGCTGGAGATGGACTTCAAACTATGAATTCTCTCCTCTTGGCAGAATTTGGTATGGTTGGGACCCCAATGAGTTAGATATGACTCAAATTCACTCTTCTGGCCAAATGATTCACATGCAACTTAACTTTTTGAGTACGCGAGAGTCCTGCCTCCTTACTATTGTTTATGGGGAGCACACCTTTGTTCATCGGCGTCCATTATGGTCTGACCTTATTCGGCTCTCTACATGCAACTTACCGTGGATTGTTGCCGGTGACTTCAACGCCATTAAAGACCCGCAGGACAGAGTGGGCAACACAACCCCATGGATTCCAGTTTTTGAAGAATTTGGAGAATGCCTCAACCAAGCTGGACTTGAGGACCTCCGGTATGTGGGACGCAGGTATACTTGGTCTCACTCCTCTGGGATTAACTGGAAACTACGTAAGATTGACCGGGTTCTCACTAATAGCCTGTGGCAACAACATTTCTCATTTTCTGAAGCATCCTTTCTTGCGCCGGGTATTTCTGATCACTCTCCGATGGTGATCAAAATCCATCAGCCGCAGGGTTCCAGAAAACCTTTTAAGTTCTTCAACTTCTGGACCTCCCACCCTAACTTCCTGGAGTTGGTAACTCAAGCATGGGATTCTCATACTGTAGGAACTCACATGTTCGTGATTTGCAGCAAACTTAAAATTCTCAAAGCTAAGTTGAAGCACATGAACAGGACTTCCTTCTCCTCTATCTCTACAAGAACTGAACAGGCAAGAGCAGACTTATATGCCGTCCAGGAAGCTCTGGAACTTCTTCCTTTTGACCAAAGCTTGCGTGATAGGGAGGCGGAGCACTTACGATCTTTCTCTTCACTGAGACAACAGGAGGAATCTTTCTACAGACAAAAATCCAGAGTACGCTGGCTTAAAGAAGGGGACCTCAACACCAAATACTTCCACCACTCTATCAACAGAAGACGGTTGCACAATCGGATTCTCTCTGTTTCCACTAGTGATGGGGCCGTAATAACTGACCCTCCTGCAGTTATAAACCACATTGTTAGCCACTTTCAAGAACTGCTCAACGGAAATTCTGCTTCCACTCGGGCTTCTTTTTGTGACATAGGTGACGCCATAGGCCGAGTTCTGGATGATAATCAGAGAACCTACCTATCACAGCCGGTCTCTGATGAGGAAATCCAGACTACTCTATTCTCTTTGGCTAGAGGCAAGGCGCCTAGACCGGACGGCTACAATGTTGAATTCTTCAAATCCTCCTGGGAAATCATTGGCCCCTCCATTCTCAAGGCGATTAGTGAATTCTTTCAGAATGGACAAATGCTTAAAGAGATAAACACCACCATTTTAACCTTAGTGCCTAAGACTCCAAATGCTTCTGCCATGTCGGACTTTCGCCCCATCGCATGTTGTAACACTTTGTATAAATGCATTTCAAAAATTTTGGCCAGGCGGATTGCGCACGTCCTTCCGTCACTGATTAGTTTATCCCAAACGGCTTTCGTTAAGGGACGCAGAATTAGTGATAATATCATGATCGCTCAGGAGCTTTTTGTGGACTTCCACCATGAGGCTTGCCTCCCTAAATGCGTCATAAAAGTGGATTTCCAAAAGGCCTTTGATACGGTTGATTGGAGTTTTATTGAAGTGACACTCAAGGCCTTTAACTTTCCTGACTTGTTCATCAAGATGATAATGGCTTGTATCACTACTACTAAATTCTCCATCTCAATTAATGGGGAATTACATGGTTTCTTTACTAGCAGCCGAGGTATCTGACAAGGCGATCCGCTCTCGCCATATCTCTTTATTTTGTCTATGGAAGTCTTATCTGGAATTCTTGAGAGGAAAACAAATACTCCGGACTTTCATTGGTTCTGGCGTTGCAAAAAGCCGCGCATCTCTCATCTCTTTTTTGCAGATGATGTTCTCTTATTCTCTGAAGCTCATCCCAGGTCGGTCCAAATAATCAAGGAATCTCTTGATTTGTTCGCCAGTTGGTCTGGCCTTAAGCCAAACAGTAATAAAAGCAACTTGTTCCTCTCTGGGGGTTCTTCGGCACTGCAAGCCCAACTTCTACACTGCCTTGGCTTTCAGCAAGGCACTCTCCCCTTTCGTTATTTAGGGGTGCCTATCATCTCCTCTAGAATGCGGAAAGAAGACTGCAAGATTCTAGTTGACTCTATAACGGCACGGGCCCGTTCATGGACACAACGATTCCTATCCTTCGCCGGAAGATTGCAGCTCATCAAATCTGTACTGCACTCCATTCAGGTGTATTGGGCAACCATTTTCACCCTCCCAAAAAACGTCTTAAACAAAATTGAGACCATCTTGAGGCAATTCCTATGGAAAGGCCCTGATCTTGGCACCGGGGGAGCCAAGGTAGCATGGTCTACTGTCTGCTTACCCAAAGATGAAGGAGGCCTTGGGATTCGGCAGCTGGTTGATTATAATCGAGCGATGACACACAAACACATCTGGATCCTTTTCTCAGACAAGGAGTCATTGTGGACCAAATGGATTCACTCGGTATTCTTAAAAAAGTCTAACTTCTGGACAGTATCCAAGCCGACATTTTGTTCCTGGACATGGAAGAAAATCCTCGACTTGAGGCATTCCACTCGAACCCTATTTCGATGGGAGATAGGAAATGGCCGTTCAATCTCCTTCTGGTTTGATTGGTGGCACTCCAAGGGCCCCCTCTATCTTTTATTCAGCAATTTCGACATATATCAATCGCGGATCCCCCGTGACACAACGGTTCGGGAATTCTACAATTGAGTTGGCCTGATCCCCCGCCCGTCCTTGATGATGATGCTTCGGATAGGCTGGTATGGACTCCACATCCCTCGGGCTCCTTCTCGGTAACGTCTGCATGGAACCACATCAGGAGAAAAGGAAATTCAGTTACTTGGCACTCATTTATCTGGGACCAACATATTACTCCCAGACATGCTTTCCTTTTATGGATTATTACACTCAATCGGCTACCTTCCCAAGTATTTCTCCTACAGAATCGAAGGATTGACACCGCTGTACGTGTCTTCTGTGGTTCTAGGCCGGACTCGGCCAACCACCTCTTTTTTTAGTGCCCTTCTACAGGTAGACTTGCATCCTTCTGGGTGACAAAGTGCAACCTTCCATGGCGCAATCGACCCTGGCAAGACTTTATCCGATGGGCAATGAAGATATGCGGTGGAGATTCCTTTGCGCACCGCCTCTCCCGGTTTTCCCTTGGCGCGTTAGTCCATATCATCTGGACAGAGAGGAACCATGCATTATTCAGGAACAAGAGCGTACACATCCCCGGCATGCGCAAGCATCTCCTCAAAGTCGTTAAAGACAAGGCCATTTCCTTTGGGAAAGTTGAAGATACTTCTAGGAATCGTGCTCTTCAGAGGAAATGGAAGCTTCCGGCCTCAATCTTTGAAGCAATCTGGATGCCTAGGCTTTAGCTGTTATGATCTTTTGATGTTTCTCTCTTGTATCTATCTCCTTGTATAGTTCTTGCGTCTCCACCTTTGACCTCATCTGGACATCCCATGTCCTAATTGGGTCAGAGGCTGGTTTTGGATATAGGTTGTATTGGTTCTATGAAAAGTAATACATATTTACCTTTACCAAAAAAAAAAAATGATTAGGCCACCCATACAACTTGTTCTTCCAGACAAAAGCAAAGTTTCCCTAATTTGAGTCTGCTGCCGCTGTCAACAGTATATTCCTCTGACTACTTGAACAAAATAGGCAAAAACTGCTCTGACTCAACTTCTGTCCTTTTGCCGCGAAGCCTCGTTAGTGATTATTTTTCTTTTGTCTAACGTTTGAATCAAACGAGAAGTAGACAATGTCTTCTAAGTCAGGTGATGGAACCACACCAAGCATCTCCTAATCAGTTGATAGTAGGATGTGCTTTTAGCACTGACCCAATGAATCTATCCATGCTGCTCGCTAGGAGTCAACTTGCAATATTTTATCGAACGGTCTTCCATAGTATATGAAAGATCGAGACTCCGTACAAATGTCCAACTTCATAAGGTCCTTCCAAGTTTCACGATCGCGTAATTCTACCAAACTTGTTCTCCCCTTGTCAAGGTTCATCCATCCTGCAGACATCTATCCACTATCTGATTAGGACACCATTGACATTGGCAAAGTCTTTTGTATATCAACAGCACCTAATTATAATAGCATATGCATTTATCTAATAAAAATGAGATGGATAATTTTATTATTGTCAAAATAGCATAGGGATGTTTTCCTGCATCTTTAATACACATTGATGTTTGGCCTTTTTTCAATTTGAAGTACAAAATTAGCGCCTGTTGAGGATTATATTGGACCTTCTAAAAATGTCCACACAATACGCAATCAATCAGCACATAAATATTATAAAGTTTTGTCATGTTATTAATAGTAATATTAACATCCTTTATAAGAAGATTGCTACGAAGAGATTTGACCATCAAGAATCGATCCTTATTCATACCATATATAAAGCAAAGAAATCACCTACATACTTTTGAGGAATCTCAAATTTTGTTTCTTCTCCGAATATCCTCAGTTAATTATTTTACATATATTTTATCCAATGACAAATGCGCTAATTTATAATTATATTTAATCTCTCTAGCATGATTCAATATTAATATACGAAAATTTTCTATCCGACAACAACTTTCTAAAAAAAATTCAAATACTTAAATATTTTATCTCTCCACGTATACAGTTTCTTTGGATTGCGTCGTGTTCCAAACAATTCCTTTTCATAATATAATGATTTAATATTTCATGATATAAAGTAATTTTTCTTAATTTTTTGACTTCCGACTTAAAGCGCACATGCAACGTGTATGTATATTTGCTAGTATATTTAATGACAACCTAAACATGAGAGGTGTCTCTTCAAATATACCCCTATCAACGATTATTATTTATAAAAGAATTAATGAAGTTTATTTTATAATTGATAGCAGTACAATCTTTTTTTTACTTCGAGGAAATCCTTATATGTACTATGTATTACTTATTTAATTTTAAATTTTAACTAAGCAATCCATTAAACTTATAGAAGCAAATATGTTTGTGTTAGCCAATTGCCATCAAAGTTCTCTAAAAAGCTGTTAATCTCGTCTTGTGACTATAGGGAATTAAAAGATTGAATGAAATCCGATTGAAAGAAGGGGACATCTTCAAAGAATGGGCAAGAAAGCAAGGGTCACAAAAAAAAACAAGCATAATTAATAAGTGTTTATAAATAAGAACAATCTAATAATATCTATAAAAAGAGAACAGTTGATTGATTAATGGTCTCATGTCAAGCAACACTTAGATATATAAATATCATTTTTGTTTACAAAAGAGCTGGGATATTGATAATTAAATTTAATAAAGATATTTTCTATGGTTTCTGGTTGCTCAACAGACCTAGTGTGTTTCATATTTATTTTCTTGACATCTTAAAACAGAGCGTTTGTAAGAGTTAAGAAACTAGAGAGACATGCGGAAAAGAGTAATTTTGTATATTTCTAAATATCATAATGAAATTACATTAGCCTATTTATAGGCTTTATGAAATGACTAAATAAGATGACATATCTATCAAGATATGCACAATCAAAGAGAGATATATTAATATTCGCACAATCTTGAAAGATACATAAAACCATCAGAATTATATTAAATATCTTTAACATCCCCTCAAAGGTGCATTAAAGATATCAACTTGAGTCTGAATACTAGTCTGAATAGTGTCCAACGGCTAAGATGTGGCAAATGAGGCGAAATTTTCAGATCTTGCTAATTTGAGAGTAGCAAGTCTGGTGGTGGTGTGGCTTGTCAAGAATTGGAGAGGAAACAGCAAGCGGCCGATGCAGGTGGCTTGCGAAATAGTAACTAAGCGACACGGCCTATACGGCTGGCGTCGTAGTATCAAGCAACCTATACGGCTCGAATGGGTGATGCGCGATTGGCATCGAAACACAACCATCAACTTGACTAAGCGCTTCTTCATATAAGAAGGCTATGCATATTATGCATCTATCGGACAAGATGAATCATGTTGAAATCAACGGAGGATATTATGACTTATTGAAAAAAAAAAAAGGAGAAGAAGAAGCTAAATTAGCTTTGGATGGGCACTTGGGAGTGCACATGGTGCACTTGAGGAATTAGAGATGTGCAAAAGAAAGTAATTTTGTATATTTCGATATATCGTAATGAGATTACATTAATTTTGATTTACAAGTTTTATGAAATGACTGAATAAAAAAACATATTAATCAAAATACGCACAATCAAAGAGAGATATTCACACAATCTTGAGAAATACAGAAAATCACTAAAATTATCCTAACTATCCCCAAGAGTAAGAAAGTAACTGTACAAAAAAGCATTGGCAAAAGTGTCAAAAAAGTCCTAAACCTTTTTGCATTAGTGCCAATTGAGTCCTAAACTTTTTTTTGTGCCAATTCAGTCCTAAACCTTTTGCATTTGTGCCAATTAAATCCTAAACCTTTTGCAGTGGTCCAAATTCAGTCATAAGCCTTTTTGAGGTAAATTAAATGGAATGACTGAATTGGCACCAATACAAAAGGTTTAGGACTGAATTGACACCAAAAAAAGGTTTAGGATTCAATTGGCACAAATGCAAAAAGTTTAGGACTAAATTGGCACAAATACAAAAAGTTTAGGACTGAATTGACGCCAAAAAAAGGTTTAGGATTCAATTGGCACAAATGCAAAAGATTTAGGACTAAATTTGCACAAATACAAAAAGTTTAGGACTGAATTGGCACCAAAAAAAGGTTTAGGACTCAATTGGCACTAATGCAAAAGGTTTGGGACTGAATTGGTATCAAAAAAAGGTTTAAAACTAAATTAGTACCAATACAAAAGGTTTAGGACTTTTTTGACACTTTTCCCAAAAAGCATTCCATGCATTGAATTTTTGCATTCGTCGTCTTTTAGGGTGCGCATGAATACCATTCTGTGCCCGGAAATAATTTCTGAGTATTTGAAGGCGTTTGATAGACTGTCCAAAATTTCTATTCCTAGAGTAGAAAAGAATAGAAATGCGTTTGGTAAACTACACAAAATTTCTGTTCCCAAATAATATTTTAATAATATTTTGAATTGTTTATTTTTTTTTGTTCTTTCTAACTATTTTCTTCTTTGGCCATGGCCGGTCGCCGGCGGCCGACCGCCGGCCCAACCCAATGAAGAACAACACAAAAATAAAGAAAAAAAAAGAAAAAAACTTATTCTCAAAATTGTACCGAGAAACAAGAAGCAACTTTTTTTTACTTCTTGCTCTTCTTCCAAAACTGTTTCTCGGCACAAATTTTTGCAAAAATGTGCCCGGGAACAAAAAGTTTACTAAACGCATTTCTGTTCCCAAACTATTTCTGAGAATAAAAGAACAGAAATTTTCACTGTTTGGCACGTTACCAAACGGGCCCTTAGCTGATCAAAATATATGTTTATATTATCTATACTTGGCCAAATGGAAAAATATTATATTTCGAGAAAGTTACATGGGTAAGTATTCGATTGTACGGGACAAATTCCGAATCGAATTATGTCTGCAACTCAAAGTAAGACTCTTTAACCTGAACTAAGGCTTTCTAGACAAGGCAAAATGTACTTCACCACAATCGTTTGAATTTCTTTGTTACGAGATACTCTTCTTTCACCACCATTACCCTGCGTTCGTCCGGTTGCCGTGGTTGGCACTAGCCGCTTGCTACTGCCTTCGCCAACTGCCAATTGAGGAGGGAAAATTACCAAAAAAGTCCTAAACCTTTTGCAATTATGTCAATTCAATCATAAACCTTTTTTTGGGCCAATTCAGTCATAAATCTTTTGCAATTGTGTCAATTCAGTCCATCTATCTACTTTTGTCCAACTGGCGCTGACGTGGACATCGGCCAAAAGTGACCGGAAGGATTGAATTGGCACAATTGCAAAAGGTTTAGAACTGAATTGGCCAAAAAAAAAGGTTTATGACTAAATTGGCACAATTACAAAAGGTTTATAACTTTTTTGGTAATTTTCCCAATTGGGGATAGCCGATTGCCATTCATCAACACTACTCCTCACCCTCTCATCCACCGCCCGCTGCCACCAATGGCGACGCTATCAGTCGCCAAACTTCGTCAGTCGCCATGGTCATCTGCCACCTATCACTGCCTCCACTACCCACCCCTTGGCCCGATCAGTCCCCAATTGCCGCCGTAAGTGTCTTGTCACCACCGTTGCAACGGATCATCTGATCCCTCACGACCCATGATTGCCAATCAGCACAAACTTTTTTGTTATATTAGTCAACATAATTCTCTATTTTTTCTTTTCAAGTGTATCGAAGTGTGCTAAATCTTTAAAATGAAATTCATATATTTATCTTTTGATAGGGTTCTTTAGAGTGCGCGTGCAACATACGCATGGTCTAATAAATTAGAAAGACCTACTAGAAACCCATTATAGACCCGTTTGGTTCAACTTTTCTTATGCTACTTGGGGGAATGCTACCTTTAGGTTAAAGCCCCTTAAGGAAATGCAAATGACATTTGATAAAAAATCTCTTGTAAAGCTATTTTGACCCAAGTAGTGCTTGGCAAATTTTTTTTTTGCATAAGAGCTTTGGGAATTATCGTTTTTATTATAAAAAAAAAACCTCCCCTATCCTTTGCCAGAGTTGGCGAAGGCCTATGATCGCCAGCAAGCTAGATCTAGCGCCGGCAGCCGTCGCCCGAGGTCGGGCAACCCCCGGCAAGCCAGATCTGCCACCGACAACTGTCGCCCAAGGCTAGGTGACCCTCGGCGAGGGTTGCGCAATCTCAAGCGGCCGTCGCCTGGGTCGTGCGACCTCGTCGGCCTCTTGCCAGCCCGATTCGATGTCCGCCGCCCTCGCCGACCTCCCTCACCGGCCGCCTCACAAAGAAGATGAACAATAGCAAGAGGGATAAAACCGGAAGAAGCCAAAATAAGTGAAGGTAGTTTTAGAATAAACGATTTGGGTTCAATATTCCAAATGCTAGTATTTGGCCAATGGACTTCCAATGCTAAATCAACGATTGGCCCAAAGGACTTTTGAAGCCAAAAGCTCCTTTCAAATGCTGAACCAAATGCGGCCTACATCTTTCGGTCCAAGCCATTGAATTGGAATTTCCTTCCCCTTTGTTCACCCTCATCTAGAACTCCAACGAAGCAAATGGCACCACGTCACTTCCCACTTTCTCTTCCTACGACTGCTGACTTCTCGTGACTCTCGCAAAGTTCAAAACCATGAAGACGCCAAATAAGACCAAGAAAGTTGCTACGACCCACTTTTATAAAATCAAGACCAGGAGAACCTCGTGGCTCTCAAATTCGAGCTTCTTTCGTCTACTTTTTCCCCATCGTTCTGATACAGCGAAAGAGAGAGAGAGAAAGAGAGAACGAAAGGGCTGCGGAAAAAGCAAAGGGAAGATGTCTTGCTTTGTGCCTTTCAACAGGAGGAACCTGGACATATGCTTCTTCGTGTTCAGGCCGACTTTGGTCGTCGTGGACGAGCTCGTCGAAGCCTTGAAGCGATTCTCCGTGTCCACCGAGGCTCTCGGCTGCGTCCAGAGCTCCATTTTCAGGAGTATTCATGGCAACATGGTATGTTTTCGATTTAACCCATTTTCAGAACAAAGTCCATGTCGAAAAACTATCTTCGATCCGATTAATTCAATCTAAATATATTGTGCAGAGGAACTTTATAATGTGTCCTTTCTCTTTGTCGGAGTCCACAGTGGTCCAAGTATTGACCGATCGAGTTCGAGAATTTTGCGCTTGTCTTATTTTGGGGAATTGTATATTACGCCGTGAATTTTTGGAGTTGTTTTATTTGAGCCCCTTTACTTTCATATTGCCCAGTCAGATTGCATGGGGTATTTTCATTTTTTAGACCGAAATCGACCTAAAACTGCATCACGCACCTGTTACATGACCTTTGAGGCAAAACGTGTAGAATCGGTGAAGGTAGCGGAGCGATCTGAGACGGTTTCGAGGGATAATTTGATACAAATATGACTCGATGGCGAAAATTGACAGAGTCGAGAAAGTTTAAAGGGCGATGTGAAATTTCCCTCGCTGCATACTTGAAGCAGTAGTTTTGTTAGGAACAAATGTGTCTATGAGATCATTTTCTTTTTGCTTTCTCAGAACACATTACGAGAGTCACGAATTTTCTCACCTTTAAGAGGTCTTATATTAACCGATGGCAGTATGCTTTCCCAGATTATATGGTACGGAGCATGGATGAGGAAATCAAGCGACAACAAAGAGTCACTGAATGCGACACTGGTGAGTTCTTCATTATCCAACACTTCCAAGTTCTGTCCCTTAATGAAATCGATCATGCTTTGAAACTTCAAATATGGGCCAAGATGTCTCACCAAAGCCACTTACATTAGGACTCAAAGCGCACATCTTTGATGGTTACTCTAGCAATGACAGCTTATCTTTATTATTATTTCGTTTTTTTCGTATCGTCCGGGTGTCTCGTGTTACTTGAGGAACCATAAAGAGTGAGATCCTCCTTATGTTCGGTCCTCACGGAATTATTATAGAATTACACGGATCTGTAACTCTGATGGTGGCCCAATGAATTAACTACGCGATGAGTGTCAAACTTGGGACCTATTGATTTCTAAGGCAAAATGTCCAAGTGCAAGTCTATCCATGTGATGACATGCCGTCTCATCTTATGAGTTTTTTCTCCCCATTTGAAAATGGACCAATTTCTCACGTACATGCAAGAATTGTCTCTCTTCTCATATGACAAGAAATGCTCGAGTCTTTTCTCTTTCACTAAAAATTTTTCCCCTTCTTTTTTTCCTAGCTATCGATGTTGACTGATGTATCGACCATGGCCATCCTCGTCGAGCACAGCTTCTTCGAACCCTATGCGGGCGAGTCGCGAGATGGCTTGTTGGCCGCCAAACTCTCGACAGGTGACATCATATCGGTCGATGCGGCCGAGTCCACCGCTTGCAAGATCGGTGACCTAGCCTACGCGTGCTTAGCAATATTCAAGTCTTGGTTCATGAAGATCGAGGGCGTGAACGCTGGGGTTTGCATGAAATCGCAGAGCCACCCGAGGGTGGCGTGCATCGTCGTGTGGAAATCGCTTCAGTTCTGTTACTCATATATCTTGAAGTCGGAGTATCGGAAGGCGATGCTCCCGTATCTCGAACGCTTCTCTCTCGACATCAAGTACGACATCTTCAAGGTAGTCTACGTGAGTAGTGAAGGTTCAGTGAGTTACCATCACCATGTCTCTCCTCAGCCCATGTTAGGGCATGAGGGAGAAAGCAAAGAGAGGCAGGTCATGCAGAATTGACGAAGAGTGGTTCATTTGTTGTGAATATATATATTTCAATTTAATTGTACGGAAATTTTGAATCTATTTTACTATGTTGAACTCTCTCATAGGCATAATTAAAATTCGAGCCAATTGACATATTCAGTTTACCCATTTTAAAAAGGTACTGTTGCAAAAGCAAGCGATCGAACAATAAAATAGACAAAACAAGAAAATAAATCGGACATCTACGTCCACGGTAAGAGCAGTAGAGAATTTCATTATAAGTCAAGTGATACAACAGAGATTACAACCATACTCGAGTCACTCATATACTTTCGGTGTTTCCTAGCCACAATTCCTCACGAAATAATCTCTCGATCTCATAAAAGAATTAACAAATCTTACCACAAGATTTATTTAGCTTCAACACTTGAATTCTTGGTGTAATTCCACGAACAAAATCCACGGAGAATACCCTGCCAAGCGCTCGACGAAACGGGGATACCACAATACGTATATTGCTCGTATTGGTCAACCATCTTGAAGAGCATGAGTGAAGGAAATATAATAATTCTCTGAACCTTTGCCGACTCAAACAAGAAAAGAAATCCATGAGAATATATATATATATATATACATATATATATATATATACATATATATATATATATATATATATTCCCACCGTTCAAGGAGTCCAAATGAATGGGTCAAAGGATGGTGAAAAGAGCAAACCTCCTACAACCTGGACCCTTAACACCAAATCGGAAATCTTGATTTCCGTAGCACACGATCGATGATCACAATGTTACAACTTCTGTACTTTCCTTTAATTAGTTGGGCTTCCTTATAATTTATCTAGGATTGGATTTTGTTCATCAACCCAAACTCAAGACATATTTTAACAAATACCTTATAAATATACATAAGTCAATAAATCTAACTAACTTCGGTATAATTGATTAACCATCCAACAAGCCTAATTTTTAAATCGACAAATTCTTATTCAAAATCAATCTCTCTCTCTCTCTCTCTCTCTCTCTCTCTCTCTCTCTCTCTCTCTCTCTCTCTCTCTCTCTCTCTCTCTCTCCTTTGACCTGAAAATTGCAAAGAGGCTGCTGACCTCCTTGGTACGACAGATGAGGCACAATGAGTTAGAAGGAGCGTGCTTAGTTATCCAATGTCAATCTTTGAACCCAAAGATGAGGAGAGAAAGGCATGACATGGGAGGGCCTAGATCCGACAGAGATGGAAGCAAGATGAGTTCATAACAGTCAGCCTAGGTAAACCCAACCCTATCCGAGTTTCTCCAAATTCCGAGTGGAAATCCCAAACCTAAGTCATTACCAATTCTTTGGCAAAAGGCCACAGATCCACATATTGTATAGCTCAATATTTGCTTATCTACTATTGAATGAGTTGTTACTTTTGGCTCGTCACGTGATATAGGAGAGATTAGAGGGAGAGGATGCTAATTAGGAAGCGAAAGGAAGAGTGAAAATAATTTTAGAGTTTGATGGAGAAAAATGTAGTTGAAAAATATAAAGGAGGTTATAGCAATTTATTTCGAGAAAAAGTGTCCAATTTATACAAACAATTATGGATGACTACTTAGGGCGAACATGGATGTTTGTGCTAAGACAAAAATTTGATACAATAGTTAGAAGCAGGCAATTGAGAGCTTTGACCGGAGAGGAAATTGGTAAAACGATCAAGCATGTAATGATTTTTTTTCTCTGGTCAGACAGCATGTAATGATAAACAGCATAGAGTTCTGTTTGGTCGGACAGCATATAATGATGAATAGCATAGAGTTCTGTTTGGAGCTATTATACAAATCTGCATGAAGGAAGGTTAGCGACACACTGCACTAATGCTAGTGAATCACAATAGGTTGCAAAGTTGATAAGTAGAACGTTACTAGAAACAGTCCATAAAATATTCTCTAGTACCTGTACGGCTAGGAAATTCCTGGCAAATATGTTTAGTACGGCGAGCTACCTGGTGATTAAATCATCAATGACTGCATTGGATGTCGAACTCCCAAAGAAGTGTGGTCATATAATGTTACTGATTATATTGTTCTTAAAATATTTGGCTTACCCATGTCATTTTCAAGTAGTGATGGTAAAGTCAATGGGAGGGGTAAGAAAGTGAATATTTCTAGGTTATGCACAAAGTGAACGAGATTATCAGTTGTGGTATTTGGAATTAAATTCGCATGTTATCAATAGAGAAGTTACATATGATGAGTCTCAATACTTTTGTGAAAAAGTGTTATTGGCAATTTTCATACGAATTTAGACAGTATTCAGTTTCAAATGAAATTGCAATCAGAAACTCCTAAGGTAGTGGGTATTAGCGTGATAATCGACTAAAAAGGTGCTGGCAGCAAGATGAAACCTTTAGAGGTGCTTGCAGCGAGATGAAACCTTTAGAGCCAACGGTTATTGTAGCTGCTGAGTTTAACGAGGTAATTGTTCGATCTGCTTAGTTTCGCTTTATTTATAATAAAGGAGGATGTGTCTAAAAATTCTTGCGGAGTAGCTAAAGGTACGAGTGGAGTTGGTATTATGATAAACTCCAATGTTAAGGCGAAATTCAAGCGCGACTTGAACTTAAAAGACGTCTGTGGCAATTAAGCCCATGAGAGGCTATGGGAGAGTAGAAATGAAGTTGAGATTCCAGTGAACCGATTGTGACTAGTTTGAGCCAAAGTGGAGATTGCTGAAAATATATCTCAAATTTGGGCCCGTAAAAAGTAGGTTTCTTAGGTTTCCTAGTTCGAGTATGTTTTCTATTTAGAATCCCAAATATTTTCTATATAAGGGGTCTTCTTCTTGAATTGCATCTAAGAGGTTGTTTCTTCATGAATTACACTCGAAAGCAATCTGAGAGTGTTAAAGCCAAGAAATCTTATAGTAAGACTTGTGTAATTCCTTTGTGGCATTGATAGATTGTTTCGCGAGTAATTGTGAGGGCTAAATACTGTGTAAGTTATCGAGCGTAATTAAGAGCTGGGAATTACTGAGAGTGTGTAAATGAATCGAATGGTTGTAATCTCTATTGTATCGATTGACCTATAGTAAAACCCCATGTTGCTCTCCCTATTAAGTAAGTCCAACGACCGAACTACATAAGTTCGGTATTCAATTTATTATCTTATTCTGTTTATTTTGTTGTTCGATCACATGATCTTGTTTTAACATGGGGAATGATATTTTGAAAAATATATAAGGGAACGTGGTAATGGCATGAAAAGTGTAAAAGGTAATTGGTGTTTTCCCAATTTTTAAATAGGCAATCCAACCACAGTTCAAAACTCGATTATGATCTATTAGGGCACGAATAATAACTATTCTGCTTCAGAAATCAAATTCTTGCTAGAAATTGATTTCTGGAGGAGAAACCTGTTTAATAAACAGGACTAATTATACTTCAGAAATTGATTTCTAGAACAAAAATCCGTTTGATAAAACAGGAGGAAATTTCTGCCTCTGGATGAGAAATACATTTGACAACGGCGCGTCAAATCTATTTCTGCAACAAAGATAATCCGAACTCAATTGCAAAATATTATTTATCTTAACCTACATTGCATGATATTCAAGGCAAAATCTAGTACATATTTTGAAATCCTCAAATAAAGAGAACAAAAATTCCAAAATAACATGTCATTACAAGAACACCTGGTACGAAATCCTCAATTACACATAATACGAATCCTACAATACAACATTACATTACAAAAGGCAAAAAAAGCAAATAATCCTCAAATAATAATAATGGAAGTACAATACAATAGTGGAAAACCGAATTTCATGGAATCTCCGGCATATGATTATCTCTAGCCATTTTATTGGCAATACGTTTCCTGATAATGTTCATCTCTGTTCCCTCTTCGGTAGTTACTACATCGTCTATACCCTGTTCAGTTGGGTCACACACATAATCCAAATCTCCATATATGGACAAATGCTTATCCATCATGTCTTACTCAATGATGTAGTTATAGATAGCACAGCATGCAATTACAATATGTGGTTGTTTTTCAAATTTAAATGGAGGCATATGTTTGAAAACAAAAAAACGATTCTTGAAAGCCGCAAAGGATCTCTTAATGATATTCCTTAATAAAGAATGCATGTGGTTAAACAATTCCTTTGCTGTTGTTGGTCCCCCACTTCGTCAAAATTCTGGTATATGATACCATTTGCCTTTAAATGGTGTTAAAAATCTTGGACTTGAAGCATAACTAGAATCGACAGTGTAGTATTTGCCTACAACAAAGTATTTATGGATTGATCATGAAATGCAATCCTAGCAAAATCATAAACACAAATACTCGTTACATATCAAAGTAGCACCTGCAGGTGGTCGAGGAAACTGTAGGTGAGGTGTGTCAAGTGCAGCCAACATCACCCGACAATCATTAGCTGATCCTTCCCAACCAGCATATACAAAAGTAAATCGCATATCAAAGGAACACACACACGGCACATTTTGAGTGGCTATACCTTTTCTACCTCTAAATCGCGACTGCATATGTTCAGGTATGGTAGCATGAATATAGGTGCCATCAATAGCGCCTATGCACCCCTGTCATTTAATTAAATACATACATTAGACAATATTATGAGCAAAACTAACCAAAAGGTGCAAGGAAATGTACGAAAAACGTACCTTGAAGTAATGATTAAACTTTGGCTCAATCCAAATTTCTTCTGGGACAACATCAAACGAAGGAGGTACGATAATCTCCTTCGCCAATTTCAAAACAGCTTTCAACACCTCACCAAAGTACTTGCTGACAGTTTGTCCTGAACGATGGAATCTCTCACATAAAGCTCTGTTGGAGTTCTTGTGACAAATCATTAATAAAAACATGGCAACCTATTCTTCTACCATAATATATCAATTGTCTGCCAACCAACCTCTTGACTTGAGCAAACCACAAAGGATAAGAAAAACATGTCTCTCCATTCTAAATGCTTCATATACTCTATCCGAATGTCCATAAAAAAGCTCGCTAACCATTGGGATCCTATCAATACGCTGTCCCTAATACGTTCTCTCCTGTGCATGGACCCATGCAACCAAGTAGTACACAACCATGCCAACAATATATTCAACTCATCCTCATCAAAATTTTGTTCACTTGATACAATTGTTTTACCTAATGCTACTTGATCATTATACTAGCTACTTTGACCCCCTTCCATATTACCTAGGCCATCATGCGAAAGAAGAAGACAAACTCAATATGTCAGTTAGGAAACCAATATATTTGAACTAATATGTTGGGAATTTAACACCACTCAACAAATAATTATGGAATTCAATCACATTAAAGCAAAGTCTCAATATCATCACAAACATATAGGAATAAAGACAAGTCAATGTCTAAAATACATAAGTGAAAGATCGAAATGAACTCAAACATAAAACGGCATACTATAACCCAACAACTACTCAACAGCCCAACTACTCATCCATAGCCTCAATAAAGGCAACTCTCATTTTGAAAAGACATGTTAGGAAGCCCTTTCTCCAAGAGGCATTAATGATAGCATGTTTCATAACTTTGATGTGAAGAACTTTGTCCAAGTCATGCATGGCATTTAGGACAACACCCACGACTGCTATAGAGTAGGGGTCCACAGGTGTTAAGGACTATGAGGTAACGGAGGCACTTGATGTTGGAACTTTTTAACTTTAATCATCTCTTAAATGGCTTTGCAGGTCGCGTCAAATGAATGTGAACTGCTCTTTCTCCTCCTCTTGGCATTTAGAGTCCTATCCAACCTGTGGCTTCTTGGAGGTGGGCTTGCTAGCCCGTTAAATTGATCCACATCAGCTTGGGTTTCAAAAAACTATTCTGGTTTGCTTAGATTGACATGAACATCATTGTCACCAACACCACCACCACCACCACCACCACCACTGTCACCTATACCCTCCGATAGCGCCACGCCTTGCGTATTTCCTATTACAAACTCCCCAGTGGTGTATGTATCTCCAAACACAACACAAAACTGTGAATACAAAGGAAATTTGTCCTTCTTGAACTTGGCCCATTCAGTATTAGCTTGCGCCATTTTCAAAATATTGTCAGGCAATACTCAACATTTTATAAATCTGAAATTTGAGGTTACAATAATAAGAGGACCTAAGTAAGTAACATCACCTTAATGTAATTTGCCCAAACAATTTCATCGTCCACGATAACCCTCTTGCTATCATTGTCCCATCCAAATCCCGTTGCTGAAAACAACTTCTTGAAACTACCATAGTCTCTTCAGTTTCTGTGCCTTATTCTTGAACTGTGGTGGACTAAAGTGAACTCCTGTTTGTTTATTGAATTCTCTCTCAATGTTAATCCACCCTACTCTGTTGTAGGTACATGATATGCGATTTCCCTTTTTTACCTCATCTACCATCAGACTTACAAACAATTCGGTCAACGGCTCGGTCCACTTTGCCATGTACGTGTCTTTGAAGGATTCCATTTATCTAAACTCGATGAAATTTCAAGAGCAAATGTTGGTAATGGCTATTCAACAAACAAAGAAGAATTAAACAAAAGAGTACATCTACGAAAGAGAACATAAATTGTACCTGAGCAGAGAATTTCACACCCCCACCACTTCCCAAACACCACGAGATGGAAAAAGAAACATACAAAAAGTGGGGTTGTTATTCCTTTATAAAAATGCAATCTTTGCAGGCCATAATAACATGATACACAGACAATAAATAAAGATGTTAATGCCATAAACCACAGCAAACACAATGTCAAAGCCCAATAGGCATATGTAGCCTAAAAATGCAATCTTTGAGAATTAGAAAATGTAATTCCAGAAATATGCTTAAGAACACAAAATGGCAGGCGATAGTCAGCATGCCTTCCTTATCCACTACTTTCTAAGATTACATTTATCAATCATCACTTAACCAATCAATTATTAACACACACTAGTTAATTTAAAGTGACTATAAGAAGTATAACTAACCAATATTCTTAAAGTGTCTACTTCAACCTAGCTTCCAGTTGGATGTATAATGATGACCTCTCGAAATCTTGCTTCTCATGTGCAGGCTCCATAAAATTTGCCTCTAAAACTCCTAAAATGTATGAAAAGAATTTGGTAAATAATAAATATTCCAACGACAAAAATTGATGAAAACATATAGACGATAAGCACAATACCAACAACACCGTATCCTTTTGAAAACCCATCACTAGTGACTTTCCAGAAAAGCTAAAGAATATAAAGAAACTCAGTTAGTACAGTAACCACAAGGACCAACTCACAATGAAATTAAAATGAATTAATTATCTTCCCTAATTATGCGACCACATTTTTCTGAAGTCAGAAGAGAAGACTCGTGAGATTTTTAGTGTTAAGTTTCTGAAAATGTTTAGTTACTTTTCATAACAATGGATGAAATTCACCAACAGCATATTCTGTACTAGCTTAGCAATGTGTCTTCTGGCAACTTCAGGTGAGACAAATCGAAAATTCTTATGATACTATGTGCAAGCCCAGACCCAAAGAAGATACACAAGACAATTTCCACGCTAGAGTATGGAGCCAAAGCAAAATGTATCATTTGTGGCCCATATACGCCAGCCAAGGACAATTTCCAAGCAAGTCTTTGATAGTTTGTTCTGATCAAAAGAACAACTAAAGGCATCATATAAGTATGTTAAAGAGGAAGAAAAAAGAGGCTAATGGGGTAGAACATAATTCCACCAAAAACAGATTCGGCATTTCTCTCTGGCGATCCATCAAGCAAGTAGTGTACGTTTCAAATACAAGATTCAGTTTCACATTTAATGCAATTCTTGCCTTAAACAATGTATATTAACTTATAAATCATCACAGTCATTCACAGGTCGATCTCAGATTCACAATATAAATAGCGGAAGTAACTCGACATCCTAAGCTTCAATGAAGCAGGTAAAATAAGGTAGAAAATAGGGCGGCTTACCTAAATCTGATGGCCATAGAATTACGAATCGGCAACTAGCAACGGTGGTTCAAATGAGATTAACGATGATCACCTTCGACTTCTTCGAAATCGCTCCTCTATTCTCTCTCGCTCTTTCTCCTTTTTCCTTTCGTCTATGCGCTAAACAAAATGACCACTCCCCATAAGAAGATCTTCCCCCCAAAATCAAAGTCAGAGGCGCAAGTGGAGGCGTGGACGTAAGCGGCACAAAGGAGCGGGTGGAGGCTGGGCGCAGCGCAGGAGTCCTTCTCGCCCTAGTAGAGAGACAGAGAAGGGGGAGAGAGAACTGTGGCAGATCTGGTCTCTATAGCGGAAACGCAGGCGGAGGTGTCCACGGAGCACGGGCGCTCGCCGAGCGGAGCACGGGAGCTCAATCTAGCAGAGCCAAAGAAGAACACGACATTTGGTGAGATCTCAGAAGGGCGGAGGCTGGGCGCAGCGCGAGAGTCCTTCTCGCCCTAGCAGAGAGACAGAGAAGGGGGAAAGAGAACTGTGGTAGATCTGGTCTCTGTAGCGGAGGCGTAGGCAGAGGCGTCCATGGAGCATGGGCGCTTGTCGAGCAGAGCGTAGGAGCTCAACCTAACAGAGAGACGAAGAAGAAATTTGGTGAGATCTCAGAATGTGTTGGGAAGGGCGCGAAGAAGAGAGAAAAGAAGAAAATCTCATTCTGGAATAGAGAAGCTAGAAAAAATAGCTTCTATTTTTTGGGCCAAAATGCATTCTGGAATCAAAAAGTGATTCCGGAGCCAAAAAAAGAATACATTTTTACCAAACGCGTTTTTGTTCTAAAATGCAAAAATTGCACCAGAATGCATTCCAGAAAGTTTTTAACAAACGCATTTTTGTTCCGAAATGCATTCTGGAGCAGGATTTCTGCTCCAGAACCCTTAGAATATCATAATATTAAGAAGTCAAAATGAAAGGATCATATTCAAGAACTGTGCACATAACAATTCAAAGTAAAATGGAATTGTTTCTAAAATTCAATAATTGAATTTGGGGGAAAAAACATCAACAAGTGCTATAATTTTCGCACGGCGCTCACTTGAATGCCACAACTTTTTTTCAATCATATGAGTACAATAACTTTCATATGGCACTCACTTGGGCGCCAGAACTTTATTTTCCAATTACTTAATTGTCATATAACTTTTCAATTACCGTGTAGCATTTCAATCCATCAATTGACTATCATAACTTTTGAAAAACGTTCACCACAAGTGTCATTCATGTTGGATTTTTGACACTTGGATTAACTTCTTTAAAAAGTTATGGCACTGAAGTAATTGATTGAAAGTTGGGACACTCAAATGAACGTTTTTTCAAAGTATTGACACTCAAATGATCAAAAAAAAAGTTATAGCACTCAAATGAACGAAAAAAAATGAATAATATACGAAAGTTATAGCACTTGTAGTATCTTTATCCTGCTGAATTTGTATTTGACCCTTCTTGCATCGACTATGCAAAATAATCTGCTTAAATCGCTCAGCTTGAACTGGGGATAACTGAGGCCCAATGGTACATAATAACACCAGATTTCCGACCAAAAAAACACCAGATAGTCCAGCCCATTGCAAGTGAATTTTCGATTGAAACGCACAAATACACATACATACATACATACATACATACATACTTCCTTAGACATTTGTATTGGTACGCACCTTGGTTTGTTTCTTAGATATTTAGTCTGGAATTTCGTTTTATAACACAAATTTTTTCTATCAAAAGTAGGAATTCTAATCATTAACAAAAATGTAGGAGTTTGTGACTTTTATTTCGAGTAATTGACGAAATCAAGTAAAATGCTTCTTTTATGAAGAATAGTGAAGAAAACTTGGGTTTGATGCATTAATTATAAATATCTCTCCATCAACTTAGGTTCTTTCAAAAATCAAAAGAAAAAAAAATGTTGTTTCCTAAACTCAATGATAGTTTTCCACATCCATTTGTTTTTGTAGAAAATTTATTTAGGAAAATGTTTTCCAAAAAATGACAATATTTTTCTGTGCTTGATTGAAATCTTAAAATGAGTTGGAAATTATTTTCCGATTTGGAAAGGAAAACTTGATTTTATTTTCCTAAAGAGAGACGCACTATTTGTGTGATGTAAAAGAACCTAACCATCGAGTCCCAATTGTACAAGCCGGATTTCTCGACCAAGCCACTGGGAACCCAAGCACAAGCGTCGGGGACCTCCACCGGGCCAGATGGACTCGGGCCCAAGTGTTGCACCTGGGTATTGGGGTCCATGTACCCAGGCATCAGGGTCTTGGGCCTAGCCTCAAGGGACCTAGACGCAACCGTTTTAGACTCGAGCCCAACCTCCGAGGAACCAAACCCGACCTCTTGGACCCAGTCTTGGGAAGCGGTGAGTTGGGCACATGACTCGGGTACCCAGGTACATCTGTCAAGGACCCGGGGCATAGACACCAAGGTCTTGGCTCGGCTTCAAGGAACCTAGGCTTGGCCTCAGTTGACACGGGCCAAGTTGTTTGTGACTCGGGCACGATAGCTAGGTACCCAAGAATGTTGTCGATGACTCGAGCACAGGCACCAAGGTCTTAAGCTCGACCTCTATTGACTCGGGCCCAAGTACCAAACTGAGGTCCTGAACCCGACCTATATGGAAGCATTCCCAAGTTCCAGTGACTTGGGTGCAAGATTTTGGTACTCGAGCATGGCTGCCAAAGATCCGGTCATGGGCATTGGGATATTGGGTCCGGTCCCTGTGGACTCGAGCCTAGTCGTCAATGACTTAGGGGAAGGAGGTAAGTACCCAAGGACGGCCGTCGAGGACCCGGGTAGGAGCACCAGGTTCCTAAGCCTAGTCTCTATGGACCTAGGCCTGACCTCGAAGGATCTGGGCTCAACTATCAAATTGAAATCCCGCGCACTTAGGCACCAAATCGAGGTCTTGAGCCCGGAAGCCAGTGACTGGGGCATGGGAGTCAAGTACTAAGGCAGGGCCATCGAAGACACAAGCATGGGCGCCGGAGTCTCAAGCCCAGCCTTCATGGACCTAGGCCCGACCTCCTGGGCTCGAGCCAGACCTCGATGGACCAAAGCCTTGGTACCGATGATTGGGGCACAGGAGTCGAGTATTCAGGCATAACCATCGAGGACCCAGGCACGAACATCGGGGTCCCAAGCTCAGCCTTCATAAACTCGAACTCGGCCTAGATGGATATAGGCCTGGGCGTCGATGACTTCAGCATGAGAGTCAAACACCAAGGCATGGTCATCGTTACCCAAGCACAAGCACCAAAGTCTCGAGCCTAAGCTTTATGGACCCAATCCCGGTGGTCAGTAACTTGGGCATGAGAGTTTGGTACACAGGCATGACCACCAAGGACCCAAGCACCCGACACCGAGGTCTCAAGATCGTCCTTCATGGACCCGGGCCCAGGCGCTAGTGACTTGGGCATAAAGGCCAGGTAATTAGGTAAGGGAACCGGCCTCGAGTACCTGGGCCCAACCTTTGTGGTCATGGGCCCAGTCTTTGTGGACTCTAGACAAGGAGCAGAGTACACGAGCATGACTGTTAGGGACCTGAACACGGGCACTACGATCTAGGGCCCAACCTCTATGCACCCAAACCCGACTGCTAGGAACTCAGGCACGGGAGTTGGAGTTCCCATGCAGAAGCGTCGTTATATAGTCATATTATAAAAATAATTTCTAATTCTTAAAAGAGAAAATCAGTTTTTTAAAGTTTAAATTTTTTGTTGACTATGAATAATTTTCCGTAAACTCATCTATCTAAGCGATCCAAATACCGGAAAATGAGAAAAAAAAATTCCAACAAAATATTTTCTGCAAACACACGGAGTCCATAGTAAACATTTTCCTGCTACCATTACTTTCTTAATTCGCACTGTAGTGATTTTGAATTGAATTGATTGATCCTCAAATTGGCAGCTGTAAGAAAGTCAAATCTTGTGGCCGCCCAGTACATGCCATTCACGAGCATAAAGTTCAAGCACTTAAAACTCGTGACTTTCAGGCAATGCGCATCTATATATAAATATATATAGGCTTAGTAGGTCGGTCCATCAAATCAAAATCATAGGGAAGAATAGGACGAGAAAAGTTTTCAAAGTAGAGCATGCATGTCATGGTGTTGAGGTCGACGTTTCATGTGCAAGCAAAACCCTAAGGTTGTTGCGTGATTCGCGCTATTTGAATAAGATACCTATATATTTGTCCTACATTCCACAAGTGTACATCATCAAAAGCCATCCTTTTGGCGCAATCAAACATTCAAAGACTTTTAAAATTCTCTCTCTCTCTCCACATATGCCCATGATCACTTGCAAAGCGATATGGACTCTTCCAAAGAATGATGGAGAGCCATGCACCATGAAATGTTCTATCATTGTGCTCGAATGGAGGGAAAAAAGACAACTTTACAAATCATTTTGAACTTTTCAAACATAGAAGAAAAGTAAGTTGAGAAGAAAAAGGAATCTCTTCCGCGACTTCTAGGTCATTTGATAGCCGGTGATTATTCCATCGATTATAATAATCCCGTTGTTAATTGCTATGATGTAATCCCGTTGTTAATTGCTATGATACATCGGAATCGTTGAATACTGCAACTAATGTGCAATATCACATCAAATATATCACGCGATGTACATACTTTATAATATACTTTCATTTATATGAAAACATCATTTTTTACCTGTTTGTTCAACAAAAAGAAAACAATCCTTTTCCTTGCTTGATGGCCGAGGGACCCATTTGAGAAAAGCTGAAAATGAACATGCACAGGCTGAGCTTCTAGTCAAACCAGTACTCCTAGAGAGTCCCCATATGATGAATGTGGCCGCCTATGATACATTTTGATTTGTCAAGATCTCCCCCTTCCTATAAGCAAAAAATAAAGACAGAAGCAGGTTTTTTTCAGTTTTCATTATTTTGTGCTGCTATACATCCTATGATGCAGCACATGGACATGTGTGGGAACACGACCCGCAAAAGGTAAATGTCTTTATAATCATTATTAGAAAGGTCGAAAAAATGTTTGAGAGGTTGAACATTGAATTTGAATTAAAGTAGCTTTATACATGTGTTCTATCTTCGGCTAAATTGAGAAATTTTAAATCGAAGGTTATATGATTGATTAGGCTATGCTTTTTGAATGATTTGCTTCGAGTTGTTTGTTGCAACTTCTAAAAAATGGAAATAACGTTTCCACTTTGTCGCAAAAATTTAAGACATAATCTAAGTTTTAAAAGAAGTAAAACGTGAATCAATAGCTCTAAGTGTTTGGCTCAATTATATATGCATTCAAATCCTAAACTTTGAAAAAGTGCAATTAAGTTCTTCCGACAAGGACGCAACCAATTTTGCTAACGTGGCAGCCAGAATCCAACATTGATTTTTTTTTTTAAAGTTTCAAGCACATATGATGTTGGCATAGCATTGATGTGGCGCATTAGCTTTATGTCACGAAAAGCCAATTTTTGACAAGAAGAAAGATCATAAAACCCAAAATTTAAAGAAATAAATCAACTATGGAAAGAGAACGGACCGTGGGTGTGGTTTTGGACAAATTGGGGGTTGCATCGCCCACAATCTTCACACGCCGTCGCGGACGGTGCCTCCTCCACGTCAAAGTCAACATCTACTAGAAAATATTTGAAAATATCACGTCGAATTTCAACATGCCACCACAATAGGATTGATTTCGCATTTCTTGATTTGATTGCACCGGAGTTAAAATTCTTAAGGCTTGATTCCACCTTTTCAATCGTTTAAGTCATTATTATAGATTGAGCTATATGTTCAAGACTTTTGGTAGCATTCTTTGTTTTTAAAGACTACAAAAAAAATTATAGGTAAAATTCCAAATTAATATAAAACAATTTTTAAAGATTTCAATCACTTTACATTGTAAAAAATTCGAAATGCGTGCATCACGAAATTTGGAAAAAAGTCAAAGACACAAGTCACTCCAAACAAACCTACTTTTAATTTTTGTTGATTGAATGCACTGTATTTCCATTTATTTGCAATATGCACCTTCTTCCTTCTCAGACTAATTTTCATTGGCAAATTTATTGTAAGGATTCTAATTCAGTTTAAAACTTTTCACTTTTACCTATTGAGTCCTAAACATTTTGACTATTTATCAATATAATTCTTCCATCAATTTGGACCAAAAATTACTGATATGGACACTGACCTTTCTTCGTGACAAAACCAACGTTGGACAGCCAACGCTGATGAGGATAATTTTTACAATTTTTAATTCTTTTTTTCTTTTTATTCTTTCTTTTCCTTTTTTTTCTACCAAGTCTAGCAAGGGTCGTCGGCCGACCCTCACCGGTCACAGGTGAGGGTCGTGGCCCTCGCCCAATGGTTGGCAAGGGTCAGCCACCCTTGCCTGCAACTAGTGCCAACCCTTGCCTGTCTTAGATGGAAAAGAGGAAAAGCAAGAAAGAATATAAAAAAAGAAAAGAAAAAATTTAAAAATTTACATTAGCGATTGTCAGTTAAAATTGGCCAAAATGATTACATTGGTAAATTGTCAAATGGTTAAGGACTAAATTAGCCAAATTAAAATATTTAAGAGCAAATTGACATTTTGGTAACTTTCTCGACTGATTTTCAATGGTAAACTTACATGGCCACTTGTGTCTCACCTTTTGGCCATATGGCAGATGCTTAGTGGTGGAGCCACATCGTCCATCAAAAATTGAAATCCATAAAACTTAAACAAATTTAAAATATCTGAATTCTTATGCCCTTTTTTTTGGTACATGGGGTTTGCATTATATGACATTAACATGGTAGTGCCTGATGAGGCTCCTCTGCGTATGCCACGTGTCAGATCCTCTTACTACTAAGTATTTTTTGTGTATTTATTTGCTGCAAAATGGTTGACGGACAAATGAGGGGCCGAGGCCAGCGGCACAACATAGCGTTTGGCACCTCCTCATTTTGGCTGTTTTTGATCTCGTCTTTGCAATGTGGAGAGCATGGTCCAAATAAGAAAAGAGGAATGCCAGCAGTCAACTCAACAACACATTCTTAATAACTTTGACAAAATGGGTATGAAGGCAACTTTGGTCAAAACCCTAGAGAGAGAAAGAGAGAGAGAGAGAGAGAGTATACGTGCCCTCCCACCAAAGTACCAAATGACATGGGCCCAATGACAAGGAAAAACCGACGAGGGGGGGGGGGTGTGGGGAGGCGCGGGTCTTGAAGCTACTATCCTTAGGACCACCATACATTAAAAAATTTCGAAAAAAAGAACCCTAGGATTTCATATTATATAACGATTTGTGCAGGAGAATGAATTGGGGGACACACACAGCACCTTGTTTTTTTATCCTGCCAGATCTGATTTAGAAGGAAGTGCAATCAGTCATTTTGATTGGACCACATGAAGCCAATGAGATTTTGAAGCTTTGGAAGGACCCCTTTTTTGGCATTTTGCCGAGGGTCTTGAGCAGACGGAGAGGGTGAGGTTGGATCGGGACTGCTTTTGTTGCTCCAATAAGCTTTGGTGATGCCCTCACTTGATGGAATAAACAGTAATCCAATTTATTTAAGGCAAATTAATTACACCTTATCCATTCATTAGGAATGGATTAAATACACTTACCCTCTCTCTCTATAAGACTCTCACAAAGACAATCAGAATCCGAAGCAGAAATCCATACATATATAATGAATATTAACTATCAGATAGATATGCGCATACATACATATACATGTGCAAAAGGGAAGGAAGGGTGGGGACGAAAGCTAAAGTTGTATACTCATAATCCAATTAAGACTTGAAATATTTTTAATTTGTATAATCGGGTCTTAAACCTTTACTCCATAATGAAAATAAAATTATGAGCTTTTGAATTGGTGCAACCCAAGTCACTAACATTTCAAGCCCGATTATCTACCCAAGCATCCTAAATCTCTAAGTAACTTTGTGGATAAACATTAAAAGCAAGTTGCTTAACAAGAATAACACAACTAGTGGCAAACTTGTGATTTCAACTAGTTAAGGGGGTAAATCAGTAATTTTGTAAGTTAGATAAGGCTGAGACCAGCATAGAAGTCATGTTTACATTATCACGATTGAAGGATCAAGTTAGATTAATTAAGTTGATGAAATACGCTAATTTGGGGAAAATGTACTTTTCGAATTGATGGGGGTTGCATCTTGGAAAACTGCTTTAACTATGGCTTAATACAATGTTATGAACATTTCTTGAGGAGATCTGGTTAGATCAAGGCCTAGTTTGTTAACTTTAACTCCAATCGGAATGATAGGGTTAATTGTGAAAAATTGGCAATCTATGGTAAAATGTGTTAAACCAAGGACGATTTAAAGGGCTGTTTTGCAAATTCCATGGATCTGGAACTTTGTCAAATATGAGAAATTGTTTATCTTGAATTAATTTGTGAGTTCGGTTATCAAAATTAATGGAAAAGGAAGCTTAAAAGCTGAAGTTATTTATCAAGGTGAAATCAATAAAATCAAGAATTTGAGGGTCTAGTCAGCCAATTTAGGATCTGGTCCCTAAGTTTATTATTTGGGACCGAGACAAGCTTTGTAATTAAAAAATAGGAAATGTGTCCTGTGTGTATATGATAATAAGGGTCTTGGGTATAGTAAATGATATTACTTTACTTGGATTTCTATTGAAATATAGAAAATAATCTGTGTTTACTGAATTGTTGGAAATTCTATTATACTAGAAATGAGGAGGATCCCGTTACAGTAAATGAAATATTTCAAGAGATTAGTGTGCCTATGTCCGTGCTCTGTCTTTTATGTACTATGATAATTTATGATATGTGCACTATACAGAGATTAATATCGTGCAAGACGAATCGATGAGAATGTGTTAAACATTAACGCTGAAATGTTATGGCACTTATGCTTATGAGATGCTCAAATTGTAAAATCGAACGTGTGAAGAAATAGTTATATTCTACATTGATGCATTGAGAGTGAAATATACATGACGAAGACGACATTGTAGAGACATTATTTATATTGCAATGTTAAATTATTGTTATGTTGCACATGTTTGATGCCATGCACGAAGGTTTTGCTTAGCGGCTTCTTTGTCAAAAGTGAATTCCCTCGTTTATATGACCATGCATGTATGAGATACGTGAAAGTATTGATTGCCATACAACTACACAATGGATCTCTATAAAGTTAATATGGACAAGAGATCTTACAATTCATACACGAGATAGACTCGTGATCCACTAATGTGTTATTTTATCCTATGGTAGCTGTCATATGGACGTGCAATAGTGCAATTAACTTCGCCAAGGTAGAAGACACCCGATGAAGTTATGATTCTCTCCCCGTCAAAGAAACATACGAAACGATGCATCATTAATCGAGGTGAGTCTTGATCGATTGACTATGCAGGATGGACATTCACCTCTAGATCTTCTATATATCAATGAGCTACCACCGATAAGGTGTTGGCTTAGATGGGACCACTTTCCAACTGAAAATTTAGACCAAGATAATGTTTGTCCCACTTTTTTTTAGGCCGAATTTTCCTGGTATTTCGCATTGGCAATAAGCTGACCGTACGAATTTCGACCTGTAAAATGACATCCCACGATCCATTTCTCACCTTTTGATGAGCCATGATGGTCTGAGCTGTAATCAATTTCATCAAACAGCATAGAAATCCTGAATCTTTTGACTGTTCCAATCCTATTTAACTTTTGCTGCACAGGACCCAAGATAAATATTCAATGTTAATTATGATGCTAATTACTGTTTTTTTATCCCTTAGGCATATCCTTCTGGTGTCTAGTCTCTAGGCCCGGATAATATTTTTGATTGGATTTAAAAAAATAATAATAATTTCCTCTTTTTTCTTTTTTTAATTTTTCCTAATGGACGAGATGATTTAGGGTATAATGAATGACAGTGTACCTTTCTCTTATCATATTTGATATTTGTTTTTGTTTTGCTTTTATACAATAATCGAAAAAAGATTCATGTTTGTAAAATTCTGTCCTCCGTTTGTTTTGTGAAAAAATAAATAATTTAAAAAATATTTTTTTTATATTTATATTATTTAAAATAATTCATCAATGAAAAATATTTTCATTACTGACAAAAATACACATTTGAATATTTTCGTGGACAACAAAAATATTTTCCATTCATTTGATTGTGTACGCAATATAAGTGACCATTTTTAAAAAATCTTTTATTTTCAGTAAAATAAATGGGCCTACATGTGTATACAAAATCATGATGGGCGGGAAATAGTAGTCATGTATGTAATTAGTCATTTGACTATATAAAGCTTTTCGATTTAACACAAGTGCGAGAATTTCACAATATGCAATTAGGAACATTTTAAATAGAAGACCACGAAATGATTACCTTGAAAGCAAATTTCATAACCCACTACTTGTCAATATTGATTTTTACAACATACAACAACAATATTAGGGCCTATTTGTTTTTGGGAATTAAGCAAAAAGCACACTTCCGTACAAAAATTGAAAATATTATACGAATTTTAAAAAATTATAAGAAAAGATATATATTAATCCATGTATCAATATTTATACACTGTAAAACTCTCGGGTGCCTCGGATCAGGAAAAGTTCGAAGTGCATGAATTACAATATTTAAATTAAGTAAAACATAGAGTATAAAAGTCAAATCAAGCAGACAATTATATTGTGAGAGATTTGTGGCCTCAGACAATTCTAGTCAAGTTCACTCATGCGAATATTGTCATTTGTTTGTTCAAATCTTTCTAATATGATACAATTATATACACGTACGAAAATTTTATTGTACATGATAAGGAATATTTCCAAAAGATATCTAAGGGAATGATTTCCTTAAAATAAAAATCAATAATCCGCCATACGGTGATGTAGATTTTTATACACCACACAATTATTAGGCTCATGCTATTTCCACCCTCTAAATGACAATAAAACTCCCTAACTTATTGAGTTGATGAAAGTAATCTCAAGAGAATTAATTAATCAAATCACAAATGGAATGGGTAAAAAAATTATTTATTTAAATGCAAAAATCACACGTTTTCGTGAAAACACACGACTGGCTGTACTAATCATAACAATGATAATTTATTCCACCACCTCATATTATTTACTATTTGTCTTTATCCAGATTTCGTTTCCTTTCTTCTATCTACTAATTTGCTCGAGCTGACTTCTACAAAAATAATTGTTATGGATTTGAACCTTGTTGATAATCTTTGTAAATCAATATATTATAGCATAAATTATAATCATAAGGTGTTCACAATTTTAACCAAGGAATTTCCCAATAAAAGCTCGAACTGAAGAATTGTATACTGCAATGAGTTATTCCATATTAATGTTCACAATTTTAACCAAAGAATTTCACAATTATTAGGGTTTTACCCCTCTATTTCTCACAAATTTATCAATTTGTGATTTTTCATGTTATTAATTCAATTTAACGGTGGGTAAATTTGTCACAAATGTACATGTTTGGGGTTTTTGGTGGTCAAAAAATAAGTTTGAGCCAAATTTGTTACAGGTGTATCAGTTTGAGGTTTTGGTGTTTGAAAAATTAATTTTTGTTAAATTTGTCATAAATATATTAGTTTGGAATTTTTCATGATGTAAATCTTTATTATTATACGGCTGTGGATAGCATTTGGAAAAGGGAAGATTTTCTCTTGGAAAAAAAAAAGAAGGGAGTTTAAAAAAGAAGAGGGCACACTCCTTCCATTTGAATGGAATTTTAATAAAACTGACCATAAAAGGAAATGTAATTTGATTAGGTGGGCAGAGGACTGGTCAGAGGAGTTGAGAGGAGGGGCAGAGTTTCATTCGTTCCGATGCAAAAGAGAAGAGAAAAAAGGTGAGGGGTTGAATTATAGAATTCTGAACCCCGCCTTGTCTCTGACACACTGTCACTGTTCAAAAATATATAATTTTATTTATTTATTTATATGTTTATAATAATTATTATTTTTTCAAAATTCACCCACTCTGAGATATAAAGTGGGCATCGGTGGACGTGCTCCCCGCCCCAAAGTATCTTTGACTGATGACTACATTGAGAAATTATTATTATATATTATTTTCTCTTTTTATTAAATCGCCTTTTTCCATCCAATTTTAGCATGGGAGCGTTCAAATAATCGCCGGAAAATCTATTCCGCGGCGAGGAATTCAGAAGAGCTTTTGGTTCTCAGAAACAGCCACTTCAATGCTGGCGGAATTATCGGCCGCGGATTTTATATTATTGTTCAGGCTTTTTGCCTTGTTAACATTCGAAGTTCTCTCGGGTCGGATCGAGACAATTACGTATTTTCATCGGCCCAATGCATGAAAAATTAGGGACTTGGAATATCGAAAAGCAGTGCACGGGACCACTGCGAATAATTCGGATTTGACTGAAAAATACGCAAGAATAGTTGAATCATGCATAATTTATAATAGCGGAGTGCGAAAAGAGCAGTGAAACTTAATTGTGTTAGAAAAATAAATGTAAAAGCAAGGTACGATTATATAAAAAAATATGTAAAAAGCAAGGTACAATTATTAGTTACGAGATTAATTATATATTGCGCCAATAATGTCTTGAAAATTGTGGCATTACTGTAGCCACGATTTTGTTCTTGGAAAAAGATAGGAAAACGGATGGTGTTTGTCATATTTATTTATTTAGGGTTTTGTCCAATAATAATCATATGCCTGACAAACCTTCTCAGAAGGACTGAAATGGTATGAATTTAAGTGGTGTGACTTGTCTGAGCCCCACGATTTCTACACCCCATGCACGTCAAGAGTCATCTCAGCAGACCCAAAATTGAATGACAAAATATAATTAAAATATTATCTAAGAGGTCCTCTCACAAATGGGTAAGAAGAAAAAGATCTCTTAAATTCAATGAATTCACAACTGCTCTCGCCCTAATTTGTACGGTGAGCAAAATTTGCAGCCTGCCCCCATTGCTTTCTTGTAATTAACAAAATGGCACATCACTTTGGAATTTGCAAAGTCAACCGCCCTAGGTGCAATTTTCTCTATTTTTTCAATCAAGAAAGAATTAGAGGTGTGTAATCAAACCGGCCCATTCAAAAATTAGATTTGGGAACCGTTTCCCACTTGAAACTGGTCCAGGAACTGATTCCATTTTTTGGGAACTAGTTAGAACCAATCTGGTTTTCAATTCCAAATGAAAACCTACCCGGATCGATTATAGAACCGATTTTATATGAAGGTCCATTTGTAATTTTATATGGACAGAATTCAAAACATTATATCAGGAAGGATGAGGGAGGTGATCATTATTTGTGGATGGTCTAACTCAAGGGCTTGTAAGCATTATAGGGAGCAATTTCCTTTTTCTTAAAATTTTTGTTATGTAACGAAGAAATTACATATCAAACTGGAACCTATATTGTTTTATAACGTCCATTAAATTATTGGAACTAAAATAATCTGCTTTTATATGAATACTTAAGATTGTTTGCACAATCAAACTTATAACTTTTGATTTGAGTTATAAGTTTTATTATTTGCTACATGGAAAAAATGAAACCAAAAAAAAGGAATAAAAAAAAACGGGTTCTCGAGTAGACCTTGGAACCGGACAAAAAAAACAGAGTAGGTTCCAAAATAGGGTCTAGAGCAAACATGGTAGGTTCCAGGTTCCAAAAACTAGAAACCGATTATAACAGGGTCGGTTTCAGGTTTCAAGTCTGGAACAGACCCACCCTAGAACCGATCACCCCTACTGTCCACTATAATACAAATACTCCTAACTTTTTTTGTGTCACAAAAAAAGCTGAAACTTTTACATGTGTGACATTGACATATATATGTCCTCTATTACAGTTCTATCTATTGTATATTTGTCATACTGATATAAATTTGGGATAGTTTAGAGGACAATGGGAATGTTTAGGATTTTTAGTGACGCAAAAACGTTTGGGGCATTTATGTTACAGTGTGTACAGTTTGGGATTTTTATAGTATTAATCTTGAAATAAATGGTGTTGATTTTTGGCTTTCCTTGATTAATGTCTGATGAGTTAACTTGCCAAGGACGAGATGCCAAAGATTTTTCGATATTGATTGTTACTGAGCACTCGTTAAACACGTTTGATGGGATATGCACGAAAAAAGCTTGTACATTGAAATTTGCAACATTTCCTTAATTTGTTATTTAATTACCCTTCCCAATTGTGGGTTCTTTTGAAATTCACTAGAGTTGAACTGCCCAATGGATCCTATCCCAAATTTGTACGGGATAATTTCTTAATTTTTCTTTTTTTATTGAAAAAAATGGAATAAATGAATGGCATGTCAAGCACAAAACAGCACATAATGGATGAGAGCTGCATCCCATGTTTGTGAGTCATAGCGCAAGAGTCTTTATCTCAAAAGATGAACTGGTTTGGCTTCATCTGATTCAAATTTGGATTTAATTAGTTGGTGAATTTATTAGTTTTGTTTCCCTATCATTACAAAAAAAATGAAGGCTATAAAATATCTTGGAGGAATGTTTTGCAAGATTCGAGGTTATTAAATATATCATTTCTATCGGTTCTATAAAGTATCTAAATGATTTGTAGATTCTACACTGTAGCTCCCTGGGGAACGATGGAGACTGTTGCCAAAAGGATTCGATTCATCCATTGGCATGGACAGTCATAGGTTAATTGACGTGACCTAGGGCTAGGAGGACCATACTATATATTATATATATGTAGTTTTGAAAATAACAAAACTTAATTCGGTATTTGAATAAATTTTATTAAAGGTGCAACGAGGTTATATTAATGTCAATATAAAAAGGACCGCTATATTGATTAAAAAAAATGAATAAGTTCACTAGAAGTCCTAAAACCTATTATAAAAGTGCAATTAAATCTTAAAATTTTTAAAAAGTGCAATCAAATTCTAAAATTTGTCAGAAAAGTGCAATTGAGTCATAAAACTTATAAAAAAAGTGCCATTAAGTTCTAAACTTGTCAAGTTGATGGGATTAAGTCCTAAAATTTGTTAGCATTTTTCATTGTCAAGTTGGACAGAGTTAATAGATGAACTTAATTGCACTTTCGTGACAAGTCTTAAGACTTCAAATACACTTATTCCCTAAAAAATAAAAAAAGAAGTCATTGGCAATCAAGATCTGCACTCATGTAAAAGAGTGTTAAATCCATAAGCAAATCATGACGATCCGGACTCTGCATTCATAGATTTCGAGACCCGGCTTTGGATATACAAGTACATTGCAACAAAAAATCATGGACTAGTTTCATGAAGAGATTGATGAACAGATGTGTTCAAAACCCGTGCTACCATATATAAAAGGTTTGCTAACTAATCAGATTGATTGGAGGTTTTAAACGTGATGTTGGTAAATAAATGCCCAATAAAGGTTAGTGGATCCAAGCTTTAATGTTTCAATTTGGAGGCCTATAAGAAGAAGACCAAACAACGAGCGGGACTTAGTCAGTCGATGATTGCTTAAAGTGAGAGAAATTGAAGCATATCGAGCATTATTGAGGTCTATCTCTTTGCTGTCGCATCGCGGTCAATCGAGCACTGATCCTAAGAGTTAGCAGGAGTAGCAAATCTATTTGTGAACACAAAAGAGAAGTTGTTGTATTTAGAGTGAATGCATTTGTCTAGGTGTGAGAAGGACTCTTCGTAAATACTTATTAGGCTTTATTTATTTAGCGAAAAATAAATGATTTAGAAAATATTTTCTTAAAAATAATTACTTGTATTGATTACAAAAATGAACAAAAGAAAAACATTTTTATCTTCACAAAAATGTTTAGATGACGGTAATGGAAAACATTTTACATTGATTAATTATTTAAGATAATATAAATGGTAAGTTTTAGGAAAATATTTTCAAAATCATTCATTTTTCCGTAAAACAAACAAAATCTGAGATGTGCGGTTCATAGTTATAGGATAGTGATTCAACTATGTCGTGTGTACAGGGCCTGAGAACGGCTAATGGAGGTTACTAATGGTTACTTAGTCTATAACGAGGTAGCTGTAGAAGAAGTCAAAGTTCACATGACGAAGGGTTCTGCACATGATTATAAGACGGTGTTTCCACTCTTGGCTCGGCTAGTGGATTTCTACCTAATTGGACTATAAGAGCTGAAAGAGAGGAGTAGGCACACCAAAGCCGAAAGCGTTCATAGAACCGTTTGCAATTTCTCTTCCTCTAAACTATTTAGTTTCCATGGTGCACATTGCTAGTTCATTTGTGTGTAGAAGCAAAATTTTGAGAAGGCATTGGTTCTAAATAAATCATTTTTGCATGTTTAAAAAACTAATTGACCCCCTCTTGATTGCTTATTTGGACCTTACATTTGATAGCGAAAACATTTTCTTTTTACTATAAAAATTTTATACTTTCAAGATAAAGATCGACGCAAACCATTGTCAGATTTGGGTTTGGACGAAGGCAAACTCAATTACCCGTCCTACATTTTTTTAATGGTGTTAACTGTACTTATTGGAAATATATGACAATAATGTTCATCCATTCGATAATTAAATTCGTCTTGTGGGAACTTGAAGCACATGCACAAAAATAAGGACAAGGTGTGCTTGGATAGCCAATGTTCAAGAAACATGACATGGGATGCTGCAAGAATCACCTCATTGAAGTATGAGAAAGGGGGAACCGTTGCTTTTGGGGATAATATATAGGAAAGGAAAAGTTATTAGTCGAGGTATGATTGGGGGTTAAATTGTCCAGAGAAATTATCTTGGCAAGTAAGTAAAATGTTCTTTCCAATCCAAAAACATCTATGATAATTATTTCAGATTTATCTGGATTATATATATAAATACATTTTTTTTTGCATATAAGAACGAGGCATTATTGCATTTGTTAAGAATGTTAATAGATTAGCTTAATTTGATCAGATTTATTGCAAAGTGATTTGATTGAAAAATTTACAAAAATCACATGGACTTGATTCGGTGAATTAAAACTACAAGAATTTGACTAAGGAAAAGCATGAAAGTATGGAGGCGAAAAGTAAAATTTTCAACTTCCTCATAAGAGACTTCATCTGCCACGCTATATACAAGTTTCAAAATAAAACGGGCTTTCTTAACAAAGTGTGTTCGATTCACTTATCCTGCACATTTAATTCTAATTTAGATAATTCCAAATTTTAAGTTCTAAGTTTCATATAATATGGGGATAGAGAAAATAAAGATGAAGCTTCTCGCATAAAAAAAAGGGTTAATACCACGAAAATTCCCAAACTGATATATCTGTAACAAATTTACACAAAATTAATTTTTTAATCACAAAAAACTCAAAACTGGTACATCCGTGATAAATTTATTCTCAATCAGTTTTCGTTAAATTTTTCAGTCAAATTGCTGAGTTGAACGACACGTGGCAGCCTCATTTTATCAAATGTGTATGGATTTGTGATTTTTCGTGATATTAATCAAATTTAACATAAACTAACCGAAGGTAAATTTATCATAAGCGTATTAATTTTGGGTATTCGGTGATCAAAAAATTAATTTTAGATTAATTTATCCTGAATGATTAATTTGAGGCTTTCTTTAAGCATTGAGCTTAAAAAAACCAGATGTTGTCGAGTCCACGCGTCGCGGATTTGAGCGAGGAAAGCTTTCATGGGTTCGTGCGATAATCAAAGCAAAGATTCAACATCGCTGTAAATGCGATTTCGATTAGATCGATCAAAATGATTATGCTACTCCCAAAAGCCTCTGATTTGCCGCTTTTCTCTTCCCCTTATTTATGCTGATTGATTGATTGATTGATAGCGACATATTCGCCTTCCAAAAAATGAAAAAACAAAATAAAAATCAGAACAATTTCCACGAGAAGGGGAGAAAAAAATACAAGAAAGGGAATTAAAAAATTAAAAAAAAAAAATCCAACTTTTCATCATCGCCCTCCCACCATTCAAAGCCACCCCCTCCCCTCGGCGTTAATCATTTCAATCATTTTCCCTCGTCCCATCATCGGAGAAAGCGTTTAAAAAGTAAAAATGAAAAAAAAAAGGCAAATTTCCAGAAGAAATTAGCGAAATTCGAAGGCGGCAATTCCTCGGCCACCGGGGGGGCGGGGAGGCGAAGAGAATCGGCGACGCCAACCAACCGCGCGAGCGACCCGCTGGGATCGCGACACGTCACCGTTGACCGGATCGGGAGGGCGGGTCGCCGGGGATGACGTGGAGGGATCAGGCGAAGTACCGTTTTGAATTGAAGGGTGGGGGAAGACCGGACGGACACGGACGTTTGGTCCCCCTATGTATGAGAACACTCAGGAGCCCTCCCCCCCGCCGGCTGTCGAAGACCGTTGACCGCGGCCGGTTTGAATTTTGACCGTGGCGGAAATTCCCGAAATCACCCCTCACTTTTATTTTTTAAATTTGGAAGGATTGATACGGCGAAGAACCCGCCCATGATAATTTTACCCCGAAATTAATTTTTTTGACCGCAAAAAATCTCAAATTGATACGCCCGTGTCAAATTTACCCTCGGTTTTTTTTTTCTGTTAAATTTTACTGCCGAATTGCTTCGTTAAATGACACGCGATAATTGACGGATGTACCGATTTTGTGTTTTACCCTCCGTTTGTCACGGGCATACCGGTTTATGATTTTTTTGTGGTATTAATTCAATTTAATGAAAATTAACCGAGGGTAAATTTATCACAAATGTATTAGTCCGGGATTTTTTGTGGTAAAAAAATTAGTTTTGGGTAAATTGATCACAGGTGTATCAATTTGGAATTTTTCGTTGTATTAACCCAATTTTGAAAATTCGGTCAATAACAATTTTGAAAAAATATATTTTTTGCAGAGGGAAAATGAAACGCCCCTCGAAATTGGATTTTTGAGTTATTCATGAAAAGCGATGCTAATCGCTATATAAAATTATGAAGCATTTCATAAGCATTGTTAATTGTAAAATACTAGGAAAACAATTAAATTTAGGTATGACGATAAAGCCGATAAAAAAATATTTTACCACGCACTTCGTATTCTAAATTGATAGAAAAAAAAATCAGTATCTTTTGTTTTCCACTTAAAATATAGCAATTTATATATAATACACGTTTGATCTACGAAACGAAGATATACATGAATTATGCATATAATATGCTTAATGACAATCCATTCAAGCCCATCTCTCGACCTGGTATGATCAGAGATGATTATTTATAAAGCGAAAGGGAAATATCAATTAGAATTTTTCTACTAAATTAAATTCTCGATATAAAAAACAGCAACAAAAATGCAAATAAAAATTTTCAAATTAACAGATCATATTTAGGCTTCATAAAAATCTGGCGGATCATCATTTATCCTATAAATTTCATAAACAAAAATACATAACTGGCTGTATAATAAAAGAGATGGGCCGCACATAATTAATTTACACTATTGATAAAATTTTTTTAATTTAAGTAAGATATACTTTAGGATTAGTACCACGAAAAATCCCAAACTGATATACCTATAAAAATTTTACTCTGAACTATTTTTTTTATTACAAAAAATCCAAAACCGGTATACCTGTGATAAATTTACCCCGAACTATTTTTTTTACTACAAAAAATCCCCAACTGGTACACTTATGATAATTTTACCACGAACCAATTTTTTGACCATTAAAAACCCTAAATTAATATATTTGCGATAAATTTACCCTCCGTTAGTGTCCATTAAATTGGACTAATATCACGAAAAATTATCAATTGGTAAACTTATGACAAACAAAGTGGTAAAACCCTAAACCGGTACACCTGTCAATTACCACGTGTCATTAAACTTAACATTTTGATAATAAAATTTAACGAGAACTAATGGAGAGTAAATTTGTCACAGGTGTACTAGTTTGGAGTCTTTGGTTGTCAAAAAATTAGTTCGGGGTAAAATTATCACAGGCGTACCGGTGTAGAGTTTTTTATGGTAAAAAAAATAGTTCAAGGTAAAATTATTACAGATATACCAGTTTGAAATTTTTTGTGATAAAAAAAATAATTCGAGATAAATTTATAATAAATACACAGATTTAAGTTTTTCCGTTGTATTAACCATATATTTTATTTCTATTCTATACTGAAGGAGACTGTCATGAAAGTGCAGAAGTTGCTGTCCGATGAGCTATAAATTCTTCTCTCTCTGTTCCAACCCGTAGAGAGAGAAATTTGTTCGTCCCTGGGTTGTAGAGAGAGAAAGGAAGGGAGGGAGGGAAGGAGGCCGGCTATGGAGTACGAGCGGATTGAGAAGGTTCAGGTACGCCATGTTCTTCGAACTGGGTGTGCAAATTTGATCGCCCATTTGCCCGTCGGCTCGAGCTCTTGCTGCTTCGTTGATGCGTTCGAAGCGAGCTCGTTTGCTTGACGAGGATTGCCTTCTTTTTCCGTCTTCCAGTTTTAGTGATTTCCTTCTCTCCTCTGTTCTTCTTCCCTCTGTCTTGTTCTGCGTTCGTGCGGTGTTGAAGGAATGATGGTAGCGTGGATGAATCTCGCTTCTGAGTTGAATTGGTCACGTGGGCATGTCTGTTGTTCGACTGTCTCTCTGCTCGTGATGATTGAGCGAGTTATTTTGCTGTTTGATTGAAAGTTGAGAGTGTTTGGTGTTTGGATTTGCGATTGTGTTGGCAGTAATTGTTGACTCAATGATGGTGTTTGTGTGTGATCTGTTCCTTTTTTTTTTTTCGAGCTGATGATTTCGTTGAGTGTTTTGACGTCGGTCTTTATGGGTTTAATTCTTCAAAGTGCAGACTGGCATGATCTCTCCGAGTAAATTGAGGATGAAGCTGATGGGTTCTCACCAGCATAGAAAGAAGGATGGGTCCAACAGCAACTCTTCAAGAACATCACCTTCCAAGCTCGAGGACTCCGAGTTCGCGAGAAACAGCTTGCTGGCCTCCAATGATGCCGAATTCGACGAGGAAGGTGCGTGGCTTTCGCCTTTGTCCACTTTTCGTTGCGATAGGTTGAGTTGGGATGGTCTCGAGAGCGTTCTTAAACAGAGTTTTCCAGGCAAATTCTCAGGGAAAACTGCTCTTGAAAAACAACTTATTTTCTGAACAAATTTGTGAAGTGCTTTGAGTTGGTTTGTCTTGGTTCTTCTTGAAATGCTGAGATTGTATAGACAAGCGCTGTCGATTTTGTAAGTACCTGGTTTAGATTGAGTTCTGATTATTCGAGCAACGGTTCTTCGTGCTCTTGCAAATGCTTTTCCTTGTATCTTTTTTAGAATTAATCTCATATATGTTGGAAAAAGTTGCATCGATTCCAAAATCAGAACTTGCACTGATTGGAAGCTATACTTCCGTTGCAGCTACCAGGGTAGAAACCACATTAATTAAAGTACCTGTTCAGTCATCTGTTTCGGAACCAGGCCACTATAATCAGGCCTCACTCAGTTCCAGAGCGACAGTCGTGAGAGAAAATGAGAATGTAGGCCGTGCTCGCTTCGAACAATTCGCCAAGGGAGATGGCAGCAACTCTAGCGCAGTTTATCCCGTGAGAATATTAGAGGACGAAAATCTTGATTACGATAGCAATGCTAGCTCATCCAGTTTCGAGTTCCACAAAGGGGAGAAGTCAGTTCACCACCATATCAACAGGTCGCTCTCAAGGTCGATGCCATCTAAGTGGAATGATGCTGAGAAATGGATAATGAACAGGCAGAGCGGCCAAGCTAACTATTGGAAGAAGTCCGTTCTGCAAAACCAAACAAATCGCCTGCCGGCGATGAACACAATCAGAGTTGCTCCTGAGCATGCAGGGTGCGAGAATAAGTTACTGTTTGCTAGGGGTTCCGATACCAAGAGAGTCGATTTTTGCCATCCTACTCATCAAATGGGACTTGATAAGTTCTCCTTTGGCCCTCCCGAGGGATTGCCGACTTCAGGTCAATCTAATGGTGGAAATTTACGGGTTGATGCAAGTTCTCAAACTAAGGATTTGAAGGAAGTAGTTCTTGCAGATTCCTCTTGCATAAAAACCTCGACAGAAGAATCGACAGGTATGAAACTGTTTCTTGCTTTTCAGATTTAGAGTGCCCCTCATCTTTGATAAAACTATAATTGAGCAGTTCTAGCAAGTTTATCAATCTCCACTGGAACTTACTTTTCATGTGATTCTGTTGCCTAGTTATTGTCCTCTCCACTCTCAACGAGCTATTAATATATTTATCAGCTCATTGATTTGTATGATCACTAACTGGGGTGACTGGATGGATGCGTATGCCTATTGTTTTGCAATGAGCCACCGGCAATTGAGGTGCTTCTACGACGTCATTAGCACTGCTATTGTATTTATTTGCAGATTGATAGATGGAGTGATAACACGATGTAGGTGTGTTTAAGAAATAAAGTTACACGGGAAAAATCAATGTAAAGCATGAGCATGACGCATTAGTCGTAGTGCATAATATTTTGTGATTTTCTGTAGGCATATGAGTGTCCTCAAAAAGTGGGACCGTTGCTCATCACTGCCTCAAAAAGTTCAGTACTTCGTATTTTTTTCTTTTCATGGGATGCTTGTAATTGATAATTTTTCCTTAGTCTTGCCTCTGATGTTTCAATTAATCAATAAAGCAGGCATTCTTGCAATGAGAGAAGTTTCCATGAGAGATATGGGAACGGAGATGACTCCTGCCACTAGTCAAGAGCCTTCAAGGACAGCAACTCCTGTGGGTTCAGCTACCCCACTTCGTAGCCCAACTTCGTCGGTGCCATCAACTCCTCGAAGAGGAGCACCAGCTCCCACACCGGTGGGGCATACCACTGATGAAGAATCTCAGCATCCAATGGGATTGTGCAAAAAGGAATTGTCCGAGGAAGAACTGAAGTTGAAGACGAGGAGAGAAATAGTAGCCCTTGGTGTCCAACTGGGTAAAATGAATATTGCTGCTTGGGCAAGTAAAGAAGAATCCGAGAAGAACAAATCTTCCCTGGAAAAAGCTACTTTGGAAGAACTTGATCGGATCGAGTTTGAAAAGCGTGCAGCTTCTTGGGAGGAAACTGAGAAATCTAAACATACAGCAAGGTTCCTGTTAAAAATTGCTCCCCTTCTGACTGGATTTCATACCGCTTCTTTTATCCTCTCTTGAAAATTGAGAATGCAAAGGTATGTTTGTATGGTACGAAAATCTTTTAGCCTGACAATAATAACCCACATTCTCAGATACAAGCGCGAAGAGATCAAACTGCAAGCATGGGAAAGTCAGCAGAAAGCAAAATTGGAAGCAGAAATGCGGAGGATAGAGGTATTTAAAATCATTATCCCCAAAGATGCTAGTCATTGAGAGATAGAACGGTTGTTTAAGAAGCCCATAAATTAATTACTTGAACCGGGTGATGATTGAGTCTGTTTTCTAGGATCTCATTTAGTTTCTTAGGCCTAATGCAGCTACAGTGTAGCACTTTCTCCTCATCCTCTTCTAGAATCAATGGTCGGTATAGCAAGCTATTGTAACATTTGAAGTCATATAGAAAGCCGAGAACAGGTCAACTAGGTTTGTTTATAGTTTTAGCACTTCTCTTCATTGTGGAGTGACTCTTTTCCAGGCTCAAGTTGACCAAATGAGAGCCCAAGCTCAAGCGAAGATGGTGAAGAAGATCGCGCTGGCGAGGCAAAGATCGGAGGAGAAACGCGCTGCGGCTGAGGCCAGAAGGAATAGCGAAGCGGAGAGGACCGCCGCGCAGGCAGAATACATTCGTCAAACCGGACGAATGCCGTCATCTCCTTACATCTGCTGTGGTGGTTGGTTGTGATAAGAACATCAAAGGATAAGACAGACAAAGTGGCCCAAAACCCTTGTACGTATCAATCAAGCTACCTGTTTTTCTGCTTTTAGACGCAGAGACACGATCTTAAATTCTCACATGATATGTTGGTCGTGATGATGTTAATGGTTGAGCATATGAAGAATATAGGTTTTGTTTCAAACGTTGTGGCGTTTGAACTCTTCAATGCTTTTAGCAGCAACTTCAGAAGGCGTATTCCATGGCAGGAAGCCTTCGTTTCTGGGCCAATGAGTTCTGATGCTGAAGGTTTCGGGTTATGTTTTTGTATTGCTAGTGCTTCAAACCCGGCTTTGCGCAAAAAATATTTTCGCCGAAGGAATAAGAATTAGGATCGTCTTCAGCTAAGATTTAGAAAAATGTTTTTGGTTATATGGCATCAAAAATTTGACTGGTACAATTTATGAGAACATGTTGTAATGCACTCAGATAGGAGATTTTTCTCAAACGCTCATTTTCTGCAATTCTTTCTGAAAAAGAGGACACTTCCAAATTTTTTTTATTTTTAAATACCTTTATCAACTGGGAGAAAATCTAAAAACTCGCCTTTCCAATAGCACAAAAAAAATTTCTTAGAAAAGATTGAAATTGCTTATGATGAAATAAAGTTTCCTAATTAACTATTGTGCATTTAATTTAAAAGTCTATTATGCTGTACCATTCTCAATCAATCTATTTAATACCACAACACTTCAAATAATTGCTAATTATTTAGCTCTATATTACATATAGTTATATAAAATTCTAAAAAAATCTCTATTTGAAAAGAGGCAACTACTTTTACAAGTTACGGTAATCAGTATAATAATATCATTAATATATATGTATATAGTACTTTTAATATAACTACATAATATTTATAATTATACGTAATTAAGTAGTAACAAGATTATTCATGAAGAACCACTGGGGTTTGCCCCAGTGACTACCTTTCCTATTTGAGAAGGGAGAGGTTGAGAGTTCGAATCTCCGTTTTTTTAAGGAGGGCTAGGGGCGAGGACATGTAATTTCAGATGTGTGTTTTGACTCTCGTGCCCTACAAGAGGCAAAACAAAAATCTAAGAGTGAGTTGAGGGTTAAAGTAAGACAAACAAAAAATATATATATATATATATATTCATGTAGTTATGCCATCTGAATATATGTATGTATGTATGTATGTATGTATGTATCTCATATAATTGATATAATAATGATAGAATAAATTCCACGGTTTGTAATATCTTATCATAAAAGTTAATATTATAATAACATAAGAATAAAAAATAATAGCTATCTATGCAATTTGATATCACTAAAATTTTGTAAGCTATCAAATAATCTTGATTTTGAAAAAAGGCAATCGTCTTTAGTAGAATAATGGAAGTCATTATAATGTTTTTATTGTAAGATCTGTAACAATTTGGTGATATCTTACAAATGATGACAGATTATATAATTATGAATAACCTTGAATAATTAAGTAACTGCAATACCCGCGTCGTAGAAATGTTTATAATATCTTATGTTTTGTAATTTTATATGTAAATTGTGTAACTTTTTGTGACATGATTAGCATGGTTATTAATAACTTGATCGAATATTACCTATGATAACTTTCATATTTTGATGTAACTTTATGCATAACTTAATAATTAGATGTATTATTCAAAATCTATATTTCTTAGTGTAGACTAGATTATCGTCTTTAAATATCTCATCTCATTTAATACCGATAATCCTTAAAAATGAAAATTCAAAATTATCTAATTATAATCCAACTCCAATTATTTAAGTCATCCTACAAGTGAGTTTTATTATTTTACTGAAAACTTAATATGACCTACCAAAAAGACGTAAAAATTTATTGACCTAAATGATGCATACCTAAGCAGAATGTACAATTAAAGTGGAAATTGCACATGCATCGCGTACGGATGAATTTCAATTATATTAATATGTAATCACCGTAAGATGATTATGACGTTGTAATCGCCTAATATTCCAGTCGGGTAATAATAAATTATGCTAACTATGTGGAGGATAATATCATCATTAGCATATCAATAGAGCCACTAGATCAAACGGGTTAGACAACATTGGCCTGTTCTTTTTACGCATACATTTCGAGAGGGAAATATTATATGTTCGGATTGGCCCTATGCCTCAAAAAAATCATTTCTTATATAATCAATATAACATAGGATATATATTAATCGTGTGCAAGAAATTTATGAACACAATTATTAGACTGTATCGGTAATTAGAAAGGACAGCTGCCTGTTTTTCATAAAAAAAAACTTTATTTTATCAAGATTTCAGCATTCGGTAAAAGAAATTTTTTGTGTTATCAAAAAGGCAAGTTTTTAAATTTTTAAAAAATTGCTGAGTTTGAAAATTTTTGTGCTATCAAAAAGGTAAGGACAGCTGCCTATTTTTGATAAACCAATGATTTCTCAATGCTATCAGTTATCTTTTTCTCTTTTATATGATTGAAAAAAGATTTCATAAATAATTTACCTAAAATATGAGCTACATAAAGATTTTAGCTTCATTTTTATAAGTGAAAGAAGCAATAATTTTTAGGAAAACGTTTTCAAAATCATTCATTCTCCACGAAACAAGCACACCCTTAGATTTAATTGACAAGAATAGGTACTTCACTTTATCATAGCCAAATGGCCGAGAAAGGTATAGAACATGATTTTAGATGGGAGAGATTACCCAAAAATGTCTTAAACCTATTTTGTTGTGCCGAATCAATCCTCAATCTTTCAATTTGGTCAATTTAGTCATAATAAACATTTTAATTGTGTCAATTTTGTCCTTCTAACATGGTGGTCTAGACAATTTTTGCAATTTTATTTTCCTGATTTTTTAATTTTTTTCCTTTCTCTTTTATTTTTTTTTATTTTTGTTTCCAATCATGGGCCTGCGAGGTTACCAGCCGACCCTTGCCTAGTCTGGGCAAAGGCAAGGTCCACGACGCCTTGCCCGAGCTAGGGTTGAAAAAATATATATATAAAAAAGAAGAAATAAAAAGAAGAAGAAGAAATAATAAAGGATTCAAAAAATTTAAAAAATTTACAAAATTTATCCATGTCATTATCGGTCATGCCACATAGGACTGTCGACACTAACTAAACCGCTACGTCAGCGATTTCAGAAGAACTAAATTGGCAAGCCGTCTAAATATTTATGACTTAATTGACATGATTGAAAGGTCTAAACTGGCGAATCGTCGAAAGACTTAGAACTTAGCCAAAGCTTTGCACCCAAGGAAAAAAAAAAAGAAAAAGGAAGCCAAATCAACTACACTATTGTAATACGGGCATTGGCCAACCACATGTTACTTTACGGAAGCTTTTCCCCCCTTTTCTCGTTTTCCCATTTCTCCTGCTCCTCTGTCCCATTCCCACCACCCCTGGTCCCCGGACCTCCCATCTCACCGACCGCACGAATCTCTATCGGTAGACGAACACGACGCGCGCCGCGCGCCGCGTTTCGTGCCACGGACCGGGGTAATTTTGTCGCATGTATTATCCGTGCACGTGCAGCTCGCGCGTGCTCCGAATCGATAAAAGAAAAGTACCCCGAGTTCCCAATTAGCCTACATCTTAATCCCCCTAAATTTCCCTGATTTTCGATCCTCCGTTCGTCCGGAGCGGAGGCGATTTGCACGCCCCGCGAGAGCCTGGCCAACATGACGAGCGCGATCGCATCTGATTTGGAAAAAACATGATTTTCCCCACCACGCTTAAAGCACATAGCTAATCACAGATAAAGCAGCCTAAGCGCGCCGCCGAAATAGATTTGAGAGGTTGCGTCCGCGTCCGCGTCCGCGTTTCTCCACGGCGAGACGTTGTCATGGTAGGGATCGCATCGCAACCGCGGCTGGAGGAGCATTGTCGACGTCGATGGGTAGCTATATTGCCGGCGGCAACGTTCGGGAGCGAGGCTGTGAGCTTCGGGCGGACGAGAATGTGGAGAAAAGGGACCGGCCGACCGAATGCCGCCGGTGTCGTGAAACTCCGATGAAGGGCGTCGGCGAGTTTCGCGACGGCCACGTTGTAAGAAATTTATCACAACTCATGATGTATGTCACCTTTAATTATTTTACGTGGACTTCCCTAATTTAAAATTGTTGAACAGAACACCTAATGAGAAGCAATACCGACTAATTAAAAAAAATGTAACCATGATACTCCAATTAATTATCATAATTAATAGAAGTGAGATGTGCCAAATTAATTTGGCAAAATAATAAAGCCTTACCTGGTTAATGGGCCTCTCTGAACTGAACTTTTGCGAGTAAGCCCAGCCATTATGAGCTTCTTACTTTTGGGTTGATAAAAAAAAAAAATTGGCACTCAGCAACGAAGAAAATGCATGTGCTACACTACCCGCCCGGGTGGCGCTGCTGGAGCGCTCACTCTTCCTCTCGTAAAAGGTTGAGTGTTCGAATCCTGGGCGCCGCAGAGTGACTTAATCGGTGGCACTTGTGTGGTGGCTAGCACGTGTCGCCCCCAGGGTTTACTCCCCGGCTGTCGACCGTGCGGGGGTTCCCTGGGTTATCAAAAAAAAAAAAATGCATGTGCTATAATAACCTAACATGATGGACCGCATTTTCTCATGCACGAATTGAGCACGTCTCTCTTTTTTTTATTTTGTTGTGAAAATTATCACAATAAAAAAGTACCTCCAAAAAAATCTTGCCAAGAATCTCTAGGCGTATCACATTCAAGACTTGAAGCTCAAAACAAAGCAGAGGCACCACGGAGAAGCTTCAACGAGCATGTCATCTCCGCTAGAAAGTTCGATCCGGATACTCGAATTCATAGAGCGATGCGAGATGCTTTAACACCCCATCTTACGCGGGGCACGTGGAAAGTGATGAATGAGGGTCCGCATATGCGGAATAAATCAAGACAAAAACCTGACCGGGATACTATGTGAAATGTCGTGGACAAGCGACGTGGGATATTTTAGCAATCTCCTTGACGATAATAATTCGTTAATTTGTCGAGATAATATAATGATCGGCTTCCAAGCCACCCCCGGTCCTTGTGAGATTTTGTGATGCCACTGCCAATTATTTTAAAAGTTTAAGGCGTTAAATAAAGACTTGCTTTAATATGTAATTATTCTAATAACTCCCTCCACACATAGGCCGGAATTTGGCTTGAGCTTGAAGCGTGGAAATGCGTAATTGGGAAGGCAACTAGGGGCTTGAAAAGATTTGAACTCAGGACCTTCTGCTCTGATACCACGTGAAAATTTGTGAGACTGCCGCTAACTAATTATAAGTTTAAGCCGTTAAATGCAAGAGTGATTTAATATGTAACTACATTATTCTAATAATCCTAAATCTTTAGTATAGTGTCCAAATTTTGTCATGCTTGCTTTTCCCCGGTGATTTATTGGTTAATTGTGAGACTCCTCATAGTCATCACTCGTCCCATCTCAACCTAACCAAAAGCGCATCTCAGTTTGATATCAATTTGTGGCAGTAATGTCAGATGCATGTTGCTCTCCATTATTCTTTGGGGTCACCTAAGATTGCACAGTCACTCATTTTCATTGGCACATGTAAAACAGGATAAAACGGATAGATTTCTCTCTGTCTCTCCACCAACACAAGTATTGCAGGGAAAAAGAAAAGAAGGAAAAGGCTTCTTATTGGGGACTATAATTGATGATAGTGCCCTATCTTGTCACCATTCCATACACCACACACAAGAAAAGAGGACCTTATCAAAATGACCAAGCCCCACCACATGCACAAAAACTCCAAAACCCATACTTCATTATTATTTCATTTCCACCTTTCAACTAGCTAGTGTCCAGCCCAACCCCCAAGGAAAGGGAGCTCAATTTGAAAAAATTTTCCTTCCTTTCCAAAAGTTACAGAGAATGAAAACATACACAAATTTCTAACTTCTCAACTCTATAACTATTGTTTTGACTGGCTTTGATATGGTGATAGGCAAAAAAGAAGACTTTATTTTTTAATGATCTCGTGACAAGGGTGCTCTCATGCTTTCGGCTCAGGAACTGACGGTTGTGAATTCGATTCCTACCATAAAAAACTCAGATCTACCGTGCTGGTTCCCTTTCAGATGGCTGGTTAATTATAGTCATGCCCTAGTTTAAAAAAAAAGAAAGATGCATATTAAGCACTGTTATAATTGGAAAAATTGATGTCTTAAAACAAATTACCAGAAGCAATTTAGAGACATCAAAAGTACCTTAAATAGCCATTATTTACTAAGTCCATGTCCTCTATAATTAGCAGAAGATGTGATCATAATTCAAACCTAATAAGGAATTTCCAGACAACAATCTCCAGAAAACCTTAATTTGATTGCACTTGTTCTCGAGGGACAAGAAAGGTCTTGCATTGTCTTTAGATGACTAGGTTGTGGTGGTGAAAGTAAATATATAACAGAAAAAAATTAAAAAAAAACAGAAATAGAAAAAGAAAAGAGGTACAATGAAACTAGGAGGGCCACACTCCTGTCACTTGTCATATCCACTGAAACTTCATTGGGTCCATATACATGGAAAAACACATTGCGGGTGTTAATCAGATACACAACACATGAAACCCTCACAAGCTGAATCATCATGAAGAAAAATCTAGCCAACATATGAAATCACAACCAATTAACATGGTTGTATCTTTATAAACAAAAATAAAATAAAATATTTATCCAATGGGCGAAAGGCAAAAGTCTCTTTTAGCTGTGTAATAGTGACCCGATCTAGCACAAACTAACTGCATGTATCTTCAGAAACCGTGCTTCTCGAACTTCTTTCTGAGACACGAGCGTGACAATGACCGCAGAATTCTACACGCGAGTGCAAAGAATGGACATAACCGGACCATAATTTTAAGCTAGACTTTATAAGAATGGACAATCATCCCAAGCCGTATATCGGGGACAAGTTTGGTGCCGAGACACGAACCATCGGGTAAAACTTCGATCTAATTTCCCGACTCACCCGTACGTCATTCAAAGGACATGCTTCCCGGCGAGTGAAACGGTCCTCTTATTATGTCATTTCACTTTCGAAGTCGAGGAACTATTAACCAAACTCACTCTGCTCAACACAAATAATAAGAAATTCACAGTTGAAGAACAGATTGAAGCTCCGAGTACGCATTCTTTGAGACGTGATTACCTAAATGTATTACTTAGATAAGAGAATCGCTTTACCGTAGTAGCAATTTCAGAGAGATTCATTTACGATACGTTTATATGCCATACCCAGAGACACAGAAAGGTAAGCCAGATATACAGAAAGTTTCGTGGTCTCCAGCTCCTTAAGAGCCCAAGATAATGTCACACAAGCATTACAGATACTTCTACTACACAAGATAGAACGTAGATGAATAAGCAAGTAGAACGCCTACAATATCCAGCATATCTCATATCATGATATCACTAATTTCCTAGTAGCAATATGGCATATATCACAATTCGGAAACATGGGAGAGAAGCAAATATCATTACAGTGCTAAATTACGCATAAGTGTCACGATCTACGGTAAGAGCTAAGCAAAGTCCTTTTTCCAACCACAGATGGCCTGGACAAGACTGAATATTACAGGAGCAAATCGCATCTTAAGTGGTCATAGAGTTCCATAATCAAGAGACCCCACAGATGGTATTCCGGAGCTCATGGTTCTAGGATCCTGTCTGTTTGTGAATTCATCGCAACTGCCGTTCGAGAGCCTCTGAACAGGGACGGAATTCAGAAGCTCCAGACCTCGTTTGCCCATTTGCTGGACTTCTTGAGGTGAGAGTATCTTGATGCACCACACACTGTTCACAAACTCCCTGCAGCAAGAAACAATACAATTATAAGTTTAACATACTAGCCGCGTGTAGCATAAAATCGAGAAGAGCCCAAAAATTGGAATTCGTCTAACAAGAAGTCCATTCAATAATCATTTACAGAATAACTTCAAGACCAGTTGCAGAACTGTCCTTCGATAATCTTGATAGCTACAAGAGGTAAATCGGCATTCAAGACCCTTAACCTGCTAGAGATACCAGAATACATTACAAGCACTTGGATATTTCACATGATCCTAAACCCTACCCACGCGATCAAAATATATTCATGCGTGCATATACTAGTGCACCAGAAAGAACCAGACAGAATATAGGGATTATTCAATGAAACTCGAAATTTATTGCAAGGAAAAAAATGAAACTTTAAATTCGATAAGAATAGAGAGGATGTCAACTCACGGCCAAGGGCCATCACCAAGGAGAAGAACATCATTCTCCCTATCTACGAATACAAGCTGCCAGCCTGATCTCACAGGGTCCTCCAACTGGCCTTCAAGGCTAAACATGCGAGCAAGCTCACTCCGCAGCTCATTGTAGCTGCTGAATTTCGTGATGTCTAGTGACCTGCCGAAGGACCCTGACTTGTAAACCTGTCAAGTAGACCAAACACCATATTCAAAATCAGCAAGTCATCATAACAAAATACAAAACTATAACAATTCAAAATATTAGTACATAAAATCCTCGCGATGAACATTTTAGAAGTTAGGCTGCAGAAGGTCAGTTACCTTAACAAAGGTTCTAGTCGGTGGGTTTACATGATTCAGATTTTCTGGTGACTGCAGAAAACCAGAATCATTGATGCCACTGGGAGGGGCCACCGATGGATTAGGTGCAAAGTCTGCACCACCGTTGCTGATATAGTTAGAAGGGAAGGGCATGGATGTCGAGTCACTCTCACTGCCAACAGCCCTTAGGCTCGAGATCCCATTTTGCATCAGAAGTGATGAGGGTTCTAGATTAACTCCAAATAAAAGATGGCTCTGCACGTCAGTGACTTCTTGATCCAAACATTCTCTGCCAGGAAAAGGTGGCAATGAGACAGAACTTGGAGAAAGATTATTCTGGAGCGGGCCCAGCTGATCCATCTGAGGCAGAACGCATTGGGAAGCCCCTGAAGGAACAAGAGATTCAATTGCAGCTCGCTTTGACGGCCAGGAAGAAGGGGACACCGAGGAATTGGTCCTGGGCAAGTTGAGGTGATGGGGTGACCCATCTTGAGTAAAAGAGCCCAAGAGGGTCTGCAGGGGAGAGACGACAGGGCTAGTAACAGGATTGCCAGTTGAATCAGAAAAGCTCAGTTGCTGGCAAAGGGAAGGCATGGTTTGCAATGATGCAGTGTGAGACTGAGAGGCCGAAGTGAATTGAGACGGGGAAGAAGCACTTGGAATCTGCTCCTGGTTGACCAGCTGCTGCCGCAGCTGCTCTTGCTGTGGCAGCTGTTGATTAGTAAACGAGTTCTGATGCTGCAGCTGTCGCTGGAGAAGGTGAGACTGCACTTGATCTTGAGAAACTGAATGATGGGGGCTCTCTCTACTTCCTTGGAGAAGAGACTGCTGAGGCTGAGTTGACGTCAACATTTGGGACGGCACCAAAGAAGCCGAAGCACTTGGTATGTTCTGCACATGCTGAACAGGCATAAGGGATGTGGCAGCCAGCTTGCAGGGATCCACAGCTCTCATTTCCTGTAGAGCTGCGGCAGCCATAGCTTGGTACATGTCTGTTTGCAACCCGAGTATGGACGCATCCAGCCTCGGTTGCATCCACGGTGTTAACCCCATCCCCTGGAAATTTAGGGACTGAATTCCTCGGTCCCCATCTCGAAGCCACATTGATGGAGAAGCCATTCCCATATCGTCATCCCTGAGGCCTTGGATCAACAGAAAAAACCAATCAGAAGACCAGCAGAAGAAAGAGAAGGCTACATGGATTTTCTCGTGATTATAGTAATGTTAATCGTGCAAGTATATTCAAAACCTACACGATCCCTGTCAGAATGACTTAACTTACTAATCATACAATAGTTTCATGATCTTGATAACTCTGAGATAGTTCCATATAACGTCTGACAAATATATCGACCGAAAAAAAAGTCTGACAAATATGAAAGTGTTAAGCCATAATAATTAATTATTTTTTAATAGGTGAAACCATTCATATAAATCCCTTAACAGGCATTAATGTAGTATCTCTGTGAAAGATGAAGCATCACTTGCAATAAATATATTGGGAAAAAGGAGAAACATGAAGCTGATCTGACATTCAGAGCAACACCTTACAGTGGCAAATTTATTGTAGAGGAAAGCCAATTCGTATTGCTAAGGCTCAACATTGGTGCGCGGTAAAAGCATACCATAAGAGGGTAGTCCAGGTGGCCAAGGGCGTTTGAGCCTTAGGGGAAAGGGAGATGGGTACATCGGAAATGTTGTAAGTGGTTCAATCTCCCACAGTGACACTCTTGGCTGTCTCTCCCCAGCCGTGGACTCATCCCATCCGACCTGCATGCATTCGTCAATCGCCATAAAGTCAATCAAAAGTGTCCAAATATAACCTACTAAACTACCTATCCAACTTTGACCAAAAAAAAAAACTACCTATCCAGCAAACTGGTGGAAGCATACCTTCACAGATCGCCAATGTGAATTTGGCCATCGAACAGGATCCAAGTCACATATGCCTGTAATAGTTCCCATATAGCTGTACATCCAAAATATTTTTTCATTCAGTTAACATTAGACTCCTCCGAAGGCACTTCTTGGCCACAATACTGTAGGGTGGAACTAGCAAAACTGTAACAAGACTGCAAGTCCAAACTGTTTTGACAAAGAAATCAAGGGAAAAGAATAACATGAAGGAAACTCAATAGTCCCTTCTCCCTTCACGAAGATCACATACTGTAGCTAAAATGTTCTTTGACAAGAATCCATTATTGCAAGGAAAAAAAATCCAACGGTACACAAATGAGAAGTATTCTAAGCCAAATAAACAGTCTAAACTTACAGCAACTATAATGGATCATAGCTGAAAAGCCTGAAACTTACCGCCTGACACTAGATTCTTCTGTTTCGAAAAGCATCCGAAAGCGCATGCCAACAGAAACGCGTGTATGATAAACAGCTTTGATGTATTTGGCCAGGGATATGACAAACTCAGATGGGCTAGCCCTGTGGCAAAATGTCATGAGCTTTAGAAGGATATGGAAATCTTACACCTTCCTCAAAGGACCAAGTTGTACTTGTACCTTGGGTTATAAAATATGGTGAAGCGGCTATTTGTTGCAGCTGCGTGGGCTGCAGCTGCAAGAAGACCCAAGTGCATGCTGTCGCATGATAAAACTGATGATGGCATCACAGTTTGAGGTCGATTAGCACGTCTAACCCCGAGAAGTAATTGGTTCTTCTCATTCCTGATGAAACAAATCAAGCCATGGTATTAGGGCAAACTATAAGTATGTTCACCAGACAAATCCATCCATATTTTTGTTGCAAAGGTATTGACACAATTGAGTATGAGGAACAAGAAGTTAGTGCACCCACACCCACAGTGCTACGACTCATTCAGAGAGCATCAGCAGAGAAGAGGCAAATGACATGCAAGTTGAGGGCTCCTTTCAACAATAGATTTTCTCTGTCTATAATTCCGATATTGAGTGTTCAGGGTAGGAAATTTCCTAAAAGTACAATCTCAGCATGCAGAGAACTCTTGAGATGGAACGTTAGATAATGCAGTAGTTAAAAGGAAATCATGGTAATGAAGCAAACTACAACCTAGTTACACTGCTTACCATATAAAGAGCACTGAATCACCAGCAACAAGCCTTTTAGCGCTAACAAACACACTCCATCCTGTTGTAAGGAGATGCCTCTTTGGCTGACCTGCTCAAATAAGAGGCAGTGGTTGGTGATAAGCACATGTGTAACAATACTGAACTAGTCTTGTTGCACAATGATAATAATCCAGAACAGTGACAGAAAAACAATCAGAAAAGTCCAGACTCATATCCTAGCTTTTTTTGACAAGGCAAACAAAGTAGAGATGTAAGGCGGGAGAAATATTATGAGGACATAGGAAGAGAGTACAATCTGATGATGCCTCATCAGACAAGTATCACATAGAGATTTTAAAAGGTAGACAACTGCTATGTCATCTTTCGCACATTCTTAGCACTTATCATTTGTCTACCAAAATAGGTTGGGAAGCAGAGGTTAGGTGAGACACCCTTTTAGTAACATAACAAGGCTCCAAGATGAAAAGATTAAGACTCACATATGGGAGAACAAACAGAACAATCAATCATTGCTAACCAAGGTGGAATTTTCATTATGCAATTTTCTCATCAGCCTCACTAGCTGTAGTTCTGTTCTTGTAATAAGGAACCTCATTCTTCACTGTTAATAAACTATTAAACTGCATATACTTAGCCATTAGCAAGATTTACATAACACGTTAACTTCATGTAGGATAAGATTGCGGCTTCAAGCCTAGAAGTACATGGCTCAAACACAGACGATGCATTTGTTAAAAAATAAGTCCCCAATTTTTGCTTGTATTCTTGCATCATAATTGAAATGTCAAGAACACTTACCGCGAAATATATGCCTAAATTTCCATTCGTTGTCATGAAGATCCCTTGCAATTAATTCCTGGGCTGGAGGCTGTAGGGAGTAATCCTGTAAATTACACACATTGGTCAGTGATGCATCATGGATTTATCACTGATCTTCAGATGGCACACGCACACTGAGAAGCAGAGACATGTGCAAAGAGAGAGAGAGAGAGAGACCAAAGGTGGGAACACTTTTTCAGCTGCCCGGCGAGGAACTGAGAAACCACCATGCGTACTGGTATCACTGGCAGTCAATGTTTTACAAAAGTAATTTGTGGGTTGCTTGCTGGGGGAGCCTAATTCTGCTGGAAGGTATGCTTCCTTTTGCTCTTGCTACAAAAGAAATATAATTCTGAGAAAAACCAGGCAAAGCCACAAAAGATCAATACATTAATCAAGGAAGTTATGTAGCATACTGGACTAAGAGGTTGCAATGTCATTTGAGCATATACTTCATCCGTCTCAATATCTGCCTGGAGTTAACAACAGCTTGAAACTTTAGGCACAATTTCAGGAAACATTTGAGGTAGAGAGGGAAAAGGTCTTACATGCATGGTCACGTTGTGAAGCTGGCAGATAAGTTGTGGAGGCAAGCTTGGGTAGTTAGGAATTTGAGCATCTACCTCTTGATTGGTCGATGCTGCAACCTGATTAATTATGAAGATGATGTCCACAGTCAAGTCGGTTGTAAATGCGGGAGTAGTATTTTAGCGATCACTGGTAGTCCATGAAAAGATTAAAAATGATGCCAAGTGTGTCCAACATAAAAAGTTCAAAATGCGATTTTTCACCAGCTGCTACCATGAAAGACACTTGCGAATAAGCCTGTTGGGTGGGTTTGTAAAATCAGATCATACATAAAACGCAAAATGAATGACTTATCTAGTTCATGATCAGTACAGCAAAAGCAAAGATTAAACTACAGAAAGAGATCCTTGGTTTGTTAAATAGGAAGTTATTCTTATGTTTCTTCGTAGAGCTAATATCCACGTCCTTCCCTCAAGCCAGATGGGGCTCTTTGTGAAAGAAAGATGAACCAAAACGGCTACAGAGCAATCTCAAACTGCAGGCTAATTAAGGCAGCCTCCACGGTTGGCAGGCTTACTGATTTGTTTATTTACGTACTTCACTCTTCTTCAGAAAGCACAAGCTGACGTACAGAATATATCACCCAATCCAAAATCAATTTGTACAAGATCGTGCATCCAGATTCTCCTCTACTGACCTGCTCACTATGACCCTGAGGGAAGTAGACAACTCTGCTTCCAATAGCAGGCAAAGAAACAAGAGGACCAGCGCAAGCATGCCAAAGTTCAGAATTCAAAACTCTCTTTTCACCTGCAATATTTTGAAAGAGATGAATGAACACGTTAAGAGCTTTGAAATCAAAAACAAGATAGGCTAGTGGTGAAAACCAGTTGCACACAAGACAACATGGGCACTTGATACGGACATGGCGCAGAAGAGAGATTGAATTCTCTCTCTTTTTCCCAATTGTGGCTTCTCAGAGGTAACAGCAAGAACCAAAATTCAGCATCCAAGAATTTAGAAAAAGCAAATTTAGCTGGACCAAGAAAAATGAACCCATCTGCTGGGGCATCTGAAAAAGCACTTCACTGAGGGAGGAAAAAGCAAAGACATGAAAAAAGTCACATCTTTTTGCTCACTAAGCAAGAATTTGGTTGAACAAGCCAGCCAACATCTTTATGGTCAAGCTTTTGCTCCTCATACTTGTAAATTATTTTGGAAAAACTCCTGAGCAAGGAAAATTGTAGCCAACCCAAATTTTAAAACATAACACAACAATTTATGTCAGTAGAAATCTGAAAAACAAAATTTTTCCAGTTGCTTAGGTCACCCAGACCAGAGAGAAGAGAGAAATTCAAGCACAAAGTTACACCCAAAAAACAAGAAACATACCTTCCTGGGTTTGGGGAGAAAAACCAGCAGAAGACAGCCTCATTTTTTTGGCAATCAGAACTGCAAAATCCAAATTTCAGCGGAACTCTGAAATCTGAACTTCTTTAAGAAAAAATCAACCCCCACTAAAGGAGATCCAAAATTGTGAACCTTCTTTTATTTTCACTAAAATTCTCTGGATACAAGCGCACAACCCACTGCACTGACCAAGAAAAACTTTTTTTCCTTTTTACCGCGATTTTCCCTTCATAATATAACACCAGACTTTTGCATCCCCATCACCTTCTCTGACAAAACCCCCAAAATCAAATCCACATACTCCATCTTATTGAACTGCTTCAAACTACTCAAAGCTGGTCTAGCTCAAGACCTTTTTATAATGCTGAAACCACAGATAATGATCCATCCCAGAACCTTCAACCAAACCCAGTTCCGCTACAAAACACAATCCATTTCAGCCTCATTCGCTCTCAGTCAATTTCATTTGAAACCATAGAAAATCCCCACAAAATGTTCCCAAACTCGAGCAAGAAACTTCATAACCCGAGTCCTCAGAGAACAGAACCCACCATCTTCAGCTGCTCAAGAAGCTTCTGATTGAACGAGATTGAGGCCCAATAACTCCAAACCCAAGAAAGCACAACCCCCAGATACAAAGGCAACGACGAAACTGGATCCCAAGGTTCAAGAAAGCAAGATTTTCTCTCAAACACAGAAACCCAGATGAAGACTAGCAGAATTCAACGATTCGAGCATGAGGACGACGACGGAGATGACGAAACCCGAGTTCGAGCTCCTGTAAACATAGGAAGAGAGGTTACTACTGTAGAGGAAGCATTTATAGTCACACACACAGGGCATGGAAGGGTACACGTGAGGGGTTCTTCTGAAGGAAAAGGAAAGAGATGAATATGAACATGGGGAGGTTCGGTCTCTGTTCCAGTAATGGAAAAGGAACAGCGAAGTGTCACTGGTAATGGTGGTGAGGAAGAAGCATGAAGACTGTAGTTGAAGTACTGCCAGTGGGCGGTAGTTCTGCTGCTACTTGCGCTTTTACCCCCTTCTCTCTCCCTTCCTCCCTCTGCCCCCGTCTCTCTCTCTCTCTCTCTCTCTATCTTTGAAGACTCTGTTTTTGGCGTGTGAGAAAAGAAAAAAGGGGAGAGGAGAGAGAAGATCTGACAATCATTTCTCTCTCATGCACGCCCTCCTTCTCTCTCTAAGAAGACCATTCGTTTTTCTTTGTTGTTTTTTCTTTTTCAAAATTTTTCTCTCTTTGGCTCTCCAAGGTACGAGAGACAGCAAGAAATGGCAGTCGTCTGTTGATGGAGAGACTCCCCTTATCAGTCTTCGACAATTCAGTGAAGAAGCCTGAAATGCCCTCAGATGAAGTTGAATTTTACAGGAATTGGTTTGCCTTCCTCTTGGTTTTTTTATTTTTGGGTCATCCCAAATTTTTATACACTTTCTTTTCGCAAAATAAAATGGTGCCGGTTCATACCATCCATACATAGTATTTAGGCTATTCGTATCAATGAAAAATCAATCATTTAAGTGCGGCGATTTGTCCTACGTGATTTTTTAAACTAAACTCTGATTTCGACGTGCCTTTTTTAAACGAAATTGAAGTCCAATATGAAAGATTCTTCGTCTAACGTGGCATGATTAACCAAAACGACGATGTTAAATTTAAAGTTATGCTTTGTCTAGAATTCAATTTCTTCAGTCTTCAGTCATGGCAGTATGTTCAAAACCATTGTTGCACATGCCATGAAGGAGCAGTCGTCCTCTTTGCGTGCTAGGAGGGTGAGGTGTCGCGAATATGGAGGGAGACGTAGGACCAGGGAGCGGGTCGATGGAGCGGCGGAGAGTAGAGGACCGAGGTTGGGAGGGGTTGGGGGAGGAGGGTCATGGAGAGGACGCGTGATGGAGCCAACTTTGAGCGATCGGATGGTGGAGGATGGGCTATGATCTTTGAGTTTGGCTGCAGTGGTCTGAGTTAAGAGATCGCAAGAGGTGATGAAGAAGAAGATGATGTCTTGAGGTAATGCAGGAGGAAGGAGGAAGATACATGGCCATTCTCGACCGAGAAGAGGAAGAGGAGAGCAAGAAGCAAGTTCCACGTATTGTTTTTTGCAAATCTTCAAATTAAGCGGTGAAGAATACTTCAGTTCTCTCAATTCCTTTTTTTATGTTTCTCCTAAGTCTAACTCTTCTCATTCTTTTGACTTTTGACTTGCCTTCTGTAGAGCGCAAGAGTCGAACCCTGAATCTGCGATTCTAACGTTCCCACCCCCCAGTTCCTTTACTAGCAAGATCGCATGCCTATTAATAGCTCTCTCCATTCTTGACCTGCAAATTGGGGCTAGTGTTCCAATTGAAGTTGTTACCCTCTATTTATCAATTTTGGGGGAAAATCAAAGAGCTAACAATGTCGTTTTTGCACTCTTTTGCTCATTTGATTTCTTTGACATGCCACATAACCTAATTTATGATAAATTAATGTCATGTCAGATTTTCCAATAAGGAAAATCACTTGTAACACTAAAGTGAACAATTTTTGAAAGTTATACTTCTCAAATGATTATAAAAAAATTATAACACTTAAGTGAGCACCGTATTAAATTCATGACATTTGTGGTGTTTTTATCTCTATAAAATTTACTAAATATAAATGTGAGTGATGTCCTTCGTTATAACTTACCAATATGGTACAGCGGACCAACAATTGATGCATACACAACTACAATAAGGCAGATTGGCCCTTTTTAGGCAAACTAGAAAAGAAGGCACACACACGAGAAAGAAGTCCAAATATTTATTCCATTAACATTAAGCGACATTAGACATGTCCAGAAAAGGCCATGTATTTATTCTATAAAAGATAGATTCACTAATTATGAGTGTATATGAGAAAGCAAAGCCAACGAATTGTTCATCCCTTACATTGACCACTGCCCTCTTGGTATGGGAATTATTTATTTTCCTTACAAAGAGTAAATGATTCATCAAACTCATAATTTTGAACTCGCTAATCAAAAAACCGATTATCACATGAAACATTTTTTTTATTTTGTTTTGAATGATAAAATTCTTTCAATTAAAAAGAATCATTTATTATGTTATAATCATAAGGGTGTATAGTAGTATTTGGTTAAATTAAATCAAAACTACGATGTAATGCGCAACCCGATAGAATTTGAGAGTGTGAAAGCACAACAATTTTTAAATTCTTTCGAAAATCAAATCATGTCCAATTATTTGATCGCTTGAGGGCGACAACACGAGTGTATTAGTCTTCGAATAACTTTTGTCAGAATGAACCTTTTGATTTTAGTTTTGAAATTGACAAAGAAGAATAATAGCAAGAGTTGAATTTCCAATATTGATTCAAGGACTGAAAATAGAAAATAATACTTTTTTTTTATCAAAGAGGTAGCTTTCATTACTAAACCACGGAAGAAGTACTACAAGATTCAGAATCAGTACATAATAAAGCCCATAATTGGCCCGGGGGGGGGCTTAGACAGTCAATTGACGGGAAGTAAATTTCTTCGGTGAGTTTTGACAATCCAATCCACAGTCAAATTAGCTTTGCTGGGCTCATACTTAGCTGAGACTCCATTAAGTTGTGCCAAACTAGATTTGCAGTCTTCAATAATCGTTCGCACTATCCATGGATTTTGGACTTGGCCTAATAAGCACTCCACAGCTGATAAGCTATCTGAAACTACTTCCACTTTCACGCACTGATCAACTGAAGACTTTGGTTTCTGTGTCTCCACCAGCCTCGACAAAACCTCACAGAGGGCTAGGCTTTCGATCCCAAGGGCTGAAGAGGCGTGGGCGTTCATGGCAAAGCCATCGGTGACAACGCCATATGAGTTCTTGCAAATTCCAGCTACAGATCCCTCAAGTGAGTCGACAGACCATGAGCCATCCACCTTGTATTTCAGGACTCCCTTCTCAGGTGGAACCCATTGCTCAAGCAACTCAATATCCTCTTTTCTTCGATTTCTTTCTAAAATAGAAAATAATACTGGAAAATCACTGTTTCCACCCTCATATCACAAATTAAATAAAAGACAAAAACTACAAGGAAAAAACTTACCCACCAAACCTCAACCAAAATGAGAAAACACATGCAAAATTGTGGAGTAACCCACACCACCCAAATACTGTTCCCCACCCATTCGCTGCAATCTGAATGGAATATAGTACGTCCTAACTTCTATCCAATGCCATCCTAAATCTTTTCAAATTAAATACCAACATAATTTTTTTTCCTATATCGTTTTCCTTTTACACGATGAAATTATTGTGCGCAATCTCAAGCAGCGTATGAGAAACCGATGATTGTCAACCGTTGGATGACAAAGCTCTTGGCCCTTGGACTGGAGCAATTTACATCAACCGTCGGATCTAACACTACAATCAAATCTTGCCAAACTCTATCGGATAGTGTGCTATTCAAAACAACTTAATCAATTGGGCACGCCATTCTTGATTAATCGACACTACATTTTTCTTCGTGCTGTCATCCGGTAAAAGCTAGAGACAACGATGCAAAAATGCAAAAATTGAACATGTAATATGAAAAAACATTGCAAAAATTGCGAAAATCATGCAAAACTTTTCGTTTCAATAGCTTACATTTTTTGCAACGTATAGCTTCGGATCACTAAGAGTGTGTTTGGTAACTTGCGAAATAGTGACTAATTCTATTCTTTTATTTCCGGGAACAAAAAAAAATAGAAATCCGTTTGTTAAATTTTTTGTTCCCGGGCACAAATTTATTCCCAAAATCTGTTTTAGAACATAAACAAGAATAAAAAAAAAGTTAATTTTTGATTTTGGGAACAAGAATCAGAAATAGAAGAAATTTTTTTTATATTTTTCTTCTTTCTTGTTCTTCTTTTTTCCTGGCCGGCGACCGGCCATGGCCAAGAAGGAGAAGAAAAAAAAAGAAATATTTAAATATTTAAAAATATTATTAATAAAAAGAAATTTTGTGCGCTTACCAAACACATTTATGTTATTTTTCTATTCTAAGAATGGCAATTCTGGGCCGTTACCAAACGCCTTCAAATGTTTAGAAATTATTTTCGAGAACGGAATAAAAAAAATCGTTTCTAAGCAGAAATTATTTTCGAGAACAGAATGATTACCAAACGCACCCTAAATATTTTTCACACCTCAAATGACGTCACGGCGAGAAAGTTAGGACGCTGGAAAATTGTTCCTAACACAACAAAAAAAAAGAAAAAAGAAAAAAAAGCGGGACGATGACCTTTCTAATTTCCTCAAAATTGGAAAAAAATTGCGAAAACCGAAGCTAATTACTGTCATTGTCCCCAATTATTACGCAGCCGTCCATGCACGAAAAGTACGCGCGAGAGTTTTCGCAAGGAAACATCCTTCGAACTTTCAGACAAAATACAGAACGGGTTCCCCCGGATTTAATAATGCACAGCAACCGTCATTTAAAAACGGAAAAAATCGAGAAAGAGAACATCCTCCCAAGGCACGAGCTGACGCTCGTACAGGAGTAAAGTGACAGTTTCCACTGGAGCTTTCAAGTTGCTTTCCTTCCTCCCCGTGCGTGCCCATACTGTCGACCCGATTTTGAGCTTCTGGACCGTGCGATGTGCAGAAGAACGGGACAGGCGCTGCGCGGCCTCAGGGGAACGGCTGCCGTGGGATTGCCAGCGGAGTTCGGTGCCGGGATTTGATTAGACCGCGCCTTCAGTGCGGCACGAAAACAAAAATTCACGGCGAAAGTGCGATCGGGACCGGATTTGTTTGGGAGGAACTTTTCGCGGCGGAGGAAAATATTATGCTGCTTAAAATTAGCCCATTTGCCTTTCGAGTCTTGGCCGTCCGCTCGTTGATCATCTCTAGTCAAATATATGAATTTTCTTAAGAGCGCGAAATTTTCCCGAGCGGTAGTTTGTGGTCAATGGAAGGGCATGAGCTGTGTCGACAATTAGTTTCATTTGATGTTCTGGATTATTTGACCGGACAGGGCAAATTAGATTGGTAGATTTTTAATTTGGTGGTCTGGATTGTTTGACCGAAACGGTAGTTTGTGGATTAAATTTTCTAACATGATATCCAAGCCTACTCTGCTTTAGTGTTTGTGCCCACCCTATCTGTCTCTTCTAATTTGGTTTGTACATGAGATGAGGTGTTGAAATTTCTATCCCACACCCTTTGACAATGAAGTTTATATACTCTTTATATATATATACATATATATATATATATATATATATATATAGTCTCTATGCACCTATTAGTTTAAGCTTTTGGGTTAGACTTTATAACAATAATTCTTTGGTTGCATGCATATCAACAATTGAAGAGCTTAACCAAAAAAAAAAATCATTTCAAGCAGCTTTTCTTTTTCAAATAACGTAAATATCTCACTTTCGGCTCAGTTAATCTCTCCATTGGACACAAATAGCCACGTCCAAGTACATCGCTTAAGTGGTGGACGTTGCCTCAAAGTTCTCCATTACTTCGTCAATCTCTTAAAAAACATTTCAAGAGGCTCATTGTCGAAAACTCAATTAATTGTAGATCAAGTATATTTCCTAATAAACTCTAATGTCTTGTTTTTTTATGAACAAAGATGTTTTTCTCTCTTCTGTTAATCTTTTTTGAGATGAATACAAAACTATATATAGTTTTACAAAGAAAAAACTATTAAAGCTATTTTAGACTATGCACTATCGTAAGCTAAGGATCTGGTTTATCCTCCCAAATAAGGACATTATACAATATAAATATAGCAACTAATCAGCCCTACAATTTCTCCAATTAGTCTTAATTGACAACTCACGCCAACACTCCCCCTCAAGTTGCTGCATAGATATCATTGATGCCTAACTTGTTAAGTGAGTTGTAGAAGATCTTGCTATAGACGGCCTTTGTGAGTATATCCGCCAGTTGGTCTTTGGATTTAACAAATGGGAATCGAATTATCTGGGCATTAAGGTTTTGTTTGATGAAATGTCGATCTACCTCGATGTGTTTAGTATAGTCATGCTGGACTGGATTATGAGAAATATCGATGGTTGCCTTATTGTCACAAAAATAAGCTCATATTGGATTGAGAGCACAAGAAGTTCACAAAGTCCTTTGGCCATTTCTTTAAGCTCGGCATTAGCAATGGATAACACCATTACATTTTGCTTCTTGCTCCTCCACGTGATAAGATTGCCTCGTAGTAGCCTGAGTAGACTTCCTGTAAGAAACACTCCCTGCGTAGTCTGTCTGTGTCAATATAATCTTAATATTAAGATGATTATTCTTGGAGAACAAAAGTCCTTTCCTTGGAGCAGACATCAAGCAATGAAGAATTCTAACTACCGCATCCATATGATATTCACAAAGTGAATGCATAAACTAACTAACCATGCTTACGAAATAAGCAATATTCAGAAAAATATGGGATAAATAGATTAACCTACCCATTAATATCTCCCTATTAGTTGGTGCCTAATCTAGATACTCTTCAAGCTTGTGATTCTGAACAATTGGAGTATCAGCTGGCTTACAGTCTAGCAATCCCACTTCAGACAATAAATTTAGCTCATATTTCCTTTGAGAAAGAAATATACTCTTTTTTATCTGGCCTACTTCAATTCCTAAGAAATACTTGAGACCCCCAAGATTTCTTCGTTTCAAACTCGGTTGCCGATCTCCTTTGGAGTCTAGTGATCTCTTGGTCGTCCCATATGATAATCATGTCATCCACATAGATTATTAAAGCCGTTACCTGTCCCTTTTGTCATTTCAAGAATAGAGTATGATTTGAGTTACTCTTGTGGAAACCATACTTCTTCATAGTCAAGTTAAATTGTCCAAACCATGCACGGAGTGATTGTTCTAGACCATACAATGAACATTGCAACTTAAACACAACCCCCAATTTTTAGGAAAAGGTGTGCCCTGGTAGAATATCCATATAAATCTCTTCCTTAAAGTCATCGTGAAAAAAGGTGTTCTTTACGTCAAACTAGTGCAATGGCAAGTCTAAATATTCGGAAGAGATGACAAGACCCTAATAGTGTTCAGTTTCGCCATCGGTGAGAAAGTCTCTTGATAGTCTATGCCATATTTGTGTATATCTCTTTGCCAAAAGTCTCACCTTGTAGATTTAAATAGATCTATCCATCTTATGTTTAATGAAGAAAACCCATTTGCACGCAATTGTCTTTTTCCCTTCTGGCTGTAGAACAAGATTCCATGTTTTATATTTCTGTAGCATCTCCATTTATTCTTTTATCGATTAAATCCACTTCGGATCCGTTAAGGCTTCTTGTATTCCATTGAAAACATGGATCGAAGACACATCGTGTACAAATGCCTTAAGAGGTTCTAATAATATCCAAGTTGATACATGGTTTGCAATAAGATATTTTGATCTCCTTACCATTTGGGGATTTTTCACGATATGCCTGAAAGGGATAATTGACGGAGATATCCGAGTCATCAAGAGAAGAATGTGTAGTAAGAGGGCTTACCTCAGGAATATTATAAGGAGATGGGTCATTGGGTACTGAAAAGTGAGGGATTCGGCAATCTGTGTAGTATCATTGCTAATTCCTCAATATCAGTTCTATTCTCCTTACTAACCACTGCTTCATTTTTTTCACTCACTAGTAGGGGTGTGCAAAATAGATCACCCAAATCGAGAATCGCTCGGACTGGACTAGACAGGCCGATTTGGTTCGATTTCCTGGAGTGTCGGTTCGGTCCCGATTCCAAAGGAACCAGACCGATCGGATCGAATCAACTATATATTCTTTTTTTATTTCTTCAAAAAAGTTAGTAGAATTTGAACTAAACCCTAATTGAAGTATGTTTTTTGGTTCATCTTTTCAATTTGAGGATCATCACTAATGTTTGATCATTCATGGTTGCAAAATAATCCTTATCCCTCGACAATTAGGGGGCTTAGTTTATTGTTTTCAATCTTCAATTTATAAATCTGTTTTTTAATTTTTGTTTATCGTAAAAGATATATGAGCACATAATTAAGGTCATTTTACTCAAATCTTTTTTCTACAAAAGTAGTGAAGAACACGAAGAGATGGCATCAAGCATTGAGAAAAAAAGTGACTAGTTGGGGAACCGGACCGGACTGGGAATCGATCACCCCTACTCATTAGGCTAGTTTCAGTTTGTATTAGAGTGTCTTCAAATACAACATAATCCCACCAATCTTTCCTTTCAACTAGTGTCTCCTCCTGAAAGGAAGAATTGGATGCCGGTAACATTCAGACTCCACGAAGGTCACATCCATGGTGACATAGGTACACTTGGTAGCAGGATTGTACCATCGACGTCCCTTTCTTGTGTGCCATACCCCAAAAACCATAACCAATATCATTTCTATTCTCCTTACTAACCATTGCTTCATTTTTTTTTCACTCATTAGGCTGCCAAGTTGTCTAGTTTTGGTTTGTATTAAAGTGTCTTCAGATACAACACAATCCCACCAATTTTACCTTTCAACTAATATCGCCCCCTAAAAGGAAGAATTTGATGCTGGTACTGAGAAAAAAACTTTCAAACTCTACGAAGGTCAGATCCATTGTGACATAGGTACGCCTGGTAGCAGGATTGTAACATCGTTATCCCCTTTTTTGCCATACCCCAATACAACATAACGAATTGCGCAAGGGTCAAGCTTAGTACGTTGATTTTTACGGAGATGAACAAAAGCAACACAATCGACGACTCAAGGAGGTATCAACAAAACAGATTGTAGAGAAACATGGTTGGAAAGAACTTGTAATGGAATCTTGAAATTTAACACCTTTGAAGTCATACGGTTCAATAAATATGTTGCTATGACCACAACATTATCCTAGTATATGTTTGGCACATGTGCGCCAATCAATAATGCAAGAGCAATTTCTAAGATACGTTTGTTTTTCGTTCGGCAACTCCATTCTATTGTGGTGATTAATACTAGAGGTTTCATGAAGAAGACCATGATTCTAAAAGTAATTTTGAAATTCCTGATTAACATACTCTCCACCATTGTTAGTATACAGAATTTGAGCTTTAGCTAAAAATTGAGTCTAAATCATAGCATGAAAAGTTCGAAACACACCCAGCACATCATCTTTGTGTTTGAGCAAGTATAATCAAATCATTTGGGTACAATCACCGGCAAAATTTCACAAACCAACAAATTGCGAAAACAGTAGTAATTAGAGAAGGTCCCTAAACATAAAAAATTAATTAAGGCAAAGGAAATATCACTTTTATGCAAGCTTATCGGGAAAGGTACACGATTACTTTCAATAAAATTGCAAGTTTCACATTTAGAAGTTGAATCCTACCAATTGGAAAATAAATCTAAGAAATAGGCACTTCATATAACTGAATGACGGATATTCCAAAGAACAATGCCATAGCCAAAACTATCTCTCCTTGATAACAGTTGAGTGTTGCTTGTTATTTGTTTTACCAGGACTAAAATTATCCATGTTGTACAGCCCCCCTCTTTATACCACACCTAATGATCTCCTTCATGAGAATATCCTGAAAAAGACAAAAAGTATGATAAATTAGAGCAACACAATTGAGCTCTTCAGTGGCTTGGCCTACAGACATCAATTTATTCGAGAGGGATGAACCAGCAAAACATTAGATAATGAGAAAAGGGTGAGAGAGCAATAGTCCCAGCTCTTGTAACTAAGTATATGACCCCATTAGCAACTGTGACACTACTTCTATCTTGGTTGGGTAATCTTGACATATTCATTAGAACCGAAAGTCATGTGATCAATTGCCCCCCGAGCCAGTGTAATTATCTTGATTAGAACTAACCAATTCATAACCATGATTACCTTAATTATTGAGAATAGTTGAATCACTTGAAGGTTCCACTTGTGGAATCAAAGATAAGTGAGGCTCTGCATTTAGCAAAGAAGCTCATCCCAACCCGCTATTAGCATCAAAATCATGTTATTTTTGTGTACTTTGTAACTTAAAGCAAGTTTCACGAGTATGCTTCATGTTCCCACAATGTGTATAGCCTCCATTCGATTTTGCCTTGGCCTTTGAGGTTGTATTCATCTTTCCACCTCCCAAAGAGTAGGAACTGGTTTTGGACATCTGGACCGCATATGGTCGCTGAGGTTCCGTCTTGACTCCCATGGCAGCGGCACGTGTAGGTTTTATGCCCGACTTCATAATTGCTTGTTGAACATCCTCCCTTCGGACATGAGCATAGACTTGTTCAATCGCAGGGAATGGTCGAATCTGAATCACATCAGCCCGTATCTTATCTAGACAATCATCCAACCCATCAAAAACATGTAGACCCTATCTTCTTGTAGAATTGAGTTATAACTCTCTATATCAATGGGACACTCCATCGGGTTAGGCGACAAAAGTCAATTTCTCTTTGTAAGCCTTAAAGACCATTATAATATGTTTCAATGGGCCCTTCGGCTTGTTCATTCTAGTCACATGTCTTTTCAAATCATACGCCTGAGAGGTGTCGGTTCCATAAAAAAAAAGCTGTAGCAATCAGATCCCATATCATTTTTGCAGTTGAAAAACGAATAAAATTTCTTGTCAGGGCCGGATCCATGGAATTAATCAACCATCCCTTCACAATTGCATTTTTAGTTCTCCATTTTCTGAAGGTTGGATATGTCGGTAGAGGTTATGGAAAGTCCCATTGATATACCCCAATTTTTCTTTGCCAGAGATACACATCTCAACAACTTGAGACCATAGGGCATAGTTGGTGCTGTCCAACTTGGGGCCATAGGGCATAATTGGTGCCAATCTGTGCAGCGGAAGAATGGTTGTTTAATGCCTGGGTTTGAGTTCAAGACCTATGTCATTCGGGTCATTAAGTCGTCAAGAATGACACTTGCAGAATACCTCTCGCTGTGTTGTTGGTGTGCCACCAAATCAATTGGTTCTATCATAGTTTCAGATCAAGTCTGGTTCCTTTCTTTTCTAACTTTTGGGTCAAGCTCTAACTCCAATCATAGCAGAAAATCCTAGGATCTCCACTCTGATACCATGATGAACAAAGATGTTTTGCTCTCTTCTATTAATCTTTTCTGAATGAACATAAAAACATATATAGTTGTACAAAGGAAAAATTACTAAAGTTTTTCTAGGCTATGCACTATCTTAGGCTAAGAATCTGGTTGATCCTCAAAATAAGGACATTATTCAATACAAATTTAACAACTAATTAGCCCTACAGTTTCTCCAATTAATCTTAGTTGAGAACTCATGCCAACATTTTTTCCTTAATAAGAGAAGTTGTCTATATCATCGTCACGTTCAGGCGGCAAATCAGAAGTTTATAACTCTTCAATAATGATGGGAGGAAAGAGTACTATGCGTACTAAGTAATTTGCAATGATCACATTCCAAGATATCGCGCGTACGTATCATTCACATAAATGTTAAAATTCTCTGGCTCTCTCATTTGATTTTTGACGTAAATAAATAGTAGGGGTTTCGAATTTGGAGGCCGTAGTATTTGCATTGAATTAATTTAATTTTTGGGAAATGTTGATGCCGTATTTATTTTATTTATTTTTCTTAATCATGTGTGCTGATTTTACCAAAGAAAGCAATGTGGAGTTGGGTATCAAAGGCTCAGAAGTGAATCGAGTCGGTGGCAATAGATTTTTCTTTGGTGGAGCCACCTCCCCACGTTGCTTTCGCAGACAGTGTTGAAAATACTGCAAAGTGACAAATCTCGCTGAAGTGCCTCACCCAAGAGCAAAAGGGAGACGCGAAGATCTCCTGTGTTCACATCCAATACAACGTCCGAACAGTGATACCTCGACCCAATCGAAACGAGAGAGAGATTTTTCATTTGTCCGTTCGTAAGATTTACCTTCAAATCGTCAATTTCTTGCGTGAATATGTCTCGGTTCTCCTTTTAAGGGCTTGATTCGCATGCAACAGATCGAATCTTTCCGGAAAAGGGTATCAGAGTCAAGATTGCCAGAGTAGAGCGTGGTTTGTGGTCGGATTTGAGCTTTCGGCCAATCAATGAAGAGCAGGGCGTGATCATCAGGGCGAGAGAGTTCAGGTAAGGTGCAGCTCTTGGCAAATATTTAGAATGGCGGAGGAATAGAAATGAACCAAACCACACATCACATCATATCAGAATATATATTAGTTGACAATAAGGAGGACATCAATGCTAAATGAGTGAGTTAATGACACCCCAAACCTCATATTGGATGGCAGCTACCCTCTCGACTTATTCATAAGTTAGACTCGCGCCTAAATTAAGGAAAAATTGTCGGAAAAGTCCTAAACCTATTGTATGGAAACTAATTCAATCATAAATTTTTTAATATTTAGTCATAAACCTTAAATTTATGCCAATTTAGGACTAAATAGGCAAATCTTCGAAAGGATTATGACAAAATTGACACAAATAAAGGTTTAAGATTAACTTGGAAAATTGTCAATAGGTTTATGAATAAATTTGCACAATTAAAAGATTTACGACTAAATTTGTTGTCGTATAATAGGCTTAGGACTTTTTTGACAATTATGCTGCCAAATTAATAATCATTACCTTGAACGGTTATACCTCAATACTCCTTTTAGGGGCTTGACCTGCGTAAAATGTACTGACTTATTATATAAAATGTGTATATGGTGGCCCAATATGAATGAATACCTTAGTTAACTGAATTTCGGTCGCACACAACCCATCATTTCAGGTTCATGCTCTTTTAATTTTAATTTTAATTTTGACTTATGTATTCTACGTTTATTTCTTTAGATTTGACTTTATTTAATAACATCAAAAATCTTCAAACTTATATGACCATTTTATATTTAAGTCATGATTTGAAGCGATTTGAAGTTTCACTCACAATTATTTCTTATTTTGACGAGAAAGGACAAAAGTAATAGGTAGGAGCGTATAAACGTATTGATATCTCGTAGTGTGAAATCATCCAAAGAGTTGAAGTCTGCACTCATCAATATTTTTATTTAGATTTTAAATTTTATCAAAAGTTAAATTTCTTGACTTATGCAATTCCTTTTGAACTTTAATTATTCAATGTGGGATTTCTTCTTTGGCCCACACCATGCATATGCATCTTCCATTAGAAAAATATCTATGGTACTTTGTGGCTCTTGCGTTCAGGATTCTGTCCAAGAAGATAAAAATCAACAAAATCAGACGATGATGAGGACAGATGTTGGCAACTTAAGAATTGAGTTTAAATTCATAGTAGAGGAAACTTTCAAATCAGTTATTAATTTATTGTACGAATGTTAATTCGATTTTAAATTTTTTTATTTTACTAATATAATCATAAATTTTTATCGAAAATTTTAATATAATCCTTTCGGTCACATCCAAAGAAATCACCATTGATTAAGTATCAACTCTCAAATCCCAAGCCAAAGGAATTTTCATTCCAAAAAGAAACAATATTAAAAGTAAAGATGAAGCTAAACCCTAATTTCTGCCCACTATTGCCCATCAGAGAATAATTCAACTGTGGTCATCCACTTCGCCCATCTACCTAAATTTATTTCTGGGGCCTACAAATCTAAGTGATCACTTTGCAAGATCTCCAAATTGTTCTTTTATTTCACGCTCCTCTCCTCCCTCTCTCTCTCTCTCTCTCTCTCTCTCTCTCTCGTATAAAATATACATATATTTATGTAGACACCCTTGGAATATCTTGTCGATATTAGAAGTCATTAAGATATGCTTAACTATATGATGCAGGAAGGCCGTCGAAATTATGTTTAGTCGAGCCGGGCCCTCTTCGCCCTGGACTTAAGAAAATGGTCCTCTTCCATACGTGTTGTCATAGATACAGTATCGTGAAGTACATCATCAATGGCCGGTCGATTCCGATCAAACTGAAAACGCCCTAACCTATCAGGTTACTTGCACCCTACTTATAGTCGGGGCCCTCTTCTTGCTCGCTAGCGCTAACCTTTGATTGCAACTAGCGCGGTCCCCCATCTTTCTCAAAGTAAACTTTCTCGCTTGTTGGTCAAGCTTGAAAGCCCCTAGTTATTGAGATGCTTGAAAAAAAAGAAGTGCAGGTTTGAAACCCAACCTACATAAGGTGCTGGTCTTGATGTCGCTTGGTGGTGCTAGACAATTAACTGAATAATCTCGACCATTGAATGACACAACAATATATGGTATGTTATTGCACCTTAAACAATTCCACCACAGAGCACCTCTTTACCGATGGTTATCACTTCCCCATTCTCTATATAAAGAAAGATTAGATTATTTAAAGAGAAACTTCAAAGAATCATCATCCTTTATACCATAATCACTTTGCATTATCTTTAACACTCTAAATATTTGCTATTAGATTCAAAATTACATCTAACATGTGAACCCTTACTCAACCGTTGCCACAATCTCCCACTGCCGCCACAAAAGGAAGCCATCATCGTCGGAGCCTCTCCCTCCATCCCTCCCTCTAGGACAACCATGACAACCTCAGGTCAAGGCTAATGTGATTAGCAACCACTTTAGATCGAGGTTGTCATGGTGTCAACGATCTCGACCTTGGTTGTCAATATCACATGATGACCTCACACTAAGAACTCAACGGCATCGGCAACCTCGATTTGTGGTTGACAACGAGCACGAACAGGTCATGGTGCTTGTTTGAGAGAGGGGGTCGACCTAAACAGAGAGGAAAAGGGGTTGTCGAAAGTGATGCCAAAGCAGTACAAGGTGTTGGGATAGGGTAATAGAAGATTTGAATTGGTACAAATACAATAGTTTTAAAATTTTTTTAGTAATTTTCTCGAAGCAAGAGGGTCGCGGGCAGTGATGCCAAAGTGGTAGGAGGTGGTGGGGCAGTGGCCGACCGAGTGGCGGTTGATGGAGATAGGTTAGGGTTTGTATTTGTAGGATTGTAAAGAAAATAGGATTTGGAGAGTTAAGGACTAAGATTTGTGGTTGGTCATATGGGAATTAAGGCGGATTTGGAGATTTTCCGTAGGGAGAGCAATGGGATCTTTCTAGCAATGTATTATTTTTCTAAGATGCAAAGTGGAGGATTTAGACATAGGGGATAAAAAAAAATGGAACCCGGTTGGAAGTAGAGAATGGTTTTCAGTATTATTTTTCCTTGCTTTAAATTTGGAAATATTACCAAATTTTTTTTCATGACTTTAAATGACTTAAAAGATCCTAATAGTTATATATAATAAATTTTTTGAGATACTCGAAGTTAGAAAAAGTCAAATTTAAACACTAGTTGGATTTTATTTACTTTTTCTAAGTTTTGCATTTTTGAAATCGTACCACCTTTACATTCTAATTTTTTATTTAACTTGAAACACTCAAAACCTTTTAACAATATACAGATATTGACATGTAAATAAATTCTTATATAATTCTTTTGTAACTTTTTGAATCTAAATGATATTTTATATTTTGACGAAAAAGTCAAAAAAAAATATTTATAACTCTCTTTTTTTCAGTTAAAAACAAACGCTTGCTAACAAAAAGTTAGAAATAAAAGTCATCCAAATCCAAATAGGTAGCTAAAACTCACTTCTCCATAAGGCAACAATTGTTTTTTCCCCATTGGCCATAAGGCAGCAAGTATCACGTTCTATTTTTTTTTTTTTTGGTCAAAAGCAAGTATCACGTTCAAGTAATAGACATTTGCATTGGGCACGCGGCCCAATGATAAAGAAATTGGGTAGAGTAAGGACGTTTAATTTTAGGTATGAAGATTGAATTTCATGCTTTATAAAGAAGTAAGTCAAAAATTCGAGAGTGAAAGTGAAATAAGAGTAGAGCAATTTAAAAAATAATAGTAATAGAAATCTGCTTCAGATCACCACAAACCAACCAATTGGAGAAAAAATTTCTAAAATATTAGAGGATCTTTGACTATGATAGCTTTTGATCTTAAGATTGTCCTTTTATGCCAGAGTCATGATTGGTGATTAGCGATAGTTTCCGTTCTTCTTCTTGGTGGGGGGGATAAAATTGGCTATTTCCAATTCAAAAAGACTCAGCACCACGTTATACGTCTCCCAGGTTCCCCAGTAAACAATTTGCCATTAGTTTAGTAAGAGTATCTTGGAAGTGTCAAACGCTGCCCTTTTCTAAATCTTGACCCTCTTGGTAGCCCACCGGAAAAGAAGAAGAAGAGAAAAACCTTCACCACTTAAAAAACATATAGTTTAGGGAGTAGGGCTCTAGAGGAAAGAGAAGAAAAGATTGATCTGAACAAGAAAATGTGATAATCTATGGGTAGTGGAGGAGCAAAACCCAGCATAACAGGGTCAAATGGAGACTGTTATATGACCTTTTTGGCAGATAACCCACAAGATGATATAGGAATGATTATAGTGGCTGGTGAGGAAACAGCACTTTTAGAGCAGAACTTGGTGTTGATGGTTTCTTGTGGTTGTGTTGGGTCAGACCCTCTCTCTCTCTCTCTCTGTCACCCAAAACATGGTCAATGAAACATCGAAGGTTGCTGGTTTGTTGGCTTGTTTTGCTCCCTCCTAGAGAGCCTGCCAAAAGGAGCACAAGAAATTCGAAACATTAGGTCAAATGTCTTCCTATTTATGTACGTGTCTCTCATCATTTCACTCTCTCTCTCTCTCTCTCTCTGCTCGGATGGGGTTTGATTAAGAAGGAAAAGGGGTCGCTAATGACCCGTTCTTGTTCTAATTAATGCACATCGATGGTACCGCTCCCATCCTTTTCTTTGTCCAATTGATGTTTTTGCTTTCTTGGTTCTTACTACACACACACACACACAAACATCATTAAAAAATGGGCTCCACCCTAATCATCTTATGTCTCTATATTTGCGTCGATTCGTTAACATTGTCTATATTAGATATGGGATTAGTGATATGAGAAAAGAGGATCTAGACTCGGGTGTACCTTCCAACGAATTGAAAGTTCATTACTGGTTCTTGTCACATACCTCGTCTGATTGTCGAATCCGTTAGAAAGACGCCTGTGTTAGCGCGTGATTCTCCAACACAACTTATCTTTTTAGAGCTGACGTGACAAACTAAACGACAGTTCATCAAAATAGTTGTCCAATATTGCTAGATTGAGCTTGCGACTTGCATAACATATAGTTCAAGAGCAAGTAATCTCCTCTTCGGCATTTCGACGACTTCCTTGCCTTCCCCCTTTTCGAGGTGAAAACTATACTCGTATCCTATATATCCTCAAAGATTTTTGAATTCTAACTGCCACAACTCTCCTTCTATAATTTGGTAGTTTCATGTTTAGCGAAAGTCATGCCCCATATAAATTAGACTGGTAAAGTCAGGTACCTTGCTCACTAACACATTTCATCATACACTTTGTCCCAACTAAATTTTTTTAATTGCACTCTAATTTAAGAGTGCATAATATATTTCTTCTCTTTTTGGGTGCCTTTCTTTGTTGGTTCTCCTTAGATGTAGTTTTCCTTTTTCCTTTTTCTTTTCAAAAGTTGAACCAATCTGTTACATAATGTGTAATCTCATTGAAATCTAGCCTAATCTCAGCTATATTATAAATTGCATTGCACGCAATAAAGTCAATGTTTGTCCCTACACTTTTGAGTAAATATATGCTTGTAGTTTTATTCGTTATTTTTTTTCTTTACCCCATAGTATGATTCGCATAGCATAGTCAAATCAATTCGTATGTATAACTATGAATGCTGTCTCATTAAACATCAAATCCAAAGTAGATTAGAGAATATCAACTATCCATTCTCTCACTAAACATCAAATCCAAAGTATATGAGACCCGATCTTATGGAAAACTTTTTTTCTTTACATCAAAAAGAGCATGCTATAATTACTTATTAAACAAACCTCAAGGCCCGCATAGTTGGTCAGAGGTGTCATCGTTGAGAGATTCCGGCACAGGTAGCGGATGTCACTCATTCATATTTCATCGGTTGCGTACAAACTATTTTGGATGGTGATCATCTACATAAGTAAAAAACGGTCTAACTTCCTAAAACAAACTCCAACTTTAGGTCAAATTTCAATTCTGTTTCAAACTTTTTTGGGGAGAATTACCAAAAAAGTCCTCAGCCTATTGCAATTGTATCAATTTAGTCATAAATCCCTTTTTTTTGCCAATTGAATCCTAAACTTTTTGCATTTGTACCAATTCAGTCCATTCGGCTAATTTTGGTAGAAAATCGCTGACATGGACACCAGCCGTTCTACATGGTGCAGTTGACAAAGATGTGTACAAAATTTTATAATATTTTAATATTTTTATTGATTTTTCCTTTCCTTTCTCTTTCTTATTTTTTCTTCCATTCTTCCTCTAGCTTTCGAGGTCAACCTCGGCGATCGGCCACCGGTGAGGGTGACCTCGCCGGCCAGACGAAGAAGGGAAGAAAAAAAAAGTAAAGGAAAAAATCAATAAATAATTCGAAAAAAATCAAAATATTTTTAAAAATTGTCCATGCTAGCGCCGTCACGTAGGACGGCTAGCGTCCATATTAGCGATTTCCTATCAAAATTGGCCGGATGGATTGAATTGACACAAATGTAAAAGGTTTTAGGATTCGATTGGCCAAAAAAAAAATTTAGGACTAAATTGGCATAATTACAGTAGGTTTAAGACCCTTTTGATAATTTCCTCAAGATTTTTTGTCTAAGAAAGAATCGTCAACTTTAACTCTAGTCCTGTATCCGCCCACGGTCCAAAAATCGCCCATAGTTTCTTCAAAATCATCAACATCACGAGGCAGGTTCCGACAGCAGACCCCTAACTAGTCTTGATGCCGATAATTTTGAAGGAACCGTGGCCGATTTTTGTTCGGGTTATTTTTTCTTTTTCAGAGAGAATCGGGCCGTAAAAAAAAAGAAAACGGAGCACAACCTATTCACCGAGATTGCAAGGTTATTCCGATCTTCCCCTTCTATGCACGCCCGCGCTCGGCGCTCACGGGGATTCGAATCCCGAACCCGGTACTCTCCCCGACCTCACTCCCCAACTCCTTCATCAGCGGGTGCGGGCCGTGCCCGTTGGCGTTGTCACGAGAAGTATCGAAGTGGAACCGGAGGTTACCGTCGTTGAGGCGCGCGCGTGTCCAGATATACGGTACGCGGGGGGGCAACGCGCGCACGCGCCCCGGGGGGAGCGCGTGGGGGCGCGACGTCGTTTGTGGTGGGGGCCGGGGGGGAGGGCGAAGAAATCTAGAGGGAGGAATCGGGGCGGGGCCCGCAAATCTAATCGGGTGAGCTGTTGCCAACGCCCGTCACTTTTCCCCCACACACACACATCACTTGCACGGACACACTCTCTCTCTCTCTCCCTATCTCTCTTTTCTATGCGGTCCATTCAACTGAAATTAAGCATAAAATTTTTCCAATAAATTTATCTCAGGATAAAGAAATCATTTTTAATTAATATTACGAAAAATCTCAAATCGGCTTGCTCTTGATAAATCTACTCGGAATACCTTATAAATCAGTGCTCCCGCGACAAATTTATCCTCAATCGTTTTTTGTTAAATTTTAGCGTCAAATTGCTGAATCGGACGATGCATGACGGTTGATGGGCGTACAAGTTTAAGGTTTTATCCTCTGTTTGTCACGAGTGTACCGATTTGTGATATTAATCTAGTTTAACGGAAATCAACAAAGAGAAAATTTATCATGAATATACCCTTTAATAAACCACTTGTTTCAACTCGTAAACTTTTCTTCTTCCAAAACACGCTTGATGAGACTTAGCAAAAAAAAAAAGAAAAACACATTTGGTAGGACTTAACAAGCATACAAGGCCACTCCTTGACATTTTCCTTAAAAAAAAATTCAATTTTCTAATTTTTTACTTTCTCTTTAGATGAAACGCAAAACAGGCTAGATTAAATGTATAATATAAAAAGTGATATCTATGAATTGACTTTTTTTTTTGTTGTATTTGACAATTTTTAGGTGTTTTACGATAAATAGAAGTTAAACTATGAGTCATGAGTTTAATGAAGGAAATGAAAGCCACTCCGAAGCTTCAAATAGACACTAAATGATCCGATAAAAGAATTGTTGTTTTAATTGTATCAACTGATATATATGAAAACTAATGCCCATCTAATAATCAGAAACGAGATAATATCACAATAAAAATATATGGAATTTGAATGGGACAATAACCCGTGAGAATCTTTCATAGCAGGTAATTTGAAAATATCATATTTGGTGGCGTGTAGACCAGATACGCATCTTTTCTATATCTCGAATTTCATCATTTCGAATTATTACGAGAACAAGAGAAAATAGACCATTCACCTACTATGTTAACGAAAGTACATTTATCGAGCGCTTCTCATTCTGAATTCCGATTCCCATTCCATCTCGATTCAGCCTAACAACGTCGGTAAAAGAAATGCAGACCCAATTCCAATTTACCGATTTCATTCACGAAACCAAACAATCATTAGAAATCGAACTATTCCAATTTAGCATATCCCACGAGCAATTTCTATTTAACTAGGTTTACATGGTATTTTTTGGGCCAAATTTTAATATGGAAATCGAAAAAAATAAAAATTAAATTAAATTAAATTAAAAATTACAAATGAAGTTTGTGTCAGTGAGCAGTGTGACCTTATCTTCGACCCACCCCCACCATTGACCATCAATATCTGCGCTCATTTATTGCTGCTCCTTTTAAGACAAATAATAACAATCGCTTTTTCCCCCGTTAAATCACCCCCATTTTCAGTGCCATTTGCCCCCGTAAGCCCGGGTTTATTACGGAAATGCCACGCAGAAATTCCCCGAATTATTCAATAATATCTCTGTGCCGACCCGAAAATCATTGAGAATAATAGTTTAATAATAATAAAAAAAACATAAAGATGATAATAAATTTTGACCAGCTTTTTGGATATTCTCTCTCTCTCTCTCTGCCTGCAAACCCATGCTTGATGCCCCCGTAAGAGCCTGCCTTTCTCTCCTCTTTTTATCCCTTTTTTTTTCGACGAAATTAAGGTTGCAGGAGAGAGAATAATAAATTTATAGTCAGTGGATAGATATATTTTAAATTATTAATTTGGAATTTTTGGTTTTTTTTTTTTTTGTGTCTGACCTTTGTTGCTGTCTTATGAGGAATCGAACTGTGTATGATTTGTTGGGGGCTGAATGATGGCATTCTCTTCTCTTTTGAGGTATAGGATGTGATTTTTGTTAAGGACAAGAAGAAGGAAAAAAAATGAAAGCCTGTTTTGTTTAAAGAACTCCCGATTCAAAACTTGAGTTGACAACTGAACGGTGAATCGGTAATAATGAGGTGTCGAAAGGTTTTTTTTTGAGTACCTGATTAATCTCTGTTGAATTGACGGTGCCTCTTCTTTACACGCATAATCAATTATTAACGAACAAATGAGTGTTTTTTTTTTAGCGATGACTCCTGGGGGAAAAATGTGCAAGTGCGATGATTTAAGTCCAATGGCTTGTTTAATGAATAGTATGGATTTACAATTTGAATGGCCCTTTAAGGTTTAGGTGGATGGTGAAAGATCCATACCGGACTCAATGAAATTTCCGTATCTGATTACATCTAACTCTTCGACAATCACTTTAAAGTACAAACCAAACCAAGGATGAATAGTTAGGCCTATGACTCGAATTAGATTTATTTAAGTTAAATAATCGCATCTCTTCGAACCATAAAGTTGCATATTTTCGAAAGTCACTTCTTTGAGTACCCAATAAATACTTAATTCATTCTTGTACAAAGTTGAATAAAGCACTATATGATCCAAACCAATCATACTTTTCATTTAAGGGTGAAGCAACAGTTCAAATTCAGTTCGTGAAACGGGTAGAATTGGCCCACTGGGCCAATTCCCAAGTAAACAGAGGATGTCTACGGTTAATAATCCTAGAACTGACAGGATCCACCCCAATTCTCGGCTTGAGTCATGAACCCGCCTCGGTCTACTTAGGCATCGCACCAACTAAGCTAGTTCCCAGATAGAACCGGTCCGAACTAGTCTAAGACCTTAAAAAGAATTGCTTCACCATATCTTATACTTCCTTCACCATTGCAACATGGTCCGACACATTCTCAAGGCTAATGTTCCATCTAACCTCTTTATAAAATACCCATATCAATTACAAACACTTTCAGGAAAAAAGAAAAGAAAAACAAAGAAAAAAAATAAGTGGTCTTCAACAATATGGGATGCTAGGTGACAAAGTACATGTATGATCACTTGAATCATGGACTAACTTTTTTGCATTGGCCCGCATAGACTTTGGTTGGAGTCTCGCAAATAGCTATTCACAGATTTGAGACATTTCAATCGAATCAAAGAGAAAGGGACGTCTTACCTTAGGGCGTTCTTATCCTATGCATGTCGGTCTCCTCCAATTTCTTCGTAATGTAGTGACCAACATTGATAGGGTCCCAAAAACCCTAGCCAAGGACACAACACCGTACCATGTATATCTACGCATGTGTGTCCTTACCCATGTACCTGCATGATTTGCACATGTACATTTCAGACATTTGTTAAAAATGAACGTTTGCTTTCTCGCAAGAATGAAGTCGTAAGTATATTGACCGGTCCAAGGAAAGTGTAAATTCAACGGGAGGAAATTCTTTTCCCGTTCCCGAATCCACTAGGCCGACCCCATTGCAGCGGTCTGTCCCGTGGGTCTCACTTGTGCCCCCAGATGCATGTCTCGTAACATGCACGTCTGCAATGGATCCGATCCATTAGATTTTCGAGTTGGAGCCAGAAAATCCCAATTGACATGCGGCCAAAAAAACGTGGGGATATGATGGGGACGGTTACTAGCTTGTTTTCCTGGATGATATGGATGTTGGAATATTTATTTCCCTTTGTTTGAGAGGGATCTTAGAAAATTAACAATATAAGATACTAGCTAGTGTCATTTCTAAAAAGCTAAAGATATTTGTTTATGCAGATACAAGCAAAAGAGTGCCTGCATGCCCATAAAAAAAAAAATAGAACTTTAAATAAGCAATAAAAACGGATGCAATGACTGATGATCTAATCTATAGAAATTGGATTTAAATTATTGTAGGACAGGAAATATTTAACTTCAAATTAGAAAGTGTGACAGATTTAATAATTGAGAAATTCAGATTGTAATTACTTCAATTGCTCTTGAGTTATTCTTTTTTATCCATCTATTAGTTTACATAGATAAAGAATCTTCTTAACAATTTCTTAGGGCTTTTTTTTATGACATTTTGGTATATAGTCATAAAAGATTGAATATGAAACCATCTTTCGAATTTGTTTCAGATATAACTAGTTTCCGTGCATTCACTACGCGGGTGTGCGATTTATGTTCCGTTTGTTGTTTACCGCTACATGAATTTTTTTTTCTAAAAATCAAACATTGAATGAGCATTTTAATTTTCAATCAATAATCAAAACAAACCTTTATTGAAAATTTAGAAAATAAGAAAATAAAAGAAGGATGAAATTGATTATTGCACCGCAAGGACACATAAGGAGTTCACCAGATGTAGCTTTTGGTGAAAAGTGAGGAGTTCACATTTTCCTTTTGCCTCTTTATCCTCTTACCCAAATTTTACCTTTTTTCTCTTTGAAGCTACATTGCATTGCAATATCAGAGTAACATCTAAACGTGGGTCAAATGGGAAATGTAAAAAGTGAGACAAAGAACACTTTTGACTTAAATATATACGCAATTCGATGTCTATATATATATATAAAACACGTATGGACTTGAGTAAGTTTTTAAACTGTTTCGTATGAAGTTTGAAACCTTAAACTCTGGAATATTTCCAAGGGAGAGGGAAAAAAAACTTTCTCTTCAATTAGGGGGACTGGGAGTGCGAGTATTGGTACTTTAAAATAAGGAACGTAGACCTGTCAGCCCACCGGATGTTTACACCTGGACAAAGAATACTTTTGACTTAAATAGATACGCAAATCGATGGAGACATATACATTACATGTACAGATCTACTTATCTGTATCCGAAATGTCCCTAACGATTAATATCAGCTTCCATGTATCTTTCACTACAATTATCCGAATCGGGTGCAGGTTAGTGCTAATCAATCTCGAGCCAGAAGCAAAAGTCTCTCGACTGCTTCCTCCGGCCAACAGTGTTATGAATATTGGGCTGGACATTTCCAGGGAAAATTCGAAATCTGATGGCTTCGTTATTTTCTGATGACCAACATATAAAATAAGAGAAAATGAAGAAAACAAAATGAAAAGAAGGAGAAGAGGAAAAGGACATAAATGAGGGTTTGCATGAATGTGGGTGCCCATGTCCATAAATCCCACATGCAGCTGCTGCTCCAGTCCATCAAATGATAACCACGTTCTCGGGTGGATTCCATCGACCAAAGTGACTCCAACCGTTTTGTTAACTCGTCCTAGCTATTTTCGTGCGAAAGAAGACAGGCCACGTTGCTCAATGGCAACTTACTCTTCTTCTTCTTTTGCCTTGCGCTTTTAAACAACTTTCTTCCCCGAGATATTGCCCTAATTGAGTGAGGCACGGATTTGGCTTCTAGTTGAAAGAGGAACGGCTACTATCTCTAGAGTCATTTGCATTACGACAGAGAGAAAGAGGGAAATGAGGGGGGGTGGGCGGGTTTGATTTACCGCAGCCGGTGTTGGACTTCTCCATTCGCACCTGGGGGAACTTTGGCAACGAATTCGTCCCGGTCTGCAGTTACCGGTATCGCGCTTCCCCACTCGCACGAGGGGGGGGTTCGATGACGGGCTCGTGCAGTGGGCGATTGGCGCGTGCGCTCGGATAAAGTAGGTCGCCACAAAACCGTCCGAACTCTTTCTCTTGTTCAAAAGAGGGAGAGAGGGAGAGAGAGTATAGACGGATCGCTTTCTATATACCCATCTCGGCGAAGAAGTCGCTCAACATGTGCGCCTAGGTTGCCGACTTATGACAAAGGGAAGAAAAGGATTGTTTGGGACATTTGGAGGCTGCCATTGCCAAGATCGAGGCTGTCCAACTAAGAAGTCCTAGTTTTTCAAGAGAAGAAGCGATGTGATTTTTGTTAGTTCAACAATAAAAATGTTTCTATTTTGATCTTCTTTTACTTCTTTTGGTTTAATTTCCCATTCACAGCAAAAATATGATATACATACATTTTGTTTGGTATAAATGAAATACACTTTATTTATTTTCATCCAATTTTTTTTTTGTAAAAAGAGATTTTCTTAAGATAACTAATGAATTCTCGCCACAAAATGCATACTTAGGTTTCAAAATGTGACTTACTTGTTAAAAAACCGTATGTCATTCTCAGGGACGATCGCATCGATATTCTTTGTAATTTTCCTTATTGTTCAATTTCCCCGATCAACTTTTTTATTATCATTTAATATTGTCCTTGAACTTTTGAAAATTGATTCAATGGGTCATTCTATTCAAATCATTAACGAAATACGGAGGGAATACTTCATTCGGTACATGACTTATCGATGTTTTTGTTCAATTTCATTCCTGGATTGTTCTTTTCTCGTTCTCTCAATTACGTCGTGTTGAATTTAGGTTTGTTGCCAAGACAAAGTACTTTTAATTATGTCACGATATTAAAACCCAAACATAACTCGTAAATTAAGTGGATTGCACAGCATGAAATGTTTATACGGACTCTCGTGTACTAAAGGTTCTACAAGTATGTTTTCATATTGCAAGTACTTTTAAATGTACCTAAACATACGTCGTGTTAACCCAAGGATTACTTTAAAGAGTCAATTCAAACCCGACATTATATTAATAAACCGGTTCACGACTCAAACACGTTTAAGTTTAACACGAACACATCCTTGTTGAGGGGTGGTATGGAAAATCATGAATAATGTTTAATGACTCTCCTCGTACTAACACATCATATACCATATAAGAAAAGAAATTCCTTCCAAAAGTTTAAATTGTCAAAAAATAAAATATTTAAAGATATCCGTTTAACAATAAACACGAACTATTATTACTCGCGGACAAATTTTGATCCTGACCTATAAAGGCTCAGGCTTAACATGATTTTAATCTCAATAAAATGCATATTCACCTTCATGAAACCTTTTTGAACACGATAGAAATTGAAGAATCGATAACAGAATGTAGGTGTTAGTGGTTTACAGAATGTCAGAATCAGTTCAGATTTTATCTTATCGAAATTGATTCCCTATTTTTTAGAATCTAGAACTTATCATGTGTACCTCGGAACTTGAAACCTATCTTGTCTATCAATTGCTAGGTCGATTCTAGGGTCTACCTAGAAACCAACCGCCTTCTTTTTTTTTTGTTTCATTTTTTTCATCCTTTTTCACGCTTGATTTTTAATCGAGCAAAATGCAAGCGAAGGCAACAACAAAACTCTCCATTCGTCAATAGTAACGATTCATAAAAATTGAATAACCTAAAATAAGATAAACAACAAAAAGTTCAAATCACGTGACCATGGTTCATCGGCTCCCGGTTCGGTTTTTTTATCTAAGAACCGGAAATCAAACCGCACAGTATTATCATCACCCTTTTTGGAACCGGGAACCGTACCGGTAACCGCGAGGACCTGGAATCGAATCGGTCTTTACGGTCGGCTTGAGCCCCTGATCGAACGTAGGATAGCGATTGCTAAAAAAAATCTTTCCACCGGAGTCTTTACTATCTTTAGGGGTTGTGTTTTTCTTTTTTTTTTGGGGGAGTTTTCCTTTTTTAATACGAGGGTCACTTCATCACCATCAAAGTCGCCTATTAACGGGACTGCCGCTTAGCCACTAGGGGGGGGCTGTGTGGGGTTTACTGAAGTAGACTCGTGGTGGGGATGGGGGGTTAATTGATTTCCGTGTTCGGTTTCGCCATCGTACCCCGACGATGTCGACCCCTTTGAAATCGCCTTAACTTTTTTTCCCCTCTCCCCTCCCCTCCCCTCCCCTCCCCTCCAATCAATCATTCCCCCGCATCGAAAAGTCCCCACTTACAAAAAGGGCCCGTGGGTCCTTCGCTTGCGCCTGTTCAGTACGCGCGCGCATATATAAATATGTATACATAAATTTCATGTGATCGACGCGACTTAAGTGGCCGATTTACGTGAATTTTTAGCAAAGGCGAGAGCGTGCCGAGTCGAATTTTGCTCTTTGAATTTCGGAGCTCTCGCGACCCCGGTTCTTCACGCGTTAGCGTGGCGCGATAGGGGGCGGGGGGGAGACCGACGATAGCCCGAGACATACGGATTGCTTTGATATAACAACCGGCTTCGGCACTGCCATGGCTACTGTCTGGATAACGGTATCGGGCCCCTCGATCGATTCATGTGTGGGAGGTCAATCTCACCTTTTGAGATCATCTGAAAATGATATTTACTTTCACCCGAGAATTCCTAGCATAAATACCCCGACGCTCGCTATCAAGAACCAACCGTATCGTCCATTCCGCATCACTCGTTCTTCACTTCGATGCCATAAGCTGCACATTTAAGCTCATAAAAGGTGTGAGAAAATTCGGTCCATAGCATATGAATTTCGTTACGCTGCACAAAAGACGACCTTTCGAGAAATTTGCCGTGTCCTTTTCGCTCGGTAACGTAGCGCCAACACATTGGGTATGTTTCAAAGATAGCATGAACAATCTTACAAAAGAATAAAGATAAATTCACAAGCTGCTTTGAATTCCACGTAAGTGTCCCTATGAATAGTAATTTGTAGCTTGTTCTTTTATCTTTTTGCTAACGATGTTCCATATATTTATTTATTTTCGTGGAGAAATTCATTAATCAAACAAAATGGTGTGTCTGTAATTTAAAAACCTTAGTAACCCTTTTGATAATATGGAAGCAATTGATGTTCTCCGGGCTTGTCCTGGAAGATGGAAATTGGTAAAGTTGCTCGTGCATGCGATTACTTGAGTTTTACATTTCTCGAAGGAGGAGGCCTCGGAAGCTGAAGAACCCTAAAAAAAGCCTTTGATGCGAAGGTTCTTCGGTCCGAGCCGTGTCTCCATGTCCGTGCAAAAAATCGCAGATTTAAGTATCGGTAACCTTTCTTAATACGCATAAATAACTTTGCAAAAGCAATGGTTAATTTTATTGTCGGGGACCGGTAACTTTCTAAACGCGATGAGGTAAAGCTAATGGCTCGTAAAACCATCCATTCTCCATCGACCTGAAAGGAATCCTATCGACTATAAGTTCATTACGCGCAAGTTCACTGTTAAGAGTTACATCACCAATTGATCGGAAACTTCCCGATACGAGATTTGACGGGAACATAATACAGTACGTACTCGACGTTTAAGTGCCCCAGTTTATCAGTTAGAGAGTGATGTTCGGAGTTCGGATTGAGAAAGAGTAATGATTCAAAATCGATGACCTATCTAAAGGACATCAAGAGGAAATAGTAATGTTTCGGAAACGATTACTTATCTAAAAAAGCAGGAACATCGTCAGAAAGACGACAGAGTCGGACACTGCAATGGTTAGAAAGGTGGACTTGATACGTTGCTCATGATGAATGATGAATGAGAATGAAATTGCAAAAACATGCACATATCCATGTATTTACCACACAAACTATCTCTAACTCTATTGGTGGTAATCGGCCGACTCCAGAGCCGAACCACCGCAAGAATAGCGAATTCTACTCTGACTAGGAGTTATCTATCTACAATCAACAATAACAGTGATGCAGCCATGATGAAAGTCTCTGCATACAAAGCCGATACACAATTTAACCTTTATTCATCTTGCAACCAGACTGGACCTATACAGTGAATCGACCCAGGAATCAGACAAGATCGGCATCAGTAACAAAGCCTTTGCGCAATTAGGGCCAAGAGAAAGCCATTAAGAGTTTAGTGCACATAACTTGGTAATTACAATGAATTTGGCACCGGTACCTTTCGTCAGACCAAACTAGGTGAGGGCTGGGGCCGGATACAAGAACCACTCTTAAACCTATATACATCCTCATCGCTGAGATTTAAACCTAATATCATTAATTCTTTCTCCCCTTAGGTAGTTAAGGGTGAGCAGTGGATCCAAAGAAATCCCTCTCATTTTTTGCAATGAAATTGGCTAAATGAGGAATTATTGTTCAAGAGTAGGAAGGTGAGATACTCTTTCGATTTCCGTGATGATTATCTCCTTCTCTTCTTCAAATTGCTCATCATCAGCACCTGAAAAATAAAGCTAAAAATTTCTCACTGCAAATTTAGTCCTGCATTGAGAAGATATATGATCAATTCTCAGGATTACCTTTACCGCCTGAGAGATCGTGAAGCAATGAAACCAGCTTTTCATGATTTTTTGACAAGATAACCTTAATTTCACGTGGTTTGTTAGGATTCGCGACAAACACCTGCAGATATAATAGGATAAGTACAATTAGCAAGACACAGGCTATCTTTCCGAGCATTTGTATCCAAAAGCATGATAACTTCTGGTCAATGAAAGAACTAGGAAAACCTTGAAGATGTGGAAAGCAGTCATCTGAATATTTTTGCTCGAGTCCTGGTTCAGCAAGGAAAAAAGACAGCTGTTAATCAGAAACCTCACGGCATGGAGACCGAAATGAAAACATCCCTAATTCAGAAAATGGATATAATACAGTAAAATCCAGTATATCAACGCTGTTGCATTGATGGGCTTATCCATGACCATAACTAAACCCTGATGATTTTAGAAGTTACCCACGTTCAAACCTAGTCAATGAGATATCTGACCAAATAAACCAGCTAATGCGCCCAACATATCTAACCCAACTTTCAAGCAGAATTCTCCCGAAAGCAAAATCTACATACACAGAAACATTTACAAACTAGGAATAATAAAAGGCAGGGAAGAAGAAGTTGACCATCATTTAATCAGTAAAAGTAAACACCAGTGTTGATGCAATACGTTTCCAAGACTGTCATCTGTAAATGCATTTACCTATTCTAGATAACAACCTTGTCCTTCAAAAAACAGAGAATCCTGGAAACATGTCCTGACGTTGCATTTTAGGTGCACAGAGGAAGGCAAGACAAGACAAGCATAGCCAGACATACAATACCTTCAACAATGTCATCATGACCTTGAAGTAACGAACTTCTAATATATATCGCTTCATTATTTGGGAATTAGGAGGCTCCAAGAGAAACTCCGAGAGAAGCTTGAGTTCAAAAAATACACGTATTATGTCATGATAATTCAAAAGCACAAATGAGGTAAAAAGACAAAGGTTGCAACTAACCTTCACAGATTGCCTTTTGGTGACATAATTAGCTGAAGTCAAAAGTTTCTCATATAGATTAAAGAACTGGAAAAACCAAAGCTTGTTAGGAATATGCTTTGAAAGTTACATGACTTAAACTACAAGTGCTGATTGTCAAAACATCCTATTATCAGTGCCAACATGTAAAATGAAGGTCAGAATTGAATAAATCCAACCACCAATGAAATTACTAAGTTGACCGCGTTTATTGAGATAACACATTACAAAGTACTCGTCGAGTGCCAAAATAAGGTGCAGTATGCAAAACAATCAGATTAATATAGCAGAGAACACCACACGCAGCCATGCGTAGTGTTGTTTTGGAGATAACATATTAAAAGCAGGTGCACATTTCAAGTGTTCAGAAACAAAATGAAACATGTAACGTTAGTTATGAGGCAGCTAACCTCGTCATAGTGGATGTTCAGATACTCAGCAACTACCTCTCCATGCTTTGTGAGCAGATCCTGTCATATCTTTCTTCAAGCCCGTTAAAAAATGTAAGGGCACAATAGAAATTGCAAGCACTCAAAACTCATGGCTCTCACCTTAAAAGTAGTAAATGCATCAGATGCAACATCAAAATTAGGCAACTCTACAAATTTAAAGAACAATTCAAAGCTTGCTGACTCCAGAATGTACCTAAAAACCAACACAATAAAGCATGTCGCTTGTTAGTAAAAAGAAGATTATATTAACAAGTATATACCAAGATAAATGCTGCAAAAGAAATATGTTCCCTTAGATTCAAAATATGTCATTCGATTATATGGAAATTAGATATCTCAAATAGATAGAGATCAAAAGATACTCCACGGATAACTGGAGTTGGTTATAGGTAAAGGAGTGCTCCATTTCACCACCAGCATAATTACATTTCAGATTCAAAAGATACTCCAGAGAGAAGAGAATCGCAATGGAATATTCAACACTTCTTCATGAAATCTCAAGCACCCAGCACTGACGAGCATCCATCTACTCATTGCTTCTAGAATACCAACATATCATTCGGTCATAGGAAGGATTATGATAGTGCAAACAACCCTTGTTTTGAATTTGGAAAAATGCAAAAAGTTATTTGATATAGATGCATCAGCACAACACAAACTGCATGGCCATAACCTCCTTTATTAATTAAAGGAGCAGTTAACTCTCATTCTGCATGTTTGAGCATGTGACTGTGGGCATAATGTGCTGCACGCCTACGGTCTTCGAAACTCCCTCAGCAACCACCAATGAAAGACAACATAGAAACATTTGCTAACAATCAATACTAAACTTGCAGAACTAAAGACCTCAAGGCCTCACAATAAACTTCTCATTTCCTAACTAGCATGAATATCTTACTTTGCAAGTGTAGGAAACTTGATGCATTCCCTCAACATATTTCCACAGTTCAATGCAATTTCCTTGTTATCATAGCTACAACCAAAAGAAAGTAGCAATTAGCTGCATGCGGAAATGAGAGACATTAATAACCAGCTACGAATTTAATATCAGCACGGTGTAAGTTCCTAACTGTCAAAAGCAGTCAGAGTAATATCCCTATGTAGGACAATTATAACATGATATGGTCAAGGCAGAATATGAGTAAATAGAATCTATAAATAGCTATCACCACCTACAAAAAATCTGATGATTTTGTTACATTTTGTTATAGAGAGAGAGAGAGAGAGAGAGAGAGAGAGAGAGTATAACTTATAAGCCTGGAAATATTGACAAAAAATTAGTTATTACAAAAGAAAATATGTCTCAACAATTCTTACCTTACAACAAGAGAGTCTAGCAACTCGAAATGATTCTCAATATATTCCACACAACAATATGTGGAGCCAACCTTTTGTTTTAGCAATATGGCCCAACAATAGACCAAATCCTTTCTTGCCTGCGCAAACATTAGGTCATTACTCCATTAAGGCAATTAAATAGTCTCTAATATTCAAGAGTCCAGATCATCATAATAATCTACCTCCCATCCTAGGATATGCAAGTTGTGAATTATAAGGGCAATGACATCCTCTTTACATATTTCAGAAGCGAGCTGGGAAATTTGATCGACATTAGGCTCAACCTCTCCATCTCCAGCAATCATGCATCTCATAGTTGCAAAATTCTTTTCAACTTCTTCCAAAGCCTGCAGTTGAACATGGAGAGTGAACATCTAGATTGATTGATCTTTGAGAAATGGGTAGACCATGATCTTAAAATCTAATTCTTAAGGCGGACACATGAATATCCAAGGACAATGTTCTCCAATTTCATGCATAGAAAAAATTAACTACCCCACAACTCCAAATCCAAGCACAGCATGACCCCAAATAGGCTGCAAACAAGTCAAACTCAACTTGCGGACTACTCAAGCACGAATAAGTTCTGATTGAGTTAGTCTCCAATATCAAATTCTATGTCCGTAATTTTTTTAACGCGGGAGTTGGATATGGACACATCCAGGTGTCTGATCACCAAAACTGAAACTCTAGGACAATGTGACTAGCCCAAAAAGTGTCCAAAAGATGGATATGGTCGCCCAAACACGTACATTTTTAGTAGGTATGTGTATTTTAATTTCAAAACTTTTGTATCTTTTCAAATAATAAACAATGCAGTTCATCTCCTATTAATTTTTCATAATCATAACTGTATTTTGTATCTTAAAGACTGCATGATTGACTAAAGGACACATGGTGCCTTTCAAATTACCTGATAATTCAGCCTCTAGCCGGTGGTTCCATCAGATTTTGAGTCAACCTTTGTTATCAAAGATGCCCTTTTTCCCAGGGCCCGCAAATGGCAAGTGCCACTATTACTTTCTGTTTTTCTTCCCCTCACCCAAGTTTTAATACCTATCATTCTAGATCTGATTCAAGGCCCACGTATTCCTTGATTTTGCATGTGACATGCACTTTGTTCTGGAGCTTCTACTCTTTATCTTCTACCTCAGTCACCTCCATCAATTCATCAGAATGATGGATGATAGATGAATCCAAGTTCTTTTTTTGACACAAAACTCATGTCCTTACCAAGGTCAGGTCATGTCGATTCAGGAGCGAAAGGGAAGTCCACACATAAAGATCAAATCAGGTTTATCTCCAATTCGTAAATATTTGACTTAGAGCAGCTTTTGAGCTAGATTGATTGAATACTTGCATTCTTTTTTACACAGATGTATTCGCAAAGCAAGAAACACGAAAAACAGAAAACACACGCACACAAACACATGTATATGTATACCACTATTGATTTTGGTTCTGTCTGTACACTGAAAATTTGAGTCCAAGCTTGATCTCAAGTTTTCACTAGAGCTTGCCTCAAGATATCAAGCTTAAACATCAAATCAAACACGAGTCTCTAACATTTCAATGTCAAGCTCTCAAAGTACGCTTTAGATCTGTGAGGAGGACTGAGGAATCTGCTAGGATTATTTTGAAACTAGACATTTTAAGAGCTCCTTGTTTAGATCAAACGTAATTAATGCAGTGATGTGCAGGCAGTATACTGTGGAATTTGCACACCCCTTGCTTCGAAACAACTTAAATCAACAGTGGTCCAAGGTATAAAAGTCTAACATGGCAAGCTAAACACTACACGAAAGACGAGATACTTCTATGGAGGCTGGCTGGTGGTACTCCCTTTTAGATCTGTGATCACAAGCTAAGTTGTTAAGAAGCCTCAGAGTCTGCCCACTACGCCATACTGCAGAAGAGAATGCTACTTACTTATCCAAAGAATGTTTGCCCAAGTCTAATAGCAGCAGAACGCATGGAGAATTGTGACCCATAGAGGACCTTATTGGTTAAGCCGATACAAAATTCTGAAACAAGGATGTGAGTAGGAATCAACAAATACTATGAACAGTCGCCATGTTAGAGGCTCTATAGAAAGAAGACGATGGTGCACTGGCTGGGAGCTTCTGTTATTTCAAGAAAAATGAAATTCAAGTTAAGAACCCACTGATTGAATTCAGCTCTTTTCGCAGTTGGATTTCACTAAATAACAACTCCTGCTAATTCCCATCTCTCATTTGAGAAATCCTAACCAAACGTCGTCCACCAAGAACAAAAAAGGACAGTATGAATACATCATGTAGCCTTCTTCACATTCCAGAACTCTGAGGTTAATTCCACGGATTGCACATTGATATTCCATCCTATATTCAGACAAAAGACAATCTAGCACCGAGCGTTTCTCCGAAGCAGCGAAAACTACTATTCCTCGATTCAGGACGATAATTCCCAAATTCCAATCCCTAAACCCATCGATCAGGTCCCACTACAACACAGCAAGTTGGAAAAACCGCAGCTAACTGCAGAAGATGGCAAGGGAGACATCCATAACCAGCACCAGAAAGGCAAGAAAAGCAGACCGAAACCTCACCTTCTCGAGGGCTTTCACTTCCACGACGGTTTTGGTGTCGAGAGCCATGAGGCTGTCCTTGATCGCCTTCACAAACTCTTGCGAAGTCTTCTGCCTCGACGGCCTGAAGAACGAGAACGACATGATCCCCTCTCCCTCCTTCTCCCTCTCGCTCTCTTCAACGTCGTTGACGGAAATGGCGACCCAACTGCCGGAGAGGACCGCAGCCCCGCCGAAAGGAGCAACTTTGGGTGTCACCCACGACGGAGATCGAGCTCGATCGGCGAACCCTCGATCAGGATTCGTCCCGACTTCCACGAGGAGTGAATCTGTCGAGAGCGGAACTCTTGTCGCTACCGGAGCTCCTCATTTGCCCTCCCACCCCCCTCGAAAGCGCCGGCGTTCGTTCAGACACGACGCGACACGACACGACGCGACACGAGCGCGCGCGCGACGAGCGACCCTTCAGCGGAAGCTTCGACTCGTCTTCTTCGAAGGTTCAGCCATGGCGATTCCTGCCTGCCGTTCGGAGAGAGAGAGAGACAGGGTTGTCTGTCCTCTTTCGTTTTCAGGGGCAGGCAGAGTCTACGGGTTTCCGGCGAACAAAGGTTATACAATTCACGACCGTTCAAAATCGAGCCTTGTCGAGCGGTTCGAAACCTACCTAATACGTTTCGGTCCGACGGTGAAAGATTATACGGGCACCATATCGCTCTCGGGGAGTCCATGGAATCGCCCTCAAGCACCACCAGCAGCACCGACGAGTAAGTATTGCTTGTGAAAGCGATGCATGTGAGTGCGGTCCATCTCAATTATCATATCGATGTGAGGGGTGATCGATTTTCGATTCGATCCAGTTTCACATTTAAATCGGGAACTGGACCGGAAGGACCGGTTCCCAAAATTGAGAATTGGGAACCGGACCGATTAATCCTAAGACCGGAACCGATCACTTATTTTTTTCCGCTACTTGAGAGGGGTGAGCATCGGTCCAGGGTTGACCCTGGACCGACCCTGGACCGGCCCAACTCTACCGGTCCTGGTCCAGTTTCCAAGGGGACTGGATCGGTCCTTGGTCCTGGGATCCCTCGACTAGCACTGTGCGGGTTAGTCCTCCGTTCAGATAGTTTAGAGTCGGTCCAACCCGGACCAACTTGGACTATATATATTATATATAATATATTTGAAATATATTATATATATTATATATTTAATATATTATTTATAATTTTTTTATGTATTGAACCCAATTGAAATTGTGAAATGCCGTGAAAAACTGACAAAAAAAAAAGGTGGGAAACAGCTCTCAGTCTCTCATGTGTCCAAAACGGTGTTACATTGTTACTCACGGCGTCATCCTCGACAACTTCTCTCTTTAGTCTTTCCTGTATAGTCTCAGAGTCTCTCTTTAGTCTTTTTTCACGCCTCTCACGGGTCCAAAACCCTCGGTCCTTCTCTGGTAGTGGTACCGACAACATCTTCTGATCTTCTTTTTTAGTCTTCCTTGTAAAGTCTCTTTAGTCTTCAGAGTTTAGAATCTCCATTTTGCCAAAATCGAAGAAAAAAGCTTCACACTCACCCCATTCAGTGCTCGCCTCTGGCCTCTCGACGCTCGCGCCGCTCGCTGCTCGTCACTCGAGCAGGTGAGTTTTGACTCAAAGGGTGAGTTTGGAGTTTATGGGTTGAAGCGCTTGCCGCTCGTCGCTCGAGCTGGTGAGTCTTGACTCAAAGGGTGAGTCTGGAGTTTATGGGTTCAAGTTGGTTATTTTTCAGTTGATTGTTGGGGTCATTGATTGTTGTTAAATATGTAATGGTATTTATAGTTTGGTTGCACAGCGCCATATTGTCGATGATATGTAATTTGATATAGTAGGTTTTCCTTTTCAAGGAATACAAAAAATAAAACAAAAAAATTACCGGTTGGTCCCGGGTTGACCCTGAAGCCGAACTGAACCCATTGGGTTGGTCCGATCCTTGGTCCCAGGCTCAATAGGGTCGGTCCTCGGTCCCAAAAATTGAGGACCAACACTGTGTGGGTTGGTCCTAGGGTTAGGCGGTGGATCGGCCCAACCCGGACCATGCTCACCCCTACTTGATACCATATATTTTGAAATTAGAATTGTGTTTCCCATGCTAACTACACATAATTACAAAAACAAGCGTGCAATTCGAGCTAATGCGATGACCAATTGTGTTCTCCATGCCGACTATACATAATGTTCTAAAATTGGAATTGTATTCCATGTATCGACTACACATAATCACAAAAAATATATATATAATTAGTCCGATCTGATCGGTCCGGTTCCCCTTGGAACTAGAAACTAGGCCGCCCGAATACCGGTTCCACTTTTAGAAACTGAAAACTGAATTGACACTTTCGAAAACTGGACCAAACCAGCCGGTTCGATCCATTCCGGACAGTTTCCAATGTGGGCAGTCTGTTTTGCACACTCCTAAGTTGGTGTGGGTTTCACATTGGGAAGATGGAGTGAGCTCAGTTTGTTCAGGTATATATAATACTTACTCCTGCAAGACGTGTTTATCATGTTTGATTATTGTACACGATCGTGTAAGAATGTGTAGAGATGCATCTTTTTTACTCGAAGCCCCGTATAATTAGATATGTTTAAGCGTGAGTCGAGTTGCATAGGGTATATTTAGGGCCCATTAGGCAACTTGTCAAACAGTGAAAATTTCTGTTCTTTTATTCCCAGAATCAGTTTGGAAACAGAAATGCGTTCGTTAAATTTTTTGTGCCTGAGCACAATTTTGCAAAAAATTGTTCCTCGAATTAGTTTTGAAAAAGAATCAAGAAGCAAAAAAAAGTAGCTTCTTGATTTTGGAACAATTTTTTCATTTCTGATTCTTCTTGGTTTTCTTCTTTTTGCTTGATTTGTTCTTCTTCTTCTTTCTAGTCGCCTGCCGCCGCCTGCCAGTCGCCTACCGCCACCTGCCTCTAGCCGACCGCCAGTCGTTGCCACTGACCACCGGCCATAGGCTAGGGCCGGCGAGGGTGTCGCGGCTCTCGCCGGTAGTCGGCGAGGGCGTCGTGGCCCTCACTGCTTGGGCGAGCGCGGCTCGTGGCCACAATGGCGAGGCCGACCTCGCCCAGATTTGGCAATGACGAGGTCGACGGCGAAGGCCGTGACGCCCTTGCCGGCCCTGGCCTGTGGCTGGTTGTCGGCAACAGGCCATGGCCAAGGAAGGGAAGGAAATAAAAGGAAAAAAAAAGGAAAAAAGGAAAAAAAGAGAAAGAAATATTAAAAATTTTAAATATATTATTAAAATATTATTAATAAAAAGAAATTTTGTGTAGTTATCAAATGCATTTCTGTTCTTTTTTTATTCTAAGAATAGAAACTTTGGGCAATTACCAAACGCCTTCAAATACTTAGAAATTGTTCTCGAGCACGGAATAAAAAAAAATCATTTCCGAGCAGAATCTGTTCCCGGGTATAAAATGGTTGCCATGCGCAGCCTTATTTTCCTTTATGACAAGAACTCATTCAAGCTCAACATTAAGGGTTTGTTTGTTTCGACGAAAGATTTGGAAAATATTTTTCTAAAAATAATCTTTTGTATTGCTGAAATAATTAGTCAATAAAAAATATTTCATTATAACAACAATTGATGCCTAAATATTTTCGTCAACACTGAAATGTTTTTTCATTTGTTCTTATTTATAAGTAATTATTTTTAGGAAAATATTATCCAAATATTTTATTTTTAACAAAACAAACGGAGTTAACTACGTAACTTGCGTGCTTTGTGCAAAAGAGTTGTGTCGAAATTTGTCGGTCTTAACTTTATAGTGGAAAAGTTACCAATTCAGTCCTAAAACTATTGTGTAGATATCAATTTAATTCTAAAATTTTCGATTTCGTTAATGTGGTCCTAAACCTTTGCGCGAAATTCTAGTGTAGTCCTTTCAGCCAATTGTCGTCGGAAATCGCTAACATAATTTAGGACTAAATTGGTATTCGTACAATAAATTTATTATGACTGATTGAATAATTATCTCACTTTTACGATGATTAGAAAGTGACAAAATGAATTCATATAATAACAAGAAGAAAATGACATGAATGATAGGAAGATAAGGGCAGGTAGGCTGTCAAGCAACTCCACCAGTCACTTCAAATCCTTACGGTTTGTATAGTTTGGAGAGATTAAAAATCACACAAAATTAGCTACACTAATCTCTCCAAAAAGCTTTCCTTTCTTATTCCTTCATTCTATCCTTTCTCTTCCCCTCTAATCACTTATACACCAAACACATCCGAAGCACCTAAAAATTTTTCAAGCATATGAAAAGCATATGTTAAATCATATTGTAGTTTTTATAAATTTTTTAAACTTGAGGAGTCGAAACTCTCACAGGGTCCTCCGTGGCCTATTTGTTTGATATATAGAGACGGCATGCTCAACGACTGCTTTTCTTATTTTAACATGTTGGTGTCCGCACACCCTTTGCCCTTAATTTCCTATTATCTTCCCTGAAGAGAGGAAATACCCTATGGCCTCGTTTGGTTCAGTATTTAGAATGCTTATTTGGGCTTTAAAGTCTCTTGGCAAAATGCAAATGGTGTTTGGCAACTTTTTTTACTTACTTTGGGGAGATACAATTGCATTTGGAATGATTTCCAAAGGACTTTTGGCCAATGCAAAGATGGAGGTGCCTTGAGAAGTTGCATTTTCGGAATGCAACTTGCATTGTTCATCACAACTGTTCATCTTTACTAGAGATAGGTCCGACGGCCGGCGACCGCCGCCTGAGGGCTAGCTCGACCCCAGCGACTACCGCTTGGGGGTTGCGCGACCCCGGCGATTGCCGCCTGGGGTCACTATACCTCGAGCGCCGCTTGGGTCCTGCAACCTAGGCAATGCTTGGCTTGGTTAGCGTGACCTTAGCGACGCCCCAGGTCCAGCGACCCCAGGCGGCGGTCGCCAGGGTTGCGTGACCCCAGGTAGCGGTGGCCGGTGGTTAAGCTCCACCGAAGCCTTTTTTTTTAAAAAAAAATATTAGCAAAAGTCCTTTAGCTCAAGTTGATTTTAAAAAATACTTACCAAACATTACTTGCATTTCAGAATACCCCTTTAGCTCAAAGGTATTTGCATTCTCCCAAAGTCGAACCAAACGGGCCCTATATGCGCTTTACATCTTGGGGATCTCAAGATCCGAATAAGCTCAAGATGAAACCTTTTAAGGACATGTTTGGGTCCGATATACTAAACACATGCAAAGCACCTAAAATTTTTCAAATATATGAAAAGTATATGTTAAATATACGCTAGTTTTTATAAATTTTTTTAACTTTGTTTTTCCTTTTTACACCTTCGAAGAAAATTTCATAAGTTACCAAAAACAAAAGAAACCCGTGTTCGTTCGTTCGTTTGTTTTTTTAAACCCTGCTATTGCGATGATCAACTCCCTTCATGGCAAAGATGGTGTATTCTTCATCTATACTGTCGCCTAACCTTTAAAATGGTGTCTACTTCTAACATATACAATGTATCCTCGACATATACTATTCTCTTGATGGATTAGGCATGATGTATCGGTCGTTGATGCATAGTTCTCTGCGTCTCGCTGGGCTATCTCGAATTGTTCGAGGATCGGGCCTAACTGCAAGCCACAAAACAAAGGAAGTCTCTTAGATGTAGCCTTAAGAGAATCTTTTAATATTTAAAGGAATAATAACGTATACGGTCCCTAAACTTTGTTCAAATATGCAATATGGTCATTGAACTTTAAATTTGTTTAATGTGGTTCTTAAACTCTTAATTTGTTCAATATGATCCATGAAGTTTTGGTACACATTCAATTTAAGGATAATATTGAACGTTTTCATACAATTTAGGGACACATTTAATGTTGTTCTTAAATTAAAAGTGCATCAAAATTTCAGGGATCATATTGATCAAATTAAAAGTTCAGGGACCACTTTGCACATTGGGTTAAAGTTCAGGGACCAAATTGCATATCGAATTAAAGTTCAGGAATCATTTGCGTCATTTATTCATATTTAAACTAATGGACGGAAAATGTGTCTAAGTTGGGAAGGACTTTTGTAGAGGATGAACAAGTTATAGAACGAAAGGTTTGTCAACGTTTGAATGGTTTAATAGAATGTGAGCAGCTTATAGAAAACGAGGACATCGATTTGCTTAGATGGACCTGTTTGTAGAAGGTTAGCGGACCATTCGGCGAAAGTTTGTGCAAAGTCTGGAGGGACCATTTTGCAGAAGCAGCTCATGCCATAGACGGGATAAATTGTTCTAGATACGAGCCTCTACAGTAAGACTCCGACCTTTATGAATTTGAATTGAACTCAAATTGGCGTTTCACAGTCGTCTATAAGGATTGAAATCCGCCTAAAGCAAATCGAAGTATATGAAAATGGTTTTTGCGATATTTATGAAAGCAAAAGAGGCGTCATACTGCAGAAGTAAATAGTTCTACTTTTAGAAACAGCTTTCGATGCCCATAGACAACGTTTTGATTGTGCAGAAAGTAGCTATGACGGTCAAAGGTGGTCAGAACAGTGGATCTTTGACTAGGAAAGCTTCCGACGGACACTTTGAAGCTTGAAAGTCTATTTAAACAGATCAAGGTGGCTTGTGAATTGGCGAGGTTTAAGAACTCTCTCTCTCTCTCTCGCATTACCTTTTCCAAAGTGGGAATACTTGTCTCAATCTAATTCGCCCACACCTCGCGTGACAACTTGTAATTTGGAAAGAAAGAAATCTAATATCCTGAAAAGGTGCTTAAGTTTGCAGAAGCAACTAATGAAACTTTATGTAAAAGCAACACTTTTTACTAATTATAACATGGGTTAATACCACAAAAAATCTTAAACTGGTACACATATGATAGATTTACCCCGAACTAATTCTTTAACCACCAAAAATCCCAAACTAGTACATGTGTGATAAATTTACCATAAACTAATTTTGTGACTATCAAAAACCCTAAACTGATATACTTGTGAAAAATTTACCCACGTAAAATTGGATTAATACTACGAAAAATCACAAATTTGTAAACTTGTGACAAATAGAGGGGTAAAACCCCAAACTAGTATACTCATTAACTGTTACGTGTCATTAAACTCAGCAATTTGACAGTAAAGTTTAACGGAAATTAACGGATGGTAGATTCGTCACAAGTATACCAATTTGGGGGTTTTGATGGTCAAAAAATTAGTTTGGGGTAAATTTGTCATAGGTGTACTGGTTTAGGGTTTTACCCCTCCATTTGCCACAGGTTTACAAATTTGTGATTTTTCGTGTTATTAATCCAATTTTACGTGAGTAAATTTATCACAAGTATATCAATTTGGGATTTTTGATAGTAAAAAAATTGGTTTATGGTAAATTTATCACAGGTGTACCGGTTTAGGATTTTTGATGGTCAAAATATTAGCTTAGGGTAAATTTGTCACATTTGCACCAATTTGAGGTTTTTGGTAGTATTAATCGTTATAACATCTCAAGGATTACACAGTAGATTATAGCCTTATTGAGACTGTTAGAACTTGGAGAGTCGAGTAGGCCAAATGAAAGGCCAATAAATCCGATTTGCATCTTTTCTGTCTCTTTAACTCCTTCAATATCTATTTGATAGAAAATTCTGCTTCTGCATAAATGTTTTTAGTTTCAACAGCACCTTCTACACGCTCATCGTCCGTTCCGTTTCCTCAAAACAACCAATGCACCTTACTCTTAGTTGTTGCGCCTAGTTAACTTCAATAGAGAGAAAGTAAAGAATTGAAAGAGGACCAAAACAGGGGGAGAGATGTTCTCGTCGAAGGCCGAGTCCGCAGGTTGGACCGGTTAATTTACTCGACTTCGTGGTTGACCGGCTATGATAGTCCGGTTGCCAGGACCAAGCACCCCGACTGACCACCCGACCCTTGTTCAGTGGCCGCCCAGCCCTATCTTCCTACTAGCACAAGGCCTCCGAAACCTGTGTGAAACTCGTAGAAATCACAACAAACAGATTTTTAAGTAATATAATAAGTGTGCATGATTAGTTAATCGAGTCTTGTATTTATCAAAATTCAATTAGGGTCAGCACCCGCTGTCTCTGCCTCCCTATCGAGTTTCCGTATGAATATGTTTGAAAAAAGGTGCTACATCAACTCCATTTTAAAGGCAGGTCATACTGATGATTATGAATTGCAAGTTCACTGCTGCGTGATGGACACCAAGACAACAGCAAGAATGCACTAATCACTCGGTAATTTTGACTCTCACGACGTCGTGGTCCATAGCAACAGGTTCGACAAGCACAGCCCCGAATGTGCTAGCGAGAAGTTAAAGCAGCACTCAATGCTCTCCATTCTTCCACCATTGAGATCGAATTCATGATCGACGGCGAATGGGTGCTGGGTGAGTGTGGCGATCGGACTCAAATAGCTAGTGAGGTGAAGGGGTTCTTCCTTTCGGGAGGGTTCATTCATCTTCTTCAAAATCCAAAAGAAAATCCGTAAGATTCTCAGAATCATCAACGGCCTCTTCCAACGACATGCGACCATCCTTTTTCGGCTTATTGTCCTGCAATTCATAGTGTAAACAGAACAAAAAAAGATGCGTGTCACCCCAACTGTGTAAGAACTCTGAGCCCGAGCAAAAAACTTGAGATGCAAAATGTTCTCGGAGGCAAATGCTGCTATGGGGAGAGGAAAGTCTAACAATGGTGAACATGAAGCGACAAGTAGATGCTGGATTTCAACCTGCCAAAGAGCTGATGATTGCAGGAATAATGCAAGAGAGCATACGTGACAATTACCTTTGACTTGCGGAGCTCGGGGGTGCTTTTCAAAACGCTCCAGTTGCGTGTTATTTTCTCCTGCTCTTCCTCACCCTCGATCTCACTGTCTTCTCCTTCCTGCATGATAAAGAGCCCAACAATGAATCAGATCACATCAGAAAGCCTGGAATAGTGCATGACTCGTTGAGGTGTGTTAAGGAGAGAGACTCGCATCATTTTCCCCAATGTCAACAGCTCGTGCCATCGCTTCGTCCATGTCTGTTATCTGCATTGATCACGAAAATCAGAGGTTAGAAATTTGCATTATTAGCTCTTTTCATAATTATCCCACTATTTCCCAGGTAATTCTATTAGCAAAGACTAAGCCTTTGAAGACTTGTAATTAGTTGATCTTATCCGAATAAAAAAGATATATTTGAAGAGTCCAATCCTAAAACAGGTAAGAGGAGTTGGTCTACGCAGTCCTAGAAGAAACATTTCTCACATATCAACAAACAGGGCAGCTGTTAATACCAAGGACTCGAGACTAGTTCCATCTGGAACAAAATCTAGTTCTAACTGATTTTAGGCTTGTCCTTTTTCATGATAGGGCTTCTCTTTGGTTCTCAATTACAAGTTCTCAACCAAAGTGCCTCGTATATTTGCATGAGAGTTCAAGTCTTCAAGCAGACGTTCCCTCACTCAACCAATGCGTCTCACTTTTCTTCCGCGAAAACAATTTGAAAACCAAATTGGCGCTATAACATGAATTTGCAAGAATCTTAATCTTTCTTCTTGGTTCTGGTTGTTCAAGCTATTTTATTAAGCAGAGTTGAGAGGGACAAAGTTAAAAAAAAAACACTTGAGAGCAGGAGTTGCAAAAGAAGCATATGAATATAACCTTCAAAAAGTAGGTTTGCAATGGACAAAACGGTAGGGAAAAGTAGTCACGAGTCATGACGCTTTAAAGAGTTAATTCATAATCGACGGTAAATCACCTCAATTTCCTGTGTTTTCTCCTTTGCCAGAATTTCCTCAAGCTCCTCCCTTGATATTATCTTGCCTCGCTGATCAAAGATAAGGAAGTCAAGGGCTGGAATTCAATTTGCAAAAGATGCTACAACTAATATTGGACTTCGATGCTAATATCAGGGAATTAAAGGATGTGCAAACAGCAGTAACAGCAAATTGATTTGCATGCGTTGCATCTTTGCAGACTTCATAACTAACAGATCATTTAGCTTATTGGATGCTTGTACAGATATTACTTCCCTACTAAGCAAGTAAGCCAGAAGCTGCAAAGTAATTCTGTGGAGACCAACATATTCTTCCATAACAAAGATGGGAAGAATCTGGAGAACTGATATTGATGTAAAACATAATTAGAAGGAATAATAGTGATAAAATGATGAGAAGGAAAGCAACAATTAAAGAAGCCTAGCTGATCTTGGTTCTCTGAATCAAGTTAGAATAATAAATTCTGTCTTATTATCAACTTATTACTGGGCAACGATGCTTTCATCAGAAGATCCACAAGTCACTTGCTAGTAAAAGCATACTCGATCTCCATTTTGGGCATTATGATTACTTTGCACATCATACCAGGACAAGAAAGAAAAATGAAACTATTACGTTGTACTAACCTCCTTCAGATGAGCCAACATATTGGGAGTTGGTTCGTGAAAATCTGGACCTCTGTAATCAATAATTTCATTCGGATCCTGAATATAATTTATGGTAGGATATACTGGATCTCCACCCCAAACTGCAACAGTTAATAGGATTTCAACAACCAGTATGAAGCCACGAAAAAAAAGAGAAATGAAGAGAACAATACTCTCGTCTCATCCTATGGCATGACTACGATGAATGACATGAGATGAATGGTGTTTCACAAGATTTAATGTTAAAAAATGTGCTTTTGCCTAAAGCAATAAACCGATTTTGTCAGTCGAGGAAGTATTGAACAAGGACAGGATGATGTTGATTCCCCAGGAGCAACGGAAAAGAAATAAACAGTTGCGCATGACTGTAGCAGCACAATAGGAGGCACGCCTTATAACCTTTCAGTTCTAGGACCTCATTATCAAATGAAAACTATAAACATGGTATGTAAAAAGTTGAACGAAAAAAAGAAAAGAAAAGGAACTCAATAAACTTACTTTGTTTGACTTGATCCTCTTTCATACGCATTGCAAGAGGATCCCTCCGAATGCGTGTATCAGTACCCATCATAATACGATACTCTCGATCAGTCTGGTGCTGAAACATTTCAATAAGTTGAGTGTTTTCATCTTCACCAGTTTCTTCAAAATGCCTTTGAACGGCTTCGTGCGAAGTGTCTCTCTTCCATGCTGATACCCATTCTGAGTAGTACGCTAAAGGACCTATTTCTTCCAGTCTATCCTGCTCAGCTTGAAGCCTATATTTGTAATGAACATTTCATAAGACTCTAGACACAAAATCAGTGAAGTGCCAGTAAGAAGCAAGGAGAAGGATGAACAAGGCAATCTAAGGAATTTCGCACGTGGTTTGCCTAGGAATCAAGCACAAGGGTCAAAAGCACGAATTCCACCCAAAATGGGGATGGGTTAGGGTCCACATATAAGAAGGCACTTATAGATGAACTGGAGTTAAAATTTTACAGAAATCTTAAAATTCAATGCAGCTCTCACATGACAATGATTAATTCATAATCTAGTGAAATATGAAACTGACAAACTCAAGGACGTGGAAGTGCTTATAAGTCGATGATGAATTAGCACCAATCCATAGTGGCATAAGAAGAGCTATCAACTATAGCCACTTCCAATAGTTTGCATAATGGCTTTTTGTTACGGACTGAATTCTCACCGTTTAGGAATGAGAACTGAGAATAGATGAAAAGGATTTCTCATCAATAATACAGAGACTGATCATCAAGAAAATCAAGTAGCTGTATGTTAAAAGGGAAAATAGTCTCATGCAATGCAGTCTCCTGACCTAAAATACAAATGGACCTGGACACTCACGCAACAAAACTTAGAACCTACAGATGCCACTATCCACAAAGACACAACCAGATGGAGCACCCATATCAGCACATATTGCAGAAGTAATTAACCATATGATATTCTAAACATGCATGCCTTTCTTCCTTGAATAGATGCCGTCTAGCTCTATATAAAGATGTTTCAGTCAATGTTGGATGATCCCCATAAAGCTTTACTTGTCCAGTCTCTGCCATCGCTTTTAGGAAAACCTGCAAAACAGCATTACCTATGATATGTGCAAACCATGCACTTGATCTGAATCAATCATGTGTAATATAAAGCAAGTGGAACCCAAACTAGGTATCACATCATATCAATGTCGTAAATTTAAGCTTCATAGAAGATCAGGGTTCATAGCGACTTTCTTTTTGTGATTGGTAAGTCTGATATATGGCAACTAAATTATAATTCCAGAAATCAGCTCTATACGCGTGATATTACTCAAAAGAATATATGCAAGCTCCTACTATCCAAATGAATAATATGGTTGAAATAGAAACAACATTTGCCATGAAAACCTCTTACGGCATCAAGTGACATCATTTGGTTTTCTTCATTTCCCCTATATCAATACTGACCGTTTCAACATCAGGTCGCCTCCTTTGCCATCTAGACCACTGTTCCTTATCTGGCTTCCTCCAGTTCCACCATAATTCTTCACTTGTAAGTGGCTCCTCTATCGGCTTCTTCACTTTTGGATCGATAAAAGGGTGGGGACGCCCTAGTTTTTTGTCCAAATCATATCCAGTCTCTTCTTCCTCAGGTTCCGTTTGATAAACAACATACTCGGATGAGCTATCTTTATGCTCCTCCATAGTATCAACAGAAGTTCCAGGTGTCTCCGAGTCAGACAGTACGAGATCGGTCTGAGATGATCCAGATGCAGCTTCTGGGACAAGTAAATCATTTGATTGCGAACTGACTCCAGCAGACTCAGAAGCAGCAACTGATGTTTTGTATTTCTTCCTCCTGCTTCCCGGACTTTTGCCATAAGATGGAGAGCCTAAAGATTTTCCTGTTGGTTCAGGAGCCCTCGCAGCCCTGACACGGCTAGCAGTTCCTTCTGGCCAGTACTCCTCTCCAGGGATAGCAGCACGCGCACCAGAAGCTGGTTCAAGCTGCCCAGATGTGGAGTCAAGGTAACTATAGTATGGAAGACGCTCGACGGATACATCTTCAGACTCATCCTTCTCGCACTTTACACAGGGTACTGAAGGCCTCCGCCTAAGAGAACTATTTGAGCCAACTCTAACTTGTGCAACTCTGGCAGGAAATGAGCCCAGAAATGATGTCTACACAGTTTGGGAGGGAAGAAACAATTAGCAATTACATTGAACATGAAGGATTATGATGTCATGAAGGTAATGAGGCACATCTGGCATTGCACTATAAAACTAAATTGCCATATGCTGCAATGATAGTTGGACATTACAGACATTGGACCATGATTAGTCTCTTGCTGACTATATTCAGAGACCAGCAAAGTTAACTGACATGACATGAAACCCATGCGCGTGCACTGGTTTAGATATAATCAACGATCCAAATGAAGTGACATGTTCAAAAGTTTCTGCAAAAACTTCTTTTCAGTGGTTTGTTAATAATAATTGGCGGAATACTCTGGAGAATAGATCTCAGCAGCACAGTGATTTTCAGAATCCAAATGACCAATGCCGGCATCATATTTACACAGAGAATGTCATTAGAACGAGTATAGATAGGAAATTTTTTATGTTTTTTCTAGAATTGTTTCAAGTTACAACACACTAAGCACAGTATGATGCTCAAAATCTACTTTCTACAGTGACATGATTTCTGAATATTCCTAAGAAATCACTTTCATATACAAGAACCATACTTTTCTGTTGGCGGGTTTCATACTCTTCTGACATGCAATAACTTCAATAGCTTTGATGCCATAATTTTAGCAATCATCTCTTGAGCATTCTCGGTTCAGTAGTGGAAATGGCCCGCAATTGTCCTCCTTGTTATAAGGCATCGATGTAGCTAGGAAGATATTGCATGGTAGTTCAATTAGAGAAAGGAATTTGCTAATTAAAGTGGATGTGTTGTAGCAAAAAAAACATTGATATTCAACATGCACACTAACTGTATCATCTGTAAGAAGATAGGTAAGCGTTTCACTCTATTGGTAGAAACTATATCAATCATCTTTACTCTTTGTGCTTCAGACTCAGCTGAAAAAGATATGAAGATTCTCAATTTCAAGCTCGAAAGATTATTTATCACGCTCAACTTCAGTCTCAAGGGCACGTACACATGTCAATGCACGACTAAACAACCCAAAACTCAATTCTGATCACATTCTGCATCAGCCTCCCACAAAAGATAAAACATTAAATTCCTGCACTAGTCATGCTAACCGATAGGAACCTTAGAAAAGGTGGAAAATAATTCTAACTAGAGAAACTGATTTAAACGAGAGCAAGCGTGTCTAGGTCTTTAGTTTTTCCAGAGAAATGAACTGACACATCCAGAGAATATACCCCGATTCAAATCTTTTCAGGGTTTGCTCCTTAGCTCCTAGATGTTCTAAAACCCATTATGCAGATTTTCGTTCTTCTTCCTTGAACTTCAGCTACCAATGACTGAAGATACAAAAAAAATGAGCGTAACTGAGAGCATGTAAAGCGATTTGTGAATTTGAGCTCTAGAACAAGTGCCAGTATCAACAACTTCCGTGAAAAGCTACTCACAAACAGAGAATACACTTAACTAAATTGTATAACGTGACAAGTGCAAAAACTTCCTTTCTTTTCCTTATATGAACATACCTGCAAGTAATTGGAATTTGGCTTCCCAGGATCACTACCATCAGCTTTGACTACGCACCTCAATCCGCTACCTGCCGCAACTAAATCATCAGCTTAGAGAATCAAGAACCAGATAACATTTTCCCAGACCAATAGAAAAAAACCCATTTTTTTTTCTCGGAAAAAGGTAAAAACGAAAAACCCAACAAAACACGAGACCCACATGAGACCAATGTGGAAAAGCCTCTCTCACACCAGCAGAAAACACAAACATCAGACGAACATCGAAACAGACCAAGACAACCCCAGAATCGTCGATACGAATTCATAGCACGAACCCACCTCGAGACACACTTGTCAATCTAGTCTAGCATTGTTGAAATGCGCCAAGCGGGGGGAAGCAAGAAAGAAGGAAAGACCAGAGCTTTACCCAAACACGACCAGGTGGTGGTCGACAAAGAAGCCATCCCACGACGAACGGAGGACGACCCTCGTTTGCTCGCGTCGCAAGACCTTCAGATTGTCAAGAGCTTGGATGGGGAATTCCTCTTCGGGTTGTCATTTCCTGCTCCGAACTGGATAAAGCTTCTCGAGGGTATTGAGGGTCGAGACGAGAATAGTTCGGAGATGCTGAAGTATGGCATGAACAAAAGGAGAGAGTGCGCACTGCTTAGGCTTGTACGGCCGACTGTCGTAAGTTAAAGTCCCAGATAAGAGTTTATCCATAATAATAATAATATAAGGGGAAAAAGAAAAATGAAAACCTGAATAAGAAAAAATGATACAAACGAATTCTGAACTTTGGCCGAAAATGTGTAATATAGTTTCTAAACTTTAATCTAATATGTAAAGTGATCCATGAACTTTTAGTAAATGTTCAATTTAGTCAATGAACTATATGAAAATATTCAATACATTCCTTTCACTAATTCAAGTTTGGGGACTATATTGAACATTTTTATATAATTCCGGGCTACATTGAATATGTATTAAAAGTTTAGGGACAACGTTGAACAAATTAAAAGTTCAGGGATCATGTTGAGCATTAGGCTAAAGTTCAGGGACTACATTGAGCAAATTAAAAGTTCATGACATATTTGATCAAAATTCAAGGACTGTTTGTGCCATTATCCCCCCAAATAAAGGCCTTTGGAGTTTCCTCTTTGATACCGTGGGCATATACTAATAAATGTAGTTATGTCAATTTTCCTTTTCATTATTATCGGTAAAAAATTTTACATATATAATATTAAGGGTTTTATCCATTTGGAAGTAGAAAATATTAAGTAAAAACATTTATCAAATTAGATAGGTAAAATGCAATATGAAATTATAACTTAATATTAACCGGAATGGACGTATAATAGAGTAATCAAAGGAGTGCTTTCGAATACTATTAATTTGTTCACAGATTCAATTCTATTTTCATTCTAAAACTTGTGGATTTCAGTATCATATTCTCTAAATGAAACTTTATCTTAATCTCAATGGTTAAGTTAAGACTTGTGACTATATGATCTTTCCATTATTTAAATTCTCTCTTATTTGATTTTTTGCAAAAAGGATTTGATTTAAATGACATAAACTATACTTATAAGGGTTAATACTACGAAAAACCCAAAACTAGTACACCTATGATAATTTTACCTGAAACTATTTTTTTTACCATAAAACCCAAAACTGGTACACCTGTGATAAATTTACCCCAAACTATTTTTTTGATCACTAAAAACCCCAAACTGGTATATTTATGATAATTTTACCTCGAACTAATTTTTTGACCACTAAAAATCCCAAATTGGTACACCTATGATAATTTTATCTCGAACTAATTTTTTGACCACTAAAAACACCAAATTGGTCCATTTGTGACAAATTTACCCCATATTAGTGTCCGTTAAATTGGATTAATATCACGAAAAATAACAAATTGGTAAACTTGTGACAAACAGAGAGGTAAAACACAAAATCGGTACACCTGTTAATTACCAAGTGTCATTAAATTTAGCAATTTGATAGTAAAATTTAACAAAAACTAACGGAGGGTAAATTTGTCATAGATATATCGGTTTGGGATTTTTGATGGTAAAAAATTAGTTTAGGGGTAAAATTGTCGTAGGTGTACCACTGTGGGATTTTTGGTGATAAAAAAATATTTTGGGGTAAAATTATCACAGGTGTACCAATTTGGATTTTTTTGTGGTAAAAAAAATAGTTTTGGATAAATTTATTACATGTGTACTAATTTGAGATTTTTTGTGGTATTAACCCTAGTTATAATAAGTTACTTTTAAAGATGGATATAACATTGGATGAAATGTAAATATGTATACTTGAAGTTTTGCTAAAGTAAATAAACTACATCATTTACTTCATTCTTAGTTAGATATATTCAGTTGAATTAAATAAAATATAACATTTATGTACAAATTCGCATTTTTCAACTATATATTTTATTCTTATATTGATAAGTTTTGCTAAACTAAATATAAGAAAAAAGTTATCAACAACTTCAAATTATGTCCACCGTAACACATTTACCTTAAACATTTTACAGTAATATTAAAAATCTCAAACTATGCCTAGTGTGACACATTTACCCTCAATTTTTTATTGTGACATCAAAAACCCTAAATTATATCCACTATGACATATTTAGAGTACGTTTTGTAACTTGCCAAATAGTAATTGATTATATTTTTTTGTTCTGAGAAACAAAAAAAGAACAGAAATCCGTTTGGTAAATTTTTTGTTCCCGGACACAGATTTGTTCTGAGAATCAATTTTGGACCAGAATCAAGAAACAAAAAAAAATTGATTCTTAATTTTGGGAACAAGAATGAAAAATAGAAAATATATTTTTTTCTTTTTCTTTTTCCTATTCTTCTTTCCTCTTCTTCTTCTTGGCCATGGCCGGGTCACCGGCGATCAGCATCGGCCATAGGCACGACGCCCTCGCCGGCCACAGGCGAGGGTGAGGGTTGGACCCTCGCGGCCTGGGCAAGGGCTGCCCTCGCCGGCCATTTCCAGTCCTCGCTCGAGCCAGCGAGGGCCGCCCTCACCCTCGCTAGCCGATCGCCGGCCATGGCCAAGAAGGAGAAGAAGAAAAAAAATAAAATATTATAAAATATTATTAATAAAAAGAAATTTTGTGCAGTTACCAAACGTATTTATATTCTTTTTCTATTCCAAGAATGGAAATTTTGGGCCGTTACTAAACGCCTTCAAATACTTAGAAATTGTTTCCGGGAACAAAATAAAAAAAAAATCAATTCTGAGTAGAAATTGTTTCACAGAACATAATGGTAACCAAACGCATCCTAATTATCCTAAACTTTTTCTTATAACATAAAAAACTCAAATTTGTACCAATGTGATATATTTTTATCCTCCGTCAAAATTTCGTCAAATGATTTCTTAATCAAAATAACATCTTTTTTTATTTCATTTAAGGTCATATTAATATCGTTTACCTTCCGATATTCATGTATGTAGATTTTAATGATAAACATTGACGTAATCTTAATGAAGGTTAAATCTCATCTTCCTCTCTCATCGTTGTCTTCGCTAGGTGTGCACGTCTTAATTGATCTATCTTCTCGCCACCACTACCATCAATCCTGACTGCCATCGCCTTGGACTACCGTTTCCGGCTCCATCATGTGCAGCCCCAACCTAATCTGGGATCAACCTCAAGCACCAACAAGCCAAGGTGGACTCAAGGGTAAGGAGCGAGCAGCGACGAGCCAAAATTTGAGGCCGATGCTCGATTCGAGCCCCAGTCCCCTCGCGGCACCTCTCTTAGGCCTTTTCCTATAAGGATCAACTTTTAGCTTCCAGCTAAATCTTTACTCCAAACATAAGGCCTTCTGGCTTTAGTTTCTTATGCACAAGATCCTCATAGAGGTGAGTGCAAAGCATACTACTAGAATAAAGTGCTACCTGTCACAATGTACTTGTTGTGATTTCTTTGTTAGCATCATTGCTTAAAGGAGAAATTATCCATGGATATTTGGTAAAATTAGAAATCTGTGGGATCTTCAAATAGAGAACGGACTGATCCATATGTATGCCAAATCTGGATGCTTCAACGATGCTCAGCATTCTAGTTGGTTGAGGAAGGCCTGAAACTTTTGGATCTCCTTGGCTGAGATGGACGCTTGCACAATTCTGATCGACCAACAGAAAGAGAGACAAGACAGAGAGAGGCGGGATGATGGGCGCGACCGAGAAGGATAGTGTAAAATGAGAAGTGTGAGGCAGAGAAGAGGGACGAGTGAGGATCAGAGCAAGTTCATGATGACAATATAGGCTGAAGTAGAGGTGGGACGGCGTCGGAGGCTGTTCCAAACAACAGAGGTGGTCATGGCAAGCCTGGGCAGCAGCTATAAATAGCTTTCACGAATCCAGTGCTCGATTTTTTTTTTCAAATCTCAAGGAATTGATTTCTATGTTTTACGTTTAATCTAGTTTTGTCCATGTATATCCAGACATTATCAAACATTACGTAGGATATTCCAAATCCGATTATATCTTTATCCTATCTGACCTTATCCTATTTAGTAAAATTATCCGGATAATCAAACGCAGCCTAAGAGAAGCTTGTGCGTGGAAATAAGAAACACCTAAATCTTTTGTGCTCTTCAGATAATTCATCGAAACCAAGGACAGCTATCATTTCCTTGGTGCTTCTAAGTCAACATGTGTGGATAGATTGAGATAGCTTTTTGGAAGGTGAGGACACCTTTGGTCTCCACCATACCTAGTATTTGTAGAGCATTTGGGATGTAATTTCCCTGGTGGAATTAAGATAAGTGCACAATGCATGGCCGGCCACTTGGCGGGCCAATTCACCTACTTTGGACATTAAATGGGTTGAGTGGACCTACAATCTTGCCCCCTTTTTTATGTTAGAGGTGGTGTAATTTTGGCCACCCCACTTTTAAGCCTAAGCAAACAAACGGGTCTAGGCTCCAATCCATGCATATGCATTATGCCTGTGACGATTTCACGATTTCGACATTGATTTGTATTATAACTTTGGATGGTGCACTCAGTCATGTACTATAACTTCACCAAAGCCGTCTTAGAAATGTGCATCAAAGCATGGCTTCAACACGGGCTTTGCAAGCAAGGCGGGAAAAGTACAAAAAAAGTCATAAACCTATTATATTTGTGTCAATTTAGTCATAAACATTTCAATTATACCAATTTAATTATAAATCTTTTCACAAATTGCCAATTGAGTTCTTCCAACTAAGTTTGGCTAGAAATTACTGATGTAGATGATGACTGTCCTACGTGGCACGATTGACATTAATATAGATAATTTCTTTTCATTTTTTTGAATTTATTATAGTTTTTTTTCCTTTTATTTTGGTGGTCGGCAATGCGAGGGCCAGCAAGCCCTCACTGAATGCTGGCAAGGGTCATGTCCCTCGCCTAGGCCCTTGCTAGATCTAGGTGAGGGCCTGCTCGACCATGGCTAGCGAGGCCACGAGGGCCTCCCCAGATATGGCGAGATTCGCAACTCGCAACCCTCGCCAACAGCTGGCAATTGTCACCGGCCAAAATGAAAGGAAAAAAGAAGAAGAAAAAAACCAAAAAAAAAAAAGAAAAGAATTTTTTTTAAAATTATTAAAAAATTTATACGTTAGTGCTAGTTGTGCCACGTATGATGGCCAGCCCTCATCCATATCAACGACTTTCGATCAAAATTGGCCGGATGGACTCAATTAGTAAAATGTGTGAAGGTTTAGGATTAAATTGATACAATTGAAATGTTTATGATTGAATTGGCATAAGTGTAATAAGTTTAAGATTTTTTTGATACTTTTTCCTCGCAAGACGTTAGGTGCGTTGGTGCGCCTCAGAGGACACCGCATGTGTAGTGCACACTGTAGGAAGTCTTGTATTTGATGAGTCCAGTAGGGCGACTTATATTTGATGTCTCCACTGTAGTCATGGGACATCCTTTACAATTGAGCCAGGAATGGGGGTGGTAGTGGTATAGTGTTTGCTCGAACCTTTCCTACATCAAGAAATCTTTGTAGGAGCTCATTTGTCAAAAGGTTCTCATTTCGAAATGACAAGGATGATGCACTTGTACGTAGTTTATCCCCTGATCGTTAGGTGACTTTGCCATTATCTACCTCATTTTCATTCGATGCAAGTCACATTCCCCTAATTAGATCCACAAGGCCATGACCCTTCTGAGTAAAGCGGGCCTTCTCATCATCTTCGTGAGAGATTGAGAATTTATTTAAAGTTGGTGTGTCCTCAAGGCATTTGGGCACTTTCAATGTATCATCCATGGCACCGTAGTAGACGCGTAGTATTCCATCAATCTAGTGGCACTTTTGTAACTTTAGTTAAATGCTCATGACATTTATGCAAACCACTTTTGTAATGTCAGAAGAGCTAAGCATACTTTATGCATGATATATATAACTCGCGAAAAACCTGTTTCGACATGTTAATGATGTTTAAGTTAATTTTAGTATGAAATTGTATGGAATTTCTATATAACATAATAATTGCAAATGTAATGAATAGGAGGGATATGTTGTTGGCCACGAAAATGGCACGCCTAAGATCACCATAATTAGAAACCGAAACACGTTAATGGAAAAATTGTCGATTCGCGTACCTGGTTTGAAATCCATCGAACTTAACGCGGAATTTACGACGGTTTCCGAACATGAACTCAAGTTCTTCTCCTCTATACCCTTCGTTAGAATACTGGCCTAATGAGATTGCTACTCACGAGAAGAAAGTTCTCTAGATTCGTATGTGAGTCAAATTGTACATCATCAGGTTAGGGGAGGGACTTGAACGCTATTTATAGAGTCTTTGATCATGGGCACTCTCATTACGGGCCGGGCCGTACTCGGCCCACACCAACCGGCCCCATATTAGACTTATTAAGAACCCATATATCTTACTTTTATTAGACCAAACTAATTTAGTTAATTTCAATTAGTGAAGCCCACAATAGGAAATTCTTACATTCTCCCACTTGGGCGATATTAATTGAAATAGAACTAAGTGTGCACCCTTATATTAGTCTAGAGATTATTCTTAATAGTCAATTCAATCTTATAAAGTCTCGAACACCCAATCATGGCGATAACTGCATGTACTTACGTAAAGCCTTCCATGGTCACGAGTGCTTTCAACTTTACTGATATGGATTCAATATGGTATTGTGTCAAATGGACAATACCTCATAATGAGTGATACTTCATGTGTTGTCCATTTTGTTAGTCCAAATTCTCTCTCCTTAAGTGTCATAAAACCTAGTGTGTCATCAGAGAATTTCCTTCATGGTTTCAACGATCCTGCATATGTTTTACTTTGATAGTTAACTGTTCTTTATGTGTAACAAGATATATCGTTAAGGCTAATACCAAGAATACCCCATAGCCTGTACTCAAGGTTTACACAATGCCTCGAGATTTTCATCAAATATGTGTACTCAATTTGATAAATCTACATTCACAAATACCTCATTGAATGCAAAAGAGTTGATACATATTCAAATATTACAAAATGTAACAAAATCAAATACAAACTTCGTAAGAGCAACATAAAACTAAACATCTCCCACTAATCAACAGTATCTCATGATACTCCTAAGCCCATATTCATGACATGTCGATCGAATACACAAGGGCGAAGGCCTTTAGTTAACGGATCTATAATCATATCATTTGTTAAAATATGCTCTATTGTAATGTCACCAGTCTGAACTTTTTCCTTTATAGTTAGGTACTTAACCTCCATGTGCTTAGACCCCTTGAGACCACTGCAGAGTTATTATCACATACAACTGTATGGGCCTATCCACAAAATCAAATATGGTCAACTCCTTAATGAGGTTCCGGAGCCAAATCACTTGAGTAGCGGCCGAAAAGCATGCTACAAACTCCGCTTGCATAGTAGAGGATGTCATTGATTTCTATTTTTCACTTTTCCATGATACTGCACCTCGTACTAACTTAAAGATATAACCCGTTGTCGACTTCTTTTTATCCTGATAGCCAGCAAAGTCTGAATCTGAATATCCAACTAGCTATAGGTCCTGAACATATTTGTAAATCAGCATATAGTCTTTTGTTCTTTTTAAGTATCTCAAAACCTTCTTGGCAACAACCCAATGATCGTGTCTTGGATTTGATTGATATCTGCCTAGAAATCCTATTGCAAAAGCAATATCTGGTCTAGTACATACTTGAGCATACATAATACTCTCAAGTGCACTAGCATAAGGTACATTCTTCATTTGGGCTTTCTCAAAATCTGAATAAGGACATTGTGACAGACTCAACTTATCACCCTTAATGACAGGAGCAATTCCTGACTTACATTGCTGCATGTTGAATCTTTCTAAGATACGATCAACATATGCCCTCTAAGATAAACCCAATAGTTGGCGAGAACAATTCCTATGAATCTCAATGCCAAGGACAAAAGACGCCTCACCAAGGTCCTTCATATCAAAGTTCTTTGACAACATCCGCTTTGTCTCATGCAGTAAATCAAGGTCACTGCTTGCAAGTAGGATATCATCTACATAGAGTATAAGGAAAATGAATTTCCTTTCACTGACCTTGCAGTATATACACTGATCTACTTTGTTCTCAACAAAACCAAATGAAGCGACAACACTATAAAACTTCAAGTACCATTATCTAGAAGCTTGTTTGAGATCATAAATAGACTTTTTCAGTCTATATACAAGCGTACCTAAATCATCTGTCACAAAGCCTTCGAGTTTCATCATATAGACTTATTCATTAAGGTCTTCATTGAGAAATGCAGTTTTAACATCAATCTAGTGTAACTTCATATCGAAATGAGCTACCAATGCCATGATCACTCTTAAAGAATCTTTAGAAGAGACTGAAGAAAAAGTTACTTCATAGTCTACTCCTTCTTTCTGAGTGAAACCTTTGGCTACCAGCCTGGCTTTAAACTTCTCAATCTTTTCTTTGTGGTCCCTTTTAGTCTTATACACCTATTTTCAGCCAATGGGTCTATGACCTTCAGGTAATTCAACAAGTTCCCAAACTCCATTATGCTTCATAGACTGCATTTCATCTCTCATTGCATCCAACCACAGTTTCGACTGAGGACAAGAAACAGCTTTCGCATAAGTCATTGAATCAGCCACAGAACCGATATCGTAGTCTTGCTCTCCTATATAAACTAAATAGTCCGGTGATATAGCTGATCGTCTCTCCTTAATGGATCTCCTTACTGGAGCAACAACAGCCTCATACTACACCTAAGAGCCTTGAGGAACTTCATTAGGAGCTGTCTCGACAACAGGATCCTAAGCCTCAACAGGTTTAGTTTGTGATGTGGGAGTCTCCACAATTATCTACATGGGAGGAGACAAAGATACAACATTACCCACCGTACTATTATCTTCAATAGTCTGTGAGTAGCTACTTTCTTCGGCTACATCAAACTCCAAAAACTTGGCTATATATGATTCCACAATTCTTGTGCCTCCATTAGGATTATAAAATCGATATCCCTTCGAATAATTCGAGTAATATACAAAGTAACACCAAGTGGTTCTGGAGTCTAACTTACTTAATGTTGGATTATATAACTTCACTTCTGCAGGACATCCCTAAACCTTAAGATGATTTAAGCTAGGTTTACGTCCAGTCCACAACTCAAAACGAGTCAATGGAACAACTTTAGTAGGTACATGATTAAGAATGTATAAAGCTATTTTCAAAGCTTCATCCCACAGAGAACCAGGTAAATTTGTTCTACTAATCACACTCCTCACCATTTCCATAAGGGTGCGATTGCGCCTTTCGGCTACACCATTTTGGTCAGGACTCCCAAGCATAGTAAACTGAGTCACTATCCCAGAATCCTCTAAGTATTTGGCAAATGGCCTTTTAAGCTGTCCGACATCGCCATGCTTGCTATAATACTCTCCACCTCGATCAGATCTAACAACTTTTATGACCTTTCCCAACTGTTTCTCGACTTCGGTCCGAAAAATCTTAAACTTGTCAAGAGACTCAAACTTTTCTTTAATTAAGTACAGATAACTATATCGAGAATGAAATAAAAATTTCTACACAAGATTGCCGTATAGGGTCCACTTATGTCAGTATGAATGACCTCCAATGGGTCAGAACTTCGGACTATAGTTTTCTTCCTTATCTTGGTCATTTTATCTCTACAACAGTCTACGCATATCTCTAGGTCATTTTTAAGAGCAGACATGATGTTAGTCTTTATCAGCCTTTCTACTCTATCCTTAGAGATATGATCAAGCTGTTTATGCCACAATGCATAAGACTGTTTCTTAGGTAGTGGTATCTTGGAAGCAATATTTTTAGCCGTATAAGCGACGTATATGTCATTGGGAGATAAACACAATCTATACAATCCATTGGAAATATTACAACACCCAACCTTATTTGAATTAAGAAACAAAGAAATAACATTGTTCTTGATTTCAAAAGAGTAGCCATACATGTCCAAACACGATACGAAAACTAAGTTCGGTCTAAAAGAAGGTACATAAAAAGTGTCTTTCAATATTAATATAAAACAAGAGTCTAGAATCAATATAACATCTCCCACAAACACAACATCGGCTTTCTCGTTGTTTCCCATGGTGAGTCTTGACTCGTCCTGATTTGGCTTTCTTCGATTTATGAATCCCTATATGGTAAACGCAACATGATTAGTTGCACCACTATTGAGCCACCAAGAACTGGATGGTGCTTCTGATAGGTTGAATTCACAAACAAGTGCCAAAGAATCATTACCTGTAGGCTCACGTTTGGACAATCAAGCTTTGAACTTTTCACAGTCCTTCTTTACATGACCTTTCTTCTTACAAAAGAAGCAGCTATCACCATTCCTTTTGAAGGATATTTTCTTTGGACCCATAGTGTCAGATTGACCGGTAGTGTCATGAGTGCCTTTATGAGTACGAGTTATAGACTTCTTATCCTTCATTTTGTGGGAATCAGAAACATATAAAGCTAGATGCCCTTTTTCTTTCTCAAGTTTCTCTTCCTCTGACATCACCTTTGCTATCAAGTCATTAATTGACCAAGTCTCATCTTGGGAATTGTAATTTGTCTTTATAATCCTAAAATCAGGTGGAAGGGTATTCAGGGCTTGATGCACAATATAAGTATTAGGAATGGAAATATTAAGAGCTTGAAGCTTCATCTTTAGGTCTACCATCCTAAGAACATAATCTCTAACCCTAGCAGTACCATCATACTTCATATTGAAGAGTTTTTGAAGAAGTGTACCAACCTCAGCATTAGATGAAATGCAGTTTCTAGCCTCTAAGACTACCATCATTTCCTTAACAGTACAGTCAGCTGGCAAACCACTTTTCAAGTGTTCTTGAATAGATTCAATAAGCAAATTCGATGCTCATTTCTTAGGCAGCATAGTCTGTTTTCTCAGCTTCAATACTGATGACTGTAATATCTGTCGACTTATCCTTTGTAAGAGCAACATAAACATCCGCCAGCTCCATTCCAAATAGAAAATCTTTTTTCCATTTCTTAAAGTTCAACCCAGTAAGGACATCAATGGAAATGGAATTACCGTTTATAGAAAAGATGACTGGAAAACAAATAAACAATACAATCAGCATCATGTGAATACTTATCCACAGAGTTACATATATTGTCACATAATCACCTTTGGGCAAAAAATATGACATGCAGTTGTATACTCTCCACATGATAGCGGCCATGAGAACATATTCTAATCTTTCGTGAAATCACCACCTTTGGGTGTATGAACCACTAAGATCAGTAATTTTCCAAGCACATGCTATACATGTATTCCTCCATGAACCAGTACAAGATCACCTCCTTTGGGAGTATTATCATGCAATAGAACAGGAGACATTCCACCATAATATGAGATCGATATTTCTCAAATCCAGTCAAGTGTGCCACTTTGGCGGTCACTACCCAACTGAATCATTGAAAATCTCTCATACCAGAGATATGAACTTTATATATCACATTCACTATATACATGTAATGCTAGACGTAAAGACATGGGTGTATATCTCTGAAATTACATGTCATGTTAATTATATTGTTCAATTCATTGATAGACAATAAATTACACTCTACATAGTCCTTATATGGTGATATACATGTGAGTTACCATATGTATTTCCGAAACCATAGAGAAATACAAGAAAATATGTAAAAATACCCTAAAAATATGCATATATAGGGTTCTATACATATTTTTATATCTGTAAAAGCTTCAAACATATAAAATAAATATACCACAATGTAGAGAATCTTGATACGAGTGCGTCGGTATCAAGAACGTCCAAAATGGAGATCGGATGCGCTCTCACTCGCCGCCGGAAGGTGTGGCGCGTGCGCACGTGTTTAACCGGTCAAATCGGTCGGAGCAGCCGATCCGATCAGTTGACCAGTCCAACCAATCAACGGTCAACGAACCGGTCCGACCGGTTGACTGGTCAGGTGAACAGTCGGGTCGGATAGAAAATCGGGTCGGATTAACAGTCAGGTTGGGTCAACAACCGGGTCGGATCAGGATCCGGGTCAACCCGGATCCGCGTCCTCACTGATGTCATGATGACGTCATTTTGCGGTTACCGGCGGAAAAACGCGCCGGTTTAGCACAGTTGTGCGTGGCTGTCACACGCCGTCGAGCCTACGGTGCGTGTCAGCACGTGAGGGCACCTGCGGCCTCGTCCGGTGACTTGCCGCCCGTTAATCTTCTCGTCTCGACGAGTAGATTCCAAATATGTAATAAAATTTTACATTCAACCGACAAAAAATTTCGAAAATGGGTAAAAACCTCTCGGACATGACGAAAACGGTCATAATCCGCATGTTTCAGTTCTAATCTATGGCAAGCTCTGATACCACATGTTGGCCACGAAAATGACATGCCCAAGATCACCATAATCAGAAACTGAAACACATTAATGGAGAAATTGTCGATTCGCGTACCTAATTTGAAATCCATCAAACTTGATACGGAATTTGCGACGGTTTCCGAATACGAACTCAAGTTCTTCTCCCCTATACCCTTCGTTAGAACATTGGCCTAATGAGATTGCCACTCATGAGAAGAAAGTTCTCTCTAGATCCGTATGTGAGTCAAATTGTGCATCATCAGGTTAGGGGAGGGACTTGAGTGCTATTTATAGAGTTTTCGACCGCAAGCTCTCTCATTACGGGCCAGGCCGTACTCGGCTCATACCAACCAGCCCCATATTAGACTTATTATGAACCCATATATCTTACTTTTATTAGACCAAACTAATTCAGTTAATTTCAATTAATGAAACCCACATTAGGAAATTCTTACTTATGTAGGATGTTACACGGACTGAGTGAGCTTTCTTCTAGTCAAGTAAGAGTTGGGATAGTTGGCTTTGCTTTTGGGGGGAGTTAGTTTGCCCATATAGGAGCTTTTCTTGTCTGAAGAAAGATGTGCTTTAGGTGGAATTAGAGGCTTTTGAGTGCATGTTCATTTAATTGAGTTTCAAGGTTGAGTTTCGGGAGCACTTTGCTAGGCATTGGTGACCTAACGGTGGTCGAGCACGCGCAAAGAGGTCGCAAAATCATATCAACATAAAGAGAGCGAAACAGAGATGAAGAATAGGTGTTTGCGACATCGCTCATGGACCACCACACCAACAACCTCCTACAGACCATGATGATAGTAGTGATAGCCACCATGCCGAGCTATGACATCGCCAGGGGATTGCAACCACCGTGAGGTGTTGGCATCCTCAAGGTTAAGAATGACGACGTCTTACTGATAACGATGGCTACTAGTGGTCAAGCAAGGGTGGACGACAAGGGTAGCATGTCGCCGGAGGTTCAAGTGGCAATGGACAGCAATGGATGAGCACTATAGGAGCTTTAGCTGAGTGGTGGAAAGTTTGAAGATGATTAACAATAAAAGGAGCTCGTGCGTGGAAATAAAAAACACTTAATTTGTTGTACTCTTAGGGATAAGCGATCCTCTTTCGATAATTCGTCTAATCCAAGGACAGCTATCATGTCCTTGGTGCTTCTAAGTCAATATGTGTCGAGAGATTGAGAGTAAGGCAAAGCAAAAGGAACCGCATGGATTAAGAGTAAGGCAAAGCAAAAGAAACTGTATGGATTGAGAATCGCTCGCATTGGCCGAATCTGGGTAATTCCTGAGGGCACCGATCTGGTTCCATAAAATTGGAACCGATGAATTTTGGTCCAATTTCCAGTTCCAGATCTAGAACCACCCACTTGGATTACCCGGATCGGACCGATTTTTTTTAATTTTTTTATTTTTTAAAAATATGGAAAAAAATCCTAATCTATTTCTCATTTCACAAATGAAAGCCCTTCAAGGCTGGAGCGACTACGTCTACTTATGCACATGAGTTAAAAGACAAGAACAAATCAAAATACAACTTTAGTTGCTCATTCCAATCAAATTTTGTCACAAATTGGAAAAATCTGTGTGACACCTACAATATTACACATAACTCACTGATTGTAAAAACACATTGATTATCAAAAACATATTCAATTTCATCTTGAGCATTAACGACAAATAAATAAAAAATGAATATGATACCAGTTCCATTGGCCCACCCGGAAATTGAACCAGTTGGTCTGGTCCCGGGGGGCATTGGTCCAATTTTCGATTCCAGAAACGGGAAAACGATCCCTCTGGTTTGGTTTCCAGTTCCTGAGTGAAAACCGATTACCCCTAATTGAGAGAGGTTTTTGGAAGACGTAAGCATACCTTTGGTCTTCACCATGCCTAGCATTTGCCGTGCATTTCAAGATAAGGGCCCAACGTATGGTCTCTTGGTGAGCGTTTCACCTATTTTGGGCGTTAACCAGGTCCAAAGGGCCTAAAATATTGAGCCCATTTATACGAGCTGGTGTAATTTCGGCCACCCCCACCTTTAAGCCTAATAAGCGACCAGACGGTCTCAGCTCCAATTCATGCATATGCATTATGCCTATAGGGATTTCACGATTTCCACATTGATTTGTGCTGTAACTTTGGATGGTACCCTCAATCATGTGCTATAACTTCATGAAAAGAGGTTAGTTAGAAATGTGCATCGAACCGTAGCTTCAACATGTGCTTCGCGAGACTTCTTGCATTAGGTGCGCCGGTGCGCCTCAAAGGACATCGCACATTTAGTGCACCTTGTAGGAAGACTTGTACTCAACAAGTCCTGTAGGACCAGTCGTGGGACATCCTTTATCAATGAGCCCAAAATGGGGGTGGTAGCGGTGCAAAGTTTTGCTCAAAGCTTTCCTACATTGAGAAATCTCTATAGGAGCTCGTTAGTCAAAGGGTTCTCGTTTCGAAACAACAATGATGATGCGCTTGTACGCGGTTTATCCCCTGATTGTTGGATGATTCCACCATTTGTCTATCTCATTTCCATTCGATGCAAGTTCTATTCCCCTAATTACATCCACAAGACCATGACCCTTCCGAGTAAAGCAGGCCTTTTTAACCATCGCCATTTTCTTCATCGATTTTGTGACGACGACGATAGATAGAGATTGTTTCGAGAGTCCCTATCCTACTTGATTGTAATTTTTCTTGGTAATCATTGTTGTACTGAACATCGATAATTAAGTAGTTTCCGACTGGAAAAAGCCTCGATAAAATTCGATAGAACCTAGAAGCAAACGCCCTTTGAAGTAGAAATGTTGAAATTGTGCGTCAATAGACGCCAACCCGTTTGGATCCTTCATCATCTTCACTCGTGTTTGGTGTTAAGCACATCACATCTCCAAAATAAACAAATTACACAACTTTTTTTTTGTCAAACAAAATTTTATTGAATCTAAAAGTACTTCAAACACCAAAACCCACGTTAGGGACATCAATACAAAGTAGATCTCAAAAAGGTTGAGGGGTTGAGATACCCAATTCGAGGGTAGATTTTTTGTTTATAGGCTTTACAAATCCAGTCCGCCATACTATTGAACTCTTTTGTGCAGTGGGCTAGAGAAATGTTCTTGAACTAGCCCATGACCCTGCGAGCTTCCACGATAAGAGCATGAGCTTCCCCATTACCTTGATTTGAGCTGTTAATCATGTGAACTAACGACAGGCAGTCAGATTCAAGACAATATTTTCTTCCTTCTTTGTTTCCAGGAGAGAGAGAGAGAGCAGCAAGCAAGCCTAGGGTTTCGGCTTGACTCACGGATGACGTTGGTACCGTTCTCGCTACTCCATCCACTAGAGCTCCTATCGCATCTCAGACAACAATAGCTACCGCGCTCAAGTTTGATCATTCTATATAAGAGCCGTCGAAATTCGCCTTTAAATGAGAAGACTCTCTCTCTCTCTCTCTCTCTCTCTCTCTCTCTCTCTCTCTCTCTCTCTCTCCCTCCAAGTCCTTTTCCTTTCGTGCACCACGTGTCACTTTAATATCTTTGGCACGCGGGGCCCACACACTAAGGAACACAATCCGATAATGACAACGTCGTCCGCCTGTCACACTATCTGCTAGGTCTCCAGATATTGTAGTGTGTTGCAAACTTATTTCGGGAAAATAACATAAATGATCCATCAACTTTAGTTTGATATTCAATTTGGTGCATGAACTTTTAATTTATTTAATGTAGTCCCTGAACTTTAGCAAAATGTGAGATATCGTCCCTAAATTTTTAATTTATTCAAAGTGGTCAATAAACTTTAGCCCAATATACAATGTCATCCCTGGACTTTCGGTACATGTTCAATTTAGTCCCTAGATTATATGAAAATGTTCAATGTTATTCTTTTTCTTAAATTAATGAAAGGAGAACATCGAATATTTTCATATAGTTTATGAACTACAATAAACACATACCAAAAGTCTAGGGATGACATTGAACAAATTAACAATTTAGGGATCATTGATTACTAGGCTAAAGTTAAGAAGGACCAGATCAAATAAATTAAAAATTCATGGATTATATTGCACATTGGGCCAAAGTCTAAAAACAATATGTGCCATTATCCTTTTATGTAACACACCCTATTCCACATCAGCAAAAATCTCTCTCTGTCCACCAACTATGTTTGGTTGACTGCTTTGACTCGACTCTGTCCAAATTAGTTAAATTGAACTATACTAATTTGGGAAAGGCATCATTTTTATTAGTTTTTCCATCATTGATTTGTACTTTGAGGACATCTTATTTGTACTTCATTGTGTAGGAAGTCTTGTATTTGATGCTCCCCGTACGACGTCTTATATTTGATGTTTGAGCTCCATCGGAGCACATCCTTCATAAATGAGGGGGTGGCAGTAGTATAGAGTTTTGTCTGAAGCTTTCCTACATCGAAAAATGCCTGTAGGATCTTGTTAGTCGAAAGATTCTTGATTTTTAAGCAACAATGATAATGTGTTTGTACTTAGATAATCCCTTGATTGTCAAGTAATTTCCCCATTATCTACCTCATTTCCTATGATACGAGTTCCATCTGCCTAATTAGATCCACAACATTGCGAAGCTCCCAAGTAAAGTGGGTCTGTTTCATCATTGCCATTTTCTGCACCATTGTTGTGATGATGATGATAGATTGAGATTTTTACGAGACTCCCTCTTTCCAACTTAATTATAATTTTGCTTGGTCATTCTTATGCTGAACATCAGTAATTAATTAGTTTCTGACCGGAAAAAAACCTTAATAATTATATGTGTCCTAATAGCATATCCTATGTTAGGAGTGCCACAAAAATATGATGCCTTTAGTAAGAAAGATCACCAAGAGACAATGTAAGTTCGTGTCCGTCAATATATCCAATTAGGCCTATCTTCAATAAAAAAAACTTAAACCAATGGGTTATGAGATATATATATATATATATATATATATATAATTGTGTAATATATATATATATAATTGTTTTACACTACACCAATTGTCCTCTAATATGAAACTTTTCTTTGCAATTTTCTAGTCTCTGCGTTGATCACATGATTCCTTCGTTGAGATATGCACTGAGCACTGATACATATTGACATTGAGCGTGAGCCACCAATCAACCATCAACTCTGATACCATTTGTTGATTACCTAATAGAGGTCAGATACCTTCACCATGTGATATCGAAGTCGATACATTTAGATTGCTAAAAGGGAGCCAAAGTCCGAGCTCTTTAACATATTTAATTAGATCCAACTTCACTCAAAAGCCTAAGTTAATGAGTTATAATCTAATCATGATATATCAACTGCTCCACACCACGCTAATTCTCTGATGTAGGATTTTTCTAACATGTGCATCTCAATAATTTCTTCCTCACGTAAAAGCTTGGTTTTAGGGCTACTCTCCCTTAATTTGTGTATATTTTTGCACAAAAATATCTCAATTTGAACTCCATTTAAAAAAAATCTCCATTTTGTTGTTGAGGACCGCAATAACGACAATGTCCACCTTCATAATTGAATTGTTTCTCCATACCAAATCGTAAATGCTGCCATCAGGACTGTGTTGCTACGTCACAATGAGTACCTTCACCCCAAGTCCCTTTCGCCATACCGAATCAATGAAGGTTGTTTAAAAAACCGTGTTGGTTACAAGATTCATTCCTCGAGATACTCATCAAACAGCGATGCACATCGGGAGCGGGCCACGATCAGCCATCGGCTCCAATACCATTTGCTGGAAGCGCGCAAGCAAAGATCCAAGACCTTCGGCCGGAGAGATCGCCTATAGGGCCGCCCGAGTCCAAGCACGTCAGCATATCCGGTCAGAAGCCTATGAACGAAGTCGAGTCCGACTGCATATATATTGACGGGTTTGAACTTTGGCCCCATCTTAACGATCCCATCTGAAGAAGGTATCGGGCTTCCGCTATGCATCGTTCCATCATCTTCATCCGCGCTTTTGTGTGGAGCTCATCAGATCTCCAAAGTGAGAGAAGATATGGGCTATCTGTCCGAGGCTTCTGAGCTGGGCCTTGCGAATGTGGCCCAACACAACGACAACTTCTCTGCTGGTTGCTTCGCATGAGGGGAAAGATAACGCCACCGTGGTGGGCTCCCCTCCCCCTCTAATATCTCCGGCGGGCGGGGCCCACGCGCTGAGGAACACGATCCGATTGAAACGACGCCGTCGGCCGCCACGCTGTCGGCAAGATTCCCGCTCTTCTTATAATATTGGCAAAATCAACTCTCTCTCTCTCTCTTTTTCGATAAATAACGGCGCACCCGATTCCACGCCGCCAAAAATCTCTCCCTTCTCTATATCCCACCAACTATTTTTGGCTGACTAATCACATTACCGATTTAGAGAATAAGGTTACGTCGCGTTAGTTTCGCGAGGAATAAATAATTTTCTAAAAAAAATACTTTTTAAAGAGTTATCACTATTATCTCTTCCAGAAATGTTTGGTTTAGAGATAAATTATTATCGATAATTAGGTTGTGTTCGTTTGATTAGTCGAAAACATTTTCCGGATTTTCCGGTGTCCGGGGGCGGAAAACATTTTCCCCCGAAAAACATTTTCCCCTCAATGAGGGAAAACATGACTAAATTGGCGGAAAATGATTTCCGCTTCTGAAAAGCGGAAATCATTTTCCGCCAAACTCCTCCTTCCCCCCTCCGGTTGCTGCCGCTGCCCCCTGGATGTTGGTCACCGTTGCCGGTAGCCGATCGCCGCCGCCGCCGCCCCCGTCGACCGCCACCGGTCGCCCACCAACGGTCGCCCGCCGCCGTCGCCGGCCGACGGCAAAAAATATTTTTCGAAACTTTTTCATATTGATCATTCTATGTAAGAGCCGTTGAAATTCGCCTTTAAATGAGAAGACTCTCTCTCTCTCTCTCTCTCTCTCCAAGTCCTTTTCCTTTCGTGCACCACGTGTCACTTTAATATCTTTGGCACGCGGGGCCCACACACTAAGGAACACAATCCGATAATGACAACGTCGTCTGCCTGTCACACTATTTGCTAGGTCTCCGGATATTTCCCCCGAAAAATATTTTCCCCTCAATGAGGGAAAACATGACTAAATTGGCGGAAAATGATTTCCGCTTCTGAAAAGCGAAAATCATTTTCCACCAAACTCCTCCTTCCCCCTCCAGTTGCTGCCGTTGCCCCCCTGGATGTTGGTCACCGTTGCCGGTAGCCGGTCGCCGCCGCTGGTCGCCCGCCGCCGTGCGAAAAATATTTTTCGAAACTTTTTCATATTGATCGTCGAACATCAGAAAATTATGTTCCGGGCAAATATTTTCGAGGAAAATGACTTCCGGAAAAACATTTTCAAAAAACACAATATTTTCCGCCAAACGAACGGAGCCTTAATCCAACAGTCCGCCGATTGTCCATTTTTGGCATATTGCAAGCTTCTGGGGCCTGTCGCCTCTTATTTCATGGTATACATATAAAGTCTTGTCGGGCACCTGTCTTTGGAGCAAGATTTTTTTTTGACTAACAACTCGATGGGAGACTTTGCTTATAGCACCTATACCTCGAAAAGAAGAGTCGAGATAGCTCAAAGAAGAAGAAAGGAAAGAGGCAACCGTAAGAGTTTACTTACTCCCCCAAAAAGATCAAATTTTAGTTTCTCCTAAATATTCCTGCGAATGAAGATATATTTACCTTAAACACATAAGGCTCTCGCCATAAGTATTCTGGGATATAATCGATTATTTTCAGATGGTCAATTTAAAAAAAAAAAAAGCACTATTTTTACCCGAGTGACAATTCTGGTCCGAACTTACGGAAAGTTTGTGATTTTTTACGAGACAACAGAAAGTTCGGATCAAAATTGTTACTCAAAGTAAAATTCATGCATTTTTTTTAATCAGGCCCACTTTTAGGGTAATTTTTTTAAATTATTTATTTTTCGCAAAATAAACAAAATCTTCAATACATGGATTTCGTGCCAGCGGACGACGGGGAACGCGTACGATGCGGCGTCGTCTTCGTCCGGTTCGATCCGTAGCGGGACGTTAAATAATTGGGAACCCGATCCTCCCATCGCCGCGGGGCCCGCTCTCCCGATCATGAATTCCCCCCACCCCAATTAGCAAAAGGCCGATGATTGGACCCGCTTCACTGTCGATTTTGATTCCGCTTGGGGAAACGAAGAAAGGGTTTCCGAGAAGTCCGAGATTTGCGCCGGCTTTGGTGGGTCAGATTTCCTTCGGACGCCACCCATCTCCGGCGCGAAAGAGGACCGAAAAAAAAAAAAGAGAAGAAGGAAGAGAAAAAAAAGAATTTCCCCGGACCGCTTTATCGATCCGATGGTTTTCTCGAATTAAGGATGGATCGGGTCGCTTGTGAGAATATCTTCCTTGTATTACTTTTCCCTTCGATTTTCGTAGCTAGGCTCTACCCTAGCACAACCCCAGCTGCCTAGACGTGTCGATAAAATCTATACGTGCGTACATTTTGCTCTCGTGAGGATATCTCGTGTTCTGAGTCAAGCATAGCCTTATATCCCTCCTTTTTCCGGCTTATTTCCTTCCCCGACTCGAAACATGCGTCACTCCCGACAGAAATTTACACCCTCTCCAATCTCCCAACGCATGAAATTGAGCTCCAACATGGCAAAATGTAGTGTCATAAAACTACAATTCCTTTGCCAATGCACATTATGCATGGTGGCGAGGGGTGAGCAGTTTCCGTTCCGATCAGGTCCCATCCAAGAATTGAGAATCGGACCGGTTCTCAGTTTCTAGGATTGAGGACCGGACCACACCATCGGTCTGGTTCGGTTTTAATAGAATCAATCACTTATTAGAACTAATTCAAAGTTTTTTTTTTTAATTCAAAGTTAATGTTTAGTTGTGCAAGAAAAAGGTAAAAGAAACGAGGGACCTGCATATGCTACTCCATGTTTACAGATGACATATTTGTACTTTGAAATGGAGGAGTAAAAGACGAAAATCAAATTCTACAGTAAGAGCAAGAGAAAGACGTTCAACTTTATTCAACCAACAATCGCTGTAGCTAGACCACAGTGTGTTGTTCCAGATGCCAGTTTCTAGCATGAAAATGGAAAAGGCCAAAATAAGAATAGTGGGAAGTACATTGCAACCTCTATTTTGGACATTCGACACCTTTGATTGGACCAAAGTGGTGAAGAAAAATCTTCCTTACAGTTCTTTCCTGATGAGTGACGATACACAATACAATAACAAGGGGGGTCATCCTCGTAACAAACGGAGCAAAAGAAACAAAACAACACTCATATATAAGATAAAGCATTTACAAACTTGATCGGCACAAGTACTTCCATCACTGTAGCATAGGTTTAAACCGGTTTTCAAGAACTACATAAATTTAAAAGTCTACTCTCCTTCAAATATATATATTTATCAGTTCGGTCCGGTCGGTCTGGTTCTCACCTTAAAACCGGGAACCGGATCACTCGAAAATCGGTTTCATTTTTAGAAATCGGGAACCAGACCGATACTCCCGAGAACCGGACCAAATCAGCCCGGCTGATCTGATCCGGTCCGATCTCGATTCGAGCGGTCCATCATGCTCACCCCTAACAGTGGCGACAAAACAAACCGATGCTCGGATCCCACCGATCCAGCACGATCATAACGCTCTGGCCGACATGTTACGATGGCGACGCGACAGCGGTTATCGCCAAGTGCCAACGGAGACTTCCATCAATCTAAATCCAAAATTTTAATTTTTTTTCCCTTTTTTTTAATATTTCTTCACGACGTAAAAAAAAAAGAGAGGCCGAATTGAAGGATCAAGAGCGGGCCCCATGGATCGGGTCAACGGCCGCGATTTAACCAATGCGGCCCCGCCCTCCCCTCGTAGTCTGTCGGCAGAACCGCGTCCCGACACGTGTCGCGCAGAGGGGGCAAAAGTTTTTGGCGGGTTGCGCCACGTCCCCCACGGTTTGACGGTTAGCTTTTCGTGTTGGCCCCCCCCCCCCCGCGGGAGCGACGGCCAAGCCCACGCGCGAGGGCTGGGTGGCGGAGCGGTACGCGCCGTGGGAGGGGGGCCGCGTCGCCGGTTATATCCGGATTGGGGGCGACCGCGCGGTGGGAGGGGCGAGTACCGGGGTGGAGCAGATGCGCGCGCGCGCGTTGCGAAAAAGGAGGAGTGAATGCCGAGCGGAGTGATGGGGAAGCTTTTGGATAGGATCATGCTGTGATGAGAGCGACCGGGGAAAATGACGAAATTGGACTTTGGGTTACCTTGGTAATTCAAGTCCTATCCCATTTTTCATTTTAATTTCGAGAGGCCCGTGTTGAAATGGGCAAAAGCTACCGAAAGCCTTTCGAAATTTACACTTGCGTGACGCGTTTACCCTTTCCTATCGAAGTTAAAAACATAACGGAACCTGACGGAGGAGGATAAATGTGTTGTATAGGTACAAATTTGAGATTTTTTATGTCACAATAAAAAGTTTAGAATAAATGTATCATAGTTGGTATAATTTGGGGTTTTTGATGTCACGGAAAAAAATTTTGTGTTAGTGTGTCACGGTGAGTATAATTTAAGGTTCTTTCTTTTCTTTACCGTAACCATTGCTAAAACTGAGGACGCCCACAGGTTCCGACGGACGGATTTGGCCACCAACGAACGAATGGCTTCCTAAGAAAGAGACGAGCTCCATTGTCGCCACATTCGTTGAATCAATGACGGTGAACGGCGCGGAGAGGCAATGAACTTCCTCCATCTATTTCATCACAAGTTGAATGTTTGTTGGAGAGAGATGGAGAGAGAGAGAAGATGGATTCGGGCCATTCAAGACACTGAAAATGACTTTAATTTTGCCCCAATTCCTAAAGGGTTAAAGGTTTGAAGAAGCACCAATGGAGATGAATATTTCATAGGGTTTATTTTAAATTGATGTCTTGTTACATTTTTCGACAACATAAATGACCGATGACAGTCAAGTGAACGGTTTTAAACCAATGCGACACCGAAATAATTAAAAGCAAGTTATGATATTTAAGTGGGTGCCATACGAAAGTTATGTTATTTGTGAGGCCATTTTCCTTATTTTAGGAGTTGTAAGTGAGAACTCTCAAATTCTAGCATTTGAAAATTTTATCGCCTTTATAATTATTAGGAAAAACTTCATAAACCCTCAGCACTTTTGATTCCTATACTGATTTGGATCCTCAATTTATGAAACCTACGGATTGCATTTTTAGACAAACCCCCAACTATAAAAAAAGACCAAATCACCTCGCGTCGAGGTTGGGATACCACGCTGCCTTCGACTTTCGAGCTCCTTTGCAGCGAAGCACGACACATCCAAATCCCGAAGCTCGGCCTCCATATCCGGAAGGTTTTTGAACCGCCAACGAGAAAACGGCGGGGGCGGCTTGGGGAATGGCCTCGGGGGCGACGCCAGAGATCGAGAGGAGAAGCGACCGACCTCACGGGTTTAGTTTTCGCGAACGGGCGGGACCGGGCCGAGCTTCCACGGCGAGCGAGCTCGCAAATGATGGGGGGGGGGGAGGGAGAAATTTCAGGAATTCATTAATAGAACGACGTTAAATTCAATTCGAAGTTTCGACCCCCCAAAAAAACGAAAGGCAACGTGTGAACGCAAGTTCCAAATGGCGAGAGAGAGAGAGAGAGAGGGGGGCATTTAAAAAAAAATGTTTTTAATTCTCGAATTGTGGTGATTAGCACGATTTATTATTTGTGGCCATAATGATGTCTGTCGGGTGAGAAGTACAGATCCGTTACCTCCGCGTGAGGACCGCGGGGGATCGGATTGGCCCGCACGGACACGAACCCCCCCACGACTTCCTAGGGAAGCGGGTCAAACCAAAAGCAAAACCAAAGCAAGAAAGCAAAGCGAGAGCGAGGGTGGGGGGCCACGGAGGGGCATTTCCGTCATTTCAGGCCCTCACCAACGGTCATGTGCAGCTCTCTCTCGCTCGCCACCCGCAACGAAAGAACGAAACGAATCCAAAGAAGAAGAAGAGGATCAGAGAGAGAGAGTGCAAGCAAGCACGAGTGCAAAGAGCGAAGAGCAAGGTCGGCCCACGGCCAGCTCACTACACTCATCAACCAGCTTTCTCTCTCTAACCCCAGCAAGCTTCCCCCCTCCCTCTCTCTCTCTCTCTCTCTCTCTCCCTCTCGCTCTCTCTTTCCGTCGACATCTTTGCGTTATAATAACTCCACCACCCCACCATAACCACCACCGCCTCTCCTTCCCAAACGGGTTGCTCATCTGCCTCCCCGTCTCCCTGCCCGACATCTTTCCCTCTTGAACCCACTTCTCGCATTCCGCAACAAACGCGCCCACCTCCGTCCCCTCCTTGTCCGACGCCGCGACACGCTTTGAGAGCGAGAGCGCTTTGGGCTTGCTTCGCTTGGTGGTGACCGCGAGGAGGAAGAGGTAGGCAACTGCAGCAGCAGGAGGCGGCGGAGGAGGAGGCCGACGATCCGGATGGATTTCAGCTCGTTCCTGACGTCCCTCATCACGTCCTTCGCGATCTTCGTCGCCCTCGTGGCCGTCTTCGCCTGGCTCTCCCGGCGCCCCGGCAACAGGGTCATCTACTACCCCAACCGCCTCCTCAAGGGCGTGGACCCCCTCGACGGCGGCGCCTCCCGCGCCTCCCGTGGCGCCTTCGCCTGGATCCACGAGGCCCTCGCCTCCTCCGAGCAGGACGTCATCGCCGCGTCCGGCGTCGACACCGCCGTCTACTTCGTCTTCCTCAGCACCGGTCCGTGCCCCTCTCTCCTTGGTCGTCCGTTCCTTTCTCGCTCGCTTTTGTTTTTCTTTTTTTTTTTATTTGGGGTGCTCGTGGTGTGATCTTTCCGTTCGTGGAGAACTTGTTGAGGGAAGAAGGGGGCGTGCGGGTGGAGATGGGGTACTGATCTTTTCGCCTGAGGCGACTGGGTCCGTCGTTGTTTATGAATTAGTTGAACCTCGGCGTTTTCGTGCGTCTTTTGCAATTGGAGTGGGAGCTGTGGACTGTGCTTTCAGGATACGATGCCTTCTTTTCGTGTTTTCTGGTGTTTCGCAGGTGAATAGGTTGTTTCGGCTTTTGTTGGTTAACCTCCTTCCTTTTATGGGGTGTTGGTTTGGTTTGGCTCGTTTATGGTCTGATCTTCGGTCTTTTTCTCGTGAATTTCACGGGTCGATTTCATTGCTAATTCATGGCTTTAGGACAATCCATTTCAAGTGCTACATTAACGCTTTTAGCAGCATTTCACTTTCATGCCATGACCGGATTCCTTTCCTGCATCACTTGATTAAGTGCACACCTTGTGCAGTAAGATGCTAGATTCACGTAGACCACAATACGAAAATAGGTCTTATTCGGGATCGTGTGGGGATTTTGAGTTTCTAGGTGTAATATATTTATCCTTTTGCTCAAGCATATAGCCTTCAGCGCCTGTATTTTGTGCTGCTGCATTGTCTAGCCGATTGTCCTCGCTCCTTATTGTGTCGAGATTAGTGAACCCGCACGTGTATTTGAAATATATACCTACATTTGCTATGTAAGTAGGGCTGGTGATACCAAACCGCTTGCACTACCAGTTGTTCATGATCGGAATATTTGACAACCAGGCACTCACCACAGCTGCAATTTGCTGTTGCAGGAAGTTAACTATAATCGGATTTCCATGAGCATTCATATGTTTATAACCTATCAAATAGGTTTCTGACCCCCAAAAAAAAGAAAAAAAGGTTAGGCTTTGTGACCTGGGGGGAGGTAAAGAAAGAGAAGTAGCATCTTCTGTGCATTTCCAAAGAATTTTACCTGTGTAATCCTACTAATTTGGAAAGTAATGGTCATGTATTCATTGTGCTTTTGGCATTCCCAGTTACACAAAAGTTCCACATACTAGCAGGCAATCTATTTATATCTGTCGTCAGCTATCAATAATTACAGGCGATTAACAATCTCGATACAAATGAGGGTGGGACTTAGAAGGAAGCCTAAACTTGCCATTTTTCTGTTTTCTTTTGCTTCTCGTTTGCATATTCTCTACAGTCGCTCGATTTATGGCATCTGTATTGGTACCAGGCTCCCCTGGATGGTTAGAACTCTGTTGTGGATGTTTGAGAATCCATACTTATGGAAGCTTTTGCTTTAGTTTTTCTTGTGTTGTTATCAATGAACACTTGTGCTTGTATATTTGAAACACTCCTCCATGCGTGGAAGTGACAAACTCTGAAGACTTTTCCTCCTTTTACTCTGTGACAGTGTTGGGAATATTAGCTTTATCCGGCATTGTGCTGCTACCGGTTCTTCTACCTGTTGCTGCCACTGACAATAGTCCAAACAAATCTTTAAACACAACCAGCAATGGGACATTCAGTGATCTTGACAAATTGTCAATGGGAAATGTGGAAGTAAGTTTTAGAACTCTCGTACAAGGAATTTTATAGAGAAAATTAGTACTGAATCTCTAAGTCAGATCCTTTTTGTATGTACAGGAGAAAAGTTCAAGGTTGTGGGCATTCCTGATAGCTACTTACTGGCTCTCAATCGTTGCATACTACCTGTTATGGAAGGCATACAAACACGTTTCTGCTTTGAGAGCAGCTGCTTTAATGTCTCCCGAAGTGAGAGCAGAGCAATTTGCTGTCCTTGTGAGAGACATACCTCCCGCCCCAGAAGGTCAATCTAGGAAGGAACAAGTGGACTCATATTTCAAGTCTATTTATCCCGATACATTTTACAGGTCGATGATAGTGACTAATAATGAAGAGGTATGGTTTTATAACGTTTCTTTTTAGAATATTCAATTTGTTCCTCAGTTGTTGCTATGCTAAGTCTTGCTCTAAGCCTTGCTCTAAGTACTGCAAACTTTGTCCTTTTTATGACTAATATCTACGTTTATGTGAGTATATATTGCAACTATTTTGAGTATCCGGTTGATAATTAGAATACACAGAAGTGAAAGCATATCATAAATAAAATTGTGTGGTTCCTGATGGTTAGTCTTTTAATGATTTCTCCACTACAGTGGCCGTGCAGCTTGTGCTATTTATTATGGTACTGGTTAGGAGGCTGACCTGGATTTGGACCATTTTCATAATTGATTCTATTTGAGGAGGATTATGAATTATTGTAGGGCTGGATGAGTAATTATGTACTATTGTGGGGATGGATGAGTAATGAAGCCCTTTGATATGTAGAGGTTCTCAATGAAAGACCCAAGTAAAAGTGACATTCCAGTTCGTTGGGCAGTTTTCAGTGGTAGTGCGATATGAAGTCACAAAACAAGGAAGTGCATTTATGTGGTTTGTCATGTGGTCGAAGTAGATGACACTGCTATTAATGAACCAAAATACGATCGTCACAGACAGACAGGACAGACAGGCCCCACTTGACACAAATAGTTGAGGTAATGACTTCATTATATACGTATCGAAAACAATCATGGTTGACCCTTACCACTATACAGTTGCTCTCTTGGCAATGGACTGTGCAAATCCAGCATACGGCCTGGGAAGGAAACAGTTGTGCCGACTGGTTAGCCAACAATGCTTTTGATCAGGCCCATAGTTTTGAGTTTTAATTCTAGGCCCCCTCCCGGACTGGATTTATTAAAGGACAAACTAGGTGTTTTTTAGTACCAAGAGAGCTGTCGTGCTGTAGTTTACTCCCCTGTTCACCTAAAAAAAAGCAGTTATGGTTTATGAACTTCTTAACTGTGCCACCACAGCAACCCCGTATTGTTCATAGAGGCATTCTTACATGTATGCCCAGAAATACTCGGACGGATAAAGAGATGTTGTATACTTGGAGTTCTTCGCATGAAAATTTTGGTTATATATTGTGACAGAGAATGTAGTCATAGTGGAAATACTTGTTCTTGTTTCTTTTGATTTCCATCCATTGAGAGACCTTTCCTTGTTATATGTTATCATGTAGGCTAACAAACTCTACGAAGAGTTGGAGGGGTGCAAGAAGAAGCTTGTACGCGCTGAAACAATATATGCAGAATCGAAGACAACAGGCAAACCAGAAGGAACAAGACCCACAAACAAAACCGGCTTCCTAGGTCTTATTGGTACGAAGGTGGACAGTATAGAATACTACAGTGAGAAGATCAGTGAACTGACTCCAAAGCTTGAAGCTGAGCAGAAAGCCACCTTGAGAGATAAACAGCAAGCAGCAGCTCTGGTCTTCTTTACTAGCAGGGTGACCGCGGCCTCTGCAGCACAGAGCCTGCACGCCACAATGCTTGACACCTGGAATGTGATGGATGCACCCGAACCCCGCCAAGTCATATGGACTAATCTTACGATTAAGTTTTTCGAGCGACAAATACGGCAGTACATTATCTACATTATAGTGGCTCTGATCATTTTCTTCTTCATGATTCCCATCACGTTTGTTTCCGCCTTTACGACTCTGCAAAATCTGAAGAAATATCTCCCATTTATGAAGCCGATTGTGAAGATTGCAGCAATCAGAACTGTGTTGGAAGCTTATCTCCCTCAGATTGCGCTCATCGTGTTTCTGGCTTTGTTGCCCAAGTTGCTGTTGTTTCTGTCAAAGCTAGAGGGGATTCCTTCCCAGAGCCATATAGAACGTGCTGCCTCTGGAAAATACTTCTACTTCACGGTCTTGAATGTGTTTATTGGTGTTACTGTGGGTGGAACCTTGTTCGCTACATTCAAGACTATTGAGAAAAAACCCGACTCTCTCGCCACAGTACTGGCGGCCAGTCTTCCTGGAAATGCAACATTTTTCCTCACTTTTGTTGCTCTGAAGTAAGATATTTTTGTTCCTCCTCAGTCCTCTATTAACTTCTAACTTGTTGAGTGACGGATTCTGATTCTTTCTTGATGCAAAAGGGAACAAAAAGAAAAAAAAAACAATTGGATTTGCTTCCCTACTCATTAGGGCAGTTTGTTATTCTCATAATTATACTTTCTATGTTCCTTAAAATAGATTCCAGTTTCATATGGCCATCATTTAATTAGTATGGTTACGTTTCACTTCACAGTTGCTGCATGGACTTTTTTCCTCTGCTTTATTGGTATAGTGATGGTGCTAATGCCTGAATTTGGTTAATGGCTGTCAGGTTCTTTGTTGGCTACGGTCTCGAGCTTTCTCGGATTGTTCCTCTGATTATTTTTCACTTGAAGAAGAAATACCTCTGCAAGACTGAAGCTGAAATCAAAGAAGCATGGTATCCCGGAGATCTTGGATATGCGACTAGAGTTCCCGGTGACATGCTGATCGTCACGATTACCCTCTGCTATTCTATCATTGCTCCTCTGATCATCCCATTTGGCGTTGTATACTTCGGATTAGGATGGCTTATTCTTCGAAATCAGGTTGAGTGCAAGTTTTCTGGGCTAACTCCACGTTGTACTTAGTTTTGACTAAAGCTTTTGCACATCTTTGCCTCTTCTAGAGCATTCCCTTCATTCATATGATTGTTTTGGTCGACAGGCACTCAAGGTTTATGTTCCATCCTATGAGAGTTACGGAAGAATGTGGCCGCACATGCATATGCGAATCCTAGCTGCTCTTCTCCTATACCAGCTGACTATGCTTGGCTACTTTGGGGCGAAGAAATTCTACTATGCGCCTTTCCTGGTTCCGCTGATCATCTCTACCCTTATCTTTGCCTACGTGTGCAACCAGAAGTTCTATCGCTTCTTCAGCAACCCGGCGCTGGAAGTCGCCTCGCACCAGCTGAAGGAGACGCCGCACATGGAGCGCATCTTCCGAACGTACGTCCTTCCCAGCTTGTGCTCAGAGAAGGTCGAAGACGACCAGTTCGAGGATGCTCTGTCTCAAGTTTCGAGGGCGGGGTCGTTCGCTTGATGTAAATATCAGTATATTTCCTTCCCACTTTCTTTCTCGTGTCTATCAAAGCAGGCAAACTTGTAGGTAGTTACACCAGATTTGTTCAGTGTGTGATAGGAAGTGTTTCTGTTTCCGTTTCTGTTTCCGTTTCACCTGTGTAGTTTTTAGTGTAATTTTGTGCATCTATTGTGAAAGTGTTATATGTTCAGGAAAATATAAGAGTGTGCTTGTTGGTCAAATCTTCTCTTTCTGCTTAATTACTTTAACTAATCGCGTTTAATCATGGGGTGGAAAGTGTTCAAATCTTCTCTTTCCGCTTAAACTCTTGATTTGTGGCTACGATGCAAAGAAGACGGTCGTAGAAATCACATCATTTAATTTAACTAAAATGACTTTTGTTAACAACTAATTTCCCAACACTAATTAAGGGGGAAACGAGGGAAAAAAAAACAATTTAGCTAGATACTTAGAGAATTGACATCTCGGACATCACATGAAAACAGCCTACTCTAAATTTCAAAGATTTTACATTTCTAAATCATACTTAATGCTCCTTAAGAAGTACCCTTTTAACATGTTTTTCTACTATAATGCAGAGAGTGGCATTGTAAATTATAATTTCTCCCTCTCGTGCAGGAAAGGAGGCTGTGACATAATATAACAGGGAATGACGCCAAGAGTGTCATATTTTTCGTGTACGGTGTTCATTTTGATTCCATAACAATTTCAATCGATCATTTGAGTGTGACAACTTTTAAAAAATGTTCGCCACTGTTGACACCTAAATTTTGCGCAAATCATTTAGGGTTTTATCGCATAAAAATTAGGGTTTAATTTTTAACCCCTAAACCAAAAATATTTTCATTAAAAATGCATGGCATATAGTTATTAGGTGCATTAGAACATATTTTCCATGTGCATTTTCAAAATTGATTTAAAAAAAATTAATTAAAAATTAATTAATTAATTAAAAAAAAAAGAGAAAGGCCAGCGTTGAATCAGTCAACGCTGGCTCACTTCTCTACCCCCTTTTTGCGTGAAAAAAGAAAAGGAAGAGGACGCAGCAGTCGAGGGAGGAGAGAGAGAAAGAGAGTTCCGAGACAGAGAGGGGGAGTGGGTGAAGGAGGAGATCGGGGAGAGAAAGCGAGGGAGACGAGAGCGAGAGAGTCGACGAGATCAGAGGGAGAGCGAGAGAGAGACCCACAAAAACGAGAGGGGGACGAAAGAAGAGAGCGAGACCAGAGAGAGACAGAGCGGGAGAGAGAGAGAGAGAGAGAGCGAGAGAGAGACAGAGCGAGAGAGAGGGTGAAAGGTTCTTCGCCGGCGACCACCGCGCTCAAGCCGCGGCTGAAGAAAATCTGTCAAGGTAGGTCCCGGTCCCCGGGATTCGAAGGGTTTCGTTCTTTTTTGGTTGCTTTGTTTGAACTGTGGTAGGGTTCCCGAGGACCCGGTCTCGGAAGCGTGCGAGGCAACCGGACATAGTCCGATCCGGGCTTGCCCTTGTTCGCCGCGACCTGACTGGAAAGGGAGGACCGCAAACGGCCGCCACCGTTCCTCTGTTTTGTTTCCGCGTGTGTTGTTGCCGGGCTCACTGGCCGGAGCTCGCGGCCGTCCGGCTCGCGCGAGTACCGGCCAGTGACGCCCCGGGGTCAATCCTGTCTATTTGCGCTTTGTCGGGCGTGAGTCTCAGCCGTGTTCAAGGCTCGATCGAGTCTGAAATCTGCCATTTTCATCGCGCGCATTAGTTGTTCGACGTTTTGCCCGAGTTAGTTTTCCTGGGTTCGTCTCTGTTTGGGTGTTCGGGCGCACTCTTCGGGGGGTGCCGGATGGGTCCGGCCTACTGCCGGTAGCCGCGGCGGTCAGGCGTGACCGGTGGAGGAGGTGACTGGCCGGTCCCTTGTCGGGACCCGGCCGATTCGTGGCTGTCCACCCCCCTCGCCGGAGGCTCGGACAGCCTCGATCGTCGCCGGTCACCAAGGCGACGCTCGCCGCCCCTCGTCGGGACGGCGGGTCGGGCTGGGGTGCGTCGCTCGCGGAGGCCGACGCTCGGAGGAGGCTCGCCGCGGCTGCTCGGCCGGCCAAGGCGGAGCCCTCGGGCGCTAGGGTTTGCGCGCGTCGGGTCGGAGGCCACGACCCGGGTCGGGTTCTCGGTTCGCGGGTCTAGCCGGTTTCGGGCCTCTCGCGATTGGGCCGAAATAGGGTCTTGGGCTGGAGTTTATTTAAAAGAGATTTTTGGGCTGGGCCCTTTTATTAATTTCAAAAAAATTTCCAAAAAATTTAAACCGGGCTCATTGTTGAGCCCGGTCTGTCTGCGGACCCGGGCCGGCGTGCCCGGGTCGGTTTCGGTCCGGGTCGGATATGGAGATCCGACCCGGACCCGGTTTTATATTATTTTAGTATTAATTTTATTTCATTTTGTTTTTTTTTTAAAAACCGAATTTCATTTCATTTTATTTTATTTTATTATTTTTTTTTCGAAAAAAAAAAAGAAAAAAGTCCAAAAATTCCAAAAAAAAATTTCAAAAAAATTCTGAGAAATTTTCAGAAATTTCGAAAAAACATTAAAAAAAATTAAATTAAAGTTAAAAAAATTATTATTATTATTTTTTTAAAAAAAAATTTTTCGAAAAAATCAGAAAATTCATTTGGGTTTTGGAATTGATTGTTCTCGCCCTTTTCGCATGTTTAGTGCTATATTTAATTGCACGTCATCTGGTTCACACACTTTGAATCGCACATTTAATTTAACCTCGCATGTAGTTGATTATGCAGGTTTAGGTTTAGATATTAATTGTCGTTCCCCTTAGTTTAGTTAGGAATGGCATTTTGAGGCTCTCAATTAGCGAGAACACGTTAGGTGGTGAATTGAACAAGATTAGGTACCGAAAGGGCACTAATTAGTCGATTAGTGTAATCAAGTCCCCGTACCCGTTGAATCTCTGGTTCGTAGAAGTGAAGCATTTCTCCCGCGCTTCGCTTAGGTGTCTAATCGACCTACCAGAAACTGATTAGTGGCGACTCCTAGTTGAAATCGATTTGCATGTTAACAACTTAAACTTAAGTCGCGAATTGGTATGGGTTTGGGAGAGCTCGAGCTAGGTTTAACTTAGTAATCCATTAGCCAAACCCCCTCAGGCCGCGGGGTCGTTTCGGGGAGGTCGCGACAGCTACCAATGCCATAAATTTTAATGTCATGACAAATTTTTCGGTGCTCAAGTTATTGGTTATAAAATTATGGTACTAAAATGAACGTTCTGTTAAAGTCATGACATGCATGTGATCAATTGAGATATTATAACATGAAAGTGAGCGCATTTACGAAAGTTACGAAACTTGTGGTATTTTTTTCTCTTAAATGGTCATGTCTCTGTTTACACAAGAGGCAAAGATTATCTAATTTGTCAAAAAAAAGGAAAGTATCTTGGATCTGGATCCATCTATTATTTTTTTATGTTAGACGTTAAGAAAAGGGAGTTTTTCGAAATGATGAACATAGGCGATGAATTTCCAACGACAAGTTAATATAAGAAATCAATTAAAAAAATAACAAAAAATCACAGATTCGAAATTTGTGTTTGTCAATCAGCTGAACTGTCTCCTAAAAGTCAAATTTTGCATAATTAGCAAGACTGTAAACCTAAAATATAGCAAGGCGCATGGCACATTGCGTTGACTACACTCGGTCACCACGAATAGAATAGCTAAAGTATATGCTTTTAGTTTTTGTTGGCGGAAAATAAAAATTGAATATTTGAATTATTATCATTTTTTTCAATCCCCTTCTAAATGCCTTGGTCAAGGAATTAAATATTTCTTTTCTACAGCAGTTGTTTGAAATAGTACCTATATGTTAAATGATGATCTATCACTCCTTTTTTTTTCTTTTGTTTTCAAAATAACGGAAAAATAAGATGTGTTTATTTGAAGGAAAACCAACATAACTCGTGGAAATAAAAAAGAAGAAGTAGAGAAGTACGATTGGACAAGGCATATTAATGATACGGTCTTCAAAAGAGTGATTTCGCAAATGAATACGCGATCGGACTCGGTCCGCTATAAGCGAAGTCCTGTCCTCGAAAGACAACACCCACGTGCAACTTTTTCTTAGTCTGCATAAGAACCAATTCGAACTTACTTGATAGCCGATGAATAATTTGGCAAATGAATGGAATGCAATCACAGAAAATCAATGACCTTCTCTTCAAAATACAAAAAAACCCTTATCAATAATGGTCAAGGGACATGTAATCAAGGGACATAAACTTTCACCAAATTTATGAAGTAAATGAAACAATTCACGGGACGTGCTTGAACTTCATACATGAACAATTTAAAGTGATTAACAAAAGAAAAAACCTTGATCTTAGGACACTAAAAATCATTCACACTTAACAAAAGTTCACTAGATCTAATTATATCTCTCACTTATCTTGGCTTAAGAAACGCTTTAGAGTTTTACCACAACTCATAGGAAGCAATCATAAACACTTCCAAAAGGTGAATCCCAACGTGTCGGTTGACCAAGGGTAGCATCAAGCTATACAATGGAGAGAATGACACCATTCTAAACTAACCTTCTCTCCTTCCTAATCTTAACATCGTTCGAGCGATAAGCGTATTCGTCTTTCTCGTTCAAGATTTGAGTTGGAATCACTACATGTACGTTCTCTTTTGGGACCACCCCAAGAGCTCTGACCTACGTGTCTTCGATCATTATCCAGGTGTATGTGTGGGACGGGATTGCCACATCTGACAAGGATCGATTTTTGTGTTCAAAAAATTCTAGACGCTTCATTGATATAAAAAACAGGAAAAAAAAAACTCTCTGCTTCCTCTCTTAACAGATCGATGTGCCATTTAAATGGTACAAACAAGAAAGGACGAGGAAGAAAGAACATTCATTTTCCTCGGTCCAGTGAAATTCACTTGGCTGACTACACGTGGCAAGTGCGGGCTCCGTTTAATGTTAATCATAATTAGAAGTTTTCTTTAGAAAATGAACTTGAACGGGATATTTTGCATCAATCATCAATATTACTCGCAGGCAAATCTAATATAGTTTAAGGGAAACATTTTTAGTTAATTTATACTCTAAATGAAGAGCATCTGATCATCAAGATATCTATTATTTATCAGTTTTACATTTGCTTTTCGCATTCCATTTTGATAACATTATTGCAATGTAATCTCTGGATTTGTATTTAATTATATATTCTCTTTCGCCGTCAAAAGCATTTTTAACTATAAATTGAATCTAGATGGGACTCCTAAATCCTAATTAATCATAGCTAAGCCATCTAGTTTTGAGATTGATTAAGCATTTCATTGCTTGTAATTTATGTAATGAAATGTTTAAGAGGAATTCTATTCAAAACCATCCAAAATTTCAATTCTACCCCTTTTCTTAATTTTTCTTTGATTGCGAGTTTTTCTTTTGTTTGTATTTTTACAAAATATAAGGATGACCAGAAGTAAATAGGATTTTTTTTAAAAACCAGTTTTCTTTCAAAACCATCCAGAATTTCAATTCTACCCCTTTTCTTAATTTTTGTTTGGTTGTGATTTTTTTTTGTGTTTTGCAAAATATAAGGGCGATTAAAAGTAAATAGAATATTTAAAAAAAATCAGTTTTTGTTGTACTTGAGGTTTAATTACATCAAAAAAAGGATACCAATCTAAATTTCAAGAACGTTACAACATTTTGATTTCTTGAGGAGCAAGGAGAGACAAAAAAACGACGCGTCAAACCACCCGCCTGGGTGGCGCTGCTGGAGCGCGCACTCTTCCTCTCGCAAAAGGTTGAGAGTTCGAATACCGGGCGCCGCAGGGTGAATTAACCGGTAGCACGTGTGTGGTGGCTAGCACGTGTCGCCCCCAGGGTTTACTCCCCGGCTGTCGGCCGTGCGGGGTTCCCTGGGTTATCAAAAAAAAAAAAGACGCGTCAAAAACACTCGTAGTGTTCATCAGTTAAAACGTTTTGAGTCATCCCAATTGGGTTACCTCCAAATTATGGTCAAAATAATAATCACGATCACAAAAATGATAAAAAAAAAATCTTTTCACTTATATATAATTTTCAATACCTAGATTAGAAACTCCCCTAACAGACTCGGATACTAATCGAGAACGTGATCTTCATAGCTTTAGAGATTGCATTTCTTTCCTATTTCGTTGAAGAGTTTGCAACTTCTGATATTTGTTAGAATATCTATAGCCCGTTGATAAATCCAAGATTAGATTTTACTTTGAGGAGGAAGTCCTCAAATTCACCTGTCTCAGAGTCAATTCCTCCAAACTTTTGGAATAACTCTTCCTCCAATAGATTAGATTAAGGGCACGAATAATAACTATTCTGTTCTCAGGAACAATTTCTGACCTAACCAAATTTCTATTTTTTTAATTTCTTGGATCAGTTTCTAAACAAGAAGTAGCATTTGATAACGACGCAAAATTTCTGTTCTTGGAACAGAAATTCTTTTGTGCAAAGCTCTTTTTCCCCCTCATCCCAAAACTTCATGAGTAGATCCACCACTCTCTCCCGTGTCTCTTCGGCATCTTCATCTTCAAAACTCAAATATCCCGAGGATCACCCAGCAAAAAATAGCTTTCCCTGTAACTATGACACGCTCCAAGAAAGCCTTAAAGAACTCAATTTTAATGGATCGATTGGCAATTTCCTACTTATAATATGCTTTCTCGCTCCAATTTTATGTTTCCTCCTCTAGTTCTATTGGGTTCTTCTGTGCACTGTCCTTGAACAGGATGAATTTCCCAATACTGATTAGGAAGTAGTGTATGTCCATGATCATCATCCACTACAAAAAAACTGTAATTTAGCTACAACATATTTGCGACGACAACAGTATCGTCGCTAATTAGCGACAACAAAAGGCAAATAGTCGCTAAGTGGCGACGAAATTAGCGACCAAGTTAATTTCATCGCCAATTACCGAAAATAGCGACGGCAACATACAATTAGTCGCTAATTCGTCGCTAAATAGCCACGAGATAAAGATGTCGTCGCCAATTTGTGACGATCACGCTTTTCTGTCGCTAAATAGTGACTACATTCAGCGACGGCATTTTTATCATAGCTAAGTAGCTACGAAAATACTTGGTAGTCGCAAAAACACAGTTTAGCGACGCATCGTAATTACTTCGTCGCTAATGTGATCTAATGTTACATTTTACGTTTCTTGATCTCTGGTCAGTTTAGCGACTAAGTTGTCGCAATCTCGTCTCAAATTAGCGACGATATTAGTACCGTCACTAAATAGCTACTATATTTACCTACGACTTGTGTTTAGTCGCTGAATAGCGACTAACTTTAGCGACGATTTAATTATTAGTCGCTATTTAGCGACGAAATAAATAATATTTCGTCGCTAAATATAGCTTATATCAGCAACAAAACAGACGATTCATTCATTTCGCAGCACTCGATCTCTTCTTCCTCTCTGTCTGAACGAGAGCCCGACGCCTACTTGGAGTAAGTACAAGTTACCTGGAGGTGGAGATGCGTATGCTTTAGCGAAGAAATCGGAAAAGCTAAAGGGAGTGAGAAATTCGCGATTGAAGAAACCGCAAAAAATACACCATTGTCCCAACTTGTTTAATTTCAAGATAAGTTATTTCTTCTTTCAATTTGAGTGATATTTCTGTCTATTACGCGTTGTTGTGTTGCCGTTATACGTTGTTGTTTACACGAGATTGATTTCAAGCCTAATATGGTGTTAAACGACTCGGATACATGTGACACCCCCCATATGTTTGTTAAAATACCGTAATGAATCTTGACATTTGTTGAGTCGGGTTTTCATCGTAGGCATCATGGAAGGAGATAGGTCTTGGATGTATAATAAGAACTTACCTAGGCGTGGAGGATTAACCGATGAGTTTCGTGCTGTGTTGGAAAAATTCATGGCGTTTGCTAGTTCACAAGTTGAATACATGAACGGAAGTAAGTTAAGGTGTCCGTGCAAAAAATGCAAAAACAGTAAATTCCAAGAATATGATATCGTTCAAGAGCATCTTTATAGAAACGGTTTCACTCCGAATTACTACAATTGGACTTGCCATGGTGAACCATTTATGTCTCCCGAGGAATATCGCAATACTCACCAATTGCCTTGTGTACGGGAAGAATGTAGTAGTGCTAGAGATGAATTAAATCCATATCAGAGAATGGTGCTTGATGCAGCTGCTCATAATTTTGGATGGGAAACGAACCAAACAAGCACCCATGAGCATGAAAGCTCCAGTCATACATCACAGTTTGACAATTCTGGTGACACAACATTTGATGAAAGTGTGTGCCATAAATTTCGTGACGTGTTGAGTTCAGCGGATGAACCTTTATGGGGAGGTTGTGACAACCACTCAACGCTATCAGTCACGGCAAGAATGCTAAGTATTAAAGCCGAGCATAACGTGTCAGAGAACTGCTTCAATTCTTTTGTGGAAATAATGCGTGAAGCATTACCCCGTGATAACAACATGCCGAGTTCCTTTTACGATATGAAGAAGTTAGTGCATGACCTGGGTCTTCCGGTTGAGCGGATTGACGTCTGCATCGCAGGGTGTATGTTGTATTGGAAAGAATATCAATATGCTAAATCTTGCAAGTTTTGCGGTGAGCCTAGATACAAGGTTCAAAGGAGGCATGGTGGTAACCATACACGTAGACCAGTGAAGCAATTGTTTCATCTGCCGTTAATTCCTAGATTGCAAAGGTTGTTTGCGTCTCGAGCTACTGCTGAACACATGAGTTGGCACGCAAACCATGAAACTGAAGAGGATATGATGTGTCATCCTTCCGATGCATACGCCTGGAAACATTTCGATAGAACATACCCAGATTTCGCTATGGAGCGACGCAACATCAGGCTAGGTCTATGTAGTGATGGGTTTGCCCCCTTTGGTAAAATCGGAAAAAACTATTCATGCTGGCCAGTCATATTAACGCCGTACAATCTCCCTCCTGGCATGTGCATGAAGACACCTTATATGTTTCTGACATTGATCGTGCCCGGTCCGCATAACCCGAAGAAGATGATAGACGTTTACATGCAACCATTGATTGAAGAGTTGCAACAACTATGGAATGTTGGTGTTCCAACCCATGATGTTTGCACCGATAAAACATTTCTATTGAGGGCTGCGCTTCTTTGGACGATAAATGACTTCCCAGCTTATGGAATGTTGTCTGGGTGGAGCACAGCCGGCCTGTTAGGATGTCCGATTTGTATGGAGAAATCAAAGTCGTTCCGATTAAAACATGGTAAGAAGGCGTGTTACTTTGATTGCCACAGACAATTCTTACCGATGAATCATCCATTTAGAAGGAATAAGAAAGAGTTCGTCAAAAAAAGGATTGAAAGGACACCTCCACCAATGAGGTTGACCGGTTATGAACTTTGGGAACGAGTCCAAACCTTCCCAACCGTTGTTGAAGCCCCGCAATGCATACCTCATTCGTATGGTTCTACGCATAAATGGACAAAGCGCAGTATATTTTGGCATTTACCATATTGGAAGACCCACTTTTTTCATCATAACCTTGACGTCATGCACATAGAGAAGAATGTTTTTGAGAATGTCATCAACACGGTGATGGACGTCCTAGGCAAAACAAAGGACAACCTAAATGCAAGAAAAGACATGCGAGACATTTGTGATCGGCCGACTCTAGACGTGGAGCCAAGTAGTATTGGTCCAAAGCCAAAAGCAGTGTACACATTGACCAAGGAGCAGCGACGTGCAGTCTTAACATGGTTGAAATCTGTCCGATTTCCTGATGGGTATGCTTCAAACATCGGGAGATGTGTTGATTTGAATGCATGTAAGTTGTCAGGTATGAAAAGTCATGACTGTCACGTCTTTATGGAGCGACTACTTTCAATAGCGTTGAAGGAATTTCTGCCAAACTTCGTGTGGGGCGCTCTTACTGAATTGACGACTTTCTTTCATGATATTTGCTCGACAATGTTACGTACATCACAGATGGAGAAGCTGGAGAAAGATATTCCAATCATCATGTGTAACTTGGAGCGGATATTCCCCCCATCGTTCTTTGATTCAATGGAGCATCTACTAGTTCATTTGCCATACGAAGCAAAATTTGCAGGTCCCGTCCAATTTCGATGGATGTACCCATTTGAGAGGTAACAATGTTTTTCATTTTATATAGATATGAAACTACCTATCAACGATGTTGAACTAAAATGTCGTTTTCCATATAGGTTTTTGTATCATTTGAAGAAAAAAATTAAGAATAAGGCATGTGTGGAGGCTTCAATTTGTAATGCATACATTGTTGAAGAAGTGACTACATTTGCATCATACTACTTTGAGTCGCACGTGCAATGCAAGAGGCGGAGACCAGGACGAAACGACGAGGGACCGCTTGATTCGGATTGTAACTCATTCTCCATTTTCAATTATCTTGGTCGACCAAGCGGCGTATGTAAGTTACGTTATATAACGGGGGAAGAAATGCATGCAGCCCACACATACATTTTATTGAATTGTCCAGAAGTGGAGCCATACTTTCAGTAAGCATTTCATATTAGACCTCACAATGTGAATGTATATACACATATATTGTGTCTAACCATTCGCTAATAAATTATTCTTTCTTGTCTCAAATCGAACAGAATGTTTCGGGCATCCATGTCAGGAGTATCGCCTGATGAGATTGATCGTTTCTGCAATGACCATTTTGCAGCATGGTTTAAAAATTATGTAAGTTCGACGTGAAGTGTTAACTTGTAGTTTTCATCAAATTTTGATATTACTGCATACTCTATGTATACGTACATATATGAATAACTTATTCATATGTGTCATTAGGTTCACAATAATTATGGCATGATCGAGAATGAAGGGTTGTTATATCATCTGTCATTAGGTCCAAAAGCAATAGCAAGAACTTGGCCAGCATATTTTATCAACGGTTATAATTTTCACACGCAAGAATATGGCAAGGGAAAGGCCACGATGAATAGTGGCGTCTGTGTTCAATCTGGGAGCAGTTTGATGGAGGCCTTTTACGGCTTGTTGGATGCTATCATACAGGTAGAGTACCCTGGTCCACCATTGGCCGTTACGTTATTTAAATGCACGTGGTTCGACCCTATCAAAGGAATGAGGGTGCATCCGAAGTTTAATTTGGTTGAAGTTAATCACAAGAGAAAATATATGAAATACGAACCATTTGTACTGGCACAACAAGCAATTCAAGTCTATTACGCATCATATCCGAGCTTGAAACAGGACAAAGTTGAGTGGTGGGCAGCATGTAAAATCAAAGCGCGAAAAAAGATCGAACAACACTGGAAAGATACAGCATATCAGCAAGAGGTCGCTCTGCACACAGCTGAACCTTATGAATATAATATTCCATCTTTACAAGACCCACATGGAGCATTGATCGATGTTGATGCAAGTGAAGTTCGTCAATCGAACTTGCATCATAGTGTTGAAGAAGATGAATTTATCACTGATGATGACGAGGACACTGATGAGGAAAACGAGGACACCGAAGACGAAGACGAGTTTTATGATCATAGTGAAGATGCAGAAGACGACGATGATCATGACAATCTGTCCGATGACAATGACAACGACTTTGGGTTTTGAAACTTTTACTATTCTTCTTTATGACATGTATAACGTATTTTATGGTTTATTGTGTTATAATTAATATTCAGTATATACGGTATATATGATAATATTATTTATGAATCAGGTGTATTTATATATAAATATATAATAAGGTAATTAGGTGTATTCTGTAAAAATTAGCGACAATTTTGTCGCTAAAAAAGTCACTAATTAGTGACGGCGACGCACAATGTCGTCGCCAAAAAAGGCCGAGAGCTCTAAAATTTGCAATGGGGTACATCTTTAGCGACAAAGCATAAACAATAGTCACTAATTAGCGACGGTCATACCCTTGTCGTCGCCAAAAGTGGCCGAGAGCTTTATATTTGGTATTCGGTCCGACGTTAGCGACGGACCCTGTTCTTGTCGCTAATTAGTGACGGATACGTGCTCGGTCGTCGCCAAAAGTGACGGAGAGCTATACAATTTGCATTCGGGGACATCATTAGCGACGGATTACATATCTTCGTCGCTAATTGGTGACGGGGAGCGCATGTCGTCGCTAAAAGAGGCCATGAGTAATCATAAAATTTGAAATTGTAGCGACGATGCTGTCGCTGATTGGTCGCCAAATGTGGCCGAGTTATGGATTTGATTCAGGCGTTTTAGCGACTACTTGGTCGCTATACCGTCGCAATTAGCGACGGAGGAAAGTCATAATTGGTAGCCAATTAGCGACGATTCGTGGCTATGCCGTCGCTGAATCACGATAACCTAAGTTCGAAATCGATTTTGCCCAGTCTGTCTCTCTCTATCTCTCCTCTACTCTCGCTCTCCCTGTGACCTCCGACGCCGCTCGATCGCCCGTCGACGCCGCCTTCTCCTCGCGCTCGCGTTTTTCCTCCTGCTCTTTCCCCTTGCCTCGCTTTAGGGTGTTGTTCTCTCTCTCTCTCTCTCTCTCTCTCTCTGTTTACGGGCGACGGGAGTGAGGGGAGTGTGGGGAAGCGGGGGAGCTGGGGGCTTGTTTTGAGCTTTCGGTCGTTTGGGGACCGCGGTACTCTCTCGCCTGTGCTCCTGATTGGGTGGTGCTGCTGCTGCTGGGTTTTTGGGCGACTCCTCGTTCGATCTTCGGTAACAGGCGGGGCTCCCTGCTGCTCGGTTAGGGTTTCCTCGACTCCGAGGCGGGCTTCCTCGTAAGTTTGTGTGGGGGGGGGTGGGGTCAATGTTTCTCCTTCGCGGTTGCTTGCGGTGATGCTGGTTATCTCCTCTCTTTTGTCCGCGGAGGTGGTCCCTTCGCTGTTTGCGGCTCGTTAGTGTTAATGCGCGAATGCCGTAGCTCTTTCTTTCTTCTTTTTTTTTTGTGTGCGGTTTTGCTGGTATTTTTTTGTCTGTGAAGATGGTATTGGATTATTGCTTGTTTGGTTGTGTCGGTGCGACGATTCTGGAAGCGTTTAGATGGGGATTTTGTGATAATCGAGTGCCGTTCGAAGAATTTCGTGTGAAAGCGAGTTTTCGGGGGCTTATGTTTCCCCGCCATGTCTGGTTATCGGTGTAGACATGCTCGTCATTCATCGTTTTCCGTGGTCTTGTGTTAGAGCCTTTAAATTTTTGGGCTTTTGTTTCGTGCTAATGTATAGTTTATATTTGAGTAACTTTGTACAGAAAAAGTAATCTGAAATGTAGTGATATGCAAACTCTGTGCATGTCGAGGTCAAGTTTTGATTTTTATGTAGGCAATGTGGAAATTGGTGCATTTCTTTTCTCTGGGGCTTGTATTTTTACTCTTTCTATTTGATTTGTACATGTCGGGTGTATTTTGGAATGCACTACTGGTAAATTCCATTATAGGAAGTTTTCGGTCATGTTTTGGTACTCACAAATTTGCAGTTTTGGCTTTGGAAATGAATTGATTTAGTTTAGCTGTTATTACTTGGTTTCTTTGGTAATATTAGTTAGCTTGTATTGTTTATTTTACTCTCTCTCTCTCTCTCTCTGTAGGGGTTAATATGTCTTATCTACTAGATGCCTTAACTATTTAGTTGCCTAAAACCTACTGCATTTTGGGACATATGTTTTTAACTTGATTTTGGCAGGCATGAAGAATCCGTTTCATTGTTGGCAGTGTAGATGCACTGATAATACTCTTATTTCCGATTTAGATTAGCTAGTGTGAATATTAACTTGTATAATGTAGCGTGAGAATGGCCTTGTAAGTTCTTTGGAATTTGGTCTATGGAATACCTATTTATCTATCTATTGCTCGTAGACTTTCCAATTTGGAATCTCTGGCAATCTTACTAAGGTTAATGGCACTGATACTCATGATGCCAGAATTTCTGTTTATGGTCCTTGAATTTCTGAGCGAGGTCCCTTTTAATCACAGTGAGGAGCTGACATATTGAGTCAATAGAATTGATTTGAGGAAATGGACTCTTTTAATACTCTGTTGGGTAGGCTAGAAAGTTGTACTTATTTGTAGGACAGCTTCATGGTTGCATGTTTTGTTTGCCTTATCATGTTGCATTGGAGGATGTTGAGTAAGGACAAATGGTGTTTCGGTTTGTATTGTTGTAGAAGCTGCTGTTTTTTAATGCAATCCTAAGAAGTTCTATTACTTTCTGCAGCTATCAGAGTTAGAATTTATAGCTCTATAGTCAATGCATGCTGTTTAAACATCTGTGCTTCAATTATCAAGGTTAAGCTTAGACACCACATAATAAGGCCTGTTTATTATAGCTCGGAGTATAGGATTGTTGTAGGTGGACAGGCAATTGAAGAATCAGGCCTGTTTATTTTAGATCTCTGTTGTTGGACTTGGTAATTCCCAGCTTGATATGGCCGTGTGAATTTGATGAACTGCTACCCTCTGACGTAAAATCTGTAGTTGAGTCGATTCAATTAAGACGGTCTTCATCAGCTATTTGCTTATTGTGAAGTACATTAAAACAAAATGGTTTATTTTGTAATGTTGTTTTCCTTATGCAGGAAGAAGAACAATATTTACACACTGCAAGAAAAATGGTAAGTTTTTAATTGGGTTATAAATCATTTCTAGTTGGTAAATAAATTGTTCTAACTAGTTTATTTTTCCAATGTGCACCAGCGTCCAAATCAGAAAAATAACAACAAGGGTAAGGGTAAGGCTGCTGATCAACAGACGGTCTATACACGTGGACGGGCCAGAGGAGGGCGTTCAATGGCACTCGTGATCAGGCCGGTCGACGAGGCTAGTCCCCCTCGACGGACCTTCGTGCCCACGCCCACTTGGGTCGAAACGCCCCCCACAGAACCGCAGCCTCAACAGTTGGAAGACGAAGGAACGGAGGAGACTCAATCTGAGGGCGAGCTTTTGATCACGGCACGATCATCGGTAGGCCAAGCGTCGACACCGCCAAGCGCCGAAGATGCGGATGATAATTGGGTCATCGATGATGAAGGGAGGAGGCGGATAGAACCGTTAGGAGACTCGTAAGTACAATTTGATGAAAGTGCATAATTTTTTGTTATTAACTGTATAGGCTAGATTTTCTTTGGAATTTGAGATGTTTTATGTATTTTTTATGTTTAACAAATGCAGCTTCTACAGAGCGACGGTAGTCCTGCGGGACTGGTATCGTATGATCAACAATTTTTGGCGTGGGCCATATACATGCATTACGCAAGCGCCGGAGGAACATAGGAGAGTATGGTGGCGAGAGTTTGAGGTAAGTGTAAGATCGGTTTGTTAGTGACATTTCTAAAATGTATTGGTAAATTGAGTTAGCGTTTTTTTTTTTGCAGCGCAAGTACTATTGGGACAGATCTATGGATAGCGAGGTTAGAAGAATTTTGAACAAGAAGGCCGGCGATCACATGCGAAATGTGATGAACAAGGCGAAAACCACTCAGAGGCAGCCGGCTTGGATGGACGATCAGTCATGGAGGGAAATCCATAGAAAGTGGGCTAGTGAGGAGCATAAGCGCGCCAGCGAGAGGAATAAAATTAATCGAACTTCCAGTTCCAGAGAATCTGGGATTGGGACGTATGCCGGCGGCTCCATCACAGTTGCGGAGCACAAAAGGAAGATGGTAAGTATATTGTCAGATTGTCAATTTATTCCGTTAATAGATTGTATGACTAATTGGAAGTCCGTTGTGTATGTTAGGCGAAGGTGTTGGGAACGCCGCCCAGCTTCTCACAAACATATGAGCGGACCTTCATGAGAAAGGACAAATCATTCGTCAGTGGCACGGCGAAGGCCGTTAAGGTATGTTCGAACTTGATGATTTTATAGCAGATTAGTTGATTGTAATGCATGCCTAGTAACTTTTAAAGTGTGTACGTAGGAAAAATTTGATGAAATGCTTGCATCTACGGCGGGTGTTGGGGGTAGTGGCAGCGGCGAGGGTACAGAAGGGACGTCGCCCGCGATTGAAATGTCGCAGGCCGAGCAGGAGAAGCTGTGGTGGCAGGCATCTGCAGCAGTGAAGAAAGGGAAGGTGTACGGGTTGGGGTCGTTAGCCCGGGACAGCATGAAGTCGGTAGGCACATCTTCTGCTGGAACGAGTTCAAGGCGCAGCGCAAGAGAGAGTGAGCTGGAAAAAAAAGTGGAAAACCTCGAGAATCTACTTGCAGAGAAAGACGAAAAAATGAAGAAGATGGAGGAGAGACTAGATGCCATAGATGCCAGAGATGAGGCAATGCGCATCATGCAACAACAATTGAGTATGCTAATGAGACAACAGCATGGTCAGCATTCGCAGCAAGACGATGAGGATGAAGCAGCCGAGCAGACTGGACTTCCACCGGCACCCCCACCCGATGAAGACCATGAAGAGTAGATACATTTACTGAACATTTTTTATATGTGCGAATGATAATTGTTTAGATACATTTGCTGAACATAATTGCAATATATACATTTTAATTTTTTTGATATGGGTACTTTTCTTAGATATTTACTTTTTGCTTCTATATTTCGTTTTGCGTTGAATGTTATGACTTATCAGGTAGAACTGAACAAAAAACAAAAAATACATATTAATCGTTCAAACAGCTTTAGCGACGCTACGATATACTATCGTCGCTATTCTGGACGATTTAGCGACGAACAGTTGCGTTTGTCGCTAAATGGCGACGAATCGGCGACTACCTTGTCGCTAAAAGTGGCCGAGTGATACCCATTTTGCATTCGGGACAACGTTAGCGACGGACAATCTAATCGTCGCTAATTAGTAACGGAAGAACACATTGTCGTCGCCAAAAGTGGCCGAGACCTATTAAATTTACATTCGGGGACACTTTTAGCGACGGAAGAAAACATACCCGTCGCCAAAAGTGGCCGTGATCTATCTATATAAATGCGGGACATCGTTAGTGACGGTAGATGACAGTGTCGTCGCTAAAAGTGGCCGAGAGCTATAATATGCATTCGGGACGTCATTAGCGACGGGGGATAGAGTTATCGCTAATTGGTGACGGCAGTAGACATTGTTGTCGCTAAATATGCGAGACTGAGTTCCATGCATTCTGGACATTTTTGCGACTACAAGAAAAATATCGTCGCAAAAATTTGCGACGATCATACTCTTGTAGTCGCTAAAATATTAGCGACGCCAGGTGTAGTTCGTCGCTAAATGGCGACTAATGGTGTCTCTAGTCGCTAAGTTGCGATATTTGAGTTTTGCGACAGATGTGTTAGCGACGAGTCAGTTTGTCGCTAATTAGCGACGAATTTCCATATGTTTCGTCGCTAATTTAGCGACATGGTTTTTCGCAACGAAATTTTGTTCGTCGCAAAAGTCGTCGCTAAAAAATTATAGCGACGAAAATTTGCGGTTGTTCGTCGCTAATTGTCGTCGCTAAAATGCAGTTTTTTTGTAGTGATCGTGCTGGTAATGATATGCCACTGCACAACTTTGGCCCATATCCTAAGCATGGATGATGTCATCCGATCGGGCATGCATCTCCTCTGTCGATTTCGACCGCGTCTGCAAATCCTGCTTCCGCGAATGAAATACTGATTTCTGTTACGGTTGCATCAAGTCTTAAGACTTAACCATCCTACACCTTCGAATGAAGATAAAGGCTTTAAAATAGAGAATTCTAATAAAAAACTTATCTCTCGAGTCCACCATCTTCATCTCTTCTCGAAAGGTGAAATTTGTGCGTTTGATCGTCTAGATTTGGATTGGGATAGTATATGATAAATGGGGATTTGAAATCCTCCAAATATCATGTGGATCGTAGAAATATTTCATCAAATGTTTGGTGCAACTTAAGATAGGATTTGAAATTTTTTGAAAATTTGCAACCTAAGATAGAATTGAAAATCTCTTAAAATCCTTTTTGCTGAAAATCTTTTTATATCCCATCTTCGACAGCTCGTTGTGACGTGACGACTTAAACCCTCTCAACCACCGTCGTCAACAAGCAGTCCAATATTGGGAGCTTGACGACTTTCAACATTCATGACCTCTTCCATTAAACAAAATTTTGAACTGAAGGTGAGAAGTATCTCTCTTAGTTCAGAGTCGACCAAGAGAGATCGTGGAATAATGGAGACCGAGAATTCTCGAGGACGCCAGAGTGATGGACCATCACGGTGGACAGCTACCGGAGTGGTGAGGTGCCGCTGGTGAGAAATGCCAAGGACGGTGAGTCTCGCTTGAGGTGGGGTTTTCCTGTTGCGTGGGAATTGCTAAGTTAATTTTTAAAATTTTGTATCTAATCCGGGATTATCCCTCTCCCTAGGCCAGATCTCTTATCCGGCATTTTATCCGGATTTATCCAGTTCGGCAAACATCGCAAAACACCTAATAGGATAATTTAATATTATATCCGGTCTCAAATCCGGACCACCAAATTTTGCCTTAGATTTGGGGCGGTGCCCCGCAAGATAGAGATTCCCCGCCTTGCATATCCATCCCTGCACGTTAACATGAATTGTCAGCTCTACCTGTGAGAATCATATGAATTAACTTGCTGATCTGATCCGTACGGTTCGATCCGGGGCATGCATTAATTTTGTGACATTGATTTATTACTTAGCTTTTGTTCTTCAAGCTTTGTGGTGGGGTTACATCGGTAGCTATGATGATTTTTTTTTATAATATCCATTAGCGGCTTGGGCTTATACACATGATTAGCCAACCCGAAAAGTTGATTGGACTGGGCAATTCTTATTTATCACAAAAGAAAAATTAATAATAATTTTGCTCAATTTATAGAGAGCTAGACCAACGTATATATACGGTTGTCCCCCAACTTTGTCTGTCCGTTCTATATAGAGAAAATAAAGACATATAATAGCAAATACGATGCTACTATGTCGATGACAATAATAAGAAATAATTTCGTGAGGCGCGCTGTAAATGAAAAAGAGGATTTTCGCAAGTAATATTTTAGTCACGAGATGCGCTTGTGGTCGAATCCTATTTCTGAAATACGACATAGTTTTTTTTGGGGGGGCTATTCTACACATGGGTTGTCAAGATGTGAGTTGGTGAAAGATTAAGATATTATTGATAAATGATGGAGAAAGAATATACTTCCGCAGCCCCATAATTTGCAAGAAATTAAATTTCAAATATAAAATGAGGGTTTGGACCAAGTATAACTGGGTATAATCAACAAACTTCGGTCCGAGGAGGCCACTGGGTCTACCACTCCTTGCCTCACTACACTCTTCTGCGATTGGAATTGCCCCATCTTTTGTTGACTGTTTTCCATGGCCGGCAACTAAGAGGCGGCGGCACGGCCGTCTGCTGGAGAATGCATGCTATGAGGCACGGGCTTCGCGAACAATTCAAACGTGGATAGCAGAAAGTCCCAATCTATCATGCGCGCTAAGGCTTGCGCACCATCAATTATTAGCGAGAGAGAGAGATAGCAGCTTTGTTCCAATTCGCGTTCCTTTTTGTTTTGGGCCCGTTCTCATATTATTAGTAGCGTGATCAGGAAAGAAAGAACATATCGTCACTTAAAATTGCTAAAAAGTCTGCCACAAAACTTTGTACCTATTAGTGGCGATGCTTATGATCTCCGATCTCTTAGGATTAGTGACGAGAATGAAAAACCAGCACAAAGAAATATCACTAATTCTATGATTTCTAGTGGAGACCCTAAAAGCAAAACAACGTGCACTTTCATGTGCAAGCTTTTCATGACACAATGTGATATTCAACGACGGTTTTTTTCCATGAAAAGCGGATGGACACTACAAAAAAACTGTTTTTTTCCAACAAAATTTCCAACGAAAAATTTGGAAAAATTCGTTGGAAAACGAATTTCCAACGAATTTTCCAACGAAAAAAAATTCGTTGGTAATAGGTCGTTGGAAATTTTTCCAACGAAAAATTTCAATTTTCGTTGGAAATTTGCGACGAATTTTATTTCGTTGGAAAATTCGTTGGAAAACTCGTGGCTAAATTCGTTGGAAAAATTACAAAAAAAATTTTTTTTGTCGAAAAATCGTGGAAATTTTTTTTCCAACGAAAAATTTTTCGTTGGAAAAACTACAAAAAAAAATTTTTTGGTCGAAAAATAGTGGAAATTTTTTTTCCAACGAAAAATTTTTCGTTGGAAAAATTACAAAAAAAATTTTTTGGTCGAAAAATCGTGGAAATTTTTTTTCCAAAGAAAAATTTTTCGTTGGAAAAATTACAAAAAAATTTTTTTTTTCGAAAAATCGTGGAAATTTTTTTTCCAACGAAAAATTTTTCGTTGGAAAAATTACAAAAAATTTTTTTTTTTCGAAAAATCATGGAAATTTTTTTTCCAACGAAAAATTTTTCGTTGGAAAAATTACAAAAAAATATTTTTGGTCGAAAAATTGTGGAAATTTTTTTTCCAACGAAAAATTTTTCGTTGGAAAAATTAAAAGAAAAATTTTTTTGTTCGAAAAATCATGGAAATTTTTTTTCCAAAAAAATTTTTTTTTTCGAAAAATCGTGGAAATTTTTTCCAACGAAATTTTTTTTTTCGAATTTTGTTTTTGAATTTTTTTTTTTCGGAAATTTTATTTCAAAAAATGGCCCTCGCCGCCGGCGAGGGCCAGCATCGTCGCCGGCGAGCGCCGAGCTCGCCGGCCATGGCGAGCTCGGCCCTCGCCATGGCCGGCGAGGGCCGAGCTCGAGCTCGCCCAGATCTGGGCGAGCTCGGCCCGCGCCGGCGACGAGCTCGAGCTCGCCCAGATCTGGGCAAGCTCGACCCTCGCCGGCGACGAGGCTTGGTGGCGTCGGGGGCGTCGGGGGCGGCCCATGGTGGCCTCGGGGGCGTCGGGGGCGTTGGGGGCGTCGGGGGCGGCGCCTTTGGGGAGGGAGCTGACGTCGCGGAGGAGAAGGGGGGCGGCGGAGTCTTGGTCCATGGTGCCGGAGGCGGAGCCGGAGGAGGAGGGGGCGCTGCGGGGGAGGAGGCGGAGGGGGAGACGGGGCGAAGGAGAAGGGGCAGCGGGGGAGGAGAAGAACATCAGAGGGAAAATGTTGGAGAAGTGGTGGGCGGCGGCGGCCCCGCCGGCCGGGATCTGGTGGTGGTGGTGGCCGCCGCCGCCGTTGCCGCCCTGGAGGTCGTGGAGAGACGAGACCTGGGGAGGGTTCAGGAGGGAGCTGAGGCTCTGCATCTCTCTGCTGCAGGGCTGCATGCTGGAAGGAACGAGGCAGAGGAAGAGGAGGAGGAAGAAGAGGAGGAGGCGAAAGAGAGAGAGAGAGAGGGAGGGAGAGGGAGAGAGGGAGGGAGGTCTTCTTCTACTTGGTTTGGATTTTAGTGGTTGGAGTGATATGGAGAGGTGAATCTGTGGGATCATGTGGAGTTGGGGGCTCGTATAGGGTTGGGAGTGCGCCAAAAAAGAGCTCGGGATTTTCCCCAAGTGCAGAGAGAGGCCTTATGGGATATGGTACACTAAAAAAAATTACCAAAAAATTCAAATTCGTTGGAAAATTCGTTGGAAATTTCCAACGAATTTACCAACGAATTTGAATTTCCGGCAATTATTTTAGTGTGTATAATTTTCGTTGGAAAATTGGTTGGAAATTTCCAACGAATTTTCCAACGAATTTGAATTTTTCGGTAATTTTTTTTAGTGTACAATTTTCGTTGGAAAATTCGTTGGAAATTTCCAACGAAAAAAAAATTCGTTGGAAATTTCCAACGAAAATTGTACACTAAAAAAAATTACCGAAAAATTCAAATTCGTTGGAAAATTCGTTGGAAATTTCCAACGAATTTTCCAACGAAAATTGTACACTAAAAAAATTAACGAAAAATTCAAATTCGTTGGAAAATTCGTTGGAAATTTCCAACGAATTTTCCAACGAATTTGAATTTCCGGCAATTATTTTAGTGTGTATAATTTTCGTTGGAAATTTCCAACGAATTTTCCAACGAAAATTGTACACTAAAAAAAATTACCGAAAAATTCAAATTCGTTGGAAAATTCGTTGGAAATTTCCAACGAATTTTCCAACGAATTTGAATTTCCGGCAAATATTTTAGTGTGTATAATTTTCGTTGGAAATTTCGTTGGAAATTTCCAACGAATTTTCCAACGAATATAAAAAATGCCGAATTAAATCAATTTTTTTAAAATCGTGGGAAATTTCGTTGGAAATTTCCAACGAATTTTTTTTCGTTGGAAATTTCCAACGAATTTTTTTTCGTTGGAAATTTCCAACGAATTTTCCAACGAAAATTGTACAATATGAAAAAATTGCCGAAAAATTGAAATTCGTTGGAAATTTCGTTGGAAATTTCCAACGAATTTTCCAACGAATATAAAAAATGCCGAATTAAATCAATTTTTTTAAAATCGTGGGAAAATTCGTTGGAAATTTCCAACGAATTTTTTTTTCGTTGGAAATTTCCAACGAATTTTCCAACGAATATTGTACACTAAAAAAATTACCGAAAAATTGAAATTCGTTGGAAAATTCGTTGGAAATTTCCAACGAATTTTCCAACGAATTTGAATTTCCGGCAATTATTTTATTGTGTACAATTTTCTTTGGAAAATTCGTTGGAAATTTCCAACGAATTTTTTTTCGTTGGAAATTTCCAACGAATTTTCCAACGAATATAAAAAATGCCGAATTAAATCAATTTTTTTAAAATCGTGGGAAATTTCTTTGGAAATTTCCAACGAATTTTTTTTCGTTGGAAATTTCCAACGAATTTTTTTTTCGTTGGAAATTTCCAACTAATTTTCCAACGAAAATTGTACAATATGAAAAAATTGCCGAAAAATTGAAATTCGTTGGAAATTTCGTTGGAAATTTCCAACGAATTTTCCAACGAATATAAAAAATGCCGAATTAAATCAATTTTTTTAAAATCATGGGAAATTTCGTTGGAAATTTCCAACGAATTTTTTTTCGTTGGAAATTTCCAACGAATTTTCCAACGAATATAAAAAATGCCGAATTAAATCAAATTTTTTAAAATCGTGGGAAATTTCGTTGGAAATTTCCAACGAATTTTTTTTCGTTGGAAATTTCCAACGAATTTTTTTTCGTTGGAAATTTCCAACGAATTTTCCAACGAAAATTGTACAATATGAAAAAATTGCCGAAAAATTGAAATTCGTTGGAAATTTCGTTGGAAATTTCCAACGAATTTTCCAACGAATATAAAAAATGCCGAATTAAATCAATTTTTTTAAAATCATGGGAAATTTCGTTGGAAATTTCCAACGAATTTTTTTTCGTTGGAAATTTCCAACGAATTTTCCAACGAAAATTGTACAATATGAAAAAATTGCCGAAAAATTGAAATTAGTTGGAAATTTCGTTGGAAATTTCCAACGAAATTTCCAACGAATATAAAAAATGCTGAATTAAATCAATTTTTTTTAAAATCGTGGGAAATTTGGTTGGAAATTTCCAACGAATTTTTTTTCGTTGGAAATTACCAACGAATTTTGTGACGAAAATTGTACATTATGAAAAAATTGCCGAAAAATTGTACACTTGAAATAGCCAACATGCATGATTTGGTCTCATCGATAGTGCCAAGATAGATAATGCAAAGAACTAGGGTTTATTCATTATATTGCCGTCCGGAATCAAACAACGAGCAACCTTGTAAGTATAGTTGAAAGAGAGAGAGAGAGAGAGACTTTGTTCAAAGAGAAGATTTACACTAATTTGGATTGTAGCTTGTAATTAATTGTGAAATCTGCATTAACTTCCGGGTTTGGCAGAAACCATTTACCGGGGAAAATAAAAAATTCATTTCGCAAGATTCAAAAGATCTTGCCTGTCTCCTTACCCAAAAAAAAAAAAAGATCTGGCTTGTCTTAATAGTTCGTATTCCCCTCATAATGCCGAGATTCATGTCCCATCCTTTTTTGACTATGTCAAAGAGAAATTTAACTTTTAAGAGCACTTGTGAACACAATTTAAGGGATCTTGAAAATTCTTATTTCCACTTTTAATTAACTAAACTAATGTCCTAAGAGAACTTATTAACAAAACCCTTCATTTTGATCATGTTCACAGTCAATATTGTATCGACCGACAAAAAAAAAAGTCAATATTGTATCTACCCTTGATATTAATGAATTGGTGGTGTTTAGGTTCACAATAAGCAATCACGTATGAGTTACTCGTAGGATTTGTTTAATTAAATGAGTCGTGCGTACCCAATCAATCACGACACAACCTATATTGACCACTTTGCTTGGACTTGCAACTTTTTTCCTTCAAGGCTTCGTTTGTTACTCAAAAAATAAATTATTTAGAAAATATTTTCCTAAAAATGAACGTTTGTATCGCTTGAAATAATTAAATCAATGAAAAATACTTTCATTATCGATAATAATTTATATGTAAATATTTTCGTGGACGATAAAAATATCTTTTTCATTTCATTTTTGTAAGTGATACAAATGATCTATTTCTAGGGAAATGTTTTCCAAATCATTTATATTCCGCAAAACAAACACACCATATATTTATGAAGATAGCACAAATGGATATAATACGCTCACAAATTTATTTTAACTTAAGTAACTCAAAATTTTTTCTAAATTTATATATTTTCATAAAATAAAAAAATTTATTAGTTTTCTTACTTTTCCCCTAAAATTAGTTTTTTTATGTAAATAATCACTTTTAGAATGTGATTTTTGTGAATAAGGGCCCCGTAAAACTGAATGTTATATAAAGGAATATAAAAAATGTCGAATTAAATCAATTTTTTTAAAATCGTGGGAAATTTCGTTGGAAATTTCCAACGAATTTTCCAACGAAAATTGTACAATATGAAAAAATTGCCGAAAAATTGAAATTCGTTGGAAATTTCGTTGGAAATTTCCAACGAATTTTCCAACGAATATAGAAAATGCAGAATTAAATCAATTTTTTTAAAATTGTGGGAAAATTCGTTGGAAATTTCCAACGAAAAATTTTTCGTTGGAAATTACCAACGAAATTTCCCACGAAAATTGTACACTATGAAAAAATTGCCGAAAAATTGAAATTCGTTGGAAATTTCGTTGGAAATTTCCAACGAATTTTTTTTTCGTTGGAAATTTCCAACGAATTTTCCAACGAAAATTGTACAATATGAAAAAATTGCCGAAAAATTGAAATTCGTTGGAAATTTCGTTGGAAATTTCCAACGAATTTTCCAACGAATATAAAAAATGCCGAATTAAATCAATTTTTTTAAAATCGTGGGAAATTTCGTTGGAAATTTCCAACGAATTTTTTTTCGTTGGAAATTTCCAACGAATTTTCCAACGAATATAAAAAATGCCGAATTAAATCAATTTTTTTAAAATAGTGGGAAATTTCGTTGGAAATTTCCAACGAATTTTTTTTTCGTTGGAAATTTCCAACGAATTTTCCAACGAATATAAAAAATGCCGAATTAAATCAATTTTTTTTTAAAATCGTGGGAAATTTCGTTGGAAATTTCCAACGAAAAATTTTTCGTTGGAAATTACCAACGAATTTTGCGACGAAAATTTTTCGTTGGAAATTTCCAACGAAAAAATTTTCGTCGGAAATTTCCAACGAATTTTGAGATTCATTGGAAAATTTGTCGCAAATTTGCGACGAAAATTTTTCGTTGGAAAATTTTCGTGGCAAAAATCCGTTTTTTTTGTAGTGGGAAGTTCCGAAGGTTCTCACGCCGATGCAAATTGCAATGGCTATGACGAATGCCAAGTGTTTTGTGGTTTTGTTTCTCCCGAGAGAGTATAGCTTAGCTCACTGCTTTCACCGGAATAGCTAAACATTCATTTCGTGAGAGGATATGTGACATTCTGAATTTCGACCTATTTTTGAGATTTATGAAATGATTATCTCATCAATGCACTTTCAGTTAAATCTCACTCTGAATTGATCACTCATGAGATGACTAACCGTTAGGGAATGACTAGTTAAGAATTTAGTACACACAACCTAAGAACTTGATCCTAAATTGACACTTCGACCATAAGGATTGACGAGGGGATATTTTGGACCATTATAGACCGATCCAAGGATGGTTATGGAATACTTCGCCAATGTTATACAATAGAGTCGCGGGTGATTCCGTTTGGCCATTATATGAATTACGAACATTCCTAAATTAATTTTTAACGATCATGTCCTTCAGAGCTAATGATTGACCCTTGCAATTACATGACAACCGAGGTCATCATGATTTGAGTAAACTTAAACGTGGCTCGATATCGAATCAACCACGGGTTAAATACTCGTAACACCTAAAAGTTGCCCGTTAGTTTGAGATATACTAAAGTCGCAATTGATCGATTTTGGCCATGAATTGGAATCCGAACTTGGATATCGAACTTTCAAAGATATCAAAACTATTATATTGGACGTTCTTCATTAAGCTCGCGTACTTATCGGTTTGCTCGGAAATTCTTGAAAAAGTGAATTTTGGCCCGGGAATTGGAAAAGACCCTTTTACCCTCTAGTGTTCTAGAATTTCTTGGTTGAGTGGGAGGGCATGTTGGTCTTTATACCCCTCCTAGTGATTCCGAATTTCATGGATAGATTTTCCCTTCTTGCTTTGGTTATTTTCCTAATTGCCCCTACTAGAAACCTTTTCAATAATCAACTTTAGCCTTTGGATCTTGACTTGGGGAGCAAGAAGTGATCTCAACCCTTCATTTGGAGGATATTATTCAGCCATTCTTTCTCTCCCCATCAATGTTTCAAATCAGCCTTTCTTCACTCAATTTCACTCTCACTCTCACTCTCACTCACACTCCACCGCACCGACTAGCCACCACCGTCCACCACCAGCACCAGCACCATCACCATCACACCACCACCCCTAGTCACCGTTCAAGCCGTGACCAGCTGCCATGTTAGCCACCGTTCATGGTTTCGTCGTTTCGTCGTCCGCTGTTCGCCGGAGTAGCTGCTGCACGCCGAGGGCTGTTGCAGTTGGTTTAGTGACACTTTGTGCTTAGGATTAGTGGTAAGTAACTTTTTAAATCTTGATTAGATTGATGGGTGACTAATGGACTAGTTTAGGGGCGGATTAGTAGTTAATTGTGGGCTAATTAGTGACTAATTGTGAGCTGATCTAGGGCTGATTAGTGTATGGCTGATTAGTGGTTAATCATGTGGTTTGATGTTAACCATATGACTTATGTGGCTGATCATGTGATTAGGGTAATCATGTGGCTTAGACTGATTGATCTGGTGCTAATAAATAATCATGTGGCTAGAATGGTTTGATCATGACTGATCATGTGTTGATTGTTGATCACGTGGTTTGGATTGGTTGATCATGTGATCATAGTTAATCGTGTGGCTTATAATGGTTGATCATGTCCTAATTGTTTGATTATGTGGTTAATTAGTTTAATCATGGCTGATTAAGTGATTAATGTTTGATCGTGTGGTTGTGATTGATGATCATGTGGTTAATTAGTTTAATCATGACTGATTAAGTGATCAATGTTTGATCGTGTGGTTGTGATGACAATCATGTGGCCGAAATAGATTATCAATGGTGAATCTTATGCTTGGACATTAATCTTGTGGCTTGATAATGGATCGTGTAGTTAATCATGGCTAATCTTGGTATATTATGGCAATTTGCGATAAGATAATGATATTTGATGTGATTATGAGTGCAATTCATGACATGTTCGTTCGTAGGAAAATGCACGTCATAAACACTATATATTGGCTAATTAAGAAAGATGAAAATTGGCAGAGTGATTGTTTATGTGTATAGCCATGACAAGTTCCGTCTAGGCGGGAGTTCTAGACGATGTCTGGCGGGAGTTCGGATGCTGTTTAGGTGGAGTTCTAGACGTTGTCGATCGCGGTGGAGGCCAGATCGATGCTTCTTATTGGAATGCCGTTGGGTACCCGGCTTGCTGGGGGGGTTCGATCCCCAACGTTGCCGCGCTCGAAGTAGCGGGGCGATGCCCGGCTAGACCGGAAGATCGACAGGTGTTCGGTGTGGCCCGAGGGGTCGTTAATAATCTGGATAACTACGAGTGTTAATTGCATTGGGGAATGCTTTGTGTTCAAGAGTAATATTTGAGCATGTCTGGATTATTAACTATCGATATGCATGTTTATGCAATGCCATGACTTGTTTGTGTTTGGTGACAACGTGGGATATGGTGATACCGTTGAGCGTTTGTTAGAACATATATATATTCTGCAAGTTGGTTGTTCTAAGGAAAGATTTTGCTATTGAGTTACCCTGATAGATAGGATTGCATGATTAGGGTGATCTGGAGGTACGTGCTACCCTAAGCGAGGCTTAGGAAGTTTATTTATTGAGATTTATTCCCATTGTTGCAATTCAAATCTTTCAGATCCTCAACCATGAACATGAACTGTCCTCCGCAACATTTTGGGGTTCCAATGGATATGAAGCATATGTTGGCGGAGTTTCCGGTAGGTGAAGATAGGGATCCTTTCTTTTGGATGCCTCCTTTTGATAGAAAAGTTAGGCTAACCCAACCATCCGATCCTTTTTGAGTATGTGTGTGGTTTGTAGTGGAGGCCCCTAGTAAGACTTGTTTGGTGTACCGTTGTTAGTAACGTTATGTTTATAAAGTGGTTTGTTGTTCTGTTTCATTTGTCTATTTACTATCCCGTTTAATTAAATGTTGAATGGAGTGTTCAAGTTGCTTCCGCATGTGTTAATCTTAGTTTGTTTGTATCGGGTCGGCGACTAGTTCTAGGAAGTCGCATACTTAACGACCAAGTGGGATGTTGCTAGCTCGTAGAGTGCGGGGCATGACAAGATACGTAGTTGAAGAGCAACAGAAGAGCCATGATAAGGAGCTCGATGCTCTAGAGCTTTCCTTTCCGTAATAGGGTTAATACCACGAAAAATCTCAAACTGGTATATCTGTGATAAATTTATCCCAAATTAATTTTATGACGCCAAAGATTCTAAATTGGTACACCTGTGATAAATTTATCAAAAATAATATTTTGATCGCCAAAAATCCAAAACTGGTACATATTATTTACCCTCCATTAAATTGGATTAATATCTCTAACAAAAAAAAAATAAGATTAATACCATGAAAATTCACAAACCGATAAATCGATGGCAAATAAAGGGGTAAAATCCCAAACTGGTACATCCGTCAAGTGTCGCGTGTTATCCATTTCAGTAATTTGATGGTAAAATTTAACGGAAACTAACGAAGGGTAAAATTATTATAGGCGTACTCAATTAGGATTTTAATTTATGATAAATTTATCATAAATATATCGATTTAGAATTTTTCATGATATTAACTCTCTTTAGTACTACGTTGGACGATCATTACACATCCCCTTGTGACTGTTGACGTTTGGACTCACTGAGTAGGAGATGGTGTGGATGCATCCAGTTGGAAAGCAACGAAGACTTTTGGAAACTAGGATTCCTCGCTTGTCTTCCTCATTTCTCTCTGTACTAAAGAATGATGTTACTTAATCCACGACGAATCCAAAAAAAATGGGAGAAAGATAACCCACACACAGAGAGCAAGCAAGAGCAAGGCGTCCCTCACCAGCTCATCGTCCCTCAGCCCTTCCACAACAATCAGCTTTCTCTCTCTTCCATCGGCATCTTTGCGTTATAACTCCGCCACTATCATAATTATGAGATTTTGTGAATACTACTGCTAACTATTCTAAAAGCTTTAAATAAAATCATAATTTAATATTTAATTATTCTAACACTATTACTTATATTTAGCCCCATCTTTTTACTTCATATCAAGAGTGGAAATAAGTAATTAGGGAGGTAAATAAAGGTTTGGAAATATTTAAATTCATAACCTCTTGCTTTGACACGACGCAGAGTTTTATGGAACGATTGGCAATTATTCTGAGAATATAAATTTTTAGGTGAATGTGTGATTTAATTTAATGACTTTTCCTCTTAACCCATTTCGCTTTCCAGAATAAATATCTCTCTGTCTCCCATTTCCAGAATAAATTATTAGTTGAGGTAATGACTTCATTGTATATGTATCGAAAACAATCATGATTGATCCTTACCACTATACAGTTGCTCTCTTGGCAATGGACTCTGCAAATCCAGCATACGGCCCGGGAAGGGAACACTTGCACTGCTTAGCCAACAATACTTTTGATCAGGCCCATAGTTTTGAGTTTTAATTCTAGGCCCCCTCCCGGACTGGATTTATTAAAGGACAAACTAGGTGTTTTTTAGTACCAAGAGAGCTGTCGTGCTGTAGTTTACTCCCCCGTTCACCTAAAAAAAAGCAGTTATGGTTTATGAACTTCTTAACTGTGCCACCACAGCAACCCCGTATTGTTCATGGAGGCATTATCTCATGCATGCCCAGAAATACTCGGAGGGATAAAGATATGTCGTAAACTTGAAGTTCCTCGCATGAAAATTTTGGTTATATACCGGGACAGAGAGTGTAGTCATAGTAGAGGAACTTGCTCTTTTTTCTTTTGATTTCCATTCATTGAGAGGCCTTTCCTTATTATATGTTATCATGTAGGTCAACAAAATCTACAAAGAGTTGGAGGGGTGCAAGAAGAAGCTTGTGTTGGTTTTCTTCGGAACATGCATAGTTAAATTAAATATAAACGCAGCGGAAAGATATAACCATACATGCATCTCCAAAGGTGTTGTTTGTGCGTTTCAATAAAAAATCGGAAGACCATAGGGGATTAATCGAACTACCTCTCGTAACGTGCCCAAAACGATTTCGGTTCGGATGTTCTTCGGTTCAAGCCCCACAAGCGTCGGACTTCTAGTTCAGACACACCACCAATCGCACGACGAACGGAAAGAAGAACTTGCTGGTAATCACCAATATAATTGTGCTAGCAATCTTGTGGCGACAATTCTCCGCACTCTCAATATTTCAGTCACGGCGTCGGAAGAGAAAAAACGTATTTTCTTAACTCTCACGAATACATAATAATTACAAACGCATTTTCTTTGTCGTTCCTTTTAGCAACCGTTGTTGATTGCACTTTATTAGTGGGATCAGCAACGGTTGCTGATCGCCACCCTTCACACGATCAGCAACCGTTGCTGATCGTGTGTGCATATAGCACACGACCAGCAACAGTTACGGATCGTGGGTGATGCCCACGGTTAGCAACAGTTGCTGACCGTGGGTGATGCACACGGTCAGTTTCTGACCGTGTGCATGCACCACCACCATCATCATTTTCATTTTTTTAATTTTAAATTAAAACACACACGATCAGCAAGGAGCTGATCATGTGCTACACATGGTCAACATTTGTTGACGGTGTACACTTTTAATTAATTTAATTTTATAAAATTAAGAGTGCAAGATCATATGGCACATTAACAGGTGTCCACTTTAGGTTTGCGTGTGCATCATATGCACGCACGCTCATGACTGAAATAAAATAAAATTAAAGCACATTTAATTTAATCTCAATTTGATTAATCAATTGCTATAATTGCAAATATATTTTCAATATTGCATCTTCCATATAACGTCATCCTAAATTGGTTATGGTGTGTGACATTTCTAGGTTCATTACTGAGCTAGTAATAGGACTTGCACTAACACGTTAGTACTCCCAAGAAAATTGATTGTCCTGATCAACTTCTAAGTCCTACAAGCCATGATTGACATCTAGCAATATATCGTGGCTACCCAGACAGTGTGAATATTTTGAGAACATAATGAACCCATCAGCTTTGGCTACAGTGTAATTCAATCCCTCTGCCTTACTATGTCCCGATCGAACAAAGACTATGGAATATTTGTCAAGTCACCAATTCAATCATACGCACAAATCTAATTGACATGCATTTTATATAAGACATGAATAGTTCATTCTCAATTACAACCCCGGCCAAGGATTTCAATGTAGTGTCAAGATTAGATTGCATAAGACATCATTATTATACCTTGCATGTAACAAGGAGACAGATTCCATTTTGCGCACATGTGTAACTTCGTATATGAATAAACTATGGCCATCAAGTATAGAGACGGATCAACGAACTAGCAATATGTGCATCTGTGAATCATAGCCATCCAACATACAAGTCAACACTGTACCTCAGGTCTAAGGATTATTTACACAAGACCAGAGCACGAACAATTAGACATTGACCATGCTAAAAGCTTCCATGTTGCTAATTGTTCTATACATGTCACTTTCAGTGAACTTGTTTGATACAAGCACCTGTATTCTAACTCGGGTATCGCAATATCCAATGACTCGTGACTTGTCATTCCCTTAAGTATCCAATACTTATTGGTGAAATTATGAACACACCGGTCTCAACAAGATCATTAATATCCACTCAATGATCCATCGACCGAGAACAATTTAAAGATTCAGTCTAATTGTGAATCTGTCACATATATTCTTAACGTCTCAAGAATAGGTCCAGCCACAACTGATCTTATGGAATCATTCATATATTTAAATAATTGGACAAATGAATGAATACGTCCTTGCCATTAAATAAATAATGTAATTGAAAGTACAACTTAAATCCCTATCACGTAACTGTTACATGGTAACTTTAGGGCATAGATCTAATAGCTTGTACGCGCTGAAACGATATATGCAGAATCGAAGACAACGAGCAAACCAGAAGGAACAAGACCCACAAACAAAACCGGCTTCCTAGGTCTTATTGGGACGAAGGTGGACAGTATAGAATACTACAGTGAGAAGATCAGTGAACTGACTCCAAAGCTTGAAGCTGAGCAGAAAGCCACCTTGAGAGATAAACAGCAGGCAGCGGCTCTGGTCTTCTTTACTAGCAGGGTGACCGCGGCCTCTGCAGCACAGAGCCTGCACGCCACAATGCTTGACAACTGGAATGTGATGGATGCACCCAGACCTCATCAAGTCATATGGACTAATCTTACGATTAAGTTATTCGAGCGACAAATACGGCAGTACATTATCTATGTTATAGTGGCTCTGACCATTTTCTTCTGCGCGATTCCCATCACGTTTGTTTCCGCCTTTATGACTCTGGAAAATCTGAAGATAATCTTCCGTTTTTAAAGCCGATTGTGAATAATGCAGCGATCAGAACTGTGTTGGAAGCTTATCTCCCTCAGATTGCGCTCATCATATTTCTGGCTTTGCTGCCATGTTGCTGTTGTTTCTGTCAAAGCTAGAGGGGATTCCTTCCCAGAGCCATGTAGAACGTGCTGCCTCTGGAAAATACTTCTACTTCACGGTCTTGAATGTGTTTATTGGCGTTACTGTGGGTGGAACCTTGTTCGCTACATTCAAGACTATTGAGAAAAATCCCAACTCTCTCCTCACAGTACTGGCGGCCAGTCTTCCTGTAAATGCAACATTTTTCCTCACTTATGTTGCTCTGAGGTCAGATATTTTTGTTCCTCCTCAGTCCTCTATTAACTTCTAACTTGCTGAGTGACAGATTCTGATTCTTTCTTGATGCGAAAGGGAACAAAAAGAAAAAGAACAACAAATAGATTTGGATTTGCTTCTCTACTTATTAGGGCAATTTGTTATTCTCATAATTTGTACTTTCTATATTCCTTTAAATGGATTCCGGTTTCATGTGGCCATCATTTTATCAATAGTATGGTTACGTTTTACATCATAGTTCTTGCATGGACTTTTTCCTCTTTCTTCTTGGCATAGTGATGGTGCTAATGTCTGAATTTGGGGAAATGGCTGTCAGGACCTTTGTTGCCTACGGTCTCGAGCTTTCTCAGATTGTTCCTCCTATTATTTTTCACTTGAAGAAGAAGTACCTCTGCAAGACTGAAGCTGAAATCAAAGAAGCATGGTATCCTGGAGATCTTGCATACGCGACTAGAGTTCCCAGTAACATGCTGATCATCACGATTACCCTCTGCTATTCTGTCATTTCTTCTCTGATCATCCCTTTTGGTGTTGTATACTTTGGCTTAGGATGGCTTATTCTTCGAAATCAGGTTGAGTACAAGTTTTCTGGGCTAACTCCACGTTGTACTTAGTTTTGAGTCAAACTTTTGCACATCTTTGCCCATTCTAGAGCATTCCTTAACTTTCTTATGATCGTTTTGATCGACAGGCACTCAAGGTTTACGTTCCATCCTATGAGAGTTACGGAAGAATGTGCCCGCACATGCATATGCGAATCCTAGCTACTCTTCTCCTATACCAGCTGACTACGTTTGCCTATTTTGGGGTGAAGAAATTCTACTATGCGTCTTTCCTGGTTCTGCTGATCATCTTAACCCTTATCTTTGCCTACGTGTGTAACGAGAAGTTCTATCGCTTCTTCCGCGACCCGGAATTGGAAGTTTCCTTGCACAAGCTGAAGGAGATGCCACGCATGGAGCGCATCTTCCGGACGTACGTCTCTCCCAGCTTGTGCTCGGAGAAGGTCGAAGATGACCAGTTCGAGGATGCTCTGTCTCAAGTTTCGAGGGCGGGCTTGTTCGCTTCATGTAAATATCAGTATATTTCCTTCCCACTGGAATGTTTTCTTTCTGGTGTCTATCAAAGTAGGCAAACATGTAGGAAGTTACACAAGATTTGTTCAGCATGTGATAGGAAGTGTTTCTGTTTCTGTTTCACGTGTGTAGTTTTTAGTGTAATTTTGTGCATCTTTTGTGAAAGTGTTATTTGTTCAGGAAAAAATAAGAGTGTGCTTTTTGGTCAAATCTTCTCTTTCTGCTTAATCACATTTAATCATGGGTAGTAAGTGTTTAAGTGGTAAACTCTTGATGTGGGGCTACAATGCAAAGAAGATCCTCGTATAAATTACACCATATAATTTTACTAAAATGACTTTTGTTAACAACTAATTTCACAAATAGGAAAAAAAAATAAAAGAACAATTTTTTTTTCCTCACTTGTGTTGCTCGAGCTCGTCGCCGGCGAGGGCCGAGCTCGCCCAGATTTGGGCAAGCTCGGCCCTCGCCATGGCCGACAAGGCCGCCACCCATCCCGCCTCACTGCCACCGTCCAACCGACCTGATCTCTCTCTTCCTTTCTCGGCCGCGTGGGCTGCTTGGAACCGCCGCTCGCCGGTCCGTGGGCCTCGCCGGCCATGGCAAGGGCCGAGCTCGCCATGGCCGGCGAGCTCGAGCTCTCCCAGATCTGGGCGAGCTCGGCCCTCGCCGGCGACGAGGCTGGCCCTCGCCGGCGACGAGGCTGGCCCTCGCCGGCCATGGCGAGGGCGATTTTTCCATCAAAATTTTTTTTTTTCGATGGAAAAAAAATTTCCACGATTTTTCGACCAAAAAAAAATTTGTAGTTTCCAACGAAAACAAATTCGTCGGAAAAAAAAAATTTGTTTCCAACGAATTTAGCCACAAGTTTTCCAACGAATTTTCCAACGAAAAAAAATTCGTCGCAAATTTTCAACGAAAATTGAAATTTTTCTTTGGAAAAATTTGCAACGACTTATTACCAACGAATTTTTTTTCATTGGAAAATTCGTTGGAAATTCGTTTTCCAACGAATTTTTTCAAATTTTTCGTTAGAAATTTCGTCGGAAAAAATATGTTTTTTTGTAGTGTTCAAGCACTTCGCTGCCCTCCCCTTCCCTCCTCGCGACTGCACCGGAACCGTCACTGCATGCGGCGGTGATCGATTTGGCCATTCATCCCTCCTCGCGACTGCACCAGAAGCCGCCTCTTTAGTTTCGTGCCCTGCATCCCTCCTCGCGACTGCACCGAAACCGCCAGCTCACACTGCGGCGATTGATTTGGCTCTCCCTATCTCCGCTGCTTTCGTTTTTTCGTGCGTAGGTGGTGAGTCTTCGATTCCTCCAACTGTTGCACCTCCTCTCGTTAGCTTTTTCCTTCGATGCAATCCGCGGTGCGCGACACGGCTGCCCATTTAGGGCACACGGCCCGCGCGAATCTCGCTCAATCAAGTCAGAACGAGGGAACGAGATGCCCATGTTGCGGATTGAGGTTGAGGTTGAAGTTGAGCCGCGAGATTTCGGTTTCAAAGGGCTATGATGTGTGGGTTGTGTGGCTAAATTGGTTTGTTTCGTCATTCGTGTTTGGCTCTGTGGTTTGCGGCGAATTGCCGCAAGTAGTTGGCGCTTTTGTCTCGTTTTTATCTGGGTTGTCATTTCTGTGCGGCATCTCGAGCACTGGCTTTGGTTTTAGCACAGGCACTAGATGATGGGTTTACCCCGGAAATGTTAAATTTTATGGATTGGGTGGACGGCCTACAAGTGAAAGATATCAACCTGAGATAGTGAGGGGAAACCATGGCATTTCATTCAATTTATCTCTTTCGAAGGCTATCCTCGACTAAACTGTGTTGATAATCTGTTTTAGATGAGAAATTATGAAAGGCATGTATGCCGTGTGGTTTTGACTTTATTGAAGTGGATCAGTCACTTAATGATAAGAGAAATAAGGGATATGTGGCCCTTTTTTGTTGGTGATGTCATTGTATGAACTTTTTAAGTTCACGTGTGAGAGGTTGGTGGATGCAGTGTTGGATATTGTTTCATAAGAAGTTCCTTTACAATATTTTTATGAGGATAAGTTGGTACATGTCTTAATCAGATGTGTATGAATGTGTTCTAATTAAAGAATATCAGTGTGCTGAACTGTTTCAGGAGCTATGTTTTTGGTGCCTTCTCTAAGTCTACCTACATCTTTTGCTGTATGATTGATTCATAAAGAATTTTGGATGAAATATTACTTGTCCAGAGTCTAATTGATAGTTATGATTTGTTCTGTCTCTGAAAGCACGTGGACTGTAATCTAGGTTCTTGCCACACATTGTGGATTAGTGGTCTTAAGTCCTGGATTGTTGCTATTGGGTTGATCTTTTAGGCCAGGATTGTTGAGACAGCAGCATGATTTTGGGAGTTGCTTGTTCATGTTCATCTTGTAACTGGATAGTTGTTTTCTTTGCAATTTTTTTTTCCTTCCGTGGCCCATATTGCACTACAACTTGCTGATTTGGTGCTACTATGATAGATTCAACTGAGTTGAAACTATCATGCCTCCAGGATGCCGATTAAGTCTTAGAACATTTTATACATGTTTGTGATCATTGCGTTATCTTCTTTTGGGTCGTGTGCTTCTAAGTCTCCTCTTGTTGTGTACCACTATTAGGATTTACTGTCTACTATTTTTGTGTTATCGCAAATTTACATAAAGTTTTCCTATGCTATACTATTTGTTAGCTCTTTCGTAGAGTTTCTCTATTTTAGGGTGTCAAATTCTCTACTCAGGTACAATTTATGTTCTCTTTTGTAGATGTGCTCCTCCTTTTAATTCTTGTTTGTTTGTTGAATCGTCATTACCAGCATTTGTCCCTGAAATTTCATCGATTTTACATAAATGGAATCCCCCAAATACACGTACATGATAAAGTGGACTGAGCCGTTGACCGAATTATAAGTCTGATGGTAGATGAGGTAAAAAAGGAAAATCGCACATCATGTACCTACAACAGAGTAGGGTGGATTAACATTGAAAAAGAATTTAATGAACAAACAGGACTTCACTTTACTCAACCACAGTTCAAGAACAAGGCACAGAAACTCAAGAGACAATATGGTAGTTTTAAGAAGCTGCTTTTAATAACGGGATTTGGATGGGACGATGATAGCAAGATGGTTGTTGTGGATGATGAAACTGTTTGGGCAAATCACATTAAGGTGATGTTACTTACTTAGGTCATCTTATTATTGTAACCTCAAATTTCAGATTTATAAAATGTTGAGTACTGCCTGACATTATTTTGAAAATGGCGCAGGCTAATACTGAATGGGCCAAGTTCAGGAAGGACGGATTTTCTTTGCATTCACAGCTTTGTGTTGTGTTTGGAGATACATACGCCACTGGGGAGTTTGCAATAGGAATGCGCAAGGCGCGGCACCTTCGGAGGGTATAGGTGACAGTGGTGGTGGTGGTGGTGATAATGATGTTTATGTCAACCTAAGCGAACCTGAACTGTTTTTCGAAACCCAAGCTGATGTGGAACAATTTAACGTGTCGGCGAGCCCACCTCCAAAAAGTCACACGTTGGATAGGACTCCAAATGCCAAGAGGAGAAGAAAGAGCAGTTCGCATTCATTTGACGCGACCTGCAAAGCCATTCAAGAGATGATCAAAGCTAAGACGGTTCAAACATCAAGTGCCTCCATCACCTCACAGTCCTTATTACCTGTGGACCCTTACTCTATAGCAACCGTGGGTGCTGTCCTAAATGCCATGCATGACTTGGACAAGGTTCTTTACATCAAAGCTACGAAACATGCTGTCATTAATGCCTCTTGGAGAGAAGGCTTCCTGACATGTCTTCCCAAAATGAGAGTTGCCTTTATTGAGGCTATGGATGAGTAGTTGGGGGCTGTTGAGTAGTTGTTGGACTATAATATGTCGTTTTATGTTTGAGTTCATTTCGACTTTTCACTTATGTATTTCAGACATTGACTTGTCTTTATGACTATGCGTTTGTGATGATGTTGAGACTTTGCTTTAATGTGAGTGAATTCCATAATTATCTGTTGAGTGGTATTAAATTCCCAACATATCAGTTCAAATGTATTGGCTTTGCAACTGACATGTTGAGTTTGTCTTCTTCTTTCGCATGATGGCCTAGGTAATATGGAAGGGGGTCAAAGTGGCTGGTCTAATGATGAAGTAGCATTAAGTAAAACAATTGTATCAGGTGAACAAGACTTTGATAAGGATGAGTTGAAAATATTGTTGGCATGGTTGTGTACTGCTTGGTTGCATAGGTCTATGCACAGGAAAGAACGTATTAGGGACAACGTATTGACAGGACCCCAATGGGTTAGCGAGCTTCTTCATGGACATTCAGATAGAGTATACGAAGCATTTAGAATGGAGAGACATGTTTTTCTTAACCTTTGTGGTTTGCTTAAGTCAAGAGGTTGGTTGGCAGACGGTCGATATGTTAGGGTAGATGAACAGGTTGCCATGTTTTTATTAATGATTTGTCACAAGAACTCCAATAGAGCTTTATGTGAGAGATTCCAACGTTCAGGAGAGACTGTTAGCAAGTATTTTACAGTGGTATTGAAAGCTGTTTTGGATTTGGCGAAGGAGATTATCATACCTCCTTCGTTTGATGTTGTCCCAGAAGAAATTCGGATTGAGCCAAAGTTTAATCTTTACTTCAAGGTACGTTTTTCGTACATTTCCTTGCACCATTTGATTAGTTTTGCTCACAATCTTGTCTAATGTATGTATTTAATTAAATGACAGAGGTGCGTAGGTGCTATTGATGGCACCCATATTCATGCTACCGTACTTGAACATATGCAGCCACGATTTAGAGGTAGAAAAGGCACAACCACTCAGAACGTGCTGTGTGTGTGTTCCTTTGATATGCGATTTACTTTTGTTTATGCTGGTTGGGAAGGATCGGCCAACAATTGTCGGGTGTTATCGGCTGCACTTGACACACCTCACCTACAGTTTCCTCGACCACCTGCAGGTTCTATTTTGATATATGATGAGTATTTGTGTTTATGATTTTGCTAGGATTGCATTTCATGATCAATCCATGAATACTATGTTATAGACAAGTACTACGTCGTCGATTTTGGTTATGCTTCAAGTCCAGGATTTTTAACACCATTTAAAGGCGAACGGTATCATATACCAGAATTTCGACGAAATGGGGGACCAACAACAGTAAAGGAATTGTTCAACCACAGGCATTTTTCATTAAGGAATATCATTGCGAGATCTTTTGCGGCTTTAAAGAATCGTTTTTTTGTTTTGAGACAGATGCCTCCATTTAAATTTGAAAAACAAACACAGATTGTAATTTCATGCTGTGCGATCCATAACTACATCATTGAGCAAGATAGGATGGATAAGTGTTTGTCCATATATGGAGATCTGGATTATGTGTGTGAACCTACTGAACAGGGTACAGACGATGTAGTAACGACCGAAGAGAGAATCGAGATGAACATTATTAGGAAACGTATTGCCAATAAAATGGCTAGGGATTATCATATGCCGGAGATTCCATGAAATTCGGTTTTCCACTATTGTATTGTACTTCCATTAGTATTATTCAAGGATTATTTGCTTTTTTTGGCTTTTGTAATGTAATGTTGTATTGTAGGATTCATATTATGTGTAATTGAGGATTTGGTACCAGGTCTTCTTGTAATGACATGTTATTTTGGAATTTATGTTCTTTTTATTTGAGGATTTAAACAAATGTACTAGATTTTGCCTCGAATATCATGCATTGTAGGCTAAGATAAATAATATTTTGCAATTGAGTTCGGACTATCTTTGTTGTGGAAATAGAATTGACATGCCGTTATCAAATGTATTTTTGGCTTACTTTGAGTGAAATTTAAATTTGTTGGACCCACAAATTTAAATTTCACTCAAAGTGGGTGGCCATAGGTATTCTAAGCCATTTTGTGAAGTTTTGAAATTTTTTATTTTTTGATTTTTTTTGGCACCTAAAAAAATTTAAATTTCACTAAAAATGGGTGGCCACATATATTCTAAGCCATTCAGTGAAGTTTTGAATTTTTTGAATTTTTGATTTTTTTTGGGCATATTTAAAAAATTAAATTTCACTAAACGTGGGTGATCATAGATATTCTAAACCATTATGTAAAGTTTTAAAATTTTTTATTTTTTGATTTGTTGATTTTTTTCGGCAAAATTCAATAAATTTCCTATTTTCCCGAAATCTGACAGTTTTCCACTATTATATTATACTTCTATTATTATTATTCGAGGATTATTTGCTTTTTTTGCCTTTTGTAATGTAATGCTGTATTGTAGGATTTGTATTATGTGTAATTGAGAATTTGGTACCAGGTCTTCTTGTAATGACATGTTATTTTGGAATTTCTGTTCTTTTTATTTGAGGATTTAAAAAAAATGTACTAGATTTTGCCTCGAATATTATGCATTGTAGGTTAAGATAAATAATATTTTGCAATTGAGTTTGAACTATCTTTGTTGCTGAAATAGAACTGACGTGACATTATCAAATGTGTTTCTTATCTAGAAATAGAAATTTCCTCTTATTTTACCAAACAGATTTCTCTTCCAGAAATCAATTCGTGGAGCAGAATTAATCATGTTTTACCAAACAGATTTCTCTTTCAGAAATCAATTTCTGGCAAGAATTCTAGAAATCAATTTCTGGCAAGAATTTGATTTCTGGAGCAGAATGGTTACCATTCGTACCATTAGAGAATTGGCATCTCGAGCATCACATGAAAACAGCCTACTCTAATTTTCAAGATTTGCATTTCTAATCATACTTAATGTTCCTTCACAAGTGCCCTTTTAACATGTATTTCTATGAGAATGCAAAGAGCGGCATTGTAAGTTGTAATTTTTCCCTCTAGCGCAGGAAAGGAGACTGTGACATGAAATGACGGGGAAAAATACTATAAATGTCATAACTTTCGTAAAACACTCACTTTGGTTTTATAATAATTTCAATCGATCATTTGAGTGTGATGAATTTAAAAAAATGTTCACCACCAATGCCATAAATTTTGATGTCATGACTAATTTTCCAGCATTTAGGTTATTGATTGAAAAGTCATGACACCAAAGTGAACATTCTGTTGAAGTCATGACATGCATGTGATTAATTGAAATGTTATGACACGAAAGTGAGCGCTATTACGAAACTTATGGCACTTGCGATGTCATTTTCTCCGAAATGGTCATGCCTTTATTTACACGAGAGGCAAAGATGATTTAATTCGTCAACAAATTTTATTTTTTTCGGGATCTGTGTCCATCTATTGTTAGATGTTAAGAAAAGTGAGTTCTTTGAAATGATGGACATAGGCGATGAATTTCGAAAGAAATCAGTTAAAAAAAAAACAAAAAATCACAGATCTGAAATTTGTGTTTGTCAATCATCTGAACTTTCTACCAGAAGTCAAATTTTGCGCAATTTTTTTTGGCACCCGAAATCTTGCATAATTGGCAAGACTAAACCTAAAATATAGCAAGGCACATTCCGCTGACTACACTCGGTCACCACGAATAATAGCTACGTATATGCTTTTAGTTTTTGTTGGGGGAAAATAAAAATTAAATATTTGAATTATTATCATTTTTTTAATCCCCTTCTAAATGTCTTGGTCAAGGAACTAAATATTTCTTTTCTACAGCTGTTGTTTGAAAGAGTACCTATGTGTTAAACGATGATTTGTCACTCAATTTCTTTTTCAAAATAACGGAATAATAAGATGGGGTTATTTGGGGGAAAATGAACATAACTCGTGGAAATCAGAAAAAAAAAGAGAGTAAAGAAGTACAATTGGACAAGGCGTATAAACGATAGGGTCTTAAAAAGAGTGATTTTGCGAATGAATACATGATCGAACGCGGTCGGCTATAAGCGAAGAAAATCAATGACCATCTCTTCAAAATACAAAAAACTCTTACAAATGGTCAAGGGACATAAACTTTCACCAAATTTAAAAAGTAGATGGATAAATAAATAATGAAATAAGTAAATATATGACAAGTTTATTATATTTGTAATATACCACACAATCATAGGCACAATCTGTACTTTCAAAACAAAATAGAAAATAAACAATTCACGGGATGTTCCGACTAGAGATTGGAAATATCAAACTAAAATATATAGAAAATCAATCGTGCTGTCTGCATAATGCATAACATAAGGTGGATGTCCTTGAACTTTATACACGAACAATTTCAAGTGATTAACAAAAGATAAAACCTTGATCTTAGCACACTAAAAACCATTCACACTTAAACAAAAGTTCACTAGATTAAAGTGGTGCTTAATTAAATCACTCACTTATTTCAGCTTAGGAAGCGCTTTAGAGTTTTACCACGACTCGTAGGAAGCAATCCGGACTTTCTCCCAACGTGTCGGTTGACTAAGGGTAGCACATCAAGCTATGCAATGGAGAGTACGGCACCATTCTGGAGTAGCCCTTTCTCCTTCTTAATCCTAAGATTGATCGAGCGATAAGCGTGTTCGTCTTTCTCGTTTGAGGCTTGACTTCGAATCACCACACGTACGTTCTCTTTTGGGACCGCCACAAGAGCATGGACCTATGTGTCTCCGACAATTATCCAGGTGTATGTGTGGGATGGGACCGCTACATCCGACGAGGATTAGTTTCCATGTTCAAAGAGTTCCAAATGCTCCATTGATATAAAAAAAAAAACAAAAAAACAAAAACTCTCTCCTTCCTCTCTTAATATATCGATGTGCCATTTAAATTGTATAAACAAGAAAAGACGAGGAAGAAAGAACATTCATATTCATCGTCTAGTGAAATTCACTTGGCTGACTTTTCGTGGCAAGCGCGAGCTTCGTCTCATGTTAATCATAATTAGAAATTTTCTTTGGAAAATGAACTTGAACAGGATATCTTGTATCGATCATCAATATTACTCATAGGCAATCTAATACAGTTTGAGGGAAATATTTTTAGTTAATTTATACTCTAACCGAGTAGCATCTAATCATCAAGTACACGTATTCAAATGGATCATAAACCCACTTCTTAATTCATATTTGATGAACCGAGTCATTATATGGATTATCTATGTGCAACAAATGAATTATAAATGGTTTTATAATGGAAAAACCAAAAATATTTAGGTGTTAAATCAATTCACAGTTTATCCAAACCCAATCTATTTTGTGAATTTCTCTTCACCCTTTATAAGAAAGCAATGGATTCCTTAGACTGTTCCAAGTTTAGAGACATCTTGGTGGCCCGCAAGATGGGCCCGACTTCATCCTTATTAAAAATATCAAGAGGACTTCTTTTTTTCCCCATTTTTTATCTTTATTAATCTTGTAGGTTTTGTCTACTAGTTTTTAGAGTATATCTTTTCTTGCATTTGACATTGTTATTTTTAAGGATAAGTGCACTGGAAATTGTAAAACATGTCACAAAGGAAAGTGCAATTATAGTTCTAAAACTTGTAAAATTAGTGCAATCAAGTCCTTTGGTTAACTTCGTCCAATTAGACTAAAAAAAATGCCGACGTGACTTTTTTTTATTTTCACTTTTCTACGTGGCTTTTTGTAATATTTTTTCTCTCCTACGTGGCATTGACGTCACTAAATATGAGATATAAGACTAACACAATGTCTTTTGTCTAGATCCTGATTCTTTAACCAAAATCTTAATTAAATTATATTAAAAAATAAAAAAAAGGTAATTTAAAAAAAAACACTGAAAAGATCCGGCGGGGGTGAGGGTCGCCCTTCACTGTTTTTTTCTTCTTTCAAATTACCTTCTTTATTTTTTAATCCAATTTAGTTTAGATTTTGGTTAAAGAATTAGGATTCCAGTCAAAACGAGGTTGTTTTAGTCTTATATTTCATGTTTAGTAAGGTTAATGCTACGTAGGAGAGAGAAAAATATTAGTATAAGCTACGTCAACATTTTCTGTCAGTCTAATTGGATGGAGTTAACGGGAGGACTCAATCACATCGATTTGATAAGTTTTAGGATTTGATTGCACTTCTTGTAAGTTTAATAACTCAATTGCACTACCATGACAAGTTTTAGGACTTCCAATACACTTATCCTTATTTTTATGAAATATTCTAATCTTAATTCTTGTAATTGCAATTCATGGTTAGCATAAATCATCTCCTTCAATATCTTATATTCTATTTAATTAAAATTTCAATTCCTCCATGCTATTTGTTGCTGTAATTTTATAAATTCACTACTAAGTAGATTTGTCAAACAGGTGGGTTGGAAATGGTCCGATCGACTCGACTTGACCCAGACTCAATTCGACCTGAATCCATTTTTAGCAATTTTTTCTTCATAAATTATTGCCATTGAAGAATGGGCGGTTCCATGGACTGGCTTGCCTAGTCAGTCAGGCAGCTTTGGGGTCAAGTTATGGACGGGGGCATGAAGGTGCTGGTGAGGCAAACGGTGGTGGATCTTACCTAAGTGATTAGCAATGCTCTCACTCTTGTGAACTGATTCGCTTCTAAGCATCGACCAACCATGGCGGCCAGAGTAGGGCCGGCTGTTAGTCAATTATAGAACATTAAGAGAAACAAATTGTGACATTCTGAAATCCGACCCACTTGAAATTTATGAAATAGAGAATTTTATGAATGTGCTTGTAATAGATCTCGCTCGGAACTGATCACTCCTAGGATACTAACCATTAGGGAAAGGCTAATTAGGGATTTAAATTCGCGCGATCAAAGAAACTCGATCATGAACTGACTTTCGACAATAAAAATTGTCGAGGTGACATTTTGAGCCAATGTAGGCCGATTCAAGGATAGTTAGGGATTAATTCGCCACTGTTATATTAGTGGATCGCGGGTGATTCCGCTTGACCACAAAACAAACTGACGAATGATCCTAAACCTATACCAAATGATCGCGCGTGTCGGAACTAGCTATCGATTCTCGTAATTAAGTGACCACCGAGGTCGTCACGATCCGAGTGAACTTGAACGTGGCTTGATTTAGTATTGGCCATGAGTCAAATGTGCGAATTTCACCAAAAGCCACCCGTTAGTTCGAGATATGCTCAAGTTACGTTAATTAAATTTGGTCATTAATTAACGATCAAGATTGGGTCTCGGAAATTATGAATGTCATGATAGGATAGTTGGATGACGTTGTTATTGGCTTAGTCAGTCTCAGATTTGTTCAGATTCTTCAGAAAATTCGAATTCTGACGAGAAATGGAAAATGACCGTTTTACCCCTGAGACTTTGTTAAGGCCAAGTGTAAATGTGGAAGGGCATTTTGGTCATTTCACCTTCACTTTAGAAATAGAAATTTTTGGACAATTTTGCCCTTGGGGATTTTGTGAAATTCTAATTTTGCCCCCGGATATTTTTGGCAAGGATTAATATTGGCCGTCGATCTTAGGATAAGATTGAAACGTGACTGTTGATTGGACATTAGAGAGGAGGGCAAGATGGTCATTTGGCTAGGAGATGAGACACCAATTATTGGTGTCAAACCTATTTCTTCCATTCTCTCTCTCTCTCTCTCTCTCTCTCTCTCTCTCTCTCTCACGGCAACATCTCTCCCCCTCATTCTCTCTCTTGGCCGACCTTCCCCTTTCTTTCTCTCCCATCGTGAAGTGCCTAGTCGGCCACCCTCTTCGCCATCGTTTAACTACCGCGCTGGATAGCCGCCGCTTGGTCATTCTTGACACCGCAGCCTCGCCACCGCCACCCCACCGTCTCTCTCCCCTATTTTTGCCCCACCGAAGCACCACCAGCCCCATCTCAGCCCCTGTTCAACCGTGGAAAACCAGCAGCCAATTGCCGCCGCTCGCCATCGCCGGCGAGTCGCCGGTAAACCTCACTGCTTGTTGCTGCTGCCGCTGCTGTTCGCTCCCTGTTCAGTCACAGTTTAGGCATCAATTTTGCGTAGGAATTACAAGTAAGTGATATCCTAACCCTCACCTAGGATAACAGGTATTTTTGGGCTAGTTCAGAGCCGTTTTAGTGAGTTTTAGGGGTTAATCGTGGGACAATAGTTGGACTGATTTGGTTGAGTGTTTTGGGAGAAATTGTGATGATTTTTTAGGTGGATTTTAGGTTAGAATTGATTGGTTAGGTAATCGGAATGATTCTGAGTGATTATTGTGGCTTATTGCGCGAAAAACGGCCTAAATGCGCCGTTATAGTGATTTTCCATGGTGGCCGAATTACTATTCATGCTACGGCCAAATTAGTGCATATGGGTGATTAAAATATAGTGCGTGTTGGTTTGGGGGTTGTCAGTAGGAGTACGACACCCGTGAATGGTGAAATTTGGCTTAAAATGAAAAAACTCGAGTTGGTTGTGCACGTGCAAATTGAATTGGATTGGCTGGTTTGTGGATAGAATTGTGATGTTTTGGAGCTGATTTAATGTTGAATTGAAGGCTAGAAATTGTGGCTCGTAATGATAAGCAATATGATCCGATTCGGGGACTAAAAGTGTCGGTTGATGTGTGTGGTATCGTGGCTGGTTGTGATGTTTATTATGGCTTGAAATAGACCTGGAAATGCTGAATTTATGCCCGTGATTGTGGCTGTGCGTGTGGGCCCGATGGTGGCCTTGTATGTTTGTTGAATTGCGAATTGATTGATTGAAACGTGAATCGTTATATGCACGCATGGGCTAAATTGAATTGACTAGCAATTGGTCGTGATTGAGTGTTAATTGAGCATGTGAAATGCGTGAGGTTTGATGCATGCATGGGCTGAATTTGATCGGCTGGTAATTGGGCATGTTGGTGTGTAAATCGAGCGAGTGATCGAGCATGAGAAATCGCGTGATGTTGTATGTGTGGTCACGAGAATCCCTGAGCGGTACCATTACGCGGGGAATTGATTTGTCCTGAGGCGGTACCATTATGCGGGACGATGCTCAGTATTATCGGAGGACGGCCAACTTGAGGCGGTACCATTACGCGGGTTGTGCCGTAGGTGGTGGATGTTGAGCCTGAGGCAGTACCATTACGCGGGCAAGATACATAGCATGAGGCGGTGCCATTACGTGGGCTAAGAAGTGTTGTGAATATGAGTTGGTCATAGTGAACTTGAGGCGGTACCATTACGCTGGTTATTGGCGAGTTGAGTAGAAAACATGAGATAGTCATAGTGAACCTGAGACGGTATCATTACGCAGATTACTGGCGAGTTGAGTAAAAATAGGGTGATGAGGCTGGAGCGAATGTGTGAAATGTATTTGGAATGTGCATGTGGTTGGAAATTGTGTTATTATAGCGAACGTGCAGGTTGCACGCAGGAAAAGCCTAGGTAAGTGTAAATTGTGTGCCTGTTATGTGGTGATTGAGTATGTTTGTGTTTGAACTTGTCTAAAGGTAAGTGTTGGCCTAGGTAGGGTTTATGGTGTTACTTGCTGAGACTTGTTCTTATGATTGTTTCAACCAAACAATTTCAGAATCTCGGCCTGAACCATGAATCTTCCATCGCTGCCGCCATAGCGTTTCGGGATTCCGATGCACACCTACCATAATGTTGCAGAGTACCCGATAGATGATAATATGACTTGGATCAAGCATATTACCATAGTCTAGGTAGACATAGAACAACCTAAGGATGAGCCAGAGGAAGAGCCAAATGAGGAGACCGAAGAGGAAGAGCGGATTGAGGCACCGCTAGAGTCGGGTGATGAGGACAACCCGATTGAGATCGAGGCTAATTCAAAGTCCTCAGAGGAGCAGGTGGCTCAGGGCGATTTAGGCTCAGGTTCTGGGGAGTCGGATTCGGAGTGGACGCCAACTAGAGGGCGTAGGGGCTAGTTTAGGGGTTGAGTAAACCTTTTGTAGTGTCTCATTTTTAGAGTAGGGTATACCCAAGTTGCTGATCCTTTTTGATATCGGTGGTATATGGTTTGGAAATTCGGTGTGCATGTATATTATGTTGTGGATTGTAAATGATAGATATCGTATAAGTTTACAATGGTAATGGATGTCTATTCTCCCTTTTACCCCTAGTTAATATTGTCTGGGTGTTTGTGGCTTTCGTTGGTGTTTTATATCTCTGATGGATTGATTTGGGTCGGTGTCGTTTCTTGGGATGTCGCATTAATTCGACTAAAGAGGGATGCCACGGGCTCGATGGGGTTCGAGGCGTGACACAAATTCGTTATTATGTATATCATGAGCAACAAGTTTTGCCACAATTTTTTTTTGCCTCCGAGAAAATATCCTTTTCAAAGATAGGGTTAATACCACGAAAAATTCCAAACTAGTATACCTGTGACAAATTTAATCCAAACTAATTGTTTTGACCACAAAATATCCCAAACTAGTACATCTGTGACAAATTTACCCAAAATTAATATTTTGATTACCAAAAATCTCAAATTGATATATTTATGACAAATTTACCCTCCGTTAGTTTCCGTTAAATTGGATTAATACAAAAAAAAAATCACAAACTAGTACATTTATAACAAACAGAGGGTAAAACCCAAAACTGATACATTCGTCAACTACCGCATGTCATTTAACAAAGCAATTTAATAGTAAAATTTAATGGAAACTAATAGAGGGTAAATTTTTTTGTAAGTGTACCATTTTGGAGTTTTTGTTGGTCAAAAAATTAGTTTGGAGTAAATTTCTCACAGGTGTACAAGTTTGGGATTTTTTATGGTATTAACACTTAAAAATAAACCCACAAACATTTCAATTGTCAATCATTAAAAAATTCAGTTGAAGGTGATTAAGGCTGCAATTGGGAAGGCTTTTGGGGAAAGCTTTTAGAGAAAAGCAAAGGCCTTTAGTTTAAAGGGGCTTGGTGAAATAAAAAGACTGTTTAGTAAACCGTAATTGAAAAACATATATTTGAAATTTTTTTTGGCATGACCAATTTAAGTTTTTTAATTTTAATTTGTTAAAATAAAAAAAAACAATGACCATAACTTTTATATTTTCACGTTAAGAGTAATGCAAAAGAAATATATTAACAAATATATATAAATAGACACACACACACACATCAAAGTGGATCATTCTAGATCTTTCTCAATTAAAAAGAGTAATTTTATTTTACTAAACATGATCACATATGTCCCGATTTATCCTTAAATATTACATGGATACGCCTAGACATTCCAATAAAAAATGCATTTAAACTAGTTGTCATTTTGGCCAACATTCAAAGAGTCCAAAGTGATAGCAACCACCAACATTCTCATGTCATTATCTACTAGAAATGGATGCTAGAACAAACCATATTTGTGCATTAATCAGTGTGCAACAGAAGTGTTTAACATACATTGACCCATCAGTTTGAAAAAAAAAACCACATTCTATAGTACAATTCCCTTATGTCTTGGGAGCAATCCCTCCCACAAAAAGCAACAACCAAGTAGAAACCAACATCATTGTTTCAGAAATGGTCACACAAAAAGCAACGACCGGGTAGAAACCAACATCGTTGTTTCAGCAACGGTCACTCAGTATGACCATATCTTCTGTTTGTCTCTCCCATTTTGTCAATCTCAAGGCTTAAACTTGCACATTGTTGTCTCATGTTCACCACATGCTTAGTCCTTTCCAGCAACATACTATGCTGAACTATTGCTTAGTGATACTCAGCTTGTTTTCCACCATTTCTACTCTCTAAGCCATCAATTCCTTCTCAAACTTCAATTAGGAAATTATCTCTTTGTTGCCAAATGTGGAGTTGAATTCAGGCGAAATAGCCATAGCCATCATCCTAAAAATAGTCATATGGTGATGTCAAATAACAAGTTCAATACAATGATGTCAAAAAAGTGATATTGTACAGGAATGTAGCATGCAAATTTAAAAAGACAAGATGAGACTTGAGCACAGAACTATGACTGCAAATAAGTTCAGACCTACAGCAATACAATGTGAAAATGGCCAAATAAGTAACTTTGAGAACCCATTTGACCAAAACACCAACCCCAACCTCATCTCCATCTCAACAAAACCAAGAACAAGAACATGACCAAACATTGAAGAAACGCAAGAACCTCAACTCAGAATTCATACTGCTGATGTTGCATCAGCAAATGATGTAGTTCTAGTGGAGAACCTGAGGTAATCAGTGAAGAGAATTACACTTGGAGCCCTGACAAATGTTTTGGAAGAAAATAAATCAAACTATAAATAATTTCTTTTCCACAATCTTCCACTACCAAATATAAAACTCAAAAACATTTCACTTAAAAAGCAATATATGATTGGAACGCCAGTCAACTAATTTCCATATCCTAATGCGCAAAATCTGGAGACACGAAGCGATCGAAAGAACATATCATCATCATAATTATTTCAGTAAACTTAACAAAGATATTCATGAGACATTGCCAAACGGTTCAGTTCCTCCCTTCTAAAATCCTCTTTTTCCAGCAAATTGAAGGTAATTCAAAGTATTTCTATTGCGACAGAGAAAAAAAAACGTATTTCTACGCTAAACAAGCAATTATTAACATTTTGCCAGAGACCAACTGCAGCAAAACAAATGAACAAATCACTCGACTCAATTCAATCATCAAAACACAAAGACCTAGACACCCTCAAGCCTCGCTAATCAAAGAAATTAAGACTCATCCCAATCCCACATAACAATTCCCAACTTTCGCACAATATCTGCCAGCCAAATCAGCCGGGAATTCATTACTCGAGTAATAATATCTCAATCAAGCACAATATCGAAACAACCATTCACGAAATCACCGTATGCTTAAGAATCACACTAAAAAAAGCACAACGAGAAGGAATTGAAGCAAAAGAATTTGGATTCGTGGTGAGACGAACAATAGGGTTTTGAGACCCACCCATGGATAGCTCAGTTGGTTAGGACGTACTTGGGATTGTGTGGTTAGGCGCACCTGATTCCAGATTTGATTCTCCAGCTGAGCATTTATGATTTAAGTGAGATGCCATGGCATTGGGTTGCTGTGTTAGTTTTCCCCGAAGAATAGTCGAGGTGCGCGCAAACTGGTTTGGACACCTTGATTACAAAAAAAAAAAAACAATTGGGTTTTGAGCGAAGAGAGAGGCGAGCAAATAGGTTTTGAGCAAAGAGAGAGGCCACCAAGAGAGAGGCGACCACGAGAGAAGTGAGCGACTGCTTAGTGAAGACAGAGGCGACCGAAGTTCTTTCTTCGAAGAAGCAAAGAGAGGCGAGCGTGAGCGAAGAGGAGAGGCGACTAGACATGTTCAATGAAACAGATGATCCGATTTTTTACAGACCAATTCGAAACACAACACCACGGAAATAAGCACCTTTTTTAGAACAAAAAACCAACCATTGACGCCACCACATCAAAAAGGAATCGACCCACAAAAGAAACAAGAAAAGGGTACATCGAGGGCACGAAAAAGAAGAAAACTTCGAGCTCGACGAATCCAACAAAAGCAATTCCAACTCACTATAAAGTGTCGGGGGGACCAATTATGGAGATGCTCCACTCGAACACGTTGGTCTCGTCCGCCAACCCTGCGGAGAACCCATCCACCAGGAGATGGGAGTGTCCGTTGAGTCAGGGGGACGGAGGGGAGCGGCTGCTTGTAGATCTAGGGTTTCTATTTTTACAAAAGGCTAAAGTTGGAATTTTAATAAATATTTGAGGGCAAAAAGGTAACTAAAAAATTTTACTTGTCCTATGGAGCTGCATGCCGAGAAAGCTGAAAAGCCCAAGGCACCTCCTCACTTGCCTTGGGCTTTCAGCCTTCTCAAGGCTGACTTTTGCTCAAGGTGGGTTCTAAAAATTTTACCAAACTCTCAATATTTGGCTCAAGGAGCTTTTGACGCTCAAAGGCACTTGGAAAAGTCTTTCCCAAACGCAGCCTAAGTTGACAAGAACAAGTCAAAAAGATCTAGTATGATCTGCCTATATATTGAGCATGATCTGTATTTGAATAATAAATGATGAAAAGGCAACTCTTGGATATCCAAAGAAGAGGGATCCATGCATTGTGAAGTGAACATCATATCAAACGCCCATTTTGTTACGCATCAAAAGCAAGTGATCTTTTGACAAGCATCATCCGCCGAAACAAAAGTATCTCACCAAATCTACCTTTCTTCTTCTTTAACTAATTTCCATAAACAATCATCCACGATCCTATCCAAAGCTCAAATCCAACTGCACCCTAAAATCCTTTCACTCCACCTCTTTTCTTTTTCCATTCAGTCAGAACACCCCTCACTCATAATATGCACTAAACACCTATCACTCACTCCCCCTCTCTTGATCGACCCAGAAGTAATCGAATTTGCTCTCCCGTGGACGCCGCCACCACCACCAACACCCTCCTCGATTCTCACCCTCCGCCACTACCCCTCTTCCTCGCCATGTTTGTTGCTGTCTACCTCGCTGGCCCTGGCGTCGTTATAAGCTCATGGAGCCCCAAGGTCTGGCCTGAGGCCTCCAGCTGGCTGATCTTCCTTGCCTATGGAATTCCCGCCGTCCTCCTTGCCTCCCTTGCCCTGCTCTCTGACCCTTTGCGCGACTTGAACGAGGCGAAGAAGGGGAACGTGGAGAGAGTGAGGTTTAGCAAGGATGGCTCTGCCCTCCACTTTTTAGCAATAATGTAATCTTTTTATGCGGAAATTCAATATCAAAGAATCTTGAGATTCTTCATGATTTATTCCCGACAAGAGGTACCTTTATCTATAACAGTAACTTTGAGAAAAAAAATTGTTGCAAAAATTAGAGAAACGAAGAAATCTGATTTCTCTTTCTCTCTCTTAACCTACATTTTTTTAACGTGTTTTATCTTATGGAGGGTAGAGTGCAACTCTCTCTTTTTTATTATGGGTGGAGAGAGGATCGGACTCTTTCTATAAACTATCAATAGGTGCTTTCCATCAAAGCACATGGAATATTCTATCTTTATAAAAGTTTCAACTTTCATACTCTATCTTCATAATAGTTGCAATTTTGTATAGCCAATACGTTTTTTAATATTTAAATAATTATTAAATCATTAATAATATCATATGGGCCACAAATTGTTTTTTACATTCTCCCACTTGGTCCATATGACCTTTTATTTCATGGTTTAATAAATACCATAATGTGCATAATAAACATTATGCTAAAACCTTTATTAAATTGGCTATCACATAATAATCATAATTAAGTAATGAAAACTAATGCGAGTCATAGTGGCTGTATGTCATTATTGACACAGTCCCTTCTATGTCTTACAACTATAGTTCTCTACTTAACATGATCTATAAATGAGAAGTATAGTTAGGGTGCAACTATCCTGTTAAACATTAATTCATTTCCATCATGTATACTAAATAGAAAATAAAAAAAATCAGAAACACATAAATGAGCTCGGAGTGTCAAATAAATAATCTCAATAAAAAAAATAATACAATATCATTAATGACTTCAAACAATGCCCATCCTTTCAACATGTTGATTAAACATTTTGGGCGGTAGTCCTTTTGTTAAGGGATTTGCAATCATAATATTAGTGTTAACGTGCTCAATTGACACTCTTTGTTTATGAAATTCTTCTTTAACAGACAAGTATTTAATTGGGTTAATATCATGAAAATCCCAAACTAGTACACCTATGACAAATTTACCCCAAACTAATTTTTTGACCACGAAAAACCCCAAATTGGTACACGTGTAACAAATTTACCTTAAACTAATTTATTAACTACCAAAAACTCCAAACTGGTACATTTATGATAAATTTATCCCCCGTTAAATTGAATTAATATCACGAAAAATCATAAATTGGTATATATATGATAAACAGAGGGTAAAACCCCAAACTGGTATACTCGTCGACTGCAATGTGTCATCCAACTAAGAAATTTGATGGTAAAATTTAACGGAAACTAATGGAGGGAAAAATTATCATAGATGTATCAGTTTAGGATTTTTGGTGGTAAAAAAATTAGTTTATGGTAAATTTGTCACATTTGTATCAGTTTGAGGTTTTTCATTGTATTAACCCTATTTAATTTACATATGTTTAGCACCCTTAGAATACTTGTCATTCTTAGAGAAGAAAATTGCTGCAGAGTTATCAGAATAAATGTTCGGTGGCCTAGAGATACTGCCAACAATCACAAGCCCTGAATAAAAGTTTTGCAGCCATAACCCATCAATAGTGGCCTCAAATTATGCCACAAACTCAGCCTCTACAGTGGATGCGTCAATGATTGACTACTTCGCACTTTTTCGAGAAATTGCCCCTTCAACAAAAAGAAATAAGTAGCCAAAAGTTGATTTTGTTGTATCAGAATATTTAATCACCTTAAGATGATCAAATCTTTTATGAGTGACCATATGATTTTTAGTTCCTTGCAAGTATTTAAGAACTTTCTTTGCAACTTGCCAGTACTCCAATCTTGGGTTACTTTGATACCTACACAGCATTCTGATAGCAAAATTGATGTCTGGTCTCGTGCAAGTTTGAGTATACATTAAGCTCCTAACAACGAGAAAATATTCGGTGGTATGATGTCACCATGTCATTTGCCTATGTGGCATATATGATCCATTAAAAGAGTGACATGCGTCATTGACGTGGAAATTAAAAAAAGAAAAACTTGAAAGCTTCCTGGGTTGTCAGCGTCCCCCCTCTCTCTCTCTCTCCTCTTTAACTACGCGCGCTCTCTTTCTCTCCTTTTTGCATCTTCATCCTCTCTCTCTCTCTCTCTCTCTCTCTCTCTTACTTCATTTCAAATTTCACATCTCTCATCTCTCTCCTCCCTTAGTTTTGGAAAATCCTCTGACCACCTCCAACGAGCACCACCGGACACTCCCTCTCAATTGTTGGAAAAGGACGGAGGCTTGGTGGAATCGAGTTGGGGTCGGAGGGCTCCCTCTGAAGAATTGGTCATCGGAGAGAGATTGAGCAGTGGTTCTACCTGGAGGACCCAGAAGATAGGTGAAGTTGAACTCCTTGTCGACAGCGTCGCCTTGCCATCCTTGTCGCCATCTCCACATTCACTGGCACTAACCATCTTCTTAGTTGCCCATTCATCCTCTCCTCTTCCAGCTCCTCCTCTACCTCCTTCCATTGAGGTGATTAGTTGAGCACCACCCATCAGTGAGCTCCGCTGCTCTTGACTTGTGCATCTTCCGCTACTGTTGACTATTGCTTGAAACTTGTTGACGATTAGTTGCCTTGATTTTGTGCATCCTTAAGACGGAAAATCGCTTAAGAAAAAAAAAGCCCTTTTTCCCTCACTGCATTCGAACCTCGCTCACCTTTGCCCGTTGTCGTTAGCCATGGGTTCTCAGGAGGGTACAAAACCATCCCCGTTCTTCTTTGTTTTGTGTTCGGAATTGATTTTTGATGATTTGGGCTGTTGTTGTTTGATGCGTAAGTTTCGGATGAGAAGACTTTTGTATTTACCTTTGTTCTTATAGTGCACCCAACGTGTTCGACAAAATGTCCATACCGACTACCGTGTCCATATATGTGATGGGTAATTGTTGTTTATATTGTTTTTTTGTTTTATTATTTGTTGATGGGTAGTTGTTGTTTCTATCATCAGAAGTCGTGATATGATAAAAAGACCACCGAATTAAGTGTATTATACCAAAGACAAGATGTGCAAGGAACCATTATAGAAAATGAAAATGAAGAATGAAAATGAAGCATGAAAAAACCCATCTGCTTACGAGTCTCTATAATGGTTCCTTGCACATCTTGTCTTTGGTATGATACACTTAATTCAGTGGTATTTTTATCATATCACGGCTTCTGATGATAGAAACAACAATTACCCATCAACAAATAATAAAACAAAAAAACAATATAAACAACAATTACTCATCATATATACAGACTCGGTAGTCGGTATTAGAGATGGCCACGGGCCGGTTTTGGCTCGGAATCGGAACCGGCCCGGTCAAACCCGGGCCCGGCCCGTTGACCGAGCTTGCGGTTCCGAACGGAACCGGCCCGTGCCCTACGAGCCCGGTTCCGATTCCCGAAATTTTGGAACCGGCTCGGATCTGCCGGTTCCGGGCTCGGTTCCACAAAAAAAAAAGGAGCTGCAGCTGTTCAGCAGACCGACGAGGGCTCGACCTCGCCGGCGTCGGGCGAGGCCGGCCTTGCCAGTTGCAGGCGAGGTCGAGCCTCGCCGGCGTCAGGCGAGGCCGGCATCGCCTGCAACCCTCGCTAGATCTGGCGAGGCTCGACCTCGCCGGCGTCGGGCGAGGCCGGCCTCGCCAGTTGCAGGTGAGGTTGGCCTCACCCGACGCCGGCGAGGTCGAGCCCTCGCCCGATCTGGCGAGGCTGGCCTCGCCCGATCTGGCGAGGCTGGCCTCGCCCGATGCCGGCGAGGTCGAGCCCTCGCCCGATCTAGCGAGGCCAGCCTCGCCCGACACCGCGCGAGGGCGGCCTCGCCTGAGGCCGGCGGCCGGCCACCTCTGCTGCTCTGCAAACTGCAATGGGAAAATAAAAAAAATATATTGCCCCCGCAGCGGGCTTGCGGCCCGTTGCCAAACGGGCAAAATTGCAACGGAAGCCCCCTAACGGGCAAAATGTAAAAAAAAAAAAAAAAGATAACCGTTGCAAAATTGCAACAGTTATCTTCTCTCTCTTTTTTTTTTAATTCTAAATTTTCTTCTCAATTTTTTCTTATAAATTCTCTCAAATTCTCTTAATACTCACACAATTCTCTCAAATCCTCTCAAATTCTCTTCTCTCAAGTCTCAAATTTTCTCAATACTTGAAATTCTCTCCAATTGCCAATTCTCTTAAATTCTCTCAATTTTCTCAATCCACGCAATTCTTTCTTAATTCTCCCAATTAATCCGCTCAATTCTCTCAATCCACTCAAAAAATGGCAAGTGGAAGTCGAGTGCCAACTGGCAAAGGTAAGAATATCGCGACGGAATCTCATCATTCTTTTGATCCTCGTGAATATGCAGATTTTCAAGATGATGAAATCAACATTTTTCCCGATGTGGAGCGCGTCCCGACTCAAGAAAGTTTTCATCCTCCTGGCGAAATATCTACAACAAAGGAAGTGGAATGGGAATTTACATCTGACATTTGGAATCACTATACGAAAATTGAAAGGTTTGATATTGGTCAAAAAAGGCATGATATAATTTGTAAATATTGTGGGAAAATATATAAATATACAGGTGGACAAGGATATGGAACATTTAAACGACATCTTAGGAGCAAATATCCAACCGAAACGGGAATCGATATCGGGCAACAACAAATTTCCGGGTACGTCAATCCTAACACTTCCCCTTTATTTCGTTTTAATGACAAAACTTATAAGGAAGAATTAGGCAAATTTATTTCCGTTGAGCATTTGGCATTTAATTTTAGAGAAAGATTTGGTTTTAATGAATTTGTACAAAAAGCATGTGCTCCACAAGCAAAACGTGTTCTTAGAAATTCAATTAAACGAGTAACTAAAGATCTTTACAAAAATGGAAAAAAAGATTTACAAAACTTTTTTATGCAATTTAATGGATACGTGCATATAGGTAGTGATATTTGGAGTGATCATTGGCAAAATCATTCTTACATGGGCATAACATGTCATTGGACAGATGACGAGTGGAGTATTCAAAAAAGAGTTATTGCATTTAGAGTTTTCGATAATAATCATACGGCAAATAATATTTATAGAATAATTAGACAAATTTTAGAAGAATATTATTTGCTTAACAAATTATTTTAATTGGTTTTGATAATGCCGCAGCAAATACCGCTTCAATTACCGATTTAGAAAATATTTGTAAATCCGCTTTTGGCGGAAAATTTTTCACGTTAGATATGCTTGTCATGTTTTAAATTTATGTGTACAAGATGGTTTGCAAACTCTTGATAGTTTTCTTCAATCAATAAAAACGGCGATTCAATTTTTATGGAAACATTTCCAAAAAATGAAAGAATGGGTAGATTTTGTAGAGAAAATGGCAAAAAGCCAAAAAGATTTCCAAGAGATGTTCCAACTCGTTAGAATTCTACTTTCCACTTGCTTAATGAATCTTTAGCATATAAAGATTTATTATGTGCATTCGTTTCTAATTATATACCTCAGATTAATTTATACCCACAAGAATGGGATATTTGCCAAAAAATTTTAGATGTTTTAAAGGTTTTTAATGATGCAACTTATACTTTATCTGGTGTTTATTGTCCTACTACACATTTATTTTTAGTAGAATATACTAATATTGTCGGAATTTTTGATGAATGTGAAAATGATGTTGAATTACAACATACTATAGTTGCAATGAAAATGAAGTGGCTACATTATTATAGAGAAATTCCCATTATTTATTTAGTTGCCTGTGTTTTTGATCCGCGTTGCAAATTGGATGGCTTAAATGAATTTTTGCGTACGTATTATCAATGTTTACATTATGATGAGATAAATGTTACAGCTATAGTACATGATATTAAAAACGTAGTAATAGAATTATAATGAATTTTATACTAAATATAATTTAGGTGATATTATTGGATTTTCCCAATCTACGGAGATACAAAATGACAGTACAGGTAAAATTAGTAGAGGGTACCAACTTTTATTATATAGACAAAAAAAACAAAAGGAGTAATAGGAAATATTTCTGAATTAGAGATTTATCTAACCGTTTCATTTGAGTTTACTGAATCCGAAGGCGGTACAGATTTTTTAATTTTGGATTGGTGGAAGAGGCATGCAAGCCAATACCCAATCCTTTCTCTTATTGCAAAACAGATTTTTTCAATCCCTTGTTCCACAGTTGCGGTCGAACAAGCATTCAGTGCAGGAGATAATATTTTGGACGAACATCGTTCAAGATTAGCTCCAGAATCAGTGGAGATTCAAGCTTGTGTTGCTGATTGGACGAAGGCTCAATACCGGCAACAAGAGATAGATCGGAATAATGAATCCGAATTCTTTAACGACGGAGATACTACCGCTACCGGTACTGGAACGGGTAGTGACGATTGAGGGTAAAAGAACTATTGGAGTTGGCAAATATTTCGGGAACCCTTGTTTCTCATACCGGGTACGCCCACATGAGCTTAGGAAAACCGAAGTATAATCCGACGACATGTGACCTTTGGTCCCCTGCGCACGAAATATTTAGGTTTTGGGATCATTTTAGGGCATATATATTGTACTCCTTTTTTTTATAGATCGTTGTAACGAATTGTAACGTGCTTAATGATAATTTATTAAGTTCAAGCCCTCTCTTTCTCTCTTGTCTTTTTGTCTCCAAATTTAATTACAATTTACATTTTAATTACAATTTATATTGAATAATGTTCCGTCATCGGAATAGTAATTTTTTAATTTTTTTATTATTTTCTTTTCTGTTTTTCCTTTTCTATTTTTTTTTCCTTTTATTTTTTTTTCTTGATACTTCCTCCGCCGGCCATAGCCGGCCGGCGGAGGTGGCCGGCGTCGGGCGAGGCCGCCCTCGCCGGCGTCGGGCGAGGCCCGACCTCGCCGGCGTCGGGCGAGGCCCGACCTCGCCGGCGTCGGGCGAGGCCCGACCTCGCCGGCGTCGGGCGAGGCCCGACCTCGCCGGCGTCGGGCGAGGCCGCCCTCGCCTGGGCTGGGCGAGGCTGGCCTCGCCAGATCGGGCGAGGGCTCGACCTCGCCGGCGTCGGGCGAGGCCGGCCTCGCCAGTTGCAGGCGAGGTCGGCCTCGCCAGTTGCAGGCGAGGTCGAGCCTCGCCGGCGTCGGGCGAGGCCGGCCTCGCCAGTTGCAGGCGAGGTCGGCCTTGCCCGACGCCGGCGAGGTCGAGGCCTCGCCCGAAGCCGGCGAGGGCGGCCTCGCCTGAGGCCGGCCACCGTCGTCGACCCTAGCCGGGGCCGGCGGAGGAAGAAAAGAAAAAAAAAGAAAAGGAAAAAGAAAAAAAAAACAGATAAGTAAAATTAGAAACCGGCTCGGAACCGGTTCCGGTTCATACTTGGCCACGAACCGGAACCGCCGGTTCTGAACCGGAACCGGTCGGTTCCGAACCGTGGCCACCTCTAGTCGGTATGGACATTTTGTCGAACAGGTTGGGTGCACTATAAGAACAAAGGTAAACACAAAAGTCTTCTCATCCAAAACTTATGCATCAAACAACAATAGCCCAAATCATCAAAAATCAGTTCTGGACACAAAACAAAGAAGAATAGGGATGTTTTTGTACCCTCCTAAGACCTCATGGCTAACGACAACGGGCAAAGGTGAGCGAGGTTCGAACGCAGTGAGGGAAAAAGGGCTTTTTTTTTTCTCAAGCGATTTTCCGTCTTAAGGATGCACAAAATCAAGGCAACTAATCGCCAACAAATTTCAAGCAATAGTCAACAGTAGCGGAAGATGCACAAGTCAAGAGCAGCGGAGCTCACTGATGGGTGGTGCTCAACTAATCACCTCAATAGAAGGAGGCAGAGGAGGAGGTGGAAGAGGAGAGGATGAATGGGCAACTAAGGGTGCGAATGGTAACCATTCTGCTCCAGAAATCAAATTCTTGCCAGAAATTAATTTCTGGAATTCTTGCCAGAAATTGATTTTTGGAGGAGAAATCTGTTTGGTAAAACATGATCAATTCTGCTCCAGAAATTGATTTCTGGAACAGAAATCTATTTTTATTTTTTTATTTTTTTGGGTACATCAAAAAAAATAAATTTCACTCAAACTGGGTGCCCAAAGGTATTCTAAGCCATTTTGTGAAGTTTTGAAATTTTTAATTTTTTTTTATTTTTTTGGGCACCTCAAAAAAATTAAATTTCACTCAAAGTGGGTGGCCAAAGGTATTTTAAGCCATTTTATGAAGTTTTAAAATTTTTGATTTTTTTTATTTTTTTGAGCACCTCAAAAAAATTAAATTTCACTCAAAGTGGGTGGCCAAAGGTATTTTAAGCCATTTTATGAAGTTTTGAAATTTTTGATTTTTTTGATTTTTTTTTTGAGCACCTCAAAAAAATCAAATTTCACTCAAAATGGGTGGCCAAAGGTATTTTAAGCCGTTTTATGAAGTTTTGAAAATTTTGATTTTTTTTATTTTTTTATTTTTTTGAGCACCTCAAAAAAACTAAATTTCACTCAAAGTGGGTGCCCAAAGGTATTTTAAGCCATTTTGTGAAGTTTTGAAATTTTTTATTTTTTTATTTTTTTGGGCACCTCAAAAAAATTAAATTTCACTCAAAGTAGGTACCCAAAGATATTCTAAGCCATTCTGTGAAATTTTGAAATTTTTGATTTTTTGATTTTTTTTTTTAAAAAATTCACCAAATTTCCTATTTTCTCGAAATCTTGACTTTTTTTATTTTCTGAAAATTTTTATGAATTTTTGTGGAATTTTTCAATTTTTATGCATTTTCTAAAAAAAAATTAGTGAGAAAAAGAGAGAAAATAGGGAGAATGCATTCTGGAAGAGAGAAGCTATAAAAAGTAGCTTCTCTTTTTCTTGCCCAAAACTCATTCTGGAATCAAAAATGCATTCTGGAATCAAGAATGCATTCTGGAATCAAGTATTTTTAACAAACGTATTTTTATTCCAGAATGTGAAAATTGCTCCAGAATGCATTCCGGAAATTTTTTAACAAACGCATTTCTATTCCGGAATCCATTCTGGAACAGAATTTCTATTCCAGAATGGATTCCATGCGCGCCCTAAGAAGACGGTTAGTGCTAGTGAATGTGGAGATGGCGACGAGGATGGCAAGGCGACGCCGTCGATAGGGAGTTCAACTTCACCTATCTTCTGGGTCCTCTGGGTAGAACCACTGCTCGATCTCTCTCTGATGACCAGCTCTTGAGAGGGAGCCCTCCGACCCCAACTCGATTCCACCAAGTCTCCGTCCTTTTCCAGCAATTGAGAGGGAGCGTCCGGTGGTGCTTGTCGGAGGTGGTCGGAGGATTTTCCAAGACTGAGGGAGGAGAGAGATGAGAGGTTTGAAATTTGAAATGAAGTAAGAGAGAGAGAGAGAGAGAGAGGGACGCTGATAACCCGGGAAGCTTTCAAGTTTTCCTTTTTTTTTAATTTCTACGTCAATGACACATGTCACTCTTTTAATGGATCATATATGCCATATAGGCAAATGACGTGGTGATATCATACCACTGAATATTTTCTCCCTAACAACATATGCATAAGGAATATTTCGGCAAAAGTACACTACAAGTGCCATAACTTGTGTACGGCGCTCACTTTAGTGCCATAATTTTTTTTTGGATCACTTTAGTGCTAAAATTTTTGAAAAACGATCACTTAAGTGCTAAAATTTTTGAAAAACGATCACTTAAGTGCCAACTCCGGTCCCGTACACAATTTTTCGCCGGAAATCTGACGTGGCATTTTTTTTTATTAATTTCTGAAGCTGATGTGGCTCGCCGAAGTCTCGCCGGAGATTGACACTTAAGTGATCGTTTTTCAAAAATTTTAACACTTAAATGATTGTTTTTAAAAAAATTTAGCACTTAAGTGATCGTTTTTCAAAAATTTTAGCACTAAAGTGATCCAAAAAAAAGTTATGACACTTAAATGATCGTTTTTCCTCCGACTTGGCACCAAAGTGATCCGAAAAAAAGTTATGGCACCAAAGTGAGCACCGTACATAAGTTATGGCACTTATAGTGTCCTTTTGCCGGAATATTTCTCATTTGCTCTTGTTCCAATTCATTTTTCAGACATTACATAAGGCTAAATTTGTTCCCTTTTGGAATTGGAATAGCTCCTATTGGACATTTATCTATATTGAACCTCTCTAAGATTTTATTAATGCAAACTTTCCGAGACAACTCTAACAATCCTTTTGATCTATCACTAAATATTTCTATTCCTATCACATATGTTGCCTCTCCCATATCTTTCATTTCAAAATTCTTACAGAGAAATTTCTTGATTTCATGTAATAAACCAAGATCATTAGAAGCAAGCAAAATGTCATCAACATACAGAACTAGAAAATAAACTTGCTCCCACTGGCCTTCATATATATACGCCATCAACATTGTTATCCTTAATTCCAAAGGAAGTTATGGTATCATAAGATCCCATTGTTGGGAAGCTGGTTTAAGTCTATATATTGACTTCTTTAACTTACATAAAATGTAGTCCTTTCCTTTAACTGAAAAACCCTCATGTTGGTCCATATAAACCTCTTTCTCTGAATGCTTATTAAGAAAGACAGTTTTCACATCCATTTGGTGTAATTCTAAATCGTAATGAGCCGCTAAAGCCATAATGATCCTAAGTGAATCTTTCTTGGAGACCGGTGAAAAGGTCTCCTTATAATTAATGTCTTCTTTATGAGTAAAACCTTCAGTAACATATTTGGCCTTATATTGTTCAATATTACCTTTTGTGTTGCACTTGGTCTTAAAGACCCATTAACACCTGACCTTTTTACATCCTTCAGGTAGTTCAAAAAAATCCCAGACTTGATTATAATTTATAGATTTTAACTCTTCTTTCATGGCATTAAACCATTTAGTAGAATCTTCAAATTCCATGGCCTATGAATATGAACCTGGATCATTACAAATTCTTAATTCAATTTATGACACTTGTAGATAAACTACATAATCGTTAGAAATAGGTGACCTCCTTTCTCTTTGAGATATTCTTATTGTTAGTTCTTGTGGCTCAATTACTGTAGATTCAATATTGATATTTTCATTATGGAGTGTTTGATCATTTATTTGTTGTTATTGATTATTGTTGGGTTGAACTATAATATCAGGAACATTGACTTTAGAAGTTTTGCGTATAGGATTTTTTACCTTAACTTCTTGAATGTAAACATCACATATTCTTTCACTCTCACTAATGTCACCATTTTCAATAACCCTAGCGTTTCTAGATTTAGCAATTCTTGTACTGTGATAAAAATAGTAAAATACCCTTTTGATTTCTCTGCATAACCAATGAAGTAATCACTTATCGTTCTAAATTGCAATTTCTTTTCTTGTGGATTGTAAGTTCTTACTTTTGTTGGACAACCCCAAACATACAGGTATCACAAACTAGGTTACCTTTCCATCCACATTTTAAAAGGAGTCTTAGGAACTGCCTTACTAGGGTAAAGATGAACAACTCATTACACTCATAACCATTCTCATTAAAGTACGATTACGCCTTTCTGTTACACCATTTTGTCCTGGTGTATCCAGCATTGTGTAATGAGCACAAATACCATGTCTTTCAAGAAATTTAGCAAATGGATCCAGACATTGTTGTCATTCATTATACTTTCTATAATATTCAATAACTCTATCTGATCTTATTATTTCCACCTTTTTATTTAATTGCTTCTCAACTTCTTTAATAGACACCTCAAGTGCATTCACTGATAGGGATTTGTTGTAACCATAATGCGAAAAATCATCAATAAAGGTGATAAAATAACTTTCCCACCAAAATATGGAATATCGAAAGGACCACACATATCAGTATGTATAATTTCAAGAAACTCTATGCTTCTTGTGGCACATTTCTTAATATGTTTTGTTTGTTTACCTTTAATACAATTAATACACATTCCAAGATTAGTAAAATCCAAATCCGGAAGAATCTTATTCTTCACTAATCTTTGCATTCTTTCTTTAAATATGTAACCCAAATGTTTATGACACAAGTAAGCAGAATTCTCATCAACAAAATTGCATTTAGTGCCAACATTATGATGCAAGGTCATTAAAGTTTGAACAAATGCATTACCAAGTTTAAACTTGTAGAGACCATCAAATAAAATTTCAGTTCCAATGAGATCATTATTCTTAAATAAACTGATAGATCCAGAATCAAACTTAAAAGAAAATTCTGCTACATCAAGTTTTGGCAAAGCCGTTGACCAAGCCTACATTACAGTCTTGTTAAATTGGTAAGGTCATACTACTTGCGATAAAACTTGAACACTTGTTGATATAATGATAATGGTAAGATTGAGTGATTCTCCTATTCTCGCATCAATGAACGAGGCAAATTATCCTTCTAAATGAGAGCGAGCAAAAAGCCTTTTCTGATATAAAGTCTCTCGTTTAGTATTTATAAGAAATTCGCATTATCAGTGAAAATTGTCTTAATGATAAGGGTTAATACCACGAAGAACTCCAAATTAGTACGTTTGTGAAAAATTTACCCCAAACTAATTTTTTGATCACAAAAAATTCTAAATTGGTACACCTATGACAAATTTACCCCCCGTTAGTTTTTATTAAATTTTACTGTCAAATTACTGAGTTAAATGACACGTGTTAGTTGACAGATGTACCAGTTTGGGGTTTTACCCTTTGTTTATCACAGATGTACTAGTTTGTGATTTTTTTTATATTAATCAAATTTAACGGAGGGTAAATTTCTCAAAAATGTACAAATTTGGGGTTTTTAGTGGTAAAAAAAAATTAATTTGACGTAAATTTGTCATATGTGTACTAGTTTGTGATTTTTTGTGATCAAAAAATTAGTTTGGGGCAAATTTGTCACCTATGTACCAGTTTGGGGTTTTCGTGGTATTAACCCTAATGATAATTCTCCCCAATAAAAAATTGATGATGCAAATATGGTGAAATTGTTATACATAAACCTTAATTAAGTTGAAAAGATGAATCCTGTAATATAGTTTCTAGAATAGCCTTGACTGTCTAATTCTTTCATAAGTGCATATATATTTGCTCTAATCGTGTTTGACATGTAATGATTCCTCGAAGATCCAAGAGTTCCTGATACTTGACATTTGAGTTGCTCTCTGGAGCCTCGTGATTCGTCCAAATATTCTTGAATTTCCAAGATACACTATGCGAAAAACGTATTTTTATACCTAAGTGCAAAACCTTAGATAGTTCAAGTTCGAAGTGAAAAGTCTTAGACAATTCAAATTCTAAGCAAAAAACCTAAGACAATTCGGATTCTAAGTGAAGAACCTTAAACAATTTAAATCCTTAGTGAAAAACCTTACACAATTCAAATTCTAAGTGAAAACCTTACACAATTCAAGTCTTGAGTGTAAAACCTTAGGCATACCACGTCTTTGGATGGAAAACTCGAGCAGCCTCAACACCTAAGATGAAGAACTCTAGGTAATTCCAAAATCCTATGCTGAGAAATTCTAGGCTCTTTTCTAATCCGTCAGCAAAGCCTTAAGATGAGAAACTTTTTATCCATCACCAAAATCCTGCGAATGAAGAGAAGAGAATGAGGGAATTGTTAGTGAACGGACAGAGAAAGTGAAACTCAAGGGGGATGCTAACCGGTTTTTTTTTTTTTTAAATACACTTGAGTTCTTGACCGCCATTGCAACTTGGAAGAGGAAGGGAAGGAGAAAAGCATTGTTTCAGATGAGAAGGGACTACAACCCTAACGGATGCGGGGACAGGATGACGCACCGCCATGTGGTCCAACTAATTTGGGAATTTTGGGATGAAACCTCGGCCCGAGGAGGCCGCTGGGTATATCACTTCTTCCGTCACTACAGTCGTCTGCGATTGGAATTGCCCCAACTTTTGTTGACTGTTTTCCATGGCCGGCGACGAGGAGGCGGCGGCGCGACCATCCGCTGGAGAATGCATTCTATGAGGCCAGGGGCTTTCGCGAACAATGCAATATGGATAACAGAAAGTCCCAATCTGGGGGTGTGCAACCGGACCGAATTTATCCGGAAACTAGACTGGCCCACCCGAAAAATAGGTCTGGGAACTGGTTCCTGTTTGAATAGGTCCGGGAACTGATTCCATTTTTTGGGAACTGGTTACAACCAATTCGGTTTTTTTTTCCAAGTGAAAACCCACCCGGACCGGTTTTATACGGAGGTCCGCTTGCAATTTTATATGGCTAGAATCAAAGCATTCTATCATAAAGGATGATGGAGGTGATCATTATTTGCGGATAGCCTAACTCAAGGGATTGTAAGCATTATATGGAGCAATTTCCTTTTTCTTAAAATTTTTGTTCTGTAATGAAAAAACTACATATCTAACTGGAACCTATGCTGTTTTATCACGTCCATTAAATTATTGGGACTAAGATAATATACTTTTGTATGAATACTTAAGATTGTTTGCATAGTTAAACTTATAAGCTTTGATTTGAGTTATAAGTTTTCCTATTTGCTACCCGGAAAAAATGAAAGAAAAAAAAGGAACAAAAAAAAAGGGTTCTCGGGTAGACCCTGTAACCAGACCAAAAAAACAAGGTAGGTTCCAAAACATGATTTAGGGCAAATAAGGTAGATTTCAGATTCCAAAAACTAGGAACCGGTTATAACAAGATCGGTTTCAAGTTCCATATCCAGAACCGACTCACCCTTGAATCGATTATCCCTATCCCAATCTATGTTAACGGCGAATAGAGAAAATGCCAGGCCCATGCCCACGCCCACGCCCACGCCCACGCCCAATGATGAAATGATGAAATGGAAGATGAGGGTGGAAGTCCACTATATATAAACCTACACATCCACAGCGCTTAGGCTTGCGCACCATCAATTATGAGAGAGAGAGAGAGAGAGAGAGAGAGAGAGAGAGAGAGAGAGAGAGAGAGAGAGAGAGAGAGAGCAGCTATCGAGGGGTAATATAAGGTGTTCCAATTCGCGTTCCTTTTTCAAAACCTGTGAGAACAACTCATGAGAGAAGTTCACTCCAGGTTTTAAGGCACCTATGTACTTGGCCTTGGCGACAATATACCGGTGGCGATTGCAAAGTGCCGTCGATTTTTTATTTCCCGTTCTCATATTATTTTTTTTTGGTAAGTCCCGTTCTCATATATTTTTTTTTTTTGGTAACCCAGGGAACCCCTGCACGGCCGACAGCCGGGGAGTAAACCCTGGGGGCGACACGTGCTAGCCACCACACACGTGCCACCGGTTAAGTCACCCTGCGGCGCCCGGAATTCGAACACTCAACCTTTTGCGAGAGGAAGAGTGCGCGCTCCAGCAGTGCCACCCAGGCGGGTGGTCCCGTTCTCATATTGTTAGTAGCGTGATTAGTGAAGAAAGAGCATATCGTCACTTAAAATTGCTAAAAAGCTCGCCATAAAACTTTGATCTAGTAGTGGCGATGGTTATAATCTCCAATCTCTTAGGATTAGTGACGAGAATAAAAAAAAAGCACAAAGAAATATCACTAATTACATGATTTCTTGTGGAGACCCTAAAAGCAAAACAATGTGCACTTGCATGTGTGCGCTTTTCATGTGACATTGTGATATTCAACTGTAGTTTTTTCCATGAAAAGCGGATGGAAGTTCCGAAGGTTCTTGCCGATGCCAATGGCTATGACGAATGCAAAGTGTTTTGTGGTTTCGTTTCTCTGAAGAGAGTATAGCTTAGCTCACGGCTTTCACCGGGAACAGCTAAAGATTCCTTTCATGACAGGATACTTAGTTGAAGAACACCAGAAGAGCCATGAAAAGGAGCCAGATGCTCTGGAGCTTTCCTTTCCGTCGTATGTTAGACTGATCATTACCCAGCCCCATGGGACCGTTAACGTTTGGACTCATTGAGTAGGAAATGATAAATGATGCATCCAGTTGGAAAGGAACGAAGACTTTTGGAAAGTAGGATTCCTCATGTCTCTTCCTCGTGTCTCTCTCTCTCTCTCTCTCTGTACTAAAAGAATGATGTGACTTAATCCACGACTAATCCAAAGAAAATGGAGAAAGATGACTCCCACACAGAGAGCATGCAAGAGCAAGGCGTCCCACAACCAGCTCATCGCCCTCACCCTCTCCACAACAATCAGCTTTCCCTCTCTCTCTCCCATCGACATTTTTGCGTTATAATAACTCCGCCACCACCATAACCACCACCTCTCGCTTCCCTCTTCTCAACGGTTACTCCCCCCTCTCTCTCAACGACCGTTCCTCTTAACCCATTTCGCATTCCACGACAAATATCTCTCTCCTTGACACTGTGATACTTTGAGAGAGCTTAGTGACGAGGAAGAGGAGGCAACAGCAGACAGACCCAGATGGATTTCAGCTCGTTCCTGACGTCGCTGATCACGTCCTTCGTGATCTTCGTCGTCCTGATGGCCCTCTTCACGTGGCTCTCTGGCAGGCCCGGGAACAAGGTGATCTACTACCCCAACCGCCTCCTCAAGGGCATGGACCCCTTCGACAGCGGCTCCTACGCCTCCCGCAACCCCTTCGTCTGGATTAGCGAGGCCCTCTCCTCCTCTGAGCAGGACGTGATCAGCATGTCTGGCGTCGACACCGCCGTCTACTTCGTCTTCCTGAGCACCGGTCCGTGCCTTGTTGCTTGTCTGTTTCTTTCTTTGCTTTGTGTGGATGGCTGTAATGTGATGTTGGGGGTTCTTTTGATGTGACCTGGGGGGACGTAAAGAAAGAGCGAGCGAGAGGCGGTACGTGCGCGAAAGTTGCGTAAAAAGGATTCAATTTATTACATTTTTATCAATTCAGTCCTAAATTTTTTAATATTTTTAATTAAGTCATAAACTTTTTACTAATTTATTAATTGAGTCTATTTGATCAATTTTGACTGAAATTCGCCGATGTAAATGCCATCCGTCTTATGACGTCGATGGTGACACTATGAGTGTTGACATGAATAATTTTTAATAATATTTTAAATATTTTATTTTTTTCTAATTTTTTTTCTTTCTTTTGTTTTGCCTTTTCTTCTTCCTCCTTTTGTCGGTGGCCAGCAACCAGCCACAGGCGATGGTCGGGTAGGCCGGCCTCGCCTTGGCAAGGGTTGCTATTGCCTATTACAGGCGAGGCCTGGCTGAGCGAGAGTGATCTTAGGCGAGGTTGGCCCTCGCCCAAGCTAGGGTGGCCTCGCCAAATCTGGCCTGGTCGAGGCCAACCCTCGCTAGGGCCTTCCCTCGCCTGGCCGGGCCTCGCCTCACTTGTGGCAGGTGATGGCCGCCCTCAACCAAGCAAGGCCAACCTACCTAGCCAGCGCTTGTGGCTAGTCATCAGCAAAAGGAAGAAGAAAGGAAAAAAAGAAAGAAAAATGAAAAAAATCAGAAAAATATTAAAATACTATTAAAAATTGTCCATATCAGTGCCGACCACGTCACGTAGGATGGCTAGAGTCTGTGAGATTTTGATGAGATCACTACTAACTGTTCTAAAAACTTAGGCTGTTACATGAATATATAATTTATTATTTAAATATTCCAACACTTCCCTTCACGCGTAGGTTGAACTTTGGCCTAAGCCTAAACCATGGAAATATACAATTTGAGAGGCAAATAGGAGCATGAAAGATTTGAACTCAGGCCCTCTTGCTCTGATACCATGTGAGATTTTGGTGAGATCACTGCCAACTATTCTAAAAACTTAAGCTGTTAGATGAATATGTGATTTATTATTTAAATATTCCAACACTCCCCTCACGTGTAGGCTGTACTTTGGGCTAAGTCTAAAGCATGGAAATATGCAATTGGGAAGGCATATAGGGGCCTGGAAGATTTGAACTCAGGATCTCTTACTCTGATACTAAGTGAGATTTTGGTGAGACCATTACTAACTATTCTAAAAGCTTAAGCTGTTAGATGAATATGTGATTTATTATTTAAATATTTCAACAGCATGTCAACGAATTCTGGCTAAAATTGGCTGGTTGCACTCAATCGGCAAATCGGTAAAAGGTTTAGGACTTAATTGGTAAAATTAAAAGATATATGACTGAATTAGAAAAAGTGTAATAAGTTTAAGCTTTTTTGTAAATTTTTCCCATGTGGGGGGCGGGGGGTGTTGAGGGATGGATTTCTTCATTTTAAGGAGAAAAGAGAACTAGCATCTGTGCATTTCCAAAGAAATTTACCAGTGCAATAAAATATATTGGAAAGTTATAGTCATATTCATCGTGCTTTAGGCATTCTCAGTTACACAAAAGTTCCATATACAAGCAGGCAATCTAATTATATCTGTCGTCAGCTGTTAATAATTACAGGAGATTTTAAATCTCGATACAATGAGGTGGGACTTAGAAGGAAGTCTAAATTTTCCATTTTTCTGTTTTCTTTTGCTTCTCGTTTGCATATTCTCTACAATCACTCAATTTATGGCATCTGTATTGGTTTCAGGCTCCCCTGGGTGGTTAGAACTCTGTTGTGGATGTTTGAGAATCCAAACTTATGGAAGCTTTAGCTTTAGTTTTGCTTATGTTGCTATCAATGAACACTTGTGCTTGTACATTTGAAACACTCCGCCGTCTGTGGAAGTGACAAATTCTGAAGACTTTTCCTCCTTTTACTCTGCGTCAGTGTTGGGAATATTAGTCTTATCTGGCATTGTGCTACTACCGGTTCTTCTACCTGTTGCTGCCACTTCCAAACCTACACACACACCTTCGGGCACAGTCAGCAATGGGACATTCAGTGATCTTGAGAAATTGTCAATGGGAAATGTGGCAGTAAGTTTTAGAACTCTCGTACAAGGAATTTTATAGAGAAAATTAGTACTGAATCTCTAAGTCAGATCCTTTTTGCATGTACAGGAGAAAAGTTCAAGGTTGTGGGCATTCCTGATAGCTACTTACTGGCTCTCAATCGTTGCATACTACCTGTTATGGAAGGCATACAAACACGTTTCTGCTTTGAGAGCAGCTGCTTTAATGTCTCCCGAAGTGAGAGCAGAGCAATTTGCTGTCCTTGTGAGAGACATACCTCCCGCCCCAGAAGGTCAATCTAGGAAGGAACAAGTGGACTCATATTTCAAGTCTATTTATCCCGATACATTTTACAGGTCGATGATAGTGACTAATAATAAAGAGGTATGCTTTTATGATGTTTTTTTTTTAGAATATTCAATTTGTTCCTCAGTGGTTGCTATGCTAAGTGTTGCTCTAAGTCTTGCTATAAGTTCTGCAAACTTAGTACATTTTATAACTATATCTACATGCATATGAGTAGATACTCCAACTATTCTAAGTATCTGGTTGATGGCTAGCATTGACAGAGGTGAAAGGATATAAAAAAAATGGTGTGGTTCTTGATGATTAGCCTTTCAATGATTTCTCCACTACAGTGGCTGTGCAGCCTGTGCTATTCATGATGGTACTGGTTAGAGCTGCTGATCTGGCTTTGGACATTTTTCACAATTGATTCCTTTGAGGAGCATTGTGAATTATTGTGGGGCTGGATGAATTAATGAACTGTGTTGTTATGTAGAGGTTCTTGTGAGATTTTGTGAGATTACCGTCAATTGTTCAAAAAATTTAAGTTTTTAGATAAAAGTATGGTTTAACATGTAAATATTGTATCATTCCCCCTCAAGCTGGAAATATTTCATCGGGGAGGCAAATAGGGTCTGGAAAAATTGGAATTTAGGGTCTTATGTTCTGATACCATGTTAGATTTTGTTGGACTACTGCCAACTGTTTTATAAGCTGTTGGAGAATGTGTAGATTAATATGTATATATTCTATCAGTTCTCAAGAAAAGACCCAAGTAAAAGGGAGATACCATACCACTGCCAGTTCGTCCGGCAGTTTTAAGTGAGTAGTATGATATGGAGTCACAAAACAAGGAAGTCCATTTATGTGGTTTGTCATATGGCAGAAGTAGATGCACTGCTATTAATGAACCAAAATATGAACGTCATAGACAGACAGGACAGACAGGCCCACTTAACACAAATAGTTGAGGTAATGACTTCATTATGTGTATTGAAAGCAATCATGGTTGACCCTTACCACTGTACAGTTGCTCTCTTGGCAATGGACTGTGCAAATCCAGCGCACGGCCCAGGAAGGAAACAGTTGTGCCGACTGGTTAGCCAACAATGCTTTTGATCAGGCCCATAGTTTTGAGCTTTAATTCTAGGCCCCATCCCGGACTGGATTTATTAAAGGACAAAATAGGTGTTTTTTAGTACTAAGAGAGCTGTCGTGCTGTAGTTTACTCCCCTGTTCACCTAAAAAAAAGCAATAATGGTTTATGAACTTCTTAACTGTGCCACCGAAGCAACCCCATACTGTTCATAGAGGCATTATACATGCATGCCCAGAAATACTCGGAGGGATCAAGAGATGTTGTATACTTGGAGTTCTTCGCATGAAAATTTTGGTTATATATTGTGACAGAGAATGTAGTCATAGTGGAAATACTTGTTCTTTTTTCTTTTGGATTCCATCCATTGAGAGACCTTTCCTTGTTATATGTTATCATGTAGGCTAACAAAATCTACGAAGAGTTGGAGGGGTGCAAGAGGAAGCTTGTACGCGCTGAAACAATACATGCAGAATCGAAGACAACGGGCAAACCAGAAGGAACAAGACCCACAAACAAAACTGGCTTCCTAGGTCTTATTGGGACGAAGGTGGACAGCATAGAATACTACAGTGAGAAGATCAGTGAACTGACTCCAAAGCTTGAAGCTGAGCAGAAAGCCACCTTGAGAGATAAGCAGCAAGCAGCGGCTCTGGTCTTCTTTACTAGCAAGGTGACCGCAGCCTCTGCAGCACAGAGCCTGCACGCCGCAATGCTTGACACATGGAATGTGATGGATGCACCCAAACCTCGGCAAGTCATATGGACTAATCTTACCATTAAGTTTTTCGTGCGACAAACACGGCAGTACATTATCTACGTTATAGTGTCTCTGACCATTTTCTTCTTCATGATTCCCATCACGTTTGTTTCGGCCTTTACGACTCTGGAAAATCTGAAGAAATATCTCCCTTTTTTAAAGCCGATTGTGAAGATTGTAGCAATCAGAACTGAAATTGGACCAAGTTAAGCGGCATTTTTGAATGGGCAATAAATTATCTCAGATTGCGCTTAACGTGTTTCTGGCTTTGTTGCCCAAGTTGCTCTTGTTTCTGTCAAAGCTAGAGGGGATTCCTTCCCAGAGCCATATAGAACGTGCTGCCTCTGGAAAATACTTCTACTTCACGGTCTTAAATGTGTTAATTGGCGTTACTGTGGGTGGAACCTTGTTTGCTACATTAAAGACTATTGAGAAAAATCCCAACTCTCTCCTCACAGTACTGGCGGCCAGTCTTCCTGGAAATTCAACATTTTTCATCACTTATGTTGCTCTGGAGTAAGATATTTTTGTTCCTCCTCAGTCCTCTATTAACTTCTAACTTGCTGAGTGATGGATTCTGATTCTTTCTTGATGCGAAAGGGAGCAAAAAGCAAAAAAAAAACAAATAGAGTTGGATTTGCTGCCCTACTCATTAGGGCATTTTGTTATTCTCATAATTTATGCTTTCTATGTTCCTTAAAATAGATTCCAGTTTCATATGGCCATCATTTAATTAGTATGGTTACGTTTTACATCAAAGTTCTCGCATGGAATTTTTCCTCTTCCTTCTTTGCATAGTGATGGTGCTAATGTCTGAATTTGGGGAAATGGCTGTCAGGTTCTTTGTTGCCTATGGTCTCGAGCTTTCTCGGATTGTTCCTCTGATTATTTTTCACTTGAAGAAGAAATACCTCTGCAAGACTGAAGCTGACATCAGAGAAGCATGGTATCCCAGAGATCTAGGATACGCGACAAGATTTCCCGATGACATGCTGATCGCCACAATTACCCTCTGCTACTCTGTCTTTGCTCCTCTGATAATCCCATTTGGTGTGGTATACTTTGGCTTAGGATGGCTTATTCTTCGAAATCAGGTTGAGTACAAGTTTTCTGGGCTAACTCCACGTTGTACTTAGTTTTGAGTCAAACTTTTGCACATCTTTGCCTCTTCTAGAGCATTCCTTAACTTTCACATGATCGTTTTGGTCGACAGGCACTCAGGGTTTATGTTCCATCCTACGAGAGTTACGGAAGAATGTGGCCGCACATGCATTTGCGAATCCTAGCTGCTCTTCTCCTATACCAGCTGACTATGTTTGTCTACTTTGGGGCGAAGAAATTCTACTATACGTCTTTCCTGGTTCCGCTGATCATCTCGACCCTTATCTTTGCCTACGTGTGCAACAAGAAGTTCTATCGCTTCTTCAGCAACCCGGCGCTGGAAGTTGCCTCGCATGAGCTGAAGGAGACGCCGCACATGGAGCGCATCTTCCAGGCTTACGTCCCTCCCAACTTGTGCTTGGAGAAGGTCGAAGACGGCCAGTTCGAGGATGCTCTGTCTCAAGTTTCGAGGGCGGGGTCGTTCGCTTGATGTAAATGTCAGTATATTTCTTTCCCACTGGAATGTTTTCTCTCGTGTCTATCAAAGCAGGCAAACTTGTAGGAAGTTACACTAGATTTGTTCAGTATGTGATAGGAAGTGTTTCTGTTTCTGTTTCACCTGTGTTGTTTTTAGTGTAATTTTGTGCCTCTTTTGTGAAAGTGTTATTTGTTCAGGAAAATATAAGAGTGTGGTATTTGGTCAGGTCTTCTTTTTCTGTTTAATTACTTTAACTAATCACATTTAATCATGGGTGGTAAGTGTTTAAGTGGTAAACTCTTGATGTGCTGCTACAAAGCCTACAATGCAGAGAAGACACTCGTAGAAATTACACCATATAATTTAACTAAAATGACTTTTGTTAACAACTAATTTCACAACACTAATTAACGGGGAAAAGAAGGAAAAAAAACAATTTAGCTCTCGGACATCACATGAAAACAGCGTACTCTAAATTTCAAAGATTTGCATTTCTAATCATACTTAATGCTTCTTAACAAGTGCCCTTTTAACATGTTTTTCTAGTAGAATGAAGAGAGTGGCATTGTAAATTGTTATTTCTCTCTCTATTGTAGAGTAAAAAATGTAATAACTTTTGTACAACGATCACTTTGATTCCATAACAATTTCAATCGATCATTTTAATGTGATGACTTTTAAAAAATGTTTAACCAATGCCAAAAATTTTATTGTCATGTTAGATTTTTCGGCGCTCAGGTTATCGGTTAAAAAGTTATGGCACCAAAATAAATGTTCTGTCAAAGTTATGACATTCATGTAATCAATTGAAATATTATGACACGAAAGTGAGTGCCATTACGAAAGTTATGACACTTGTAATGCTTTTTTTTTACCGTAATGGTCATGTCTCTATTCACAGGAGAGGCAAAAATTATTAAATTCGTCAACAAAAGAAAAATGGTATCTTGGATCTGGATCCATCTATTATTTTTTATGTTAGACGTTAAGACAAGGGAGGGAGTCCTTCGAAAATATGGACATAGGGGATGAATTTCGAACGACAAGTTAATATAAGAAATCATTTAAAAAAAATGACAAAAAATCAAAGATCGGAATTTGTGTTTGTCAATCAACTCTGACAAAAAAAAAAATAAAAAATCAACTGATCTGTCCACCAGAAGTCAAAATTTGCATAATTTTTTTTTTGCACCTGAAATTTTGCATAATTGGCACATTCCCTTGACTACACTCGGTCACCACGAATAGAATAGCTAAAGTATATGCTTTTAGTTTTTGTTGGGGGAAAATAAAAATTGAATATTTGAATTATTATCATTTTTTTAATCCCCTTCTAAATGCCTTGGTCAAGGAATTGAATATTTCTTTTCTACAGCTGTTGTTTGGAATAGTACCTATATGTTAAACGATGATCTGTCACTCCTTTTTTTCTTCTTTTCAAAATAACGGAAAAATAAAAAGCGTTTATTTGAGGGAAAACGAACATAATTTGTGGAAATAAAAAAAAAATAGAGAAGTACGATTGGACAAGGCATATTAATGACATGGTCTTCAAAAGAGGGATTTCGCGAATTAATATGCAATCCAACGCGGTCGGCTATAAGAAAGTCCTGTCCTCGGAAGACAACACCCACGTTCAAATGTTCTTTTTCTTAGTCTGCATACTAAGAGAAGAAGAACCAGTTCGAACTTACTTGATAGCCAATGAATAATTTGCCAAATGAATGGAATGCAATCACAGAAAATCAATGACCATCTGTTCAAAATACAAAAAAACCCTTATCAATAATGGTCGAGAGGCATGTTTTCAAAGGACATAAACTTTCACCAAATTTAAAAAGTAAATGTATAAATAAATAATGAAATAAGTAAATTAATGATAAGTTTATTATCTTTGTAATATAGCACAGCAATCATAACATAATCGTACTATCAAAAATAAAAAAAATAATTAACGGGATGTTCCGAAAAATGATTGGAAAATCAAACTAAAATATAAAGAAAATCAATCGGCTATCTACATAATACGTAACATAAGGTGGATGTCCTTGAAGCGCTTTAGAGTTCTACTCCAACTCATAGAAATTAATCCCGACTTGCACACTTCCAAAAAGTGAATCCCAATGTGCCGGTTGACTAGAGGTGGCAAAATAGTTCTAGAAGACTAGAACTCATATATTAACTCATATATAATGGTGTGGGTCATAAATGAGTTGCCTTAAGTTTTAAAAACAACCCTAAATAGGTCATAAATAAGTTACATAACAACTTAATGGGTCCTAAATGGGTTACCTAATAAACTTAAGTGAATTTTAATAAATTGAAATTTCTGAAAATTTTTATAATTTTTTTCCTTTCCTTTTTCTTCTTCCTTCCTTCTCGGCCGGTGACCGGCCAAGGCGACAACCAGTAATCGTCCACAGATGAGGCCGAGCCTCACCGGCCTCAGGCTCGGGCGGGCTCGACCTCACCGACCTTAAGCGAGGCTTGATTTGGCGAGACTTGACCTCGACCTAGCCGGATCTGGCTTGGCTCGGCTCGTCGAAAATGGGAACTTGAGCATTGACTGAGGCCGGCGAGCCCATCCCTTACCTATGGTCGATCGCCGGTTGTTGCCGTGGCCGGCGACTAGCCAAAGAAGAAGGAAAAAGAAAAAGAAAGAAAAGAAAAAAGAAAAAGAAAAATTATTAAAATGAGTCCACCGAGGAAAATCAAATCGAATTTTCCATACGAAACGATGGAAAATATTTGTTAGTTCATTTTCACGTTTCAGCCAAACAATGAAAAATATTATGATTTTCTTGGAAAATGGCTTCCTAAAAAACATTTCCCAAAAATGTCACATTTTCCACGAAATATATAGTCTTTAAAAAAATTATAAAAAATTTTCTACTAGCATGGAAGTGCTTTGGCAGTATAATTTTTAAAAAAATCATAAGAAACAATTTTTCTTAGATTGGGTTAACTATGAAAGTATTTTAGCAATATTGATCAAGTTAGGTATGGGTCACTAAATTTACATTACAAATAAATTAGTCATAAACGGGTTAATAAGTCAATTTGGGTCGAACCCTTTATGACTTGACCCACCCGTTTGACAGGTCTAAGGTTGAGCAAGGGTAGCGTCAAGCTATGCAACGGAGAGAATGACCCCATTCTAGACTAACCCTCTCTCATTCCTAATCCTAAGATCGTTCAAGCGCTAAGCGTGATCATCTTCCTCGTTCAAGGCTCGAGTTCAAGTCACCACGCATACTATTAAGTATGTCTTAAATTCTCTATGGGCTTGGCCAACGATAGGGCTTTGGGGCAATATAAATATTATTTTTCTTAAATTATTAGGTTAAAAAATTAAGACAGAAAGTGTCTCACGTTTTTTAAGCTACCTTTTGTAATCCTTGAATTTCATAGTGGATTTTGCTTCTCCTCTCCTTGTGTTTTTCTCGTAAGGGTTTTCCACGTAAATTTGTTTGTTCTTTATTTTTTTTCAATTTTAATTTCGTTATAGTTCCCGCATTAGTCATAACAATATGGTATAAGAGCCCTAGGGCTTTTTTTTTATCTTCTATTTATGACTTCAAGTTCAACAACAAAATTTGATATTGAGAAGTTTGATGAGAGCAGCATTTTCAACTTATGGCCAGTTTGTATGTTAGCTGTTTTTATGCAGTAGGGTTTGAAAAAGACTCTGTTTTTTTTTTTGTCATAGAAAAAGACTCTGTTTGGGAAAATGAAGAAATCGCAAAGCACATCGAATGAAACTTGAGAAGAATTAGATGAAAATGCTCTTTTTACTATCCAATTGTGTCTCACGAATGAAGTTCAACAAGAGGTACTAGATCAGAAAACAACTTCAGGTTTATGGATGAAATTAGAGAGTGTTTTTTTTTTACCAAATCCCTCACCAATTAGTTGAGGCTCAAGTAACGACTATTCACTCTTCATATGGCTGAAAGTGCTTCTCTTAAGTCTCGTATTTCTAATTTCAATGCTATTATCTCTGAATTAAGAATTATTGATGTTAAGATTAAATATGAGGATCAAGCTCCTTTATTGCTAGTTTCAATACCTCTCTCTTATAAGAATTTTAGAGAGACCATGATTGTTAGTAGAGAAACTATTGACCTTGAATATGTAAAAACTAGTATTCTAAATAGGCAGAAATTAATTACAAAATTAAATTTTGAAGGCTCTACTCATCATGGGGCTGGTTTATTTACTAGAGGAAGGTTTGTTGAGAGAAACAATGGTAGCAGAAGCAAATCAAAATCGAAGCATAAGGATTTGACTTGCAACTACTGTAAGTTTAAGGGACATATTAAAATAAATTGTCTAAAACTGAAGACAAAGAAAAAATAATTTCAATAAGCAAAATCAAGGGAATGTAAATTGTCAAAACAATGAGGACTACTAGAATGGATAGAATCAGGAAAATGAAAATCCCGTTCAAGCTGGGGTTGCTGACGAAGAAAATGAAGATTGGTTATTGGTTACGGATGATAAAGACAAATTCCATGATAGTTGGATTCTTGATTTGGGCTATTTGTATCACATGTGTTCTAATGTCTAACGCTAGTTTGGGCAAAGAGTTATAGGCTGAGGTAGTCAATACAGCTTGTTGGTGGATAAATCATTCTCCTTACACATCTATTGAGTGTAAGACACCTGAGAAGGTCCGATTAGGAAAACCTGCTAATTATTCTTCTCTTCAAGTATTTGGATATCCACCTTATGCACATTTTAGGGTAGGCATACTAGAGTTTTAAGCAAAAAATTGCATCTTTTTCAGTTATGCTTATGGTGTAAAGGTTTATAGACTTTGGTGTGCTGATTCATCTAAGATTGTCATTAACAGAGATGTTACTTTTGATGAGTCTGCTATGCTTCGTCCTAGGAATGAATCATCCGTTTCTTGTCACGAAAATTGCGAAAGTGCTGCGAAGAAAGTGGAGCTTCAAATAATTTCTTTGCAACCACTTAATATTATTGAGATTGAAGAACGTGAAGAGGAACAATATTCTATTGCCAGAAATAGACAAAAAAGGATAGAGAAGCCCTCACAGAAATATGGGCTCTCAGATTCTGTTACTTATGCCCTTTCAATTACAGGGTTAGTAGAGTATAGTAAGTCTAAAACCTACAAGGAAGCTATCTCTTCAAAAGATTAAACAAAGTTGTTAGTTGCTATGAATGAAGGGATGGAATCTCTTGAAAAAAATCAAATTTGAGAGTTTGTCGAGCCTCCAAATGGAAAAAAAATTGTGGGCTGCAAATGGGTTTTCAAAAGAGAGGAAGGTATTCCGAGAGTTGAAGACATCAAGTTCAAAGCTCGTCTAGTTTTTAAAGGCTATAGTTAGATTGAGGAAGTTGATTTTAATAATGTGTTTTCACCTGTCGTTAAATACTGCTCCATTCGGATATTTCATGCGTTAGTTGCCATGTACGATTTAGAGTTGGAACACCTCGATGTGAAAACAGTTTTCTTGCATGGTGACTGCGGCCTCAGCAGCACAGAGCCTGCACGCCACAATGCTTGACACATGGAATGTGATGGATGCACCCGAACCTCGTCAAGTCATATGGACTAATCTTACGATTAAGTTTTTCGAGCGACAAATCGGCAGTTCATTATCTACGTTATAGTGGCTCTGACGATTTTCTTCTACATGATACTTATCACGTTTGTTTCCGCCTTTACGAGTCTGCAAAATCTGAAGATATATCTCCCTTTTTTAAAGCCGATTGTGAAGATTGCGGCAATCTGAACTGTGTTGGAGGCTTATCTCCCTCAGATTGCGCTCATCGTGTTTCTGGCTTTGCTGCCCATGTTGCTGTTGTTTCTGTCAAAGCTAGAGGGTATTCCTTCCCAGAGCCATATAGAACGTGCTGCCTCTGGAAAATACTTCTACTTCACGGTCTTGAATGTGTTTATTGGCGTTACTCTTGGTGGAACCTTGTTCGCTACATTCATGACAATTGAGAAAAATCCTGACTCTCCTTACAATACTGGGGGCCAGTCTTCCTGGAAATGTGACATTTTTCCTCACTTATGTTGCTCTGAAGTAAGATATTTTTGTTCCTCCTTAGTCCTCTATTAACTTCTAACTTGCTGAGTGACAGATTCTGATTCTTTCTTGATGCGAAAGGGAACGAAAATAAAAAGAACAACAAATAGATTTGGATTTGCTTCTCTACTCAACAGGGCAGTTTGTTATTCTCATAATTTGTACTTTCTATGTTCCTTTAAATGGATTCCGGTTTCATGTGGCCATCATTTTATCAATAGTATGGTTACGTTTTACATCATAGTTCTTGCATGGACTTTTTCCTCTTTCTTCTTGGCATAGTGATGGTGCTAATGTCTGAATTTGGGGAAATGGCTGTCAGGACCTTTGTTGCGTACGGTCTCAAGCTTTCTCAGATTGTTCCTCTGATTATTTTTCACTTGAAGAAGAAGTACCTCCGCAAGACTGAAGCTGAAATCAAAGAAGCATGGTATCCCAGAGATCTTGGATACGCGACTAGAGTTCCCAGTAACATGCTGATCATCACGATTACACTCTGCTATTCTGTCATTGCTCCTCTGATCATCCCTTTTGGTGTTGTACACTGTGGCTTAGGATGGCTTATTCTTCGAAATCAGGTTGAGTACAAGTTTTCTGGGCTAACTCCACGTTGTACTTAGTTTTGAGTCAAACTTTTGCACATCTTTGCCCATTCTAGAGCATTCCTTAACTTTCTTACGATCGTTTTGATCGACAGGCACTCAAGGTTTACGTTCCATCCTATGAGAGTTACGGAAGAATGTGCCCGCACATGCATATGCGAATCCTAGCTACTCTTCTCCTATACCAGCTGACTACGTTTGCCTATTTTGGGGTGTAGAAATTCTACTATGCGTCTTTCCTGGTTCTGCTGATCATCTTGACCCTTATCTTTGCCTACGTGTGTAACGAGAAGTTCTATCACTTCTTCCACGACCCGGCACTGGAAGTAGCCTTGCACGAGCTGAAGGAGACGCCACACATGGAGCGCATCTTCCGGACGTACGTCCCTCCCAGCTTGTGCTCGGAGAAGGTCGAAGATGACCAGTTCGAGGATGCTCTGTCTCAAGTTTCGAGGGCGGGCTTGTTCGCTTGATGTAAATATCAGTATATTTCCTTCCCACTGGAATGTTTTCTTTCTGGTGTCTATCAAAGCAGGCAAACATGTAGGAAGTTACACAAGATTTGTTCAGTATGTGATAGGAAGTGTTTCTGTTTCTGTTTCACCTGTGTAGTTTTTTAGTGTGATTTTGTGCATTCAGGAAAATATAAGAGTGTAATTTTTGGTCAGGTCTTCTCTTTCTGCTTAATTACGTTAACTAATCACATTTAATCATGGGCGGTAAGTGTTTAAGTGGTAAACTCTCGATGTGTGGCTACAACGCAAAGAAGACCCTCGTAGAAATTACACCATATAACACTACAAAAAAACTGTAATTTAGCTACAACATATTTGCGACGACAACAGTATCGTCGCTAATTAGCGACAACAAAAGGCAAATAGTCGCTAAGTGGCGACGAAATTAGCGACCAAGTTAATTTCGTCGCCAATTACCGAAAATAGCGACGGCAACAGACAATTAGTCGCTAATTCGTCGCTAAATAGCCACGAGATAAAGATGTCGTCGCCAATTTGCGACTATCACGCTTTTCTGTCGCTAAATAGCGACTACATTCAGCGACGGCATTTTTATCATAGCTAAGTAGCTACGAAAATACTTGGTAGTCGCAAAAACACAGTTTAGCGACGCATCGTAATTACTTCGTCGCTAATGTGATCTAATGTTACATTTTACGTTTCTTGGTCTCTGGACAGTTTAGCGACTAAGTTGTCGCAATCTCGTCTCAAATTAGCGACGATATTAGTACCGTCACTAAATAGCTACTATATTTACCTACGACTTGTGTTTAGTCGCGGAATAGCGACTATATTTAGCGACGATTTAGTTTATTAGTCGCTATTTAGCGACGAAGTAAACATATTTCGTCGCTAAATATAGCTTATATCAGCAACAAAACAGACGATTCATTCATTTCGCAGCACTCGATCTCTTCTTCCTCTCTGTCTGAACGAGAGCCCGACGCCTACTTGGAGTAAGTACAAGTTACCTGGAGGTGGAGATGCGTATGCTTTAGCGAAGAAATCGGAAAAGCTTAAGGGAGTGAGAAATTCGCGATTGAAGAAACCGCAAAAAGTACACCATTGTCCCAACTTGTTTAATTTCAAGGTAAGTTATTTCTTCTTTCAATTTGATTGATATTTCTGTCTATTACGCGTTGTTGTGTTGCCGTTATACGTTGTTGTTTACACGAGATTGATTTCAAGCCTAATATGGGGTTAAACGACTCGGATACATGTGACACCCCCCATATGTTTGTTAAAATACCGTAATGAATCTTGACATTTGTTGAGTCGGGTTTTCATCGTAGGCATCATGGAAGGAGATAGGTCTTGGATGTATAATAAGAACTTACCTAGGCGTGGAGGATTAACCGATGAGTTTCGTGCTGGGTTGGAAAAATTCATGGCGTTTGCTAGTTCACAAGTTGAATACATGAACGGAAGTAAGTTAAGGTGTCCGTGCAAAAAATGCAAAAACAGTAAATTCCAAGAATATGATATCGTTGAAGAGCATCTTTATAGAAACGGTTTCACTCCGAATTACTACAATTGGACTTGCCATGGTGAACCATTTATGTCTCCCGAGGAATATCGCAATACTCACCAATTGCCTTGTGTACGGGAAGAATGTAGTAGTGCTAGAGATGAATTAAATCCATATCAGAGAATGGTGCTTGATGCAGCTGCTCAAAATTTTGGATGGGAAACGAACCAAACAAGCACCCATGAGCATGGAAGCTCCAGTCATACATCACAGTTTGAGAATTCTGGTGACACAACATTTGAAGAAAGTGTGTGCCATAAATTTCGTGACGTGTTGAGTTCAGCGGATGAACCTTTATGGGGAGGTTGTGACAACCACTCAACGCTATCGGTCACGGCAAGAATGCTAAGTATTAAAGCCGAGCATAACGTGTCAGAGAACTGCTTCAATTCTTTTGTGGAAATAATGCGTGAAGCATTACCCCGTGATAACAACATGCCGAGTTCCTTTTACGATATGAAGAAGTTAGTGCATGACCTGGGTCTTCCGGTTGAGCGGATTGACGTCTGCATCGCAGGGTGTATGTTGTATTGGAAAGAATATCAATCTGCTGAATCTTGCAAGTTTTGCGGTGAGCCAAGATACAAGGTTCAAAGGAGGCATGGTGGTAACCATACACGTAGACCAGTGAAGCAATTGTTTCATCTGCCGTTAATTCCTAGATTGCAAAGGTTGTTTGCGTCTCGAGCTACTGCTGAATACATGAGTTGGCACGCAAACCATGAAACTGAAGAGGATACGATGTGTCATCCTTCCGATGCATACGCCTGGAAACATTTCGATAGAACATACCCAGATTTTGCAATGGAGCGACGGAACATCAGGCTAGGTCTATGTAGTGATGGGTTTGCCCCATTTGGTAAAACCGGAAAAAACTATTCATGCTGGCCAGTCATATTAACGCCGTACAATCTCCCTCCTGGCATGTGCATGAAGACACCTTATATGTTTCTGACATTGATCGTGCCCGGTCCGCATAACCCGAAGAAGATGATAGACGTTTACATGCAACCATTGATTGAAGAGTTGCAACAACTATGGAATGTTGGTGTTCCAACCTATGATGTTTGCACCGATAAAACATTTCTATTGAGGGCTGCGCTTCTTTGGACGATAAATGACTTCCCAGCTTATGGAATGTTGTCTGGGTGGAGCACAGCCGGCCTGTTAGGATGTCCGATTTGTATGGAGAAATCAAAGTCGTTCCGATTAAAACATGGTAAGAAGGCGTGTTACTTTGATTGCCACAGACAATTCTTACCGATGAATCATCCATTTAGAAGGAATAAGAAAGAGTTCGTCAAAAAAAGGATTGAAAGGACACCTCCACCAATGAGGTTGACCGGTTATGAACTTTGGGAACGAGTCCAAACCTTCCCGACCGTTGTTGAAGCCCCGCAATGCATACCTCATTCGTATGGTTCTACGCATAAATGGACAAAGCAAAGTATATTTTGGCATTTACCATATTGGAAGACCCACTCTGTTCATCATAACCTTGACGTCATGCACATAGAGAAGAATGTTTTTGAGAATGTCATCAACACGGTGATGGACGTCCCTGGCAAAACAAAGGACAACCTAAATGCAAGAAAAGACTTGCGAGAGATTTGTGATCGGCCGACTCTAGACGTGGAGCCAAGCAGTATTGGACCAAAGCCAAAAGCAGTGTACACATTGACCAAGGAGCAGCGACGTGCAGTCTTAACATGGTTGAAATCTGTCCGATTTCCTGATGGGTATGCTTCAAACATCGGGAGATGTGTTGATTTGAATGCATGTAAGTTGTCAGGTATGAAAAGTCATGACTGTCACGTCTTTATGGAGCGACTACTTCCAATAGCGTTGAAGGAATTTCTGCCAAACTTCGTCTGGGGCGCTCTTACTGAATTGACGACTTTCTTTCATGATATTTGCTCGACAATGTTACGTACATCACACATGGAGAAGCTGGAGAAAGATATTCCAATCATCATGTGTAACTTGGAGCGGATATTCCCCCCATCGTTCTTTGATTCAATGGAGCATCTACTAGTTCATTTGCCATACGAAGCAAAACTTGCAGGTCCCGTCCAATTTCGATGGATGTACCCATTTGAGAGGTAACAATGTTTTTCATTTTGTATAGATATGAAACTACCGATCAACGATGTTGAACTAAAATGTCGTTTTCCATATAGGTTTTTGTATCATTTGAAGAAAAAAATTAAGAATAAGGCATGTGTGGAGGCTTCAATTTGTAATGCATACATTGTTGAAGAAGTGACTACATTTGCATCATACTACTTTGAGTCGCACGTGCAATGCAAGAGGCGGAGACCAGGACGAAACGACGAGGGACCGCTAGATTCGGATTGTAACTCATTCTCCATTTTCAATTATCTTGGTCGACCAAGCGGCGTATGTAAGTTACGTTATATAACGGGGGAAGAAATGCATGCAGCCCACACATACATTTTATTGAATTGTCCAGAAGTGGAGCCATACTTTCAGTAAGCATTTCATATTAGACCTCACAATGTGAATGTATATACACATATATTGTGTCTAACCATTCGCTAATAAATTATTCTTTCTTGGCTCAAATCGAACAGAATGTTTCGGGCATCCATGTCAGGAGTATCGCCTGATGAGCTCGATCGTTTGTGCAATGACCATTTTGCAGCATGGTTTAAAAATTATGTAAGATCGACGTGCAGTGTTAACTTGTAGTTTTCATCAAATTTTGATATTAAGCAATACTCTATGTATACATACATATATGAATAACTTATTCATATGTGTCATTAGGTTCACAATATTCCAGGCATGATCGAGAATGAAGGGTTGTTATATCATCTGTCATTGGGTCCAAAAGCCATAGCAAGAACTTGGCCAGCATATTTTGTCAACGGTTATAATTTTCACACGCAAGAATATGGCAAGGGAAAGGCCACGATGAATAGTGGCGTCTGTGTTCGATCTGGGAGCAGTTTGATGGAGGCCTTTTACGGCTTGTTGGATGCTATCATACAGGTAGAGTACCCTGGTCCACCATTGGCCGTTACGTTATTTAAATGCACGTGGTTCGACCCTATCAAAGGAATGAGGGTGCATCCGAAGTTTAATTTGGTTGAAGTTAATCACAAGAGAAAATATATGAAATACGAACCATTTGTACTGGCACAACAAGCAATTCAAGTCTATTACGCATCATATCCGAGCTTGAAACAGGACAAAGTTGAGTGGTTGGCAGCATGTCAAATCAAAGCGCGAAAAAAGATCGAACAACACTGGAAAGATACAGCATATCAGCAAGAGGTCGTTCTGCACACAGCTGAACCTTATGAATATAATATTCCATCTTTACAAGACCCACATGGAGCATTGATCGATGTTGATGCAAGTGAAGTTCGTCAATCGAACTTGCATCATAGTGTTGAAGAAGATGAATTTATCACTGATGATGACGAGGACACTGATGAGGAAAACGAGGACACCGAAGACGAAGACGAGTTTTATGATCATAGTGAAGATGCAGAAGACGACGATGATCATGACAACGACGAAGATGACAATGACAACGACTTTGGGTTTTGACACTTTTACCATTCTTCTTTATGACATGTATAACGTATTTTATTGTTTATTGTGTTATAATTAATATTCAGTATATACGGTATATATGATAATATTATTTATGAATCAGGTGTATTTATATATAAATATATAATAATGTAATTAGGTGTATTCTGTAAAAATTAGCGACAATTTTGTCGCTAAAAAAGTCACTAATTAGTGACGGCGACGCACAATGTCGTCGCCAAAAAAGGGCGAGAGCAATAAACTTTGCTTTGGGGTACATCTTTAGCGACAAACCATAAACAATAGTCACAATTTAGCGACTGTAATACACTTGTCGTCGCCAAAAGTGGCCGACAGCTTTATATATGGCATTCGGTCCGACATTAGCGACGGACCCTGTTCTTGTCGCTACTTAGCGACGGATAAGTGCTCGGTCGTCGCCAAAAGTTATCGAGACTTATACAATTTGCATTCGGGGACATCATTAGCGACGGATCACATATTTTCGTCGCTAATTGGTGACGGAGAGCTCATATCGTCGCTAAAAGTGAATTTTTAGCGACAGATACGTGGTCGGTCGTCGCCAAAAGTTACCGAGAGCTATACAATTTGCATTCGGGGACATCATTAGCGACGGATTACATCTACTCGTCGCTAATTGGTGACGGGGAGCTCATATCGTTGCTAAAGTGAATTTTTAGCGACGGATACGTGATCGGTCGTCGCCAAAAGTTACCGAGAGCTATACAATTTGCATTCGGGGACATCATTAGCGACGGATTACATCTATTCGTCGCTAATTGGTGACGGGGAGCTCATATCGTTGCTAAAGTGAATTTTTAGCGACGGATACGTGGTCGGTCGTCGCCAAAAGTTACCGAGAGCTATACAATTTGCATTCGGGGACATCATTAGCGACGGATTACATCTATTCGTCGCTAATTGGTGACGGGGAGCTCATATCGTCGCTAAAGTGAATTTTTAGCGACGATGCTGTCGCTGTTTGGTCGCCAAATGTGGCGGAATTATGGAATTGATTCAGGCGTTTAGCGACTACTTGGTCGCTATACCGTCGCTAATTAGCGACGGATATTATTAATTGTAGCCAATTAGCGACGATTCGTGGCTATGCCGTCGCTGAATCAGGATAACCTAAGTTCGAAATCGATTTTTCCCCAGTCTGTCTCTCACTATCTCTCCTCTACTCTCGCTCTCCAGTCAGACCTCCGACGCCGCTCGATCGCCCGCCGCCGCTCGTCTGGCCTCTCGCCGCCGGTCGTCCGCCCGCTCCCCGCCGCTCGTCCAGCCGCTCGGCTGCCCGCTCCCCGCCGCTCGTCCAACCGCTCGGCTGCCCTCTCCAGTCAGACCTCCGACGCCGCTTCGGCCTCGCCCTCCCGCCCCCGCCCGGCGTGGACACGGTCTGGTTCGACTACAACGGCCTGCCCTTGAAATGGTAAACGGGGCTCTAAAAATATCACTCGCCTGAGCGTGGTGCAATGAACTCGGGCCTCGTAATGTTGTGATTGCGTTGGGAGTTTATATTCTTATTGTTGGAGGGATAATTTTTACATAGAAGTTTGTTTCATTGCAGATGCATTAGGAATATGGTGTCAGGTTTACTAGTGATCTATTTGATGGTCGAAGGATTGTGAAGCTTGTTTTACTAAAGGTTCTTCATCTTAAAACTGATATGATTAAATGGATTTAGATTGACAAATACTCAATATTGGCCTGTTAAGTGTGAACCTCAGATCATGGGTGAGAGTTTGATTGCAATTGGTGGAAGTGAAATCCTCTTGGAGTGCATAGATTGTAGAATATAGGTACTAGTGTGCTGGTGAAGAGGAAGACTCTGAACCTTATGCTGGTTATTGAATAGGTTTTTAATTCAATCCGCTTAATGGGGTTATGATTTGAGGCTTGTTTACCATGTGCGGTGGGATGTGATGGAAGATGTCCAATTGGTTTGGTACTACATACAATGCCTCCTAGGGAGATGTTTGACATTTTATGCTGACAGTAATCGTATGAGTGGGAGGAAAATTGGATTTAATGGGGATGCTGGCTGTTGAATAGCTGTCATCAACAATTTGCTTAGATTCCTTGATACCATATCGATAATGTGCTTTGATTGCTTTACTGACAAGTTAAGACCAGGAATAATGGCATGTTTAACTGCTTGTTGTGTAAACGAGAGTGGGAAGATAATGCACTAAAGATAATGCCAGGAAGACTCATCTTAAAGGGAAGAATCCTCTGAGCGTGGAATTTGCTTCTAGATTACAAAACCGAGAATGATTTTTGTGTTCATCTTTCGGACATAACACGTGCCTCCGCGGCTCGTGGTTTGAATCTAGCCATTCTTGGGTTCCTAGTCTTTCCGTCCGTCGCTCGCCTGATTTATGTTAATATTAGTGATAACGTTGGGATTACTTTTCTTGCGGGAATTAGCCGTGCATGTTAGGGATTCATGCCGGAGTGGCTCGCTTTGGTGGGATCATGGGTTAACCAATCTAATGCAGGAGCCGGGGTAACCGAAACCGACATCTCCATTGGCTCGCAAGAGTCACCTGACCCATCGAAAAGTTAGAAAGAACCGTAAGTTTGAACAGTCGAACCAGGGTGTTAAATCTTTGAATATCTTGCCAATTTTGTACGTTTTCTTGAAGACTGACCCAAGATAGTACATGCAAGAGACAAAAAGCCAGGCACATTCCAACGTCCATATTGACTCTGTCGTCCTTGGAGCATCTAAATTTACATAAGCTGTAAAGGCGGGGGTGAAAATCAATGCATCGAAATCTTTCGTCCTCGGATCTGTTGGGATTTTAGTGCATTTTTTGTGCGGTTGCGAGGGGAGGCGAGTGATATTTTTAGTGCATCAATTTTCTAATAATGGCATCATTTGTGGGAAGTGATCCGTTGAAAGTGGATTTGATAGAGATAATAATTCAGTCGTCATTTACAAGTTCAACTTATGAAAAATGAGATATTGAAGCCCACAAATCATTTTATGGAACAGATCCATCTCCATTATCTTGTTCTTTCTTTTTGCCCTTCTTTGGTCTACACGCTTCTCTAGTGGTCTGCAATGATATCTCCATTTCTTCTTCTCTTTGTCTTCATGCCAGAGCGCTCTATTGGTGATGCCATCTCCATTATCATTATATGAATTCTTCATCTTCTTCTTTGTTTGTGTGTTATTTTCTGGCATTTGGTTGACTAATTTAAGTTGCATGTGTGCCTCTTATTTATACTGTTTTCACCATGGTCCTCAACATTAATTTCTGATCAAAGCTAGTATATGACAAATAAACCATCATTTTTCTCATGTTATGTTTCTTGCTATTAAGGTACTCTAGATTAATGGCACTATGGCCAAACAGTGGACTTAATGTTAGAATCGGGTAGGGACTCGTATGCAGTTTGAATAGATCTTGTCATATCCATCTCATGAAACATCAATTGTTTGCAGGTACATTTCAGAGGATATCCAACCAACGTATTGGTCCCCTGCGAGAGTAGAGGAGAGATAGTGAGTGTATAAGGATAACGTATTGGTCCACATCGCATTTCAAGGGTTTTCTTGGTGTGTGTATAAGGTGAGTACTGAGAGTAAAAAATTGTAATTTTGAAAATTCTATTTTCTTGATAATTGGCACAATACTCGCGCCAAAGCTATGAACAACCAAGATATAGACCGTAGATTGCCAAATTATTCACATTTTGTCCAGACATGGGCTTACCTTTGGTTGTTAAGACAGTGATTGAAGCAAGCTGGTTGTTACCTTTTGTAATGTTGTTTTCCTTATGCAGGAAGAAGAACAATATTTACACACTGCAAGAAAAATGGTAAGTTTTTAATTGGGTTATAAATCATTTCTAGTTGGTAAATAAATTGTTCTAACTAGTTTGTTTTTCCAATGTGCACCAGCGTCCAAATCAGAAAAATAACAACAAGGGTAAGGGTAAGGCTGCTGATCAACCGACGGTCTATACACGTGGACGGGCCAGAGGAGGGCGTTCAATGGCAGTCGTGATCAGGCCGGTCGACGAGGCTAGTCCCCCTCGACGGACCTTCGTGCCCACGCCCACTTGGGTCGATACGCCCCCCACAGAACCGCAGCCTCAACAGGAGGAAGACGAAGGAACGGAGGAGACTCAATCTGAGGGCGAGCCTTTGATCACGGCACGATCATCGGTAGGCCAAGCGTCGACACCGCCAAGCGCCGAAGATGCGGATGACAATTGGGTCATCGATGATCAAGGGAGGAGGCGGATAGAACCGTTAGGAGACTCGTAAGTACAATTTGATGAAAGTGCTTAATTTTTTGTTATTAACTGTATAGGCTAGATTTTCTTATGCTTTTGAGATGTTTTATGTATTTTTTATGTTTAACAAATGCAGCTTCTACAGAGCTACGGTAGTCCTGCGGGACTGGTATCGTATGATCAACAATTTTTGGCGTGGGCCATATACATGCATTACGCAAGCGCCGGAGGAAGATAGGAGAGTATGGTGGCGAGAGTTTGAGGTAAGTGTAAGATCGGTTTGTTAGTGACATTTCTAAAATGTATTGGTAAATTGAGTTAGCTTTTTTTTTTTTTGCAGCGCAAGTACTATTGGGACAGATCTATGGATAGCGAGGTTAGGAGAATTTTAAACAAGAAGGCCGGCGATCACATGCGAAATGTGATGAACAAGGCGAAAACCACTCAGAGGCAGCCGGCTTGGATGGACGATCAGTCATGGTGGGAAATCCATAGAAAGTGGGCTACTGAGGAGCATAAGCGCGCCAGCGAGAGGAATAAAATTAATCGAACTTCCAGTTCCAGAGAATCTGGGATTGGGACGTATGCCGGCGGCTCCATCACAGTTGCGGAGCACAAAAGGAAGATGGTAAGTATTGTCAGATTGTCAATTTATTCCGTTAATACATTGTATGACTAGTTGGAAGTCCGTTGTGTATGTTAGGCGAAGGTGATGGGAACGCCGCCCAGCTTCTCACAAACATATGAGCGGACCTTCATGAGAAAGGACAAATCATTCGTCAGTGGCACGGCGAAGGCCGTTAAGGTATGTTCGAACTTGATGATTTTATAGCAGACCGTTGTTGATTGTAATGCATGCCTAGTAACTTTTAAAGTGTGTACGTAGGAAAAATTTGATGAAATGCTTGCATCTACGACGGGTGTCGGGGGTAGTGGCAGCGGCGAGGGTACAGAAGGGACGTCGCCCACGATTGAAATGTCGCAGGCCGAGCAGGAGAAGCTGTGGTGGCAGGCATCTGCAGCAGTGAAGAAAGGGAAGGTGTACGGGTTGGGGTCGTTAGCCCGGGACAGCATGAAGTCGGTAGGCACATCTTCTGCTGGAACGAGTTCAAGGCGCAGCGCAAGAGAGAGTGAGCTGGAAAAAAAAGTGGAAAACCTCGAGAATCTACTTGCAGAGAAAGACGAAAAAATGAAGAAGATGGAGGAGAGACTAGATGCCATAGATGCCAGAGATGAGGCAATGCGCATCATGCAACAACAACTGAGTCTGCTAATGAGACAACAGCAGGGTCAGCATTCGCAGCAAGACGATGATGATGAAGCAGCCGAGCAGACTGGACTTCCACCGGCACCCCCACCCAATGAAGACCATGAAGAGTAGATACATTTGCTGAACATTTTAGATATGTGCGAATGATAATTGTTTAATTAGATACATTTGCTGAACCTTTTTGATATGGGTACTTTTCTTAGATATTTACTTTTTGCTGCTATATTTCGTTTTTCGTTGAATGTTATGACTTATCAGGTAGAACTGAACAAAAATCAAAAAAAACATATTAATAGTTCGAACAGGTTTAGCGACGCTACGATATACTGTCGTCGCTATTCTGGACGATTTAGCGACGAAAAGTTGCCTTTGTCGCTAAATAGCGACGAATCGGCGACTACCTTGTCGCTAAAAGTGGCCGAGAGCTACCTTTTTGCATTCGGGACGTCATTAGCGACGGGGGATAAAGTTATCGCTAATTGGTGACGGCAGTAGACATTGTTGTCGCTAAATACGATTTAGCGACGCAAAGTTTCCTTTGTCGCGAAATAGCGACGAATCGGCGACTACCTTGTCGCTAAAAGTGGCCGAGAGCTACCATTTTGCATTCGGGACGTCATTAGCGACGGGGGATAAAGTTATCGCTAATTGGTGACGGCAGTAGACATTATTGTCGCTAAATACGATTTAGCGACGAAAAGTTTCCTTGTCGCGAAATAGCGACGAATCGGCGACTACCTTGTCGCTAAAAGTGGCCGAGAGCTACCATTTTGCATTCGGGACGTCATTAGCGACGGGGGATAAAGTTATCGCTAATTGGTGACGGCCGTAGACATTGTTGTCGCTAAATATGCGAGACTGAGTGCATTCTGGATTTTTGCGACGATATTTTTCTTGTAGTCGCTTAAATATTAGCGACGCCTGGTGTAGTGCGTCGCTAAATGGCGACTAATGGCGTATCTAGTCGCTAAGTTGCGATATCTGAGTTTTGCGACAGATGCGTTAGCGACGAGACAGTTTGTCGCTAATTTGCGACGATCATACTCTTGTAGTCGCTAAAATATTAGCGACGCCAGGTGTATTTTGTCGCTAAATGGCGACTAATGGTGTGTCTAGTCGCCAAGTTGCTATATTTGAGTTTTGCGACAGATGTTTTAGCGACGACACAGTTTGTCGCCAATTTACGATGATCATACTCTTGTAGTCGCTAAAAAATTAGCGACGCCGGGGGTCGTTCGTCGCTAAATGGCGACTAATGGTATATGTAGTCGCTAAATTGTGATATCTGGGTTTTGCGACAGATGTTTTAGCGACGACATATTTTGTCGCTACTTAGCGACGAATTGCCATATATTTGGTCGCTAATTTAGCGACATGGTTTTTCGCAACGAAATTTGGTTCGTCGCAAAGGTCGTCGCTAAAAAATTATAGCGACGAAAATTTGCGGTAATTCGTCGCTAATTATCGTCGCTAAAATGCAGTTTTTTTGTAGTGTAATTTAACTAAAATGACTTATGTTAACAACTAATTTCACAACACTAATCAAGGGGGAAAATCGAAAAAACAAACAATTTAGCTAGATACTTAGAGAATTGAGATCTCGGACATCACATGAAAACAGCCTACTCTATTTCTCAAAGATTTACATTTCTAATCATACTTAATGCTCCTTTTTTTTGGTCGAAAGAACTTAATGCTCCCTAAGAGGTGCCCTTTTAACATGTTTTTCTAGTTTAGGAAAGGAGACTCGAGAGATGAAATGATGGGGGAGACACCGCAAGCGTCATAATTTTTGTACAACACTCTCTTTATTGCCACAGCAATTTAAATCGATCATTTGAGTGTGATAATTTTTTAAAAATGTTAACCACCAATACCATAAATTTTAATGTCACTTTGTTGCCACAACAATATGTTTTAGCCGTATTGATTGGGTGAGGAAACAGATTCGCCATAAACAATAAAATAGTGTTTTTCAAAGACATCAAATGTTGAGTAGAATACCGCATTGCTTAAATACATGCAATCTTCCTCCACCGAGTCATTTAGGTTACGTTCGGTCGTCTGGACATTTTTACGGGATAGGATAAGGATAGGATGTGATTTGAAATATCCTATGCAGTGTTTGATAATGTCTGGATATAACATGGATTTGGATTAGTATCATCCAGATGAGAGTTTGAAATACACGGATAGTCTCACTCGACTCATCTCTCTCGCTCCCTCTTTCTCTCTCATGTTAGTGATGAAGGAAAATGAGACACCAAAGACCATCATCATCTTCATCCTCCAGCAATGGCGGGAGGTTAATGATTCTACATCTGATGTGCGCTGTTGCAGTTCTCTGTTTTCCTGTTTTGGTTGTTTAATCTTCCTTCTTTGTAAGTCGCCTTTTGGATCAATACTCTATAATCAGTACTTGAGTCATCCATAGCTGAACTAAAATCCTTTGTCTCCTCTATGAAATTCTTCTTCGAAACAGAGTCAAACGGACTATCACCCAAAATTGAAAATCGAAGGAAAAGTATAAAACTACAACTTTGTTACCTTAGGAAGTTGTTGACAACGTAGAACAGAGAACTAAACAGGGACGGGTGTAGACTCGGAAAATCTCAGCAAACAGAGCTAGATTCCGCTAAACAACCCCGTTTCGATGACTCATCACCACCAAATTAAATTGGGTCGTAAGGACGAACCCTCCTTAGTGAGCTCATCAATTTAACCCGTCACCACCATCCTTTTATTCAGATCGAAGCAAAAGTAGAGGATGATTGAAAATAAGAGTAGTGTTCATCGAAACTCTCGATGACACGCGTTGAAAATTTTCACAGATAGAATGTGGCCTTCTGCCATGGAAAAATAAAACTAGAACTTGTTGGAGGAAGTCGACGCTTTGGATGGCTGCGTATGATAAAGCTAGAAGCAATGGTCTAAGGCAATGGCATTTGGGGTTAAAGGCGGCGATAGTGAGCCGATGGCAAGAGGAGAGATCGACTAAGAGGTGCAAATGCGGCGTGAACGCCGTCGCCAGTGAGCAGCAAAGCGAATCAATAGGGTTTTTCTCCATTTCTCTATTTTTTTTCTTAATTTTTCCATATTAAATATCTTATCCCGTTTTATTCCACCCTTTATCCAGATCATATCCGGGCATATCCGAATTTAGTATTCTCCCAAACACCGAATAAGATATAAAATTATCCTATTTGAAGTTATATCCGATCCACCAAACGCAGTCTTAAGATTTTGATGGAGATTTTCTAACACAGTACGAGAGCACTAATAAGAAGTTTAGATATTGGTTTGTCCTTTCAAACTCATTACTTGTTGTGGATTCAACAAGTGACTTACATATCGTGCCCATATCTTGACAGGCAATGTGACTTGTGCACGTGTAAGAGATCAGCTTACATGTGTTGGGGAATTTTGAATAGAACGTTAAATACATATGCCTGTTGACAAATAAGTTTTGGCTATATCATTTATTGTTCATTGCACTAGAAAATTAGGGGATCGTCCCCTGTTGTTACCCTCTTTTCATTGGTGAAGAGAATGGGTTTCGAGGTAACGGCGAGATGGGACATACACTATTTCCTTTTTCTTTTACTTTGAGGAAGTAGTCCTCAAATTCACCTTGTCTCGGAGTCAATTCCTCCAAACTTTTGGAATAACTCTTCCTTCAATAGACAAAGGGTGCAAATGATAACTATTTTGTTCTCAGGAACAATTTCTTGTCAAAATTCCTATTTCTATTCCATTGATGAGTTTCTGAGCAGAACGTAGCATTTGATAACAACACAAAATTTCTGCTCCTGAGACAGAAATTCTTTTGTATCCCAAAACTTCATTAGTAGATCCACCACTCTCTCCCGTGTCTTCTGGCCATCTTCATCTTCAAAACTCAAATATCCCCTGAGGATCACCGAGCAAAAAATAGCTTTCCCTATTACCTATGACGCGCTCCAAGACAGCCTTAAAGAACTCAATTTTAATGGCTCTATAAGCAATTTCCTACTTATAATATGCCTTCCCGCTCCAATTTTATGTTTCCTCTAGTTCAATTGGGTTCTTCTGTGCACTGTCCTTCAACAGGACGAATTTCCCAATACCGATTAGGAAATAGTGTATGTCCATGATCATCATCGTGCTGGTAACAATATGCCACTGCACAGCTTTGGACCATATATCCTAAGCAGTTCAAATGCATGTTCTACCGATGGATGAAGTCATCCGATCGGGCATGCATCTCCTCTGTCGGTTTCGACCGCTTCTGCAAATCCTGCTTCCGCGAATGAAATACTGATTTCTGTTACGGTTGCATCAAGTCTTAAGACTTAACCATCCTACACCTTCGAATGAAGATAAAGGCTTTAAAATAGAGAATTCTAATAAAAGAACTTATCTCTCGAGTTTACCATCTTCCTCTTTTCTCGAAAGGTGAAATATGTGCATTTGGTTGTCTGGATTCGGATTGGGATAGTATATGATAAATGAGGATTTGAAATCCTCTAGATATCATATGAATTGTAGAAATATCTCATTAAATATTTGGTGCAACCTAAGATAGGATTTGAAATTTTTTGAAAATCTGTAACCTAAGATAGAATTGAAATTCTTTTAAAATACTTTTGTTGAAAATCTTTTAAAATCCCATCTTCGACAGCTCGTTGTATACGTGATGACTCAAACCCTCTCAACCACTATCGTCAACAAGCAATCCAATCTTGGGAGCTTGACAACTTTCAACATTCATGACCTCTTCCATTAAGCAAAATTTTGAACTGAAGGCGTGGAATATCTCTCTTTGGCGTTTCATCAAACACTTGATGAACGCTTAGTTCAGAGTCTACCAAGAGAGATCATGGAACAATGGAGACCGAGAATCCGTGAGGATGCCGGAGTGATGGAACATCACAATGGATGGATGCCGGAGTGGTGAGGTGCCGCCAATGAGAAATACCAAGGACGGTGAGTCTCGCTTGAGGTGGGGTTTTCCTATTGCGTGGGAATTGCTAAGTTAATTTTTAAAATTTTATATCTAATCCGGGATTATCCCTCCCCCTAGGCCGGATTTCTTATCCGGCATTTTATTCAGATTTATCCAGTCCAGTAAACGTCTCAAAACACCTAATCGGATAATTTAATATTATACCCGAACTCAAATCCGGATCACTAAACATTGTCTTAGATTTGGGGCGGTGCCCCGCAGGATAGAGATTCCCCGCCTTGCATATCCATCCCTGCACGTTAACATGAATTGTCAGCTCTACCTGTGAGAATCATATGAATTAACTTACTGAACTGATCCTTGCGGTTCGATCCGGGGCATGCATTAATTTTGTGACATTGTTTTATTACTTAGCTTTTGTTCTTCAAGCTATGTGGTGGGGTTACGTTGGCAGCTATGATGATTTTTTTTATAATCTCCATTAGCGGCTTGGGCTTTTTTTTTTTATACACATGATTAGCCAGCCCGAAAAGTTGATTGGACTGGGCAATTCTTATCTATCACAAAAGAAAAATTAATAATAATTTTGCCCAATTTATAAAGAGCTGGACCAACGTATATATACGGTTGTCCCCCAACTTTGTCTGTCCTTTCTGTATAGAGAAAAAAAAAGACATATAATGGCAACTGCGATGCTACTATGCCGATGACAATAATAAGAAATAATTTCGCGAGGCGCGCCGTAAATGAAAAAGAGGGTTTTCGCAAGTAATATTTCAGTCACAAGACGCGCTTATGATCGAATCTTATTTCTGAGATGCGATATAGTTTTGTTTTTCTTGGGGAGGGAGGGAGGGTTATATTCTACACATGGGTTGTCAAGATGTGAGTTGGTGTGAAAAATTAAGATATTATTGGTAAATGATGGAGAAAGACTATACTTCCGCAGCCCCATGACTCCTAAGAAATTGAATTTCAAATGTAAAATGAGGGTTTGGACCAAGTATAACTTGGTCTATGTATGAATATGTTTTGGTACTAACAAGTGGTCGTGGGAACACTTGGTCGGTGGGCGCGTTGAAAGTCACGAGGAGACGTTCGAAGTTCTCCCCCGCGCTAATTCGACGGGGTTAGGAAGTCAGGGCCATCGGAAGTACCGGGAGTACCCCTCGTCGGTTGACTTTGATTCTGTCGAGGAAAACGTTGTTTTTCTCCCCCTTCTTCTTTTCTTTTCTTTTCTTTGAGACTGTGACAGCAGATTTTGTGTCGCATGCGAAACTAAATGCAGTTCATCATCACTCGCGCACCAGGCCAAGCAAATTTTGCACAAGTGATCAAAGCCAAAGAAAGCCGGCAATTTCGTTTGAGCACTAGAAATGATTGCTCGTAGTGCTTAGTCAGCGAGAAATATTACCATTATGAACAATAAAATAATATCTAAATATTTTTGCGGACGAGGAAAATGTTTTTCGTTGATTCATTTCTGTAACGGACACAAGCGATGATCTGGATAATTCGTTTTCAGCGAAACAAACGTACCATAAATTGTACTTATCTTGCTCACATCATCCTGAATCAGAATGCAATCTAATTAAACTAGCCAGTCTAATTGGACTCATTTTCCCTAAAAAAGTTCGGGCAATTAAGTTATGAGCTAACAAGATATTCATTCCCCCATCAGTTATACGTACGCATACTCGGTTCACAAATTAAACACATAATTTGAACTAACGTATTACAAGTCCTTTATTCCTCTGTTTTCTTTTTGGTGGGGCCACGATTTATTTTCAAAAGACGGATGGGAAGAAAGAAAGCACAGGTATCTTCACCTCGAAAGGGTCATTTCTGGAAATTTGCCATTTCCTGTTTGAACTAACTTCGATCTTGGTCACCTTGACCCGGCACAACAAGCCTTAGAAAAAATTACTAAAACCCTACAAAGACTCGCGTACGTTCAAGTCAAGACTTTGAAACATTCCACACCCCCAATTTCCAGACAACATAGTCATATATCTCCAATCTCCATCTCTCTGTCTGTCTGTCTGTCTCTCTGAACTCAAAATCTCTCTACTTCCAAGCATTTCTTGAAGAATTTGCTTGGCAATCTCCATCGTCACCTTCCAAGCATGGCAACTTCTTCCATGCTTTGCAACCCACTTTCCATCACTCAATCCACCAAGAAGAGATTGCCATCCATCGCTCGTGCCCAAAAGGAGGTAGTTCCCAATCCACCACACACAAGCTCATCGAGCCAAGCCACTTGTCTCGCTGAATCGCTACCGAATCTCCTCCATCTTCATGTCGATGTGCCTCCACGGGCCGAGGATCTCCGCTTCTCCAAGCGGGTCACCTCGCGTGATATCAACGAGAAATACTCTGCCCCGGCAAAGTCTCCTAAGGAGGTGATATCCGATAAGTGGCACGAAATCCACAGTTCGTCGGATTGGGAGAACCTCCTCGACCCCCTCCACCCTTGGCTCCGGAGGGAGATAATCAAGTATGGGGAGTTCGCGCAGGCAACGTATGATGCGTTCGACTTCGACTCCTTCTCGGAGTACTGCGGCAGTTGTAGGCACAATAAGCATAAGCTCTTTGGCGAGTTGGGCTTGAACCAAAGCGGTTACAAAGTCACCGAGTACATTTACGCGATGTCCCACGTGGAGATCCCAAGATGGCTAGAGAGGTCCCGACTGGCGGATACGTGGAGCAAGGATTCCAATTGGATCGGCTACGTAGCATATAGCGACGACGAGGAGACGCGCCGGATCGGGCGCCGGGATATCTTGGTGGCATGGCGGGGCACAGTGGCTCCATCGGAGTGGTACGAGGACTTCCAAAGGAAGTTGGAGCCAATTGGGCATGGAAATGATCATCATGCTAAGGTAGAGCATGGTTTCCTAAGCATCTACACCTCCAAGAGCGAGTCCACGAGGTACAACAAGTCGAGCGCATCGGAGCAAGTGATGAGCGAGATACGCAAGCTCGTGAATCTCTATAGAGACAGAGGAGAGGAAGTGAGCCTCACCATAACTGGCCATAGCTTAGGAGGTGCATTGGCTCTCCTCAATGCTCATGAAGCATCATCCACCATCCCAAACCTCCCCATTAGTGTCATATCTTTTGGTGCACCAAGAGTTGGGAATGGTGCATTTAGAGATGAGCTACGCCAAAAGGGGGTCAAAACCCTAAGAGTAGTAGTGAAGCAAGACATAGTCCCAAAAATGCCAGGCCTCGTTTTCAATGAAACATTGGACAGGTTTGATGAGCACATAACTGGGGCATTGGAGTGGGTGTACACTCATGTTGGGGCTGAATTGAAGCTGGATGTCCAATCATCACCTTACTTGAAGCATGGGTTCAATTTCCTAGGGTTTCACATGGTGGAGACTTATCTCCATCTGGTGGATGGGTTTCTGAGCACAAGGTCCAATTTTAGGGTGGATGCCAAGAGGGATGTGGCTTTAGTGAACAAGGCATGTGACATGCTGGTGGATGAGTTGAGAGTGCCTCACTCTTGGAACCAATTGGCCAACAAGGGTCTCGTTTGTAATGAGCATGGAAGATGGGTCAAGCCCAGAAGAGCCCCTGAAGACATACCTTCTCCCATTGGAGGAGGACACATGCACAACCTTACTGTTGAGGAGGCCCAAGAAGGCCATGAAGGACTTGTACACTAGCACAGTCTATAAATGAAATAGAGAGATTCTTTTGAAGTAAGTTTTGTGTTTGTTCATTGTATTTTAGTATACGGTACTTGTCATATCATCGGATCATCAAGAAATCAGTCTCTTTTAGATGCTAGTTCGGAAATACTAACATCTGACTCTTAGCGCTAAAGGCAGAATCAAGCATCGTCAGATCAATAACTAGATTGAAGAATCAATTTCGAACTAATTAACAATCGTCTTGCCGCGGGCTTGAAAACTAACTGGTTTAGTAATACTGAGGAGTCATTACTCTCGAGGGGGATCACACTGCCACACGGGAAAGTTAACAGTCATAGGTATGCTAATGCTATTCCGAGAAATTGGTATACTAAATAAAATGACATTCTTTGGTCTAGCATTAGCAATGAACCACTTATCTAAATGTTCACTTTTAGTCCATCGCGTCACATTAGTTAGTGTACCAATACTAAATATCAGTTTTTTGTGGCCTCTTAAAGTCCCACATCGGATTAGAAAGGCCTTGTTGATTGATTCGAAAGTAAATACAAATCCCAAATGGTCACCACTTTATGTGGTTACATACTAATCCTTTTAAGGCTTGGCCTATATGAAATGGGCCAAGTTGTTAGAGATGGTACCAGGGTAGGATGCTCTCTAAGAAATTTATGTCTATGGATGGACTAGGCCTATGCCTGCTTCATTGAGAGCGGCAAGTGACCAGTAGGCCGAGAGACCTTAGATAAGGCATGATTCTTGGCAGCCTTCTAAAAGGAGGGGCAAATTTGTGTGGGACGACTAGGGAGAGTATCGCTTGACGATATAAGCCAGCACTGATAAGGGAGCATATAACATCAAATGGGTAAGGCCTTGTTAAGTGATTTGTAAATAAACACTCCGAGAATGATCGGCACCTTGTGTTATTAATGGAGTACTCATTTTGGGGGCCGGACCTTCGAGGAGCAGGTCGAGTCGTAATTGTTTCGTTATACTACAACCACAAGGACAATTGCTTGTCCACATATGAAATGCATTTGATTAAAGTGAAATTGGAAGGAAGAGCCACTTTTGCTGCTGAGCCTTGCATTTTTCTAGGATTCTTTATCCCATGCTTGACTGGAAAATCTTTCCAAGTTGAAGCTTTTTGATCTGCCTTTGCTTTCTCGATCTCTTTATGCTTGCTTGGCTTTGAACTCATTGTGATCGCAGCAACGTCCTCTTCGATCTTATCATGCTTGCCCAGCTAGAATTCTGGATGACGAGTGCCTGGCCAATCAATGTAAACCGTAGCTTTTTGGACCAAATTTTACTAAGTGTCATGTTCGATCGATTATAAAGCCAGGTGGCACATAATTAATTGAGTCGTACTACCGATAGGACCACATTTACAAATTCATGACGTTCCATTCGATTTAAGGAAAAAGAAGTGGCAAAGTATCTGTTGAGATTGTTTTATAGCACATAAGTTCGATAATTAACAAATTTTAAAGATAACTTGCATGTTACTAGAATTTAAATTTTCACAAATAATCATAAAACATTACATTATTAACCATAAGAAGTTTGGATAAGTGCATCCGAAATTCTAAATCTTATCGCGAAAGAGCAATCAAAACTTGAAACTCTAAAAAATTACAATGCAAGTCCAAAAGTTACAGTATATTGAAGCTAGTTGTCCCCTACTTGTTATCCTTGTGAAAAGAAAAGTCGTCTAAATCTCGATCCACTGGATTATTGATCATTTGAGTCCCTTATATAGTCCTTCATAAGATCCATAAGATTAATGATTGTGATGAACTCCATCAATTGACTCAAATCCAGACAAGTATTTTATTCTCATAGGCACTATAAGTACTATTTTTTGGCTGAAGTTTCTAGTATTATCTTGAATTTTGTTCGTCCATTCCAAATATAGTGTTTGATTTCTTTATCGACGAAGAGGACATAGTGAATCGCAATACCTTATTTATATGAGAATTCGTGTTATTCACCGAGACCTAAATTTATGTCACGAACCTTCTATATGCGTTAGCATGTGACCAGTCTAGATTGACTTGTCTCGCCAAGGGATCAAACTCTCGTGGTAAAATGTGAAAATCGTAGCTTTTACAATCATCCCCTATACAAAGGAAAGGATTGATGCAGTTAGATCAGTGGACACCAAGAGGAGACTACCAGCTTTGATAAGGTTTGATGCTTAACTCGGGCTATTCTGAGTAATTTTGCCCCTACAAGGTAGAAAGCAAAATAATCTCGTAGCAGTGGCATTTGCATTGCTAATCTTGTTAGATATCAAGAGCTGTATCCAGAAAATAGTTTATTGAAGCTCTCTCGCGGAGAACTGAAATGATCCAAATTCAAGTACCCTTGAGCAAGTGAGTTTGGAGACTACGATGACGTTCAACACGTGTTCATTTAGACAATGGCTAGACCAAGATGAGAATCGTGCAGGTGTGCTCATACTTCATGTCAGACAGTATCTTACAATTTTCAGTATGTATAACCCCATGCATCTGTTTTCTATGAAACCCCTTATGACAGAGAAAACCAAGGGGTCGAGAATAGGCACAAAAATTTGGGTCGAGGAGAGGCATATAGAAAGAACTTCACTCTCAAACTCTACAACAACCCTAAACATGAAAGGCCATCTAGGTGGTCTCCTATCATCTTCCAGACAGCAAAGATAATGCAGAAGGGATCAGATCAACCAACCTACCCAACAAACTCGAAACAGCATGTTTCAGTACTAGACGGGGGATCGTTGTCTCAAGATCAAGGTCTTCGTGATGCAGTTTGTTCAGCTGACCTTCAAGATATCTCCGAAGACCAGCCTCTGCGATATTGATGAGACTAAGAGATGCATTAGTGTGCATGTATTTGGTGACAACAAATCCAGCAAGCATCTTCTCATCTGCCTTTACAAGTTCACATATGAAGGCGGGGAGGAGGATTCTTTCGAAAACAATTAAGGATGGCCTCTCATCTTCACTTGAGCTTGTTTCTTTATGTGCAAGCCTCAGTAAACATGCTTCTTGACACTGACGCGAGAAGTATCCGACCAAATAGCATATATAAGTGAAAGAACTGTCATACAAGGATCCGGAAATTATCTTTGAGATGAACCCTGAATAGAGCACAAGAATCAGGACGTCAAGATCCTTGCCTATTTCGTCTGTCATGCCTTCTTGTTTCAGTTTTTCTTCAACTGCATCCAGACAATTCAAGTGCAAATCTCCATAAGGAAGTAACATCATCATCTTGAAAGCCCATAGAAAGTCCCTTCCGAGCATCATCTTGCACAAGCTCCGAGCATTATCTTCGTTGAGTAATATGCCATTTGGTTTTGACAGAGATAGATCCAAGAATCGTAGAACATCCCCAAAAAGGGACAGAGCTACATGTCTTTGGATTAGCTCAGACCAGCAAACGTGCAAGGGATGGAGAGACAAAGAACTTCCTTTGCTTTCTGTGTCGAGTGGCTCTACTTCCTGAAAGCTTTCCCAGCCTTCATTCCAATCGTCATTGTCCCAGTCATTTCCTGCATCAGTCACTTCTGCAGAATTCTTGTCATCTTTTCCAACCACAAAAAGCCCTTCCCACTCTCCCAAAACAGTGACTAGAGCTTTAAGATAGGAGTCCGTATCAGCAGCTCCGCATAATTTTGAGAAGCAAGAAACCGCCGTGCCAATGTCCAAGAGGTCGTCCGGAGTTATCTCTAAGCTGGGGCAGATGGGTGCCATTATCTGTGATGATCTAAGGGCAACCAAAGTGCTTGTAAACCTATTAGAAGTATCAGAATAATCAGAAACCCCTTGACTTGGGCTAGTTACTCTCCTTTCACCTGTATCATGCAACTCATCCCATCCTTCCCATGGTAGAACATTTAATTGTTGCTCTGTAAAGGCGCTCTTAATAGGTCTACCGACGATTGACTGCATAAGTTCAAGAGCATAAACTCGAACATGGCCAGGTAACTGCAAATCATTTGAGTAATTGGCCATTCTTTCCCAAACCACATGTCTGACCCCTTTCTGGTTCTCCATATCGCCTTCCAGCTTACTCAAAGACGATAACAAACTGCACAAATTCTGATAGTCAGGGACTTCACTACCTAGGCCCTGTAGAATTGGTTCCAATATAGTTAGATATAAAGCAGGGAGACCTTGCATTTCTTTGTCATCTTCCAAACTGGATGAACACTGCAATGCTGCTTCAGAGAATACTTCTGAAACCACTCCAAACCCACAACCTGAAAAAATCATAGCTCGGCAAAAAATTGACGATTCGGCTGCAACACCCCCCATAAGCTCAGAGTTGATGCAACCAACGATAGTACCCCATCCCTGACTTGGGGAAACACTATCCTCAATCACTAGCCTTGTAAAACTTTTAAGACACTTCATGAAACATGTTGGATTGAACCTAAGAATCTCTAGTGATCTCTCATGGCATGAAACTTCCTCTATATCTTCGGTCAATCTGATAAAGAAGTTCATGAGGAGGATTAGACATTCTTGCCAAGCTGAGCTATCCAGTAAACTTCCAGGAATTGCAGTATTAGGTACACTGACGATAAAGAACCGCTTCATTATTTCATAAATATCCGAATCTGTCAAGAGCTTTATATACTTTCTGCACATCTCATATTTGTGCTCAACCTGACCAATAAATCCCTGATATGTTTCAGGCCTTTCGACAGTGAAATTAGTTCTCTCATTACCCACCAATGGCATTAACAAACTGAGGATGTACTGTTTGTAAACGTCCTGCCATGATATAAGTCCCTCAGGTGGGATGCCAGCATACAAACTGACAAGAGCTTTTACCATGTTAGCTAAGGCTTCCACACAATGTTCATCAATATTCCGATAGACTTCATCTCGGAAACACTCTAAATTCAACCCGTCTAATCCGACAATGTTTTTGAAGTTCAGATCTTTCACAAAGGAAATATTTCTGCATTCTTGCTCAATTACCTTGTAGAACCTTGCCAGCCCAGAGGAAGTTATGATTGTTTGATCTGGGTCCATCAGTGGCAATGACTCTTTCTTCTCATCCAACTGCATGCAGCAATCCGAGATTAGACTATATAGGAAAGCAAGCCGGTGTTTTTTGTGCCCGTCAATAGCAGGATAGACCATCATTGAAATAGTTTCAACAGTTCTCTGACCATAGCCAACAATTTCTCCCCTAACTTCAGCTATCTCAGCTGTGATATCATCATTGGTCCATATGTCAGAAACAAGGACAGAACTCAGGAACCTTAAAAGCACCTGCAGGGGGGGAAAAGAATAGAAAATTGAGAAACAAATATCAATTACTGACAAAAACATGCATTTAAACATCTCCAATAATATGAATAAGCTCTGACTACCTCAGACCGATTCAAGCTATATGTGTTTGCCAATTTCAACAAGTCCTTCAAGATGTGCTTCCTCTCCATTTTCACACTTTCAATCAAGGAAAAAACAACACTTTCAATGTAGTCAGTATCACCAGACAAAAACCGTGCAGTGTCGACACCAGGAATAATTTGTTCCAGCACTCTAGAATGATCGGCCACATGCTTTCTTTCTTCCAATTTCAGTTTCCATTCCCTCCAGAATGTTGATTGTACATTTCCAAATTTTTCCATTTCATCTGCAAAGAAATCGACAATTATATCGGTGTGAAAAAAAAGGAAAGCCAACACAGAGTATTATGCGCATATTTTCTGTATACTGATCTTATGAAGATAGAAAATTAATTACCTGAGCTAACTGGCATGTGCTTCTCCTTGAAAAACCTCAGTAGCAGCTCCCTCCTCCGGTTGAAATCCTCACACTCCACTCCAGAGTTGTGCAATAAACCATATTTCATCCCCACATTCATAATGCTACATATTTCTTGGTAATTCTGCCTTCTTCTCAGCTCTTCCTCAATTACTTCTACACCATTAAAGGCATCCACAAGGTTCAACAGGATTGAACATCCCAAGATGTCTTCCCACTCAGTGGCCTGTGATTCTATGACTGACTTTGCCAGAGACACGATCAGATAATCTCTGGGAGCAAAACCCATTTTTGCTAGCCATGACAGTATGGTGACCACAGCATATGCTCTAACATTTACATAATTTTCTCCAAAAATTAAGCCAGAATTCAATTTTTTACTGGATCCCACTGTCCTACTTAATTGAATCAACCAGGGAAGTTCTGAAGCAGCAAAAGATGATATCCTCTCGTTCTCCAGAATTAGAGAGTCCCACATACTCCCAGTCTCAAGTGGCAAGTCTCTAGCAATGCTAAGAATTATATCTTCGGTAGTACTAAGATGACCCACTCGATTATCTGTTGTACTTCCATTAATAGGTACCACGCCAGCAGTCAAACTAGAAGCTTCTTCAGTCTGCTCTACTGGATCTGAGTTCACCAGGGCACTTTTAACTGAAAAATTAGGACCAGTCCCCGTCAACGTCATCAAGGTTTCACACTGGCCTTGCATATCTAGGTCTTTCCATGCATGGAGCAGCTCGCTAATGGACTCCTCATCGCAGTTGCTTAGAGCAAAACCTAACAGCAACTTTCGGGAATTAACATCCATGTTTTCAAGGCCAGGACCTCTAGCTATAGCAGCACATAGGTCCCATACGAAACCATGTCCTTTCTTAACCAAACCAAGGCATAGATCAAATGCCAACTGCAGATCACCAGCAACTGCAGCTTCTCTAGCAACAGCTTCCTCAACAGCTGATATATCATCCTTCGACCTTAATCCAAGAAGCTTGGAAACCTCAATTATTTCATCTACATCTAAATAAGCTCCAGGCTGACTTGTTATCACCATTTTAATAATCTCCATTGGATCTTTTATTTGCCTGAATTGCACAGGTAGAAGAGTCACACCAAACCTTGGAAGCTTGGTTGTAAGTGCGTCAATTATATCATTCTCTGCTTTAACTGCGCTGCTGCCAGGAAACAGATTCAAACATTCCTTGGCCTTCCAGATCTTAAAAAAGTTTCACAAAATAATAATTTAGATGGGATAGAATATAGACATGTAGCAAAAATTGCTTTAGAACATCTACATGGTATGAGCTCTCCATTTCACTCTAAAATACTAGGTCCAAAATTAAAAATGTAATTGACAGGCACTCCTCACTGAGCTATAAGATTTCCTAAAAACTTGCAAACAAGAGGCTCATTTGCATTTGTTCGCCCAAGGAACATAAAACAAAAATAGAGACATGGACGTATATCCATGACACTGTCTTGTTGCGAGATTCATCACATCTAGATGAAAAGTGGAAACATAATCATATAGCATAAATGAAATGGCAAATTTTTCTGGAGGTTAGACAATCGCAAGTGCATACGATACACACCAAATTCTTGTGTTGCCTATGACATATGCCAATCTCCCGAATTTTTTTTTTTGTTGGTCCTGAATTCATTCGAAGGTACAGCGTTTGTTGCTAACCAAGGAAAAAACCAGTAGGCTGTAATTAATGAGGCAGGCCCTTTGAAAAGTTGCCTTCATTTTCCCAATATTACCGGTAAATGAAAAACTAGAACAGACAAGTCACAAACAAAATAGCCTCACTGACTTTTCATAATAAATCAAACTACTTGCTTACTTCTGTGGAAGCAAGAGTGGATGCAGAGAAAAAATACTCTCTGGCTGCTTGAATAACGAGGTTCTCGGCCTTTTCTGGCGCCAAAGCAACTGTGCTTGTACCCTTCAAGTAATTTCTAGCAAGAGAGAACTTGCCAGCCTTCAGCAGTCCTTTGCAAAATTCAATCAACATATACTCGGCATCAAGAAAAGTAAATGCCTTCTCTCGCAATGATTGCATATCACGCCACATACTTGCCCAATCATTATCTGATTGGCCAGCTTGGCGGCGAACAAATTTGGACAGTATGAGGCGGAATATCTGCTTCACAACTTTTTCATCTGAATGTGCCTCCAGAAAAAAGCTTATCGGCTTTGGAACCTGATAAACATAACAATAATATCAACATATGCTAATGAGGCTTCAAATGTTATGCACTATCAGCATCATCCATCATCATGACAAAATTAATGCTTAAAAAGAAAGAGGACACTTGTTTAGACTTGCATATAAAATAGAGAAAATGAACAATTTTGGTCATATAGGCCTAAAAGTTTTGGAATGACGCATTTACATTACTAAGATTTCCTCTTTGATGAGAAAATCACAATGCTAACCAATAGAATTTCGGCTATATTTTCCTCTAACCATGCCTCTCATTGATGGGTTACAAGTTATGAATATCATCCATATGCAAACTCAGTTGAATGTAAATATGAGTGATGTCCATATTTGTAACCACCAATCATAAGACTAATTGGTGGAAATTTTCTCCAATTAGGGATGAAGACACACATGGCCCCAAAATTAGTCTATACAGGCAGTTAAAATTGAGATGTTCATCAACAATTTGATAATGAGCTCAAGGAGGAAAGATGCATATGCTGCATGGAGTAAACCCAAACGTCTAAACACAATTAGAAGTTACCACCCATGCAAGTTACCTACCAAAGAACTTTCCAGATAATATCAGCACAATTGAATGATTAATAAAAACCTAAGAGCCCTAAGGCTAATGCATTGGTAAAGACTGAGGTAGACAGACCTGGTAAAATGCCAATATTCTCCCCGCTTCTATGTGGGCTTCTGCCAGCTTGAGTCTTCCCTCAAGATCAGCATTACCTATTTCATTATCCTAAAATCAGTTTGTTTATAGACGTTAAAAGGCCTGCTATGACCTTATTACCCAACATTAATAAAAGCAAGCAAATTCGGCTACTCAAAATGCACATTCATCAGTACAATATACCAACAACCTAGTCCAATGTCAAGAACATAGTTACAAGAATGAGCCACTTCACCACCAATTTAATCCGCATTCAAATGAATAGTAGTCATCGACCCTAAAGCTATACAATATTTTGACAAATACTTTCTTTACTTCACAGTGGGTCCTCAGGGTGGAAGGCTTTGCTCTGCGTCAATCACATGTCCCAACAACAGGCAAAGACCAAGATTGTACCATCAGCTAGAAAGTTATAGTACCTTTGCAAGCAATTTGGCTACTCAAAATGCACATTCATCAGTAAAATATACCAACAGCCTGGTCCAATGTCAAGAATATAGCTATAAGAATGAGCCAATTTACCACCATATTAATCTGCACTGAATTCTAGTCATCAACCCTAAAGCTATACAATATGAAAGTCAACGGAATAAAATTTGACAAATACTTTCTTTACTTCAGGATGGGTCCTTGGGGCGGAGGCCTTGCTCACCTCATCAATCGCATGTCCCAACAATAGGCAAAGATCAAGATTTTACCATCAGCTAGAAGGTTCTAGTGCCTTTGCAAGCAAATTTGGCCACTCAAAATGCACATTCATCAGTACTATATACCAACAGCCTGGTCCAATGTCAAGAATATAGCTATAAGAATGAGCTGCTTTACCACTATATTTATGCGCATTCCCTGAGTAATAATCATCAACCCTAAAGCTATACAATATGAAAGTCAACTGTCTGAGTAAACTTTGACACATACTTTCTTCACTTCACAGTGGGTCCGTGGGGCAGAGGCCTCCGCTCACCTCATCAATCACACGTCCCAACAGTAGGCAAAGACCAAGATCTCACCATCCGCTAGAAGTACCTTCGTTAGCCCTGGCCTACGGTCCATATTAATACATGTCTTCTAGGCTATTCTAGTTGACAGCAAAAGTCCTGCTGTAAGGCCTAAATGAGCCATTTTTGTTCATAAAACACGTGGTTCCTACGGGCTCCGTTAACCTTAAGTTCTAGTGCTGATGCATTCAAGCTTCAAGATCTGGCTTTCGCTTTAAGCGCAAAGCAACTAGCTAGATCAAATGAGATATTCCAATCTTTGATTGTAGAACTTGCAGATCCCATCAACCAAGCACAGGAAGATGGCAAGGAAGAGAGAGAGAGAGAGAAAGAGAGAGAATTATGGGATATCTGTAAGCTAAATGCCCGAAAATCCTTGTACCAAAGGACCCACGGTATTTTACAAATACATAGTCATTAGTATAAGTATTCATCAAATTCACGTACAGAGGGATATTTTTGTTATCTACCACTACCATGAATAAAACTTCTATCCGATCTTATTCTATGTTTCATATGATTTTTGTCAAAACAAAGGAAAAGTAGAATAATGCATGGAATAATAGGAAGGTTTGCAATACTTCCACAAACAAAAGTGAATTTTATAAACAACTAGATCAATCCTATTGGTCAATATATTTTGTTGGTCCATCACAACAAACGATAAAACCCTCTGGAGAAGCTTGGTTTGCTCTGTACATCTTGTCTTACATATCCAACTAAGCAAAGTAACATTTAAGATATACGTAATATGTGCAATCTCTCTCATTGGCTTGAGTGGAAAAAAAAGGCTGATTAATAAATTATACGGAACTCAATAACACACAAATATGAAGAACATATACTCCTAACTTTTCTAAACGAGTCCCAGGGTAAGTTTGCCTCCGCAGTTAAATCAAAGCTTGCCACTAACTAGCTCATAAAAGTCCACAGTATAATCCCACTAGCCCACTGCAAACCGCAACAAAACCAGTTTAGTAATTATAATAACATCTGCTTATTCTGTGTTTCCACTAACCAATAAAAAAATCCAGAAAACATCATCCTATAAAAAGAAAATTGTAAGTACAACAGGTGATGTTACATGCATTACACTGTTTGGTGAATTAATTTACTAACAGAACAAAGTCGATATTCTCAAACCGAATTGGCTACATTTAGCTTTACGTGATTTGGCTCATGTTGTTGCAACATCATTATTCAGTCTAAATCTACTGTATCCCTCTTAAGTTTTTGATACCGTACTCCATGGGAGTCCGAGTCTACAGAAGCCCCATTACAACAGATTGTACTGCATCTCAAGTGGTTTCCACAGCTGCTAGTCACAACCTTATTTTTCCCCCTCAAAAAGGTAATGAGCTCAAAGAACCAGAAAGGAGATTATATGCCCCATTTTTTTTTTCCATTAGCTCATTTACCACTTAGTAACATTCATTTCTTGGCATGTTACAAATACCCTTTATGGAAAGACAAAACTCACCTAGCCATTAGAATGATCAGCCTTTTGTTTCTCGCAAATCATCTATATGAAAAGACAAAAACTCACCTTGCACCTGTGGAAGCTTTGACAATATGGTAGCCATGTTGCTCCACTGATCAGTACTAGAGCATCGATATATGCATTGCAGAGTGCTATCCACAGCTTCAACCTCATCCTTGAAAAAGCCATTATGTCCAAAATCTGTGCATCCTTCATCAATGACCACCAAACAAAGATCTAACTTATTTTCTGAAGCTATCTCCCTTAGCCATCTAACCAAAAATGACTCAACCTTGTCTTCAGAAAACAAAGCTGCTCCATGTAACCTATTTTGCATAAAGGGCATCGCTTTGTTGTGTAACCTCTCAATCACAGTTTCCACCTTGACTCCTCTGAGCATCATTTTGAACTTCTCATAATCTGACAAGTCCTCCCATGCAACAAGACTCAAACTAATATTCAAGTCACCATCAACACCATCTGTGTACATGAGCTGGTTTAAGTATGAAATATCCTCATAGAAGTGCTGTAATGCATTGATGCCTGTGCTCCGACCAACATCAACTAAGCAGAGGCAGTTGTCAAGCTGCCCGCTGAAACTATCAATATCTACAGCCCTCTTCTTATACCAGCTTAAGATTTCATCGGTTGGCAGCCAACAACATGCTAGGCATCGCTTGACAATTGGTTCAGTTTTAAACTTGATAGCAGTCTCATCATCCGTCGGCAATTTCTGAATGAAGTTTACCATCTTCTCACATTCAACCCAATCTTCTTCCCTCAAAACAATATTAGCAGGAGGCCGACTCCCTGGAAGAAGCTGCCTATATGTCTGCACCGGAACTGTTTCAGGAATTGCAGCTAGAATTTCCAACATGAAAGGAATTAAAGAATAAGGATGACGCTTGAACAGTAGGTTGAGGGCACCAATTTTCCCGCTTTCAGCTAGTTTTACAGCTGCATCATTCAGAGGCATGTCGCGGAATTTAAAATACTCCTGCATAGAAAACCTGTGGAAGACTATGTCATTGGAAGTCAGTAGAAACCATCACAAAAATGGTCTACATAATATTGTATTATAAATATGATAACTGCATGATAGCGGCCACCAGATATGGGCATCAATACATAATTCTGGTCACAAAAATAAAGTTTTAGTGAATGAGGAACTTCTCAGTTAGTATCACAACCATACCAAAGAAGGAGAGCATCCCACATGTTGGACAATTCTCACTTAATCAACAAAATGAACCCTATCATGCCATCGGTTATTTGATGTCGTTAAATAATCAAAAGTTCAAAGGACAAAGGAAAGTATGAAATAAACTACAAAAGATAGAAGCCAGGCCCACATGCATGTGACTGTGTGGTTTGTAAAGAGCAACTAGGTACAAAATCTCAATTAAAGCTGACACATCTAAGGTCTAAAGAATCTTTTCTTATTCTGGCAATCAATATAACTGGAATAGATAAAACAGCCCACGAAGCAGTGCTATATGACCCGAACCATTTGCATAGACAATCAAGCCAAAGAAATCCAGGATCTTCCGACATAAACGCACAATAACTAGATACTGCCTTCACAGGGGGGTAAAAAGATAAGCAGAAATTCCTGGCTAGGCCTCCATCATCTATCTACAATAACCACACTAGATTTACTGTTTTCAAATAGATCACTCTGTAAACAGTAGGCACTGATAAAAGCCAAATACATGAGCCCCTGAAGCGTGAGGATCACGTGTCTCCAGGTTCACATTTTCTCTGGTGGGAGAAAATTGAAATTTTGAACCATTAGAAACTGAAAAAGTTGATGTTATCCTCCATAACATGAGATGCAACATCAAACATACTCATTCAAATTTCCAGCTCTTACATAGAGGAAATTCCAGCTAAAGAATGCTTAGACAAAAGGACTACACACTTATTTCCCAAAATGGCCAAGATCTAAGATGACCATTCTAGTGACAGAAAAATATACATCCATAAGATAGGGCTCCCACTTTTGACAGTAACAATACTCTTGACCATGCAATGCATACTGGCGTCATAACATTTGAAAGCTCAAGTCACTCTAACAATCACATTTCGCATGAATTGTTAATATTGAACCATAAATATACAGAATACTTCAAGGAAAAAAAGGAGGTTATAGATCACATAATCCTACTTCTTACAAGAAGCAACTTTAGGCTTTTAAAGAACATGTTACCTGCCCATGTTAATCCCCATATATGTCTCCAACCTGTCCATGTATTGCAATAACTGAAGTCTAGCCATACGGCGATCCCAGATGGCACAATTTCCATCCTCTGACTTTGAAAAAACATACTGGTCGGTAAGGCGCAGACCATGCTCAAGCAAGGACTTCGCAGCATCTTCTGTTGAACCAACTTTCTCAACACATTGAGCGAGTACGAAGTCCTGATCTGCGATCATAATCAAGAAATCTTTTATTGCATGCTTTCCTTGGTCAGAGTGCAACCACCGTGACTTCATAACGTCATCCCTATCCAACCCATGACGATGTGCAAACTCCATGGCAGCCTCATACTTCTTATTGAAAATTAAGATTCTATACATCTCCTGGATAGATTTCTCTGAAAATGATGTCAGGCTCCATTGGAGCCTAGATAGATCAAACTGATCAAAGTTATATTCAGTAATCTGCTCTACGATGTGCGAGCCATATTTCTCCTTATTAATAGCTGAATTTTCAGATGGTGTCGTCTCTATAAGAAATAAATGTCCTTCGACCTCCTGCACTCTTTGTAAGACTGAGATACTATATGCAGGATCACTATCCATTACTTTTAAACCATTAGTCACATCGATCATAGTGGTTGCTCCACCCCTTTTTGAAAGAGTAAGAACGCGATCGGACCACCAAGTAAAATCCAGTATACCGCTGAGAAGTTCCTGTACTTCACTTCTACCGGCTAGAGAGCTATTCACCAAAGAAAGCCCTCGAGTATCCAGCCTAAAAATGTGCATCTCTCCTGTCACATCCAAAGCAGCAGCTAATGTACCTCGCGGTGAAATCAACACCTTTGGATATGATTGGTGACATTGGTAACCTTTAGGCAATGAATAGACACCCTTAAACTCAGTAGAGTATAGATGTTCCAGATCCAACGTGGCATTTCTACGCCAGAAAGAGAGCAAATAGCATCCTGCAATTTTAGTGTTTCCAAGTTACTAAAGAGACTTAGCATAATAAAATCAGATTGCTCTCTAAAGCAAGCTGTCTGGGAGTGACTGATCTGCTTCGTGATTCAGAGTTCCACAACTTCATTAAGCAAGGAGAAAGCTATATTTTGGACCTAAACCTCATTTTAGAGATTTGTAAGTGTTGATCTATACCTCTATTGAGACCCATCAACCATTCTAGTGAAAAAGTCAACAACAAGAGTTGGGTTTGCAGGGTTTAAGACTCCCATCATGTCTTTCCTTCTTGGATACAGATGTGTAGGAAAAGTTACGGCCTTTTCTTTTTGGATTTAAGGTGTGAATAATATGTGCAAAAACATATCCAAGTATGACTAGAAGATATTGAACAATAACAAGTGTCGCAGAATCTGACCAAAAACAAATAATGGTTGTAGAAATTATACCAGAGCTACCCTTGGACAGAGACAAGCCCCCAACATCTCTACCCACCACAGCAAGCAAAAAAAGTTTACGATGGTAGTCGAGACAGATGATATCTTGCAATTGCCCCTTTAGTGTCGAACTATTATTCGAGTATTGTGTGGAAGAAACGGAGGCAGTTGAATCTTGACAAATCTCAATATGCTGAAAGGAACCATCACATGTAACAACCGTAAAGCCGCACCTGGATAAATATCTGTTAAACCTGAGATGTCAAACTTCAGCAGAGCTGTTGAACAACAAGGAAGTACTTACAACGAAGATTTCCGCATATCGTGATCGTCAGGCGCAATCAAGCTAATTATTGGCAGAGGCACTCTCAGGTTTCTTCTCATAATTCTCCCTATCTCATTACCGTTTGATTTGATAAAGTACAGTGTCTCAGAGTCATCAGCAACTCCAAGAACATCATGATAATCTGACCAGGCTCCAGCAGTAAAGGTACAGAAGCTTCTATCTGATGCATGGAGTAGAAGTTAGGGAAAAAGGTGTTTCATTCATTACATTGCTAAAGTGCTGGTCAAGCTTCAAACCAACTCAGAAATCATGTTAAATTGGCTATAGCAAAAACGTTAGTAGGAAGACAAAGACTGTTTAATATTTATGTTGCTGAAGTTGCTGATCAGGGGCTCGAGCAACAAAACCATATTGAAATAGCCACGGAAAAAATATATTAGGAACTCAAAGACTGGCCCTATCAAATAAAATCTAATCAAACCCAGCAAAGAAAAATCATATACTGCCAGCAGTAAACCAGCTTCATCAAGATATAAACAAATCTTAGGGGGTGCCCACTTCATAATGCTGAGTTCATAATATGTGGTTTGTTCCCTCTTCTCGATTTGACAGCATTTGGCTGATGGGACACGGCAAGTGCTGCAGTAACAAACATTGGTCCAAAAAATGTGCTCCGTCCAAACTGCATTCTATAAAACAGATCTCATTGTCATCAATTCACACGACAGAGTAACCCCACCTCCAAATCAGGACACTTTGACACGAGAGAAAGCATGTCTCCTAAGCATCATAATCCCTCAACAAATGCTTCGTCAACGGGTCGGGGGGGGGGGGGGGGGGGGGAGGAGGAAGGAGACGACGAAGACTCTACCAACATAGCCGAAACTCGTATTCCAAGAGGCATCTTACTAATAAAGATTCCACAAGGTTCCTGGTAATCATCCTTCCTGCGCAGAATGGTTATGCAATTTCCGACAGCCACTGCGACGTGCTCGCCACTTGGCGAGACGAACACCGAAATCAGCCTCTTCGGTTTCCTCGGCTCCCTGTACTCGTCCCATTTCTGTTTAAGTCGACTCACCCCTTCACAGACACATAAAACCAGGAACAGTCATTGACCCTCGTAAAATCCCAACAGAGCCAACCTATTATAACCCGAAAAGCATAGCAATGCATCGAAAATTCTCGATGCACGACCAGCACTCACTCCCACAACAGGTAAAGAACACGATCGAATCGGGCTTTGGGATGGAAAACGGAGACGTACCCGAAATTAAGGAGAGGAAGCTGCCACCGGGGGCCTCGTTCACCTGGAATTCAGAAGCGAAGCAAGAAGAAGATCAGCAACCAGGAAAGGGGGTGAATTCGTGAAATATGGGGATGAAAGAACCATCGGATGGGGACCTGCTGAGGAGGGTAGTTGGATACGCACGGCCCCGACGCGTGACGGCGGATCTCGTAGAGCACCGGTGCTTCGTCCTCGGCCATGGTGGAACGTCTCCCTCGTTACCTCAGGTTGCAGACCGAGGAAGAAGACGATGATGCATTCAAGCGAAAGCGAGGAACAACTGCGATCTGATTCCCGAGTCACGGCTTCCTCTTTGGTGAGTTCGAACTGAGCCGGACCGGTCTTCGAACCTTTTATTTTCTTTTCTCTTTTTATTAATATTAATGAGTTTCTTTTTCTCTTTTTTTGGGCTATCCAAGGTTCGTTCTCGTTAGGAAAACGACACGGATTATCTCTAAATTTTGATTCAGTATGTAATATAATTTTTAAACTTTTAATTTATTCAATAGGGTCTATAAACTTTAGGTTGGTATGTAATATCGTCTTTGAATTTTTAATTTATTTAACATGATCCCTGAAGTTTAGCTCGATATATCATGTCATCCTTAAATTTTTAATTTATTCAATGTGATCCTTAAATTTTTTTATAGATATTTAATTTAGTCTCTGAATTATATGAAAATATTTAATGTTGTGAGTATGATTCGGGAACTTGAAACTTACCATATTAGAATCGGTTTCCTAATCTTTGAAACATGTAATCTACCTTATTTTTTCAATCCGATTATAGAGTCTACTCAAAAACTTGTTTTTATTTCTTTTTTTATAGCAAAATAATTTGAATAACAAAACATTTCAAAGTAAAAGACAAACGAGGGTGAGCAAGAACGAGTGAGGGCGAGCCACGAGCAAGTGAGGAGGAGGGTGAAATGAGAGAGAGAGAGAGAGAGTCGTGAAGTTTCTAAGTGAGATTGAAGAGAGAAGAGAAAAAAATGCCTAGAGAAAAATTAGGATTTTTAAAATTTATGAAACCGGTTCCAAATTTGGTCAAGTTATCAGGTGATACTTCACTTGGAACTGGAAATCAGAACTATTCCAATGAGAACCTAGAGTCGAGCTGATTTTCAGGGCAATGCAATCTAATTGCATAGCATATCTAATCTTTAATTAATGAAAGGACAACATTGAATATTTTCGTATAATTCGATAAGTACATTGAATATGTATCAAAAGTTCTTTAATTAACGAAAGAATAACATTAAATATTTTTCGTATAATTCAATAAGTACATTGAATATATATCAAAAGTTCAAGAATCACATTGAATAAATTAAAAGTTCGTGAACTATATTACATACTGGGCTAAAAGTTCAGATATCATATTAAATAATTTAAAAGTTCTTGGATCACATTACACATTTGGTCAAAGTTCAAAAACTATTTATATTATTATCCATTTCTTGTTTAACTCGCAATTTTTCTTCATACGAAATTGAAAATGATGTTTGGAAATTCGACATTTGGTATCGAAAGTTATGTCGCTGCCTATTTAAAGAAGAAAGGAATTGTCGTGTTTTCCACGACGGAACGAAACAAGATGGAAAAAAAAATTAAATCGAAAAGTAAAAGAAAGGAGCAGAACGAAGAATGTCATTTTATTCTGGTAAAATGTACTGATGGAAGTGAGAAAAACTTTAAGAATATGGCTAGCATTCGAAGCAATTTAATATAAAATTTATTGCAATCTTAACAAATAAAAATCATAATCATCATAAATAATACATTAATTATAGTAAATAAGTTAATTGAAAATCATACGGGAATAATGGAGATAGATATTAAACATAATTATTTTAATAAATTTATTTTTATCTAATGTCCCAAATTAATTTACTAAAATACTCCATTATAATTGATCTATTTAAAGTCATACTCCATTATTAATTTAGTAAGATAATTGTAAATCAATATCCATTATTAATGTTAATGTTGAAACGATATCCATTTTTAATTGAGTCTACACATTTACAACAACTAATTGTATCTCGCAATATATTTACAGTTATAAATTACATTAATTTATGTTCCATAATATAAATGGACTGATAATTTCGGCATAATTTATAATTATGATATTACTATTTATAACCTCTAAGATTAGTATAATGGAACTTTGAAAATTAGTGCCCACTTTCAAATTTTACTAGAGTATTTTCGGCATTTTTATGATTATTGAAACAAAATAGTGTATTGAGTGGTTGATTTCTTTGATTCTGGGTAGTTTCTTTTTTTATAGTGGGTAGTCACTCCCATTACATTTGTTCATAGAAATACTCAGGTTGCTCATGGCAACCATTTTGTACCCGGAAACATATTCTGGTAAAAAATGATTCTTTTTTATTCTGTACTTGGGAACTGATTTTGAGCATTTGAAGGTGTTTGATAACGGCCCAAAATTTCTATTCCTAAAATAGTAAAAAAACATAAATGCGTTTGGTAATGGCATAAAATTTCTTTTTATTAATAATATTTTAATAACATTTTAAATACTTTAATATTTCTTTCTTTTCTTTTTTTTCTTCCCCTCCTTCTTGGCCATGGCCGGTAAAATATTTTTTAAAAATATTTTTTTTTATTTTTTTGGCCATGGCTGGTAAAAAATTTTCTTATAAAAAATTTTTTAAAAATATTTTACTAAAAAATATTTTTATTGAAAATATTTTACTAAAAAATATTTTTATTGAAAATATTTTTTTTCTGTTTTTTTTGCCAAGGCCTGGTCACTAGCCATGGCCGGTAAAATATTTTTTTTATTAATAATATTTTAATAAAAAATATTTTTATTGAAATTATTTTTTTATTTTTTTTGCCATGGCCTGGTCACTGACCATGGCCGATAAAATATTTTTTTATTAATAATATTTTAATAAAAAATATTTTTATTGAAAATATTTTTTTTATTTTTTTCGACATGGGCGGTAAAAATTTTTTTATTAATAATATATATTTTTTAATTTTTTCGCCATGGCCTGGTTGCTGGCCATGGCCGGTAAATTTTTTTATTAATAATATTTTTTTATTTTTTTTGCCATGGCCTGGTCGCTGGCCATGGCCTATAAAATTTTTTTTATTAATAATATTTTTTTATTAAAATATTTTAATCTCGCCAGATACGGCGAGGGTGGCTCTCGCGCCGGACATTAGAAGCTATATTAAAAACCAAAAAAAAGAAGAAGAAAAAAACATTCATTCTCATTTTTGTTCCTAGAATCAAGAAGCTGCTTTTTTTTATTCTTGATTCTGCTCCAAAACTGATTCTAAGCACAAATTTACAAGAATTTGTGCCCAGAATCAAAAAATTAAACAAACGGATTTCTATTCTCAAACTGATTCTGGGAACAAAACAACATAATCAAACACTATTTAGCAAGTTGTCATACACGGCCTCAAAGTATCGTATCTTTCTTTTATCATGAAATATTATTAGAGCGTATCAGACACCTAAAATGATTATTTCATGAGAGTTGAATAGATCATACATCATTATTCTTAATCTAAATAATATAAATATCACTTCTTTCCCATTATGATTCGCAGCTATTTACTATTATTCAATCTATAGCCAATATTAGGTTCAAAGTGGGAATGGAATCATGATCTCTAATTGGAAAAGATTAACCAAATAAAGAAAAAGGAATGGACATTCCATGGACCGCCATCTTTGACAAGATCTGACAACAGGGCAAGATTAGCAAAAAAAGCCCATACGCATTTGTGGGTGTTAAAATGGAAAAGAAATTAGTAATGCAAGAAAAAGTATAATATGAGTTAATTCAACATATAAATGCCAATTTTTTTTCAAGATGATAAAGACCGGGTTTAAAATTAAAATTAAATTTAAATGTATGAAATAGTATGGTATGAGATTAGGTTTTTATTTATCTTTTCAAATTACCATTTTGCTCATTACATAGTAAAAATGATTTATTATTCATCTTATCAGAGGCATAAACTTTATTTGAATTTAGGGCAAAAAGTTGACATATATTTTAAAGGGTTAATATCACGAAAACCCCCAAATTGGTACACCTGTGACAAATTTACCTAAAACTAATTTTTTGACTACCAAAAATTCAAACTAATACACCTACAACAATTTTACTTCCATTAGTTTTCGTTAAATTTTACTGTTAAATTACTGAATTAAATTACATATGCTAGTTAACGGATATACCAATTTGGGTTTTTCCCTCAATTTATCACATATATATATATCGGTTTGTGATTTTTTTGTATTAATCTAATTTAACAAAAACTAATGGAGGATAAATTTATCGCAAATATATCAATTTAGGATTTTTTTGTGATAAAAAAATTTATTTGGAGTAAAATTGTCATGGGTGTATCAGTTTTGGGTTTTTTGTGGTATTAACTCTATTTTAAAAACACTCCTACCCCTTCTCACACCCATTAAGCATAGACGTAACCCTAACTTATAACTCATCATGGCACCACGGCGACGCTAGAGGTGACTAATGGATAGGCGAGGTGACTAAGCCTTTAGGTCAGGCCTAATTTGTTAAATAGGCGCACGCATAAGAGTAAATTACAAGTACAATTTTTGGGTTGGTTAAGCCATCAAGGGCCAAGTCGGATTTTATTGTTAAATAGCTTTGAGCATTGGATATGGCCATGGAGAAGGTCCATGGGGCAGTAGTGGAGATAATTTGAAACAGTGACAAGACAAAGTGGAGCAGTGCATGACAAGGTTTAGTTGTAATTAATTGAATGTGGGGAAGGACTAGGGTAAATAAGGACGCTCATATAGTCCCTCATAGAAAGACGATGCGAGATGTTTGAACATCACTTGTCGCATGCAAACGTAGACCGCATGTATAGAAGGCGTAAGGTTTGTAGTAAGCAATGTGTGATATTTTAAGTGCACGTTTGACAAGTTACCAAACAGTAACAATTTATGTTCTTTTATTCTCAGAATTAGTTTTGGAAAAGAAAATCTATTTGGTAAATTTTTTGTTCCTAGGCACAAATTTACCAAAATTTATTCTCAGAATCATTTTTGGAATATAATCAAAAAGAAAAAAAAAGTAACTTCTTGTTCTCAGAATCAATTTTTTAATAAAATCAAGAATCAAGAAATTTTTTTTTCTTTTTCTTCTTCTTTTTCCAGCGACCGGTGAGGGAGAGGGCTGCCCTCGTCGAATTTGGCATAGGTGACCCTCGTCCAAGTGGCGAAGGTCCAGCCCTCGCCCTCGCAGGCAAGGGCGACTCTCGCCACCACCCTTGCCAGATCTAGCGAGGGCAGCTTGCGGCCTGGGCGAGGGTCGCCCTTGTTAGACCTTCGCTCAGGCCACCAAGGGCGGCCCTCACCGGCCTTGGCTTGTGGCCGGTTGCCGGCACCGGCGACCGGCCATGGCCAAGGAAGGGGAAGGGGAAGGGGAAGAAAAAAAAAGGAAAAAAAGAAATAAATATTAAAAAAATTCAAAATATTGTTAAAATATTATTAATAAAAAAAAATTTGTGCAATTATCAAATGCATTTACATTCTTTTTCTATTCCAATAATAGAAATTTTGGACAATTATCAAATGCCTTTAAATGTTTAGAAATTGTTCCCGGACATGGAATAAAAAAGAATCATTTCTAAGCAGAATCAACTTCCGGAAATAAAATGATTGCCAAACATGCCTTAACTCCTCTCATGTGCAAATATGATTGAAAACAACATATGGAGTTGACGTATGAGGATGCGAAATGAATCTAGGGCAAAATTTAGCTATAATATCATGCAATAAATTGAATTTAATAACTTAAACTATTTAGTTTAAGGAGACTCACGTATTTAAGGCGTATATAAGTCTCGTGGACAAACTATGTTAGATACTTTAACACCATAAAGAAGACAGCAGATGGAAATTGGATACCGGAGTACTCATCCACATCAATACTACATGTATAAAAAGAACTGTTCCAAACGCATAATCTTGGACTTAGCATAGCGCACTACGGTTCTTGAAAGTACTAAAGCACACAAGCAAAATTGGTTCCATCCGACTAAAAAGTAAAAGTCACTCTAGACGCATCCTATGTATAAAATTTTGAGGCTAGGACGAGCTGCACATGCCAAATAGAGTTGAGTTGGATTTTACAACTAGATAGTTTTGCCCAAAACAACCCAAAAGTATCATTTGAACTCATGGGTTGTTGTATTGAGATGCATGTGTCAATTGTCTCAAATAAGTCTCACATTAAAGAATTGATATGGTGTAAAGTAATTAATAAATCTAAATTGGCTCATAACTCATTAGCTTAAGTTTTTGGGTGAAGGTGGATCTAACTGCGTGTGTTGACGAGCTTGGATTTGGGCTCCCTCTTTGTGATCTCCTTAGATAAAGGTATCAATCTTCTATTGCACCCTCAACAAATAGTATTATAATCGATGGTTAATTAGTGGTCCACTCTCATATATCAGTATTTTGTGAATATATCAAAAAAGGAATCTCATGACCAATACGTTTTCTAGCAGCCTTCGTGGATTGGTCTAGCAAAAGAAGCCTGAGGTGAAGGTGGGCTTATGGTGTAGTAATGCAGTCCCAATGACGGTCATAATTGTTTGATCTGGAGAAAGAAACTAGGGATGAATGAGAGCGTTGTTATTGTTGCGGTCCTCACAAGGCAACAAAATGGACATTCAAGTTGAGACATGTTGATGCAGAAGTATATATGAATTAAGGGGGAGCAAATTTCACACTGAGCTTACACATAAAGGGGAATTGTTAAGATGCATGTGTGAGTTATGTTAAAAAAGTCAGACATCGGAAAAATGATGTAATATAAAGTAGTTAATATATCCACATTGGCCCACAGCTCATTAGTTTAAATTTGTAAGTAAATGTGAATTCAATTGGATATGTTGACAGGCTCAGACTTGAGCTCTCTCTAATCGATCTCCACAAATGAAGGTATTGAACTTTTGTTGCATGCTCCCAACACATCGCACCCATAGGTCGTTAGGTGCATGAAGAGATCTAGTCAACACCACTTGTCATCACCACCTTCGAGGCCAATCCTAAGTGCCACACCACCTCAACGAAAGTATTCAATTGCCATCACAACCCCAGATATAGCCACGGAGGAGCTCCAAGGGTACATAACGTCGAGCTTTGCCATCTCGATGGCCGAGAGAGAGCCAGCCTAGACTAGAGCCGAAGTGGGGAACAATGCTGAGTAGGGGTATGCAAGACGGACTGATTGAACCGGGAATCAGCCGGTCCGAACTAGACAGGATCGGCTGATTCTAGGCAGTTCTAAGAAGTGTCGGTCTGGTTTTGGTTCTTATTTTTGAACCGATGTCTGCTATGGTCCTTGGTTCCAGGGTAGGAATCTCAATCGACTGGACTATATATTTATGTAGTTTCTTAAAAAGCCCTAATCCGCTCACCTTTTCCTTCCCTCATGCTCGCCTGCCTCAGCCTTTCCCTTCCCTCGCGCTCGCCTCAAGCCTCACACCTCTTGACTCTCGTCTTTCCCTTCCCTCTAGCGTCACACCTCTTGCCTTTCCTTCTCGCATCACGCCTTGTTCTCCCTGCCCGAGTTGATGACCATCCTGCACTTGCTTCTGCTTCAATTGCGGGTGATTGACTTCATCCAAGGTGTTATTTTGTTGGGGATCAGCAAGAGATCCATGTTGCTATAATTGCATCGGTTCTTGATGCCCTGCATTTTTTTGCTCTTGGTGAGTTTGAGAATTTTTAGAAGCCTAGTTAGTTATTTGCCATCCTTGATATGATTGGCCATTGTTTTGTGAGGTTGTGTTAGCTTCATTCTCTGCATCGCGACCATTTCTTCATCGAAAGTTACATCTCCTATTTACAATTCTTACTCTTTTAGTTTCATCCTTTTCAGTTCAATTTCTATATTGACCGGTTTTATGGGACCGAATCGAGAACAGATCACCCCTAATGCTAAGGGACACGGAGGCCACACAATGGAGCGGTGGCGGCTATTGGAAACGATGAAGACATCTTTCGCCGAGGATGACTGCGAGACATGCAATGACCCTCAGGCACAATGATTGAGGAGACAAAGGAAGAGAGAAACTAGAGCAATCTATGATAGGAGAAAATATTGGGTGCCCCTCGGATTCCATGGTGGCATAAAACGAGTGCCTCTCCATGCGACACGTATCGAGGGGCCCCACTCGGTTAGACACCTCCAATTTTCAAAATAAAGCGCTTCTCTCTCATCTCTTGGCACTCTCGCGCGCCCAATCTCTCTATCTCTTCCCGGATCTGCTCAGAACTTGCGGTCCCTCCGACTCCTCTGACACCGCCTCCGACGCCAAAGCCAACACCGATGCCAAGGCCTCCAACACCAATGCTGCTGACACCGATGTCTCAACTCTATGCGCTCGCGCTCCTAACCTCTCTCTCCTCCTAAACACGACGCTTTCAATGCTGATGCCTTCTGCACTCTAAGAACTCGCGCTCCCTTCGACGTGACACCGCCTCCGATGAAGGCCCACGGCCTTAGCCCTAGCTGACATCGACATCGACGACAAAGCTTGACACCCTAGCTGCCGCCCTAGGCCTAGTCGACACCCTCCGCCTCCACCTCTGCCTCGACTTGCTTTACACCTCCGGACGTCGACGTTGTTGCCCTAGCCCAAGTCGACGCCTCCATGTCTGCCTTGACACCTCACAATTGTCACCGCCATCCAACGAAGCTGTACCATGCCCCCGCTCTGCCCTAGCTTCGAGAGTTCTAGATTTGAATGAGTTTAATTTTTGCTCCCCAGCTTACTGTTGGTTATCTCAAAACTTTTCTGATTTTACAAGTGCAAATTACTGAAGAGAGGTCTAAGCTTCCAATTGCATCCTTCGGGGATGTCATCACATCATTTGTAGATTGTCGTCAGGTTATTTTTTACCATACAATCCTCTTGCTATGTCTTTCTGGCAAGCTGTCATGCTCTCTCAAGGCAATATATACAAGGTTAGACGATGATGTTTCACACATGAAATTTTTCGGGCCATATCCTCTTTCTTTATGTCCCATTAAGGGTCTCTCTCTCTCTCCAAGGCGTGTGCTCTTTGCCGATGGTGCACAAAACACTCATACAACAGTAACAATAACAATCCATGCATTATCCCAACATGGACTCAGCTATTTATTATGTATGTTGGAATGAACTCCATTACAGATCCAATATGAGTTTGCTTTATCCACAGAGTAGTTCAGCAATTAGGACAAGTTCACTGCTGAGATAGGAGTTGTCTCTCGTATCCTAGAGCGCAACTTCCATTTGTTCAATGCATCAAATAACTCCGTCAATTTTGATCGATCATGTCTTGCTCCTCTGATTTTGGGTTAAACTGCTTCTGTCCTAACGTTTCTTTTCATTTGCTCTAGCATTTTGAGATAAAGCACCAACATTCCTATGCCGGTATGAGAGTTCATCCTATTAATGTTTCATGATTTCAATCCTTGAAGTTCAAAAACTACAAAATGTCTTATCATTCAAGACCTTGGAGAACAATTCAAATGGGTAGAATATCATGCGGATATGAGTGACTAAATTTGTTGTACTCAAACGTAACTCTATGTCTTATCATTTGCAACGGATTTGTTGTACTCAGATGTAACTCTATGTCTACCTTCATATAATTCGATGAAAGTCCTATTACTTTTGAATGGTTCATGCACTTTCGTGTGTATCTTTTTCTTCTTAACAAATGATTTCGGTAATCTAATCTAGATCTAAAGTTACGAAGAGCATCAAAAAAGAAAGCAAGATTAGCCCACAATGGACATAGATATGTTGAAAGTCAACCATTAATGAAAACTAAAGTACCTTGAGACAAAACTTTCAAAGCGAAAAAAATTAGGAAGAACAGCACTCCAATCTCCATTTAAGCTCCTCTATATAGTTAATCATATTAGTATTTCAGTGCTATGATGCTCCCATGAGGTGCTAAAACTAGGTTGAGATTGAAATCGAGTTTCATGTGAACTACATTGTGATTCAAATTTTTAGTGCCTACATTGCTGATGCTCGATGCCTGGCTAATGTCTATTGTTTACTGTATGCTTATTCTCCAGTTTATAGAGTAAGATTGACATGAAGATTGGCTGAACTCCATTAAAGCTGACACAGTCTGCCTCGAAAGGTACCAAATTTTGTCTGTTTTGGCTATCTTTTCTGATAATGAACTCCACATTAAAGTTTTGTGAGCATAATATGAATATGGACATCCGTAACAGTTGATATATATCTATTTCTTGTTAAGTAGTGTCATTACTAAAGTTAAACCTGCTTGAATTATCTTTGAAGCTTGCTGGTGGGGACTAATTTGGTATCATTTTAATCCCAATTTGGTCTCAATTTGGATGCAAATTTATCGGATGGCTGAATCAGAGGTAATTTTGTCATGCTCACTATGTGAAATATCTTTTGCTTTCTTAAGTAACGGATGAAATGTTATTTTGCATGTAAATGCACTATGTTGATAACTTTTTGTTTGTTCGGTTGCAGCATGAAATTTCCCATCTTGCACATGTAATGCGTGATATAAAAAAAGAATATGAGTTTGCTGTACGAATGGTTTTTTCAATTGAACTCAAAGCATACCACAAATATGTGGCCTATGCAATTGGCAAAGGGTTTAGGGCCGAGGAAGGGTACTATGTTTAAAAATAACACAGGAGAATTAACCCAACGAACTTTTGTGTGTAATTGTGAGGGGCATAGCTCTTTGATCAAGAAAAGAAATATGAAAGGTATGAAGTTAGATGTGGCTATCTTGCTTGGTCAAATTTAAGGTTGACAATAATATCTATGAAATCATTGAGTATATTTTTTAGCATAAACATGCATTTATTTCGGATTATCAAAGCATTTGATTAGATGTAGAAGAATCATTTCTGAAACTTGTAAGGGTGTATTAGTTGATATGATTAAAGCTTGCATTGGGGGACTACAGCATATAAGTTTCTAACAAATGAAGCAGGAGGAAGCAAAATCTTGGGTTTCAACCTATGTGATTGTCAAAATTATTTACAGACGAAAAGAGCCGATGATATAAGTGGGAAAGATTATCAAAGTGTTCTAAATCATTTTCAATTCATGCAAATGCAAAATTCAATATTTTCATACTATGTATAGGTAGATCAAGATGGTCTAAATCATTTTCATTTTATGCAAATGCAAAATCTAATGTTTTCATACACTGTACATGTAGATCAAGATAGTAGAATGACAAATTTATTTTAGAGAAATAGCATGTCGAAATTTGATTATGATTGTTTTGGTGATGTGCTAGTGTTTGATACCACATATCGTACCAATAAATATATTATGATATGTACACCATTTGTCGGGATTAATCACCATTGGAAGAATGTTATGTTCGATTGTGCATATTTGTTGGACGGACGAGACTGTATAATCATTTATTTGGTTGTTCGAGGCTTTTTTGAAGTCTATGGAAAATAATGCTCCAAAAACCATGTTCATTAATCAAGACCAAGCCATGGCAAAAGCTATTAGAACGGTGTTTTCAAATACACAACACTGTTTATGCACTTGGCACATCGAGAAAAATGCCAACCAAAACATACTACATCTTTACCATAAACCGGGTTTTAAGGATACATATTTTTTAGCGCTTATGTATAGATGTACATCGAAGGAAGAATTTGAATCTACTTGAAAGGAAATGGAAAAGGAGTGGGGTACTGCGAATAACACGTGGCTTCGGAGATTATATGACATTAGACACAAATGGAGTTCAGCTTTTGGTCGCGACACTTTTACAAGTGGTATAAGATCCAGCCAAAGGAGTAAGAGCACCAATAATGTCTTCCAGCGTATGTCGACGAAGACATTAACTCTTGTAGAGTTTGTTAAGCACTATGAAGAACAAGTGAATCACACGAGAGAAATTGAAGCTCAAAATGATCACAGTAGTCGAGGGAATCCCAAATTGGCAATTTTGGATAATGACATCTTGATGCATGCTGCTTCAGTGTAAACCCGTACCATTTTTAAATGGTTCGACGATGAATTCTTGGAAAGTATCTCTCAATGTATTTCAAGTGAAATATTTGATGGATCGGTTTATTTTTTACTCTCAAGTTAAAGGGGAAGTTAAATGGGTGTGAATATGTTATCAAATTTGACCCTGCAGACTCTTCAGTTTCTTGGCCATAAATTATGTAACACTGTCCTAACTTTTCAGCTGAAAAATGCAGTGATAACAATCCATCCACTCACCAAAAAGAGCTCATCAGGAATAAGGGTTAGCCTATCTGCAAATGATATCCTCTAGTTATCATCAGTATAAGTATCCATCTTAAGATTCCCGAGCACATAAACCTGAAAAAATTAGATAAAGAAAATCTCAAGACACAATCCCATTACTTTGCTATTGTTAATCAATAGACAAAAAACGAAATAGCAAAAGATTATGAAGGTGACAAAAATGAAAGCAAATTTTTCCATCTTTAGCAAGGGGTACTCAAGTAGCTCAATTCATAACACCAAGTCTGATCACATACCTTGAGGTTCATCTGTGGATATACCATATCTTGATTACCTGAAAAATTGAAAATGAAGAATAGAAGAAGTCCTTATACACCTTTGAGCATGAAAACTTTGGCCATAGACAGTACCTTCATAGAGAATGTCCCTAGTGGTCCAACAATAGAGTTAATGGCTCACTCCTCCATTGTGCCTTGAATCATGGTACTTGACAAAGAATTCATGAAAATTGGTTACTTCGGCCAATTGGTATGTATTCCTTTAGAATCGTTCAACTCATGCACCCTTGGATGTGAAAAGAGTTTGATGACCCCTGCACAAAGGAATAACTAATTTATTTACATTTTACTAAATAAATGCCAAGATAAATATATTCGAATAATCTCATGAGTAAAAAAAGCAAGTTGTACCTAACTTAAAATGGTTTTGTGAGATCTATTATGATACTCCAACATCTATATAGAAGAAACCATTAATAATAAATATTACGATCGTAACAATAAGATGAAATAACATTAGGATCTAAAATGATTTCATAATAAGCACCTGACTAGTGAATGGGCAAAATTCCATTAATAATCCCTGGCGGCATGATGTATGATGATTGCATCTACTTATAATTAATTTGTCACTAATTTGCTTTCCAAGATTATTCACATTCATGCATATGATAAGTTTAATCATTTGTATGGTAATATACAAAGCTATTAAATATCTGACTAGGGAATGAGCAAAATCCACTCATAATCACTGGCGGCATTAGGGGTGTGCAATCGGACAGGATTTACCCGGGAACCAGATCAGCCCACCTGAAAACAGGTCCGGGAACCGGTTCCTGTTTGAACCGGTCCGGGAATAGGTTCTATTTTTTTGGAATCGGTTGTAACTGATTCGGTCCCCAAGTCTAAGTGAAATCTCACCCAGATCAATTTTAGAACTGATTTTAAGTTACTCCAAAAAAAACCTAGCATCTGTCGCTCTCAGGCTCTCCCTAGAGTCTCTTCTATTTTACGAGCGAGTCCCCTTTCTTCTGGCCCTTCTCAGTCCGCTTGCAAGAACTCGTCGCCGGCGGTAGCTCGCTGCTTGTCGCCGCGGTTGCTCATTGCTGCAACCCAGCTTATTGTCGTGGCTGCTCGTTACTGCAACCTAGCTCATCGTCATGGCTGCTTGTAGCAACCCAGCTCATAGCATCTCGTCACTACAGTTGCTCGCCACAACCCAACTCGTCGCGTCTCATCGCCACAACTGCTCGCTGCCTGAGTCGCTGCAAGCCTACAACACTACTTGTTGCCACAACCCAGCTTGTCCTAGCTCATAGCAACTCATCACCACGGCTGCTCGCCGCAACCCAACTCGTCACCTCTCGTCGCCCCGGCTGCTCGTCGCCTTAGTCGCCACAACCCAACTCGTTGCCGCTTGTCGCTGCGGCTGCTTGCCACCCCAGTCACCGCAACCCAGCTCATCACCTCTCATCGCCGCCGCCAGCAAGAACACAGCCCCTCTCATCGCCTCTCGCCTTGTTGTCGCCGACTCCAACGCAACTATCGAGAGAAAAGTGAGTTCGCAATTGAATTTTTTGGTACTTTTTTGGGCAACCCAGCTCGTTTCGCCTATTGTCTCTATGCTTTTTGGTTTTCTTCTCTAGCATGTGGTTGCAGTACCGTCGTGTTCGTCATCAGGTGACGAGGTTTTTGTTGTTTGTATGGCATCTGAGTCGACATAGGTTGATCGCGCAGTCTCATCTTGAGCGTGGTTCTGATAATAGAATCTAGCAGATCTGTGCTATTGAGTTTGGTCTTGAGCACGGTTCTGATAAGGGGCCTGAGAGTTTGCCAAAAAACTCTTTGTGGAGAATTCATGTATGTGTCTTGAATGCGATTCTGTATGTGTCTGATGAAGGGCCCAAGAGGTTTTTGTTCTCACCTCTCTGTTTCTTGCCTTTTCTCGTCCGGCTTTGACATATTTTGATGCATGCCCTTTGATCTGGATCAATGAGCAATCCATTGCGAAACAAGAATGAAGAGTTTGACTTTGGTTCGCTATGCTTTGTGGCTATAATTGTTGTTGCACAAATGAAGAGTTACAGACTTCTTATTCTATGATTGTTGGTCCTATATTGTTATAAAATTTGTCTTCTATAGATTCCTGACTTTGTATAGTTTAATTTCAGTTGATGGATAAAGACAAAGACATATCAATAGAAGCGGATGGATATAATGAAATAAGTCCTCTCATGGAATTGCCATTCCATGAAGCTGCTGAAGTGGACTCTACAACCATGAGTGCAACAAATAAGGTGAGGGTACCTAACTCTTGTCCTCCTCTTGGTAAAAAGCGAGCTAATCAATTGGAGACATGGGATAATTTTTTGAAAATCATTGATGAGAACACAAAGAAAGTAACTATGGTAAAGTGCATTCACTGTGGGAAAGAGTATGAATACTCTGTTGATCATGGAACATCTAGTATGTGGAAGCACTTGAGAACCTGCAAAAAGTATCCTCATACAAATAAGAAGCAAATGTTGTTTGCACCACGTAACAAAGACGTGGTCGGCGAGGTAGGGGAAAATACTGGTGATGGTAGTGTCTTAACAACGTGGAAGTTTGATCAAGAATGCCGTAGGCACATGCTTGCTAGGATGATCATTATTCATGAACAACCTTTTTTTCATGGTTGAGCGTGTCGGTTTTCGTGATTTTGTCACTGAATTACAGCCTCTATTCCAACATTTATCACCATTTACGGCAGCTAGAGATTGTATGAAGTTGTATTTGAGTGAAAGAACTTGTTTGAAAGCTTACTTTGGTAAGCTTAATTCTGGGATTACACTCATGACTAATATGTGGAGTTCCATTCAAAACTTGAACTATTTATGTCTCACTGCATATTTTATTGATGAAAATTAGAAGTTGCATAAAAGAATCATCAATTTTATGGTGATGCATAGTCATAAGGGTAGAGAGATTGGGAAAATGATGGAGAAATGCATTTACGAGTGGGGAATAGAAAAGAAGGTGTCTACAATAACCGTTGATGATGTTAGTTCTAATGATGTGGTTGTTGGTTATTTGAAGGAAAAATTTTCAAAGGAAAGGTTTTTGATCTTGAATGGTGATGTTTTACATATGAGGTACATTGCTCATATATTAAACTTGATTGTAAAAGATGGATTGAATGAGGTGCGTGATTCTATTGCATGTATTCGAAATGGAGTTAGGTATGTGAGAAGTTCTCTCATGAGAACTCGAACATTTCAATCTTGTATTGAGAGTGCGAGGATTACATACAAGGGTTCAGTTTGTCTCGATGTTGCCACTGGATGGAACTCCACTTACCTAATGTTAGATACAACCATAAAGCATAAGAAAACTTTTGAAAGGATGGAAGACAATGATTCATCTTTTTTAAGGGAAATTGACAGTGATTCTCCTCGAAATGAAGATTGGGAAAATGCCATCATTCTTTATAAGTTTTTGAAACAGTTTTATGATGCCACCAAATGGATGTTAGGAAGTTCATATGTTACTTCAAATGATTATTTTGAGGGTATAGCTTTTTTGTATAAATATTTGAATCATGCGGCAAATTCTTTGGACCCTAAGCTTCAAGCTATGGGTTTAAAAAAGAAGGAGAAGTTTGACAAATATTATGAGAGTTTGGATGAAGTAAACATCATGGTGTTGATTGCGATTGCATTAGATCCCATAAAAAAGTTGAATTATGTGAAGTTCTGTTAAGGACAAATTTATGATGATGAAGCGAAAATTGATGAGATGCATGATAAGGTGAAGCTTGCTTTGGAGCGTTTGTATGAATTTTATGAGCAATCATTTGTTCATTCTAGTAAACAACATTTTGGAGGTTTCAAGCGTAAGTACTAATAGTAGCGGGTCCAATGCCAATATTGATAACAATGAAGGTAAAAATGAGGATGACATCCAAGCTTGGCGAAAAAGTTTTCTTCACGCGAAGAAAAAAGTGCTTAATGAAAACAAATCTGAGCTTGATCGGTATCTTGAAGCCGAAAGTGAAGATGTCATTAATTTGGACCTTTTGATGTGGTAGAAGAGTAGTGGGTCAAAGAATAAAATCTTATCTTTGATGGCTCGGGATGTTTTGTCCATTCCCGCGACTACCGTTGCTTCAGGGTCGGCTTTTAGTACATCGAGACGTGTGCTTGACGGCTTTCGAAGTTCTCTGACTCCTAGAATGGTGGAAGGTTTGATTTGCACTCAAGATTGGTTGAGAGCCGTTTACGTGCCGATTAATGTTAAAGAGTGCATTAAGAATGTGGAAAAGTTTGAGTCGGGTAAGTCGTGTATCTTTCATTATTCCTTTTTATCTTGTAATTCATTGATATATTTATCTATTTAGTGAATACTTTATTTAATCTTTTTTTTTTAGATTTGGATTGTCTTACCGAGGATATTATCATTGGTAAATAGACTTTCTTTTGTGGAAACTCCGATTTTGTAGTGAGTAAATAGACTTCATTAATCGACATATTTGCATTTGTCTTTAGAGCATGATTTCTAGTTGATTTTTCTTTATGTATGAATTTTAGGTTTTTTACCATGCCCATGATGGTTCTGGATGGTTGCAACGCAAGAACTTTGTTGGGTCTTACTATTTCATCATTTTCATGGAGCTGTGGCTGAATTGGTCTCTTAGGATGAGTTATTGTCTTCTCCTAGGAACAGTGATACTTTTCATTATTTTCATTTTACTAAAGCACTGACTTTTCAATTGTAGAAGTAAAGAGTTATTTGAGGGTTTTAGCATGGTTAGTTTTTTTGTGTGTTATCTATCTGCTATGGGTGAATATTTGGTAAACTTTCTTCGCTTGAAACTAATTGACAGGATTATGCATTAGATGATATATTTTCATCATTTTCATTTTTATTACTTTGAGAAGCATAGAGCACTTGTGAACATGCCAAGGGGAGCATGTCAATTGTTGGACATGGTGCTTGTGGATTGTTTATTTTGCTCTAAATTTCTGAAACCAAAAAAAGAAAAAAAATAAATTATCGGGTAGACCTTGGAATCGGACCGGAAAAATAAGGTAGGTTCCAAAATAGGATCTAAAGAAAACAGGATAAGTTTCAGGTTCCAAAAACTAAGAACCGGTTGTAATAGAGTAGGTTCCAGGTTCTAGGTCTGGACCCTACCCACCTTGGAACCGATCACCCCTAGGCGGCATGATGTATGGTGGCTATTGCATCCATATTAAAAAAATGACAAAAGTAGTAAAATGTAAATACAAATGGAAGACTAAGAGTGCATACCTGATTATGAAAATTTAAATTTACTGTAGGATCACCAATGTAGCTAGGATAAAAGGCATTTTGAAATTGATTGGAATTATTCGAATAATCTAGGAAATGAGTTTCATCACGTGTTGTTTGAACAACCAACTGTGCATTACAAAGTAATAAGTATGTTAATTGGCATCATATAACATAAGTAAAAAATTTAACTTATCATATTAGATAGAATAATATGTCACTCACCTCGACATTCTATTCGCGTTGGAGGTGTTCCCTTCTTAGCTTTTTTCTTCATTTTCTCACTTGAGTTTTTAAGTCTTTCATAACTCATTCCTTTTGCTTTCCTTCGAAGGGGGTCCAATACTGGAATCTCGCATAAAGAAGCCCTATTATCATCATCATCACTAGCATCATCAGTCACAACCATACTTGATTTGTATGACATAATTTTAGCCTTCGCTTTTTTCATACTCTTCATCACTATTTTTATAGTATTTTTATCCTCGGCTCCCAAACTCATTAGTTCTGCGAATTGATGCATTAACGTGGAATATCGATTAAATCTAGGTGAACCCGATGCCATTTCATGAGGTTCATCATTTCACAATCCCTTCTTTGGCGGCCTTACTCCATCGTTTCAAAATATAGGGAGATGGAATACCCGTAATCAATGATTTCTCACTTAACACTTTCAAGACATGGCTACATAGCCACCCTTTTAATTCAAATAATTTGCAATCACAAGAAACTGAAGAGTTTGCAGGGTCAAATTTGACAACATATTCACTCCCATTTAACTTCTCCTTTAACTTGAGAGTAAAAAATAAACCGACCAATCAAATGCTTCACTTGAAATACGTTGGGAGATACTTTCCAAAAATTCATCATTGAACCATTTAAAAATGGTAAGGGTATACACTGAAGTAGTATGCATCAAGATGTCATTATCCAAAATCGTCAATTTAGGATTCCCTCGACTACTGTGATCATCTTGAGTTTCAATTTCTCTCATGTACTTCACTTATTCTTCATAGTGGTGAACAAACTCTACAAGAGTCAATGTCTTCGTTGACATACGTTGGAAGACATTATTGGTGCTCTCACTCCTTTGGCCGGATCTTATACCACTTGTAAAAGTGTCGCGACCAAAAGCTGAATTCCATTTGTATTTAATGTCAGATAATCTCCGAAGCCAAGTGTTATTTGTAGTACCCCACTATTTTTCGATTTCCCTCCAAGTAGATTCAAATTATTCCTCCGATGTACATCTATACATAAGCGCTAAAAAATATGTATTATTAAAACTCGGCTTATGATAAAGATGTGGTATGTTTTGGTTAGCATTTTTCCCGATATGCCAAGTGCATAAATGGTGTTATGTATTTGGAAACATCATTCTAATGGCTTTTGCCATGGCTTGGTCTTAATTAATGAACATGATTTTTGGAGCATTATTTTCCATAGACTTCAAAAAAGCCTCGAACAACCAAATAAATGATTATGCAGCCTTGTCCGTCCAACAAATATGCACAATCGAATATAACATTCTTCCAATGGTGATTAATCCCGACAAAATGGTGTACATATCATACTATATTTATTGGTACGATATGTGGTATCAAACACTAGCACATCACCAAAACAATCATAATCAAATTTCGACATGCTATTTCTCTAAAATAAATTTGTCATTCTACTATCTTGATCTACATGTACAGTGTATGAAAACATTAGATTTTGCATTTGCATAAAATGAAAATGATTTAGACCACTTTGATAATCTCCCCCACTTATACCATCGACTCTTTTCTTCTACAAATAATTTTGACATTCACACAGATTGAAACCTAAGTTTTTGCTTTCTCCTCCTTCATTTGCTAGAAACTTATATGCTATAGTCTCCCCAATGCTGGCTTTAATCATATCAACTAATACACCCTTCCAAGTTTCAGAAATGATTCTTCCACATCTAATCAAATGCTTTTGATCATCCAGAATAAATGCATGATTATGCTAAAAAATATACTCAATGACTTCATAAACACCATTGTCAACCTTAAATTTGATATGAGCAAGATAACACATCTAACTTCATACCTTTCATATTTCTTTTCTTGATCAGAAGAGCTAAGAGGATGCCCCTTATAATTGCACGCAAAAGTTCGTCAGGTTAATTCTCCTTTGCTATTTTTAAACATAGTACCCTTCCTCACCCCCAAACCCTTTGCCAATTGCATAGGTCAATACTTGTGGTATGCTTTGAGTTCACTTAAAAAAATCATTCCTACAGCAAACTCATAATCTTTTTCTATATCACGCATTACATGTGCAAGATGGGAAATTTCATGCTGCAACCGAACAAACAAAAAGTTATCAACGTAGTGCTTTTACATGCAAATTAACATTTCATCTGTTACTTAAGAAAGCAAAAGATATTTCACATAGTTCGCATGACATAATTACCTTTGATTCAGCCATCCGATAAATTTGCACCCAAATTGAGACCAAAGTGGGATTAAAATGACACCAAATCAGTCTCCACCAACAAGCTTCAAAGATAATTCCAGCATATTTAAGTTTAGTAATAACACTACTTAACGAGAAATAGATATACATATATCAATTGTTTCGGATGTCCATACTCATGTTATGCTCACAAAACTATAATGTGAAGTTCATTATCAGAAAAGATAACCAAAACAGACAAAATTCAGTACCTTTCGAGGCGAACTATGTCAACTTTGATGGAGTTCAGCCAGTCTTCGTGTCAATCTCACTCTATAAACTGGAGAACAAGCATACAGTAAACAATAGACATTAGCCAGGCATCGAGCATCAGCGATGTAGACATTAAAAATTTAAACCACAATGTAGTTCACATGAAACTCGATTTCAATCTCAACCTAGTTTTAGCACCTCATGGGAGCATCACAGCACCGAAATACTGATATGATTAACTATACAGAGGAGCTTAAATTGAGATTGGAGTGCTGTTCTTCCTGGTTTTTTTCGCTTTGAAAGTTTTGTCTCAAGGTACTTTAGCTTTCATTAACGGTTGACTTTCAACATATCTGTGTCCATTGTGGGCTAATCTCGCCTTCTTTTTTGATGCTCTTCATAACTTTAGATCTAGATTAGATTACCGAAATCATTTGTTAAGAAGAAAAAGATAGGCACGAAAGTGCATGAACCATTCAAAAGTAATAGGACTTCCATCGAATTATATGAAGGTAGACATAGAGTTACATCTGAGTACAACAAGTCCGTTGCAAATGATAAGACATAGAGGTACGTTTGAGTACAACAAATTTAGTCACTCATATCCGCATGATATTCTACCCATCTGAATTGTTCTCCAAGGTCTTGAATGATAAGACATTTTTTAGTTTTTGAACTTCAAGGATTGAAATCGTGAAACATTAATAGGATGAACTCTCATACTGGCATAGGAATGTTGTATGAGTGTTCTATGCACTACCAGTAGAGAGCGCACGCCCTGGAGAGAGAGAGAGAGAGAGAGAGAGAGAGAGAGAGAGAGAGAGAGAGAGAGAGAGAGAGAGACCCTCAATGGGACGTAAAGAAAGAGGATATGGCCCAAAAATTTACGTGTGTGAAACATCATCATCTAACCTTGTATATATTGCCTTGAGATAGCATGACAACATGCCAGAAAGACAGCAAGAGGATTGTATAGGAAAATAGCGATACGATTGGATCAACCACTCGTAGAGACACTCATGATTCATTTTTCAAGTTCCAAAAAAACAAAGTATGAGCTAAAACTGTGATCTTGCGACGACCAAACATAGGAGCCCAACACGAAATCAAAATTGCTGAGCAAAATCACTAATGAGTTTTGACGAACGACAAAACAATCTAATACTAACCAGAATTACACTTAAGTTATTTGATGCAGGTAAATGCTGAGTCATCAAACTTAGCCGATGAAAGGACTTTGTCATCAAACTCAAAATTACTCGTCAGATTCAATTAGTGTTATTTTTGGTATGTTTATGCAGGATAATCAAATTGATATTTTAAGGTTGGTAATCACAAGATTGTTTCTCAAATACGAAGAACTATACTTATCGAAACCTTGATTTGATTATATGGGCGATCAAATCACTCGGAGATAATGATTTTTCTTCTAACGACTATTTTGGGAAGAATCTCTAACGGGTTGATTTGGATATCAATACTCTGAAAACTATCCAACGGATAGATTGGAAGTAGAGGAGTATAAAAGGAGTGCAAACGTCATACAAGATAGAAGAACCAGAATCGAGAATTCCAAAGTTTGAATAGAGCTTCGATCTTACACACTTGTGATTACTGTTTTTCACGTTGTGTTTTTAGAAAGAAAATTACTTGAGTAAAGAGTGTACGTGATAGTGTTATCTATCATCTGCGAAGCACGACTCTTGTAATCTTCTGGTGATTCAATAGTGAAATACAGCCAATAGGCTGCCAGCGTGGAGAGTGGACGTAGGCTCAATAAAGCCGAACCACTATAAAGATCTGTGTGCAGTATTCTCTATCCCTAAACTTTTATTTATTATTGCTGATATTATACTGCATACATATCTGTCAAACAAGTTCGTCAGAACATCGTCTTAGTCATCAGACGTAATCATCTGACGACAATTTATATACAAGTTTGTTATACGCATCCATCTGATATTAATCTTACAAGTTGTTGACCTTGACTATATTCATTCTGCACGATTAAATCATTTAATTTGTAAAATTACCTATTCATCCCCCTTCTAGGTAATAGCACTAGCCCTAACAAAAATGACGATAAACCATTATTCTTCAACCATTTCTTTTGGTTTAAGCATTTCTTCGAATAGATAGTGAGCAAGCATACCTCCACGGAATATTTCAAATTGAACACAATTTATGTACCATAAAGAAAACAAAGCAAAGAGTTAATAACCTAACATGTGTGGTCTTTCCGCATCCAGTCTCACCAGATATAAGAACTACCGGCTTTATATACAAAACAAGCAATAAGTCCAAGGATGAATTAAAGATTCTAGTCAAGCATATGTCTAGAAAAGTTCTTGAATGACAGCATTGGAAATCAGCATACTAAAAATAAATGCATATGTTCTATAAGAATAACCTATAAGATATTAAGCATATGGTAAAAAATAACCTGATGACAATCTACAGATGACGTGATGACATCCCTGAAGGATGCAATTGGAAGCTTAGACCTCTCTTCAGTATTCTGCACCTGTAAAATCAAAAAAGTTTTGAGATAACCAGCAGCAAGCTAGGGAGCAAAAATTGAACTCATTCAAATCTATACCTCTTGAAGCTAGGGCGGAGCGGGGGCGCGGTACAGCTTCATCGGACGGCAGTGACAATTGCGAGGCGTCGAGGTGGATGCAGAGGCGTCAACTAGGGCTAGGGCAATGGTGTCGGCGTCGAGAGGTGCAGAGCTAGTCGAGGCGGAGGCAGAGGGCATCAGCACCGGCGTCGGCTAGGCCTAGGGCGTCGGCTAGGGTGTCTGGCTTCGTCTTCGACGTCAGTGTCAACTAGGGCTAGGGCCATGGGCTTTCGTCGCAGGCGGCGTCACAGGCGTCACTTCGGAGGGAGCGCGAGTTCTCAAAGTGCAAAAGGCATCGGCGTCAGAGGCGTCACGTCTGGGAGCAAAGAGAGGTTGGGAGCGTGAGCGCGTAGAGTCGAGGCGTCGGCGTCGGCGTCGGCATCCGCGGCATCAAAGTTGGAGGCATCGGCATTGGCGTCAGAGGCAACGTTGGAGGAGTCGAAGGGGGCACAAGTTCTGAGCAGATCTGGGAAGAGAGAGAGAGAGAGAGGTTGGGGGCGCGAGAATGCCGAGAGATGAGAGACAGGCTCTTTATTTTGAAAATTGGAGGTGTCTGATCTGGTGGGGCCCCTCGACACATGTCGTACGGAGAGGCATTTGTTTTTTGCCATCGTGGAATTCAAGGGGCACCCAATATTTTCTCGATAGATAGGGCTTAGTGGGAATCAATTGAAAGTGAGAACCAAAGTAAGACGGACACTCATCACAACCTTGGGGAGGAGAAATAGAAGGGGAATGGGATTGTGGAGAGCAGATCCATATGCGCGTAGAGAAACACCCCATGAACAATACGAAATCAACTGCACAAAGAAAATCATAATGCACACAATTTCTTGGACTTCAAAGTGAATCGCTAGGGTTTTTAGAAGTACTAAAGAACAAAAGACTAGCTAGTCCAAAGCCAAGCCAAGGCGCTTCAATTACACCTTGTACATTCAATATTTACGCACTATCCGGCATCTGCTAACATATCACCCTGGAAACATACATATATAAGAGACTTCATAAAGTAGCGTGCAAAGGCAACTCGAGTGTTGAATCGTCGATCACCAGAGGAGAAGTTTCAGATTCTTTCTCACCACTTCGGCTGAACTGGCCGACCTCGGATGGCGAAAGGTGTGTGAGAGTTGAGTCTTTGATGGTATGCATCATCCCCGCCTCTGCCATTTTCAGCCATCATCATCTCCGTATGTTGCTGTAAGTGAAACCCCCCAACAAAGAGGGAAAAAGAAAGGGAAAGAGAATTTTATATGGTGTGATGCAGAAGGTAATGTATATGCCATACGGACATCTGCACCTTGAACAAGAAGCTAGGTTTAGCTTTATGGACGAGGGACCGATGCATCAAAGTTCTCTGTCCTCCCATAAAATCAATATAGACATGAAATGCTCAAAGACATCAGTTCGTAATATTATATGCAACTGCATGTAAATTTCAGTGATTAAGTACTTGTTACTATACTCCCCTCCGAAGGTTCCTGCAACTAGAAGATCAAGATCTTTGGTCCATGTTTAATTTGTACTCGGAGACACCTAAATTAAGATATTGAATTTCGAGTTTCTGTGATTCATATACACGTAAACCTAAAGTGTTTTCGACAAATAATACGGAAACCATATCTCTAATTTTAACATCGATGCCCTCTATCGATCTGTCTATCTATTTTATAATTGGAAAAGACATCTAATTTAGGGATAATTTTGCTGTCCTCTTCCACTCTCATTAGGAGGATTTCTTGAATCTATTACATCAATGGGGATAAATGTGTAACGTAAGGTTTGTTTTAGAAAGTCATGCATAACTTTCTCCTATTTTTAAGGAGATGTTTTACTCTATTTGCTGCCCTAAATATGTTTTCAGAATACCCTTAAAATTGTGAACAAATAAGGATAATATGCAACAAAAATGATCTACTTCTTATGATTTTCTCATAAAAAAACAGTCAATTTCGTTTTCTCAAAGCTTTGATTTGTATACAATTTATTTTGGAAAAGTAGTTCAAAATAAAAAGCAATAACTTCATAGCCAATTCTATTATTAATATTGGACTAAAATGTAAAAAAAATAGTCATACACAATTGTGTATGTGTAGGGCTTCTAGTGATAAAGCAAGAATCAATTTTCTAATAGATATAAAAGTGAATCTTGTTTGATGGTTTTGCTCTATCCGGTTTTCTTATGCATTATCTTTCCTAGCTATGCAGCTAGCAATTTCCACAATCTAGTTTCAAACAGAACCTAAAACATAGCCTTTGTTGACTCGTAAATTTTCATTGATTTTGCAACTTGAACATTTAAAATGTCGATTTCTAGATAAATTAGTAGAATTCAAAAAAGTTCGCTCTGATATGTATACAAAGTGCCTCTTGAAAATATCTAAAAAATTTGTAGTTTCTGTTTCTCGAAATGGGTACGAAACTTTTTATTCCTTAGGACTCCGACTGGTATTCACAGTGTTGTTAACATTTACATACTCTTTAGCATAAAACAAATATCGTATAACAAATTGTTAAAGTATCTCACATTACTCATCTACAAAATTTGATACTCTATATATTTGTCTTTCTTCATCTGTAGATTAGTTCCGTCTCTTTGTTATGTCTTTTAATGGATTACAAAAAAAAGGGGATTGATTTTAGTTGGCATAAGATGAGGCAGAGGCAAAGAATTGGACCACTACATAAGAATGAGACAAAAATCATCACCGAACCCTATATACTCTTTTGGGGAACCATGAAATGAGGTTGAGACCATCTTGGCCAATTGATAACGATCTTACTTTCACCAAACTCGGCTCCATTCAAAACCCTAATCTATATCAAGCTAATTAGAGTTAGGTACTGGAATTATTAATTATTTATTGCACAATTACCCATTTTATTTCTTTTTTTTCTTTTTAAATTACCTGATGAATATGAACATGCATCATCAAGTTAAAGGTCGAAGAAATTACCCCACAGAGATGGAGCTCCTTAATTACCTCCTCCTTCTGCTTCAGCTGAAAAGGTTTAATTCAACAAAAATAGAAAAATAAAAAAGAAGTTAGACAAAATAGTTTCTTTTAGCTCCCAAATATGAGAGTAAATATAACAAGGTTTTGGTTTTGGGACAAACATTTCTCCTATGTTTCACGACAACCTCGTCCTGCAACACACACAAACGGAAAATTTAGTAAACACGTTGGAAATAATAATTTCTTTTTATATATTTCTTCTTGTGAAATATAATTAAACAATAATAGAAAAATAGTTTCTTTGAGACCTTGGAGAGACTTGCCTTTTGGTCTCGAACACATCCGAGGCCGTTTTCGAGAACATCTTCTAAGACCATCAAGTCTTTATAATTCAGTGATGTTATGTCCTCTCCTTTTAGGTGCCTATTTTGAAAATTAATTTAAGTGTATTATATGTAAATCAGTATTGTTTTACCAATTGAAATAAATAAATAGTATGTCCAGAGAGAGATGAACCTGAGCTGCATCTGCAAGTTATCGTTTGCCTTCTTGATCCTATCAATCTCGTTACTCAGATTCTGAAAGATTTCACATTATTTCAGGAAAACCCTAACATTCTTTCATATAAGTTAAAGGGAAAAAGAAAAGTATACAAGAGCTACATTTCCTAAAGAAACTGAATAAATAATTTAGAGTGCTTCTCATTTTTTATGGCTTATCATGAAAAAAAGATCAATCACAAGGTAGGAAAACCAACATGACTTTGCCAACAACAATAAAGATCATCTCAAAGAAATTACAGCTAACGTAATAAATAAATAAATAGATTCTTGCATGCAACATAGATATATTTGGTGCCAAATCAACAGTACTAGGTTTTATTTTTATTTTTATTTTTATTTTTTCCTTTTTTTCTTTGGAACTAAAATTATGAATAATCCGATTTAAAGGAAGAAAGAGAAGAAGCGGGTGAAATCCCAATCACAGATTTTTTTGCTTGGAGAATTGATGATATTAGCTAGGGTTGCAAAATATTAAAACCTAAAATCACAACAAATTGAAAAACCCACCTCATGCTTAGCGTCCCAAAGCCTCGTCCCACACTGTGTGTGATACTGGTCCAATATATCAACCAACCTTAACCCAAGGGAAAGAACAACATTAACAAATTACAAACTGTCAAAGTATCTGTACTGCCCCCAAAAGGAAGGGAAAAAGAGAGACAAAAATAGAGAAGATGCATACGAAGCTTTGGGGCTGCAGTATTCATGCATCTTCCCGGAGGAGCCAAAGATGATGACGGCGACATGAGCATCGCAGAGAACAGAGATCTCCTTGGCCTTCTTGATGATCCCACTCCTTCTCTTTGAGTATGTAACTTGCCTGTTGTTCGTGTTCTCTATCCTCTTTATCTCTATCTTCCCTCTCCCCATCTCTCTCTGAATGATTTTATTATCAGTCTTCTGCTTTCCTTGTGTGAACTTCTTTTGGGGCCTTCTCTCTCTCTCTCTCTCTCTCTCTCTCTCTCTCTCTCTCTCTCTCTCTCTGTGCTCAAATTGTTTGCAAATGAAGCTGATAATGAGAGAGAGACAGACAGACAGACAGAGAGACAGAGACAGAGAGAGATGAAAAAGGTCGTTTGGTGTAGAAGTGAAGAGAGAACATCTTTCCATTTAGGGTTAAGGGTAAGTGCCACTTTCCTGTCGCAGAAGAGGAGGTTGAAGGTTTCATGCTAACGCCTATAGTTTCATTTTGGTTCTCATCGCACTCGTGTGACCACCGGCCATTATCACAATTCCCGACATGTGGTGGTCACGTGGTGTTTGACGCCATTCAAAACAATGTATTTTGGTGGGTGCGTTCATCACGCTCTAACTGCGGCTAGGTCATTGGTACTTTACAAGTTTGAACTGATCAAAACCTTACCAAGACTTAGTTGTTTTTAGGAAATTTCTTCTAACATTTCAAAACCTTTTACTCTTTGTTACGGCCAATCATTGTCACGCATTTGTAGAACATTGTAGGGAAAAGAATAACTTTAGGACGTTTTGTTTTTTTATTACAAACAACTGTGGTAAGTTTTTAAAGTGTTGTAAGAAAATAATTTCCGATCATGAATGGCCAAATAATCGATTAGTAGTAGTATGCCTGATATTGCCAGAAGACCTTATCCCTCAAAGCCCAAGTTTTGATGTTTTGCTCTTGTTCACGTCTTACCATTGTATACTTTTATGAAGTGTTGTAAAAAAAAATTATGAAATTTTATAACGTTTTGTTCTTTGTTCCAACATATTATTGTAAATAATTCTAAATCATCGTTAGAAAAACATTCCATGTTACAACCTTTTGCTCTTCATCGTGGCAAACCACCGTAAACCTTCGAAAAATATCACAAAAAAATCTAAATATATAATCTTTAACTCGTTCTTACGATGAATTATGATAAATGTTTATAATGGGTCATAAGAAAGAAATTCAATTTTACAATTTTTTGCTCCTAGTTAGGACTTAACCTTAGAAACCCTTTTTATGCCGCTTTGCCCTTCATTGTAATCGGTCATAGTAAACATTTATAAGCATCGTAGGACAAGAAAAAGCCAAGATTACAACATTTTGCTCTTGCTGAATATGTACTGAAGTAAGTAACGTAACGTAAGGAAAAAAATTGAACTTTACAATAGATTTGCTTTTGTTATGACTTATCGTCATGTACCTTCGTGAACTGTTGTAAATGAATAAAAGGGAAAATAGTCCAATCAATCCTAAATTTATCGTAATGGTATTAATTTGATCCCAAAATTTTCAATTGTACCAATTTAATCTTCGATTTTTGCATGAAATTTTAATGTAGTCTTTCCAGCTAAATTTCACCGAATATCATTGAAGTGGCGGTATGTTACGTTGAATGGCCAGTGATGACTAAATCATCACGTTAGCAATTTTCCGGCGAAAATTGATCGGAAAGACTATATTGTGATTTAGTGCAAATGTTTAAGACTAAAAAAAAGTTTATGACTGAATTGACATTCATATAATAGATTTAAGAGTGATCGAATAATTTTTTCTAAGAATAAAGCAAAATGTTACGACGTTTTGCTGCTTGTGACAACGCATAGTTTAAAACTTGTTAATCATCGTAATAAAATCCGAGGAAAATTTCAAATAAGAGCTTGAAGTACTATCATTTTTTCAAATAAAGGCATGAAATGAACTTTATGTCAAATAAGAATCAGTCTCAAATAAGGGACCGAAGTGGTCATGACAGTTTCAAATAAAGGCCTAACCTCATCAGTCACCAGCCGGCTAAATATTCTAGTAGGTAAAGGGCATTTTCGTCCAAATACAATTTTAATTTATTTTTTCATTTTTTCTTTCTTTTCTTTTTTCCTTTTTTCTTTCTTTTTTTTCTTTTTCTAGACCGGCCGCCGACAGTGCTCGAATAGGGCTAGGCGAGGGCCACCCTTGTCTCCCACAAGTGAGGAACGGCCTCACCTAGGGCGAGGCAAGGTGAACCTCATGCTGGGTGAGGTAGCCCTTGAAATTCCAAGGAGGGCCGGCCTCGCCCAACCCTTTTCGGAGCGGCCACCATAAAAAGAACAAAACCAGAATAATTAAAAAAAAGGAAAAAAGAACAAAAAGGAAATGGAAAAAATTTTAAAAAAGTGTAAATGACAAAAATGTCCTCGACCATCAAAAAGTCATGTCATTTTTAAAAATTGATATTAACCACTTCAAGTCTTTATTTGAACAATATTCACACCTGACTTTTATTTGGAAAAATGAATACACTTCAAATCCTTATTTATTGGACCCAAAAAAAAGTCCTTATTTAAAATAAAATAGAGGCTTTTATTTGAGAAAGATGATGACATTTCATGCTCTTAAACAAAAAAAAATCATCGTAATAAAAAATAATTCGATTTTAAAACCTTTTGGCTCGTGGATGTACGGTCCGTCATCGTAACTTGGAAGTCCCCCGTGCATCTAGTAGTATCCATCCGTCCCTCTCGATCTCACTGCATATTCAGTCGCCGCCGTCGTCGCCGCCGCTAGCTCCGACTAAGGTGGCACCACCGCCGAACCCTTCTCAGGTAATCGGATCTTTTTCAACTTCCGATCGCACGGGTTTACATTCTCGGTGAAATTGGATCTCCCCCAACAAGTCAAAACCAGGCCTTCTGATCTGGGTCGCCGTTCTTGAGTATTGGGTAATCAAGAATTTTGCCGTATTTTCAGGGACTCGACTTTGTGGTATGAGTAGCGATTTGGGTCCTCTTTTGTATTCGATTCGTGGGCTAATGCTCTGATGGATGCACTGGGGACAAATCTGATCTTGGGTTGTTTAACTTCTTGCAGAATCTGATTCGTTGTGGTTTTGTTGAGATTTGGAATTGGACAGCTTCTCGAATAAATTAATGACTCTGAAAATATTTGTTGATTCTTAAAAAAGATTCTTGTTTTACTTTGTTCTGGTTTCTTGGTTTGCAGATTGATTGTGTCAATTTAGCTGCAAATTTTCAGTTGATCTTGACTGTGTTTGCTGCTTCTATTCGTACTATTCAACTCTCTGCTGATGGGTGTCCGGTTTTTTTCTGTTTGTTGTTTTATTAAGTCCAATGGCAGGGTCAGGGAGTTCCATGGTATACTCCTTCCTTCTGTTTACCGTCGTTCTTTCCCTTCAAGAAATGTACAGAGGGAAGCTGGCATCATCGGAGCTGTTCACGATACTTGGAGGGTTCACTAGTTCTATCCTATTCCTTGTCCTGCTTACAGTGAGTCTAAATATACTGTTTCAGCCATTATTGTAACATGTTGTTGCTGCTGGGAATGTATGGATGGCTTAATAAATTATGTGCGGTCCCTCCATGACTGTTTTTGTGTGTAGTTTTTATCAAATCTCTCTTTTTCACACTGATGAAATGCTGCTCTTGCAGTTTATTGGCAACTTCCAGGAATCGTGTGGCGTGAGAACTGGTTGGGGTGCTGGTAAGTGGGCAGTGGTTTTATTTCTCATTTGTTGTTTTCGCTTATTGCTTTCATCAAGATATCTACTAGAGAATTGGCAGATTAGATATGGAGGAATGCACATGCTGTTGCATTTCATTACCTAGCATCCCTCTTGCCCTGTAAATGAACTTTGAATAGCATGAGTGTCTGAATTCACTTGGCCAATTCTGCCTATTGGCTGTTTAAGGGCACATGCTGACATTAATTTTTGGGATCAGCATCAGGACACTTTACAATGCTGATATGTGTTGACAAATATGACATGGTTGGTGGCCATCGAAGTGATGTGGTATAGGAGATTAAAACTTATCATGCTGCACAGTTCTTCCCCATGTGTATTTCTATACTTAATAGGAGGATTTATGGGCCTCTTTTGCACCCTAGTCACAATTTATTGTCCACTTGTGAACACTCGGTGATTGTTAGACTATTGAATTGTAAATTCTGTATGCAGTAAGTAATGCATCATTCTTACTAAAAGTAATGCTTCTTGACGTGCTCTGTGTAATTTTGTTTTCTATGACTGAACATAAGTTCTGACTATCTCTACAGTTTGTGTGTTTTTCATGTTGTAATTTGCATGTGAGAATGATGCTTTCCTCGTTGGTTGCTACTGTACTGAAGGCTCACCTGCTAGAAATTACGCCGATTTTCCACATAATGCATCATTACATAGTTCACATGGAAGTGGAACAAGTGTATTCATTCAAGTCTATTTTTCCTCTCTTCTATTTGCAGTTATATTGGCTGAAGCAGTTGCTCTCATTGCTGCCGGCACTGTTCACCGAGTTTGTATCACAACATGGTAATTTTATTATCATTGTGAAGATTGCACTCTTTTAATCAGAAGCTCATATTCCCCAAGCTTCTCCCAAGAGGATGATTTTGGATGCCATGCTGGTTATGATGGATCATGCCTTTGATGGTCTTGTTTATTTTTAGGATAGAAACTTGTTCCTTTGTATACTTGTTAAAGTGCTTCTAGATCACTCTACCCTTTTGCAAAACATAATGTTGTTACACATGACCTAAATAATTAGTAAAGGCCAACATGAATCTAATTGTGTTAGCTCTAAAACATAAATGTTGCGCTTTTGCAATCTATGGTGAAAAAACCTTCAATGAGTAATGCTTAGTATTACAGTGTATTCTACTCTTCTATTTGTAATTTTTCAAATAAAAAACTGCTGTATCGATTTTATCATATTCAAATGTAGTGAATGGTTAGTAATGGTCTAGCCCTTATGAGATGTAAGTTGATTTAGATTCAGCACTTTGATCTTTCCATACACATTTTACATAATAATTTTCCTGAAGAAGGATCAGTAAATGACCCCAAAAGAATGCTTCAAAGCATACATTGACCCGAATTTGGAACTGTAACACTATTGACAAGTGATCCCCATTATGGTTCAATGACCAGAGCATATGTAACTCTGTGCTTATTTGCTTTAAAACTTGGTTTAGTCTCCAGAGAGCCAGTGTATTTAAGTATTCCTTGTGCTGCCATCACCATCACTATCCATTGTACCACGTAACCTCTGTTCATTGAATTTGCAAAGTTTGCAAAGTTTATGTTCCATTCTGTCGCTTAGGTTTCCTCTAGTGTATCATGGGCCAGCATGGCGTTTTATAATTAGTTAGACAAGCTATTGAGCCAAAAATTCAAGCAAGCATGCGGCCCCCCACCCACCTGGGGAGCTTTGGGTTTCTTGGCATTCTGCTGCGAAAAATGCCCTCTTGGAAACTGCAATTATAAGTAATTACAGTACCCTTTGTGCCGAGGAAAGCGGAAGCCACTGAGAGAATAGTTTGAATATGCATAGAACTATTTCTGCATTTGTGATACTAAGTCTGAAAATTTTAACTGCATGCAGACTTTATAGCCCGGAAGAAGAGGGTGCTGACATGTTGTGCTTTCTTGCAGCTTCTTGTTCTCAGCTGCTTTGCTTTACGAAGTCAACAAGATTTCAGGATCGGCGCTTTCTAAGAGTGAATCTAAGACAAGGAGGCACTGAACTGTTCCTCTTTTTAGGTTGTCAGAATACTGATGAATATTCCCTTAAAAGCATTAGATGTTGCAAACATGATAGATGAGAACTAGAATATTACCGTTTGGATTTTCTTTCTTTTCCTTATCTTTTTATGGCGATAACCTGCAGTGGAGAGCACGATTCGTGTTTGTACTGAAGACCTAGAGTCTCATTTGAGCTTCTATATGCGTATTTTTATCTTACATCTGTCTCCTCTTTGGTTATTTAATTTCAGTTACTATAATCGTTTGGTTCTTCCCTTAAATACTTACATGCTACAGCAGAACTTTAATGTATCCAGAGAGAAATTATTCAAAGCTCTTAAAACTTCCGAAGAAAATCTCTGCAATTCCACTGAGGATTACATTGATTTGGCTCCAATGTATCAACCCTCTTTTCAGTGTGTAAACTGTAGAGAGTATGTGCTTTCAACATACTACCGACAAAAAATCGAAGGGTTAGCTCGTTAATCTGAAAATGCTAGTATTGAGTTCCCCTAAAAATGAATATACTTAAGTAGAGTGGAGCTAAAGAGACTCCTGTATTGTGATACTTTCGAAGTTGAGGATTGCCGTATTTGAATGGACTAGGCAGCTGGATGCAAAGTGTTTGAACTAGGGAGATGGTAGATGGATTGGAGAGTAACTGTACAAAGTGGGCATTGTGCACACTGCTTGTTTTGAGAAGGTGAGTTACTCTTTCTAAGTCTTTAACTCGAGTACCAAGGCTTATGTGGCGACCATCTTAGGCATCGGTCTATTCGGCAGGGAAGCTCTTCGCCGTTTTCTTTTCTGCATCGACATAGAGCCCAAGAAAAATGGTCCCTATTCTGTAGGTGAATTCTTTTGGAGGATATAGTTGGTATCAAAATCTGGCTTAGAGAAGGGAAACAGCATGGAATTCACTAGCACAGCAAGCAAAGCGCGCTAAAACGAAAAGCACAAACCTTTAGCAGAGAATCAAGAATGTCCCTCAAATAGCATAAGTTATGCACAGAGACGCAGTATCAGCATTCACTAGCAGGATTTGAGGCAAAAATGAAATGAACAGAAATGACCAGTCTGTCGAAAAAATCATACCATATATGAAAATGAGCTCGAGTCCTTTGAAACAGGAACAAAAGCCAAGCAGAAAAGGAAACGGGTGAGAAAGAAGTGAAGTCCTAGTACATAGGGGAAATCACTGGATCTGAATAATCTTAATCAATAAAAAGAGAATGAGAGAGCTCTGTTGAGGTTTTCAGATTGCCTTCTTTCTTCCCTCTCTGCTTTCGTTGGCAAGCAAGCTCCGAACCACCAATTCTCACCGGTTGATATAGCTGCAACAGGCAGGAAACAAAATGCAGTTCAGAATGCACTACAAGAAAGGCACCATCGCCAAATTTTGGACTATTACAACATGCTTCATTGAAGATGATAAGTTGCTGATCATAAGTGAAACAGAAAAGAAGGTTCAGAAGGAGCACCAGCGCACTAGCTTATCTAATGTACAAGAAGGGACAAGTAAAACACTCTCAAAAGTAGGGGAGACTGAGAATATAGCATGATAAAAGTACACCAAACAAGAACTAAAATGTCTATCAGAAATCTGACCTGAACATTCTCAGGACTTGCATACAGTGACCGCATCATAAATAAAGCAGAGGTCTGACTTATAGTGAGAACGAATAAATGGGGACAACAACTTTTACAGGTTAGTCCATCCTAGCTTTAGAGATAAGTGAAATTTGCTCATAACGTGTCTACCTTCTCCAAAGCATATTACTAGTGAAAAAACAGAGGGATGACACACCTTGTTAGGTCGTTCCCCTTAAGTATAGATAAAGAGCTATCCAGCCCATTTACTGCTTGATCCCATTATCATGATGATGATGATGTTTGCTTCTCTTGTTGTCTTTTCTCTTAGTCCCGTGGCTTTTGTGCTTCCTCTTGCCCTTGTATCCATACTTAGCAACTGCAGCGTCGGCCCTCTCCACTCCCTGTCAATATCACAACATTGGTAACTTAATTTACATAAGAAATTCAAAAGCAATAACGTGATTCATGAGACATACCAATAAACCATGAAATGCATGCACAACATTCTCATAGCAAAGGCTTCGAAAGGGAAAAGGTATAGAGAAAACATAAAAGGCATCTTACAGGAAATAGGCATAAAGACGGCGCTTGTCTAATCTCAAAAGCTTCCCAGAGAACTTTCAAGTCAAACGCATGGATTTGTGAGCCCCCTTTCTTTACACGAGGCGGGGTTAGAGATAGCTGATCCGAATTTAGCCTTTCTCCTTTCCTAATTTCTCTATCTCCCACCACACTTTTGAGGTAATTTGTATCTGAAACTGATATAGGAAGTGCTTTCTTGCAAAAGAAATCATGGTAAGGTTGAAGCCTGAACCTGCTTATAAGATCAGCAGCACCACAAAGCTCCCTAGGACCTGAAATTGAAACACAATATTTAAAAAGAAAGAAAACATCCCATTATACCCACCTTATAGCAATGCCTAAGAAATGAAAAGAATGAAACATAAAAGAATGTTGAAAAATAATAATTGAATGATATAGTACATTAAACAAAGGAGGAGAGCAACCAACATGAGGGATATGCCTAGAGATTTTTCTTAAAGGGGGCAAACTCCGTATTAACTTAGAGTAATCAAGTTGATTGATTCCAATGATTTATATTGATAGCATTCTTAGGCTACAAAAAATTTAGGTAAATAGCATACTAAGTAGATTTATTGGGTGAGTAGCAACTGAATGTTCATAATTGCGTAACTATCTATTAACCTTTCCAAGTAAATCAATGATTTCATCATATATATTTCCAAAGATCAGCAGCCAGTCCACCCTCCTGCCCACCCACATCCCCTAGTCCCAAACTTCCCAACATAGAGAGAAAAAACCACAGAAAAAGCCCACAATCAAAGCACAATCCACAACAGTTTAGAACAAACTAGATAAATTGGTAAGATCCTACTTTTGGAAATAAGATATTAATTTTATTTACATGTTGCTGATCATACACAGCATTCATGAACGTTGAGATATAACCTTTGGCATCCCGTTTAATCCTGTAACTTTGACCTTGCCTGTTTCGCATATATAAAATGAAAACAAAAGGCAAACGATGCTGCAGCATGACTCTTGAGGGAAAGTATCAAGTACCCATTAATGCACATAAAGATAAAACATGCAGTTTCACCCAGCACTTTCCTTCTCCAAATATAATCCAAAGTGCAATGAGGGGGAGCAACAGCATTCTTTAATCAGTGAAATAACATTGTTCCCCGAGGAAAGAGCAAAATTTGAAAATGCTGACACTCATCAGCTATTTCAAGATTTACACTATGTATGGAAGCACCCTAGGAGAAGAAAATGGAAAGAAAACACCCACAGTTTTAGGATTTTACCTTCTCATTCTAACAAAAAAAATTATTCTTCAAAGTTTTCCACTCAAATTTTCATTGCTCCCATTTTCCCGCATTCCTCAAACATAGCGTTAAGGATTGCTGGAGAATGTTCAGTGAACAGCTCTTGACTGTAATCCTTTTTATCTGAACCTTCTCTCTTTTACAGACAAACTTTCCCAACGACATCGGTCATCACAAACCAAAATGATGAGGCAAAAATTATAAGAATTTTCTCAAAGGTGAAATTTTCATTAAAACAAAAATCAAGACTGGAACATAAAATAGATTCGATCGTCTTCAAACGAACATACGGTAAGTACAAAAAGGCCGGTTGCATCACAAGTAAAGGAGGCAGAACTCCCAAAAGGGCCTTTTACTATGACTAGATAAAGGACACTGAACACTTTGTGATGTCCCTTAAGATAAACCAAATTGACCATACTATCAATTGGCAAATTGTTGTACAAAATATAGATCTCAAATTTCTTCAGTTTTCTGAACAAAAAACCTCTTAGCAACGCATTTTCCATGTTTGAGGCATACCTTTCATAGAATTACCCCAACCGATCAATTCCTGTCCAGAAGGGGCATATATCCTCGAATTGTTATTTCACTGCGTTTAAACTTCACGCAAAAATCTTTAAAACGTGAAGCTCCAATAAACAGTGAATGTGGAAGAAAAATGAGCAAATGATGGAAGCTAGGAATACTAGCTTCTTGCTCATAAAATATGCCCTAAATCAAGAGTACTGATAGGATCAGAACAGGGAAAAAAACAATTCCGGAATTTGCTTTTCTTGGCATATGGTAATAGCAATGCCTATGCCATGTAATTTGATGTAAAAACTCTGGAAAAGAAAACACACCCCAATAGAAAGACATCAGGATGAAATGATTTCTCATAAAGAGGCACTAGTAACCAACATCATTATAAACATAAGCTGAGAAAAGTAGCAATCTCCCATTGTAGGAAATAGAAAATCAAATCAACCCTAGATAAATGTAACTCACCCCGTCCAAACCTTCTATCCAACTCGTGATCCATCATTTCATCAATGTAGGGACTACTGACCAGCAGTCTCTGCAATGAGAAAGTCCAAAAATTCCATTGGAAAGAGAGAAGACAATAAAGAGTTCTTGCCAATGATAATATAGACATTCCAGATACTTAATCTCGACAACCAAATTTCACCATCGTCATGATAAAAACTGTCAAATTACTTATCGTCAAGATAGAGCCAATAAGAATCTTATACAGCCTGCTAACCCATCTACTAACTTTGTGCTCACTATTTGTGAATGAGAAACATACAATGGCAAACTCAGTCACAATCTCCTTAAATACAATCTGAAAGAGAGCACCAAACAACGGTGGATGGTTCTAGGAGTCACAACAATATATGCTGAGTAATGCCACACGCTCATTCCTACAAAATTGGACCGCTAAAACAAGCCGGCCACTCACAGGAAGATCAACCGGTAGCTTTGGCGACTTCAATGGCACAGCTCATATGTGGCGATGTCGGCATGCGTCTCGGCTCACTAAGTCAAAACAGGAAGCATTTTCCATCCCGATAAGGAAGGAGGCAAATGGTCATTGAGGATGATGGTATAATTAACCCCTAAAGTTTCCACGACACGGTCACCCCGGATGGAAACGCCACCGTCCGATGGCGATACTTAAACCAAACTCCTCACAATCAATTCTTTGCACTCCCAACAAATACCCATCATGAACAGGCAGATTCTTGGGAACCCATCTCGTCCATTCAGGATTTGGACCAAATGGTACTTGCTTGCTTCAAGGTAATTTACACAAACACCAAACGGATGCAAATTTCATACAGAGACACCCAATTAAACACTCCAGATATCGAGCAAAACACAACATCAAATCGCCATTCCGAAATCAACTCTGATACATCATCAAGAATCACCCAAAGGAAAAAGAACAAGAAAGTTGCGAACTTTTTTGCCTAACTTCAAGAAGAGAGAGCTGGGTCTCGCTTCCACGCCATCAGCAATGGCACATTGCACTGAGAAAGGGAGGAACGGAGGATTACTTTAGAGTTATGCAAGGGATTAGGGTTTCGGACGAGAAGCTCCGAAGGTGTGTTGCTGATTCCGATTCTACGCGAGCAAACAAGAAGAGGTTCGACGTTGAACCTAAAGGCATTTGCTATATAGACTCTGGTTTTACCAACGGCCGACCTGTCAAAACGGTGGGCGGGTCGGTTTTAAGTCGGGTCGAAAATGATTCGGCCCAAATTGATTCATTTTCACGTAACATAAATTTAGTGATTTGTATCTAACTCGATCAGATTCATATTGTTAAAATACTTATATAAGTAAATTAGGTCTAAATAAGTTGTAAGCTCATTCAATATCCTTACAATTCTAAACCTATTTATAACCTATTTACAAAATCTAACTAATTCATCTAAAAACACAGCCCGTCAAATATAAATTAAGAACTGGATTTATGACCCGTTTTGATAGATCTAGTTGACGATATGAAAAGTGTTATTTTGACGACATAATTTTTTCGATCAATTAAGTAACATAATTTTTAAAAGCATTTATTTAAGATTTTTTTTTTTTGGGTAACCCAGTAACCCCCGCACGGCCGACAGCCGGAGGGGTAAACCTGGGGTGACGCTAGCGCAGGACCCACCACCACGGCGCCACACTTAAGAATCCCTAACGCCTACGCTGGGGTTCGAACTCCGATCCCTTCGTGGGGGGACAAGAGCGCAAGCCAACGCAGCCGCTGCGGGCGGTGATACATTTATTTAAGATGTTGGCCATTTCTTTACGAAAAAATCTAAATTGGTATTAATTTAATGTCATTCGACATGACTTATCGAGGAAATGAAGCCATCCAAAATGAAATCCTAACCCATGTCGAAATCAATTGAAATGCATGAACATCTCGATTTAACATGAGTTATTTCTTAAGTGAGTAAACCTAACTATTCGTTCGACGGTCTTTCAATTTTGGTTTCGAGGTCGAGCCTCCCGTTCAAGGTCAAGCAACCTCCAATAAAATGTCGTGACAGTTTAAATTTGAGTCGCAACTTTTAATTTGAGATTCCGCCCCAAGAGAGATGTCGACACGTGTTGTGACCGACAACTTAACGAGCACCGATATCCATGTCAACCGATATCGCCCAATTTCGTGGCATGGGGAACACATCGTCTACGTTTTGAAAGTTCGGGTGCTTAATTGAACGAGAAAGCTCCTGTACGAGATTCCACATTGGGAAAAATTAAAAAACAAGCAATATTATACCCCCGAAAAAAAGAATAAAAAAAATACTTCAAGTCTTTGAAAAATAGAAGTCATCAACTTCTAGGAGAAGAAATCGGGAAAAGCAACAAAATTTGATAAACAAATGCCGTACTCCGCAAGCCGAGTAGTACAAGTCCTTACGTATTATTGTACAATTAGATGTGTGCAACCGGATCGGATTTACTTGAAAATCGGACCAGCCCATCTAAAAAATAGGTCCGAAAACCGGTTTCATTTTTTGGAAACCGGTTATAACCGGTTTGATTTCTAGTTCCAAGTAAAAATCGACTCGAACCTGTTTTAGAACCGGTTATGAGATAATGTAAAAAAGAGTAAAAACCCTAGACCACGTTACCCTACCCGGCTATCCAGTTTGTCTTTCACGGTTTCTCTCTTCTCTCTTCGCGACCTCCTCTGCCTCTCATGGTTTCTCTCTTCGCAAGCGCCTCCTCAATCGCCGTAAGAACGCAACTTAGATCGTCGCCTGCCTACGTGCTGAAGAGGGCTGGGGTTCGGTCATCTCGGTGTCCGTACCGTGCGTGTGTTTTTTTCGCCTTTTTGGCTCGCCGATATGGTAGATCTTTTACTTTGAATCGTTTCATTACTACCTATATTATTTTGCTTGAAAAAAAATAAAACCAAAAAAAGGAACCAAAAAAAAAAATAGGTTCTTGGGTCAACCTTGAAATCGGACCGAAAAAATAGAACCGGTTCCAAAACAGGGTCCAGGGAAAACAGATAGGTTTCAGATTCTAAAAATTAGGAACCGATTATAACAGGGTTGATTTCAAATTTTAGGTCTGAATCGAACCCACTCTGGAACCGATCAACCCTATGTACAATAGAATGCATAGGGTTCGCTGGTGATTAGGTAACGAGATTAATGTTCTGTTTGTTTTTATTAAAGATGATTGATTTAAAAATATTTTTTTAAATTAATCGCTTATATTATCTACAAAAATGAACGAAGAGAAAATATTTTTGTCTAAAAATGTTTAGGCGACAATTACACACAAGAACCCCAAAGCTAGAAACCGTGTTCATTCCTTCCTCTCTTCTTCTTCTTCCACTCTATGTAGATCTCTTCATGCCCGCAGAACGGCGATTGGTACATATGATATCCTAGTTGTCTTGGATTTTCTTAACCCTTCAAGCGCCGTCGCCTCTCTAGATCGAGAAGAGAAGAAGTTTGTATGAGGTCGACCGCCGCCTTCGACCTTAGGTCTACATATAGACTGAGGAGTCGAGGCCATGGAGAAGAAGAAGAAGGAGGAGGAGGTGGAGGATTTGTGGCCATGATGGTAGTGTAACGGGTAATAGGGAAGCAATGACCACGACTATGGTGACGATGTGGACAACAATGGTGGGTACGGCAGTTGTGTCGACACCGGTTACAAAAGGGGAGAGAGAATGGTTTGGGGTTTTTTGGTAGGTACTGTTTTTTGTATTTGGTGTACACCTCGGTGATCGAATACCTCACCACCTTTGTGATCCTAACTTGATAATTTTATATGAAGTCGGAACACGGTCGAAAATTAAGTCTACGTTTGGTGCATAGGATAAAAGTCGAGAATTTAATCATATATGGTGTTTGGTTGCTGTTTAAGACAGGATAAGATAAGATAAAAAAAAAAATTGGCTAATTTAGTGCTAAAACCTTTTGACAATTTGCCAAGTGAATCATTTCGGTCAATTTTGACTGGAAATCGCTGACGTGGACGTTGGTCGTCCTACATGGTACGACTAACGCTGACGTAGACAATATTCGTAAATTTTTTTATTTTTTTTTATATTTTTCTGAATTTTTTCTTTTTGTTTTTTCTTTTCATTTTCTTTCCATTGTGGCCAGCGGGCGAGGGCCCTTGCTATCCATGAAGGCCTTGCCTAGGGCCATCGCAGTCTCGCTGGCTGCAAGCGTGGGCAAGGGCCTTCGCAGCCCTACCAACTAAGGCCTGGGCGAGGGCCACAATCCTTGCCGACCAAAATGAAAGAGAAAAAAGAAAAAAATAATAAAAAATTCAATTTTTTTAAAATTTGCAAAAATTGTCTATGATAGCGCTGGCTATGCCACATAAGATACTCAGCGTCTACGTCAGTGATTTTCGACCAAAATTAACCAAAAAGACTCAAATGGCAAATTGTTTAAAGGTTTATGACTAAATTGGCACAAATACAATAGGTTGAAAACTTTTTTGCTATTTTTCCCGAATTTCTCATGTTTATGGTACACGTGGGCCAATGCACAATAACCACCATTTCAATAGTCGATCATCGTTGCCTTTTGCCATGAGCGGTTGTTGTTGCCTCTAACCATCACCAATCGTGTTCCCATCGAAGATTCCCGATCGACATCTCTACCTCCACCTTTGCCCAAATCTAGTTTGATGACGGAGCTTTCATTCATCGACCATTTTCATTCAAAACTTGCATGTCCTCTCAGATACATTTACACTTCACCTCCGATGAAAAGTTTCTGCCTTTTCCGCAATCTCTCATCCAATCGTGTGTTGTCATCATGGAAATTGAAGAAATTGAGCGACGCATTCCATCTCTTGCTTCGATTCATCAATAGAAGTATGACGTGTTCGTGAGACAATGGCACGGCAAGTTGAGGTGATATCAACGACGGCTTGGCAGGCAGGGTGGCAACCACCGTTGGTTTGATGACAACCGCGTAAAGGTGGACCAGGGGAGCAAAAAATGTTGTGTTATATTCGTGTTATCGTTGATCATTAATCAAACACCGTATAAAATATTATAAATTTTATAATTATTTTAGATTGTATCCAATATTATCCTATCTGTCAAAAAAGTCTAGACAACCCAATGGAACTTTAAGGGTTCGGAGAAATGTGGACAAAGTGGAGGGTTCAAATTTTCAAATTTGACTCTGCATTCAATTTCCACATCACCACCAACTCTTGAGTTTGTTGGGATGTTTAAGTTGGCTACAGAAGTTTCTAAATGCTTGAATTTTACTAATTTTACTGTTCTAAAGCGATGGACCTAAGCAATGGATTTGATACACACCACCAACCACTTATGGCCGAAACAACCCCTTCCATTATTTTACTCCCTCAAAGTATATAAACGCCTGCCTAAGTTACATCATTGTGAAAACTTTGATGTTCGAACCACATAATGTTGAGATAAAAATATTTATAGTATTTAGACCACGTGAAAATTCACATCATAAACGAATAAATTTGAAAAAAAAATGGACACGGACTTGTTGCAAATCCGAAAAATGGCGGGTTTCAAATTATTTCATCGAACACCAACAGATTGGAAAACCTACCCTCGATTATACGTCTCAGCATCCCCATGCCTTCCATAATTCTCAAACCCAATCCACCTTAATATTTTCGATCGGCCTCCACGGAGCGAACTGTTTGTATAAATTGTTCGGTCGGTTGCTTTAGGCCCAATGGGTAGGGATATTCATTCAATTCAAAAGTAGTCCATCTTAACTCAATTGGTGTACGGGTGGCTTTTATTTTTTTTTCCTATTTCCAATTACTCGTTTTATTTTAGCATTTACGATTCAAGTTTATTAATACCAAACCAGTCAAATCTCGACATTCAGATATAAAATTATCTGCAACTTGTTGATGATTTCCGAAAACCTTAAGAGAAAAACTAGAAGAATTTCATACGAGACTCATAGTCCAATCAAGCACAATTCTCAAAATGTAGGACAATAAAATTTTCAAGTAGGCGATATTAAAGTCCTTCTGTGATCGAATATGGTCGGAAAACTGGTAGATGAAATGGTAACGTACATGGAAGCCGATGGAAGTGGACGTCCAAGCAACACTCTCCGAATACTCATCTAAACTTACATCAAATTCTTGGGCCCCAACAACAAGACCTTGCGTATGAACATTCTTGATTTCCCGCCCTTCTCCAATGAAATCGAAAAACTTAAAAGCCACCCATCCAAAACAAAAAAAAAATTTAAGAAATACTTCAAAGGCCAGTCTCATCAAAGTAGAGGCTTTTGGAAAAATAAATAAATAAATAAGATTGATACCACGAAAAACTCCAAATTAGTACACTTGTGATAAATTTATCTCCAACTAATTTTTTGACTGCCAAAAACCCTAAAATTGGTACGCATGTGACAAATTTACCTCAAATTAATTTTTGACCACCAAAAACCTCAAACTGGTATATTTGTGAAAAATTTATCCTCTATTACTTTCCATTAAATTGGATTAATACCACGACAAATCACAAACTGGTAAACTTACAACAAATGAAGGGTAAAATCCCAAATTGATACACCCATCAACTGTAACATGTTATTTAACTCAGCAATTTGATGGTAATATTTAATAGAAACTAACATAAGATAAAATTATCACAGATGTACCGATTTGAGGTTTTTGATTATTAAAATATTAATTTTGGGTAAATTTATTATAGGTATATCAGTTTGGAGTTTTTGTGGTATTAGCCAAACAAATAAATAAAAGTAAAGGCAACAAAAAAGAAAAAAGAAATAAAAAGTGCTAAAAATCTGATATTTCTTTCTAAACCAATCAGGCCATTACTGATGGGCCCATACACCAGAAACCTAATAGGTTAACGCCCGCATCCAGTCAATGCTCCCCTCCAGCTGATCCGACCAATCAGATTCTTCCATGTGTAAGATGCAACATGGCATAGAAGAATATGCACTATGGCATTGCTTATTATGTTGTGCAAGTGTTACGAAACGTGATTCTCTCGTACTTCTATACTCTTGTGAGTGAAGCTTAGGGTTATTGAGTGAAGAATGAGTGTTGCAAAAGGAATGGATACAATTAGATCGTGGGAGTGGTGTGAGGACAGTTGATGCTAAGAGTTCTAAGATAGAACGAATATACCTTTAGGAGCTCTGAAGGCGGGCTTGGCCTCTCGTGTACAAACTGGTTGGGAGCTGATGCTATTCTCTTGATGAAATCATGGCAAGCCGAAATCAGTTGTGGTACCTAAAGTATTATGCGTGTATTGCTCAATGGATTAGACGTCTGAGCTTAACTAGATGTGGTATGATCTGATACAAGAAAGCTATTCATTGTATTGTTCTTTGGAACAATTACAAAACGAGAGCCGGCCTGATGTGAACAATCCACTAGGCGCTACACGAGCTATTTCGGGGTCAAAGAACTTTCAGCCCGTGACAAATGGTATCAGAGCAGGATCTATCTGGTAAGTGAGTTGAGTCGGATAAAATCTATGTTCTATTTGGTCCTACAAGGGTGGAGAGTGAATCACTTGGGCCAAACTTTCTCGAACAACGTACGGCTCTTGAATAACTTCTAGGTTGACAATGGAGGCGCATCAAAGAACCGATTTTTCATTTAATAAGGAAAACGTTCTTGGATCAATTTGACTAATCTCAAGATGGGTCTACTGCCACGTTATCAACAAGAAGAAAAATCTTCATTGGTTTGCTAAATTATGAGAATCCAGAAGTAGATGAAGAATGGTGCTTCCAAAAGGTGTAGTTGGCGAATATCACACTTGTGAGGGAAAGCACAAGTGACCGAAGGTGCCAAATGGCTCTAATTGAGAAAACCACCAGTAGAGAGAAGTTGTTTTGTTGGGCGAGCGTCCACCACTCAAGTAAGTCCTGAAAAAGCGGCATTGATGGTTAAGAAGCGATGCAGGGAAGCGACTAAACAACCTTGAACGAGGGTGTCATGGAATTGAGTGCGGGAAAATGTCACAGACCATGATTCAAGTGAAGAGCAAGTATTACAGAAAGGATAAATTCAACTGGATTGTGGGAATGATGTTAGGATGGTTAGTGCTAGGAGTTCTAGCATGGAACGAATATACCCTTAAGAGCTCTAAAAGGCGAGGTTGACCTCTTGTGCATAAACTGGTTGGCAGCTGATGCCGCTCTCCTGATGAGGCCATAGTAGGCCGAAATTAGTTGTGGTACCTAAAGTATTCTACGCGTACTGCTCAATGGACTAGACGCCCGAGCTTAGCTGGATGTGATATGATCCTATACGAGGAAACTATTTGCCGTATTGTTCTTTGTAACAGCTACATAACGAGGACTGGCCTAGTGTGAGTGATCTGCCAAGCGCTGCACAATCTATTCCGCAATCAAGAAACTATCAGCCAGTGACACAAGCATTTTTGTGACTGCAATACTCGTACTTCTACGTATATCCGTAATTTTAATTAAAAAAAATTCCCAAGCATTTGCAGAATTTCTGGAGAAGTACTTATTTTATATAAAAAAAATGAACTATACACATGTAAACTACAAGGCGTACATGCTTGGGTAAAAATACTTTAGTTTTGGACTTATCTCATTTTTTATCACTAATTAATGACTTAGCTTGTTAATTTTCTTCTATGTTTAAAATAATTTTATAATGTCATCAACAGATACAACATTGTTTTGATTTCCCATCAGACAGAAATAGGGCGGTGACGGAAATTCGTACAATATCTTTATGCCATCTATTGATTTAAATCTTCCCATCGTAACATAACAAACATTTTTTTATTTATGATAAGGAAGGAGGCAAGTGGTCATCGAGGATGATGGTATAATTAACCCCTAAAGTTTCCACGACACGATCGACAACGGGTCGCCACGGACGGAAACGCCACCATCCGATGGCGATACTTAAGCCGAACTCCTCACATTCAATTCTTTGCACTCCCAACAAATACCCATCATGAACAGGCAGATTCTTGGGAACCCATCTCGTCCATTCAGGATTTGGACCAAATGGCACTTGCTTGCTTCAAAGTAATTTACTCAAACGCCAAACAGATGCAAATTTCATACGGACACGCCCAATTAAACACCCCAGACATCGAGCAAAACACAACATCAAATCGTCATTCCGAAATCAACTCGATACATCATCAAGCATCACCCTAAGAAAAAAGAACAAGAAAGTTACGAACTTTTTTGCCTAACTTCAAGAAGAGAGAGCTGGGTCTCGCTTCCACGCCATCAGCAATGGCACATTGCACTGAGAAAGGGAGGACGGGAGAATTACTTTAGAGTTATGCAAGGGATTAGGGTTCCGGACGAGGAGCTCAGAAGGGGTGCAGCTGATTCTGATACTACGCAAGCAAACAAGAAGAGGTCCGACGTTGAACCTAAATGCATTTGCTATATAGACTGTGGTTTACCAATGGTAGACCTGTCCAACGGTGGGCGGGTCATGTTTGGGTCGGATAGAAAATGATTTGGTCCAAATTGATTCATTTTCATGCAATATGAATTTAGTGAAATTTATACTCGACTCGACCCGATTCATATTGCTAAAATATTTATATATTAATTAAGATGTCAGCCATTTCTTTACGAAAAAAACCGAATTGGTATTAATTTAATGTCATCCGACGTGACTTATCGAGGAAATGAAGCCATCCAAAATGAAATCCTAATCCCATGCCGAAATCAATTGAAATGCATGAACATCTCGATTTAACATGAGTTATTTCTTGAGTGAGTAAACCTAACTGTTCGTTTGATGGTCTTTCAATTTTGATTTCGAGGTCAAGCCTCCCGTTCAAGGTCAAGCAACCTCCAACAAAATGTCGTGACAGTTTAAATTTGAGTCGCAACTTTTAATTTGAGATTCCGCCCCAAGAGAGAGATGTCGACACGTGTTGTGACCGACAACTTAATAAGCACCGATATCCGTGTCAACCAATATCGCCCAAATTTGTGGCATGGGGAACACATCGTCTACATTTTGAAAGTTCGGGTGCTTAATTGAACGAGAAAGCTCTTATACGAGATTCCACATTGGGCAAAATTAAAATACGAGCGATATTATACACTCGAAAAAAAGAAGAAGAAGACAAAAAATACTTCAAGTCTTTGAAAAATAGAAGTCATCAACTTCTGGGAGAAGAAATCGGGAAAAGCAACAAAATTTGATAAGCAAATGCCGTACTCCGCAAGTCGAGTAGTACAAGTCCTTCCGTATAATTAAATAATGGAATGCACAGGTCCGCTAGGAATTAGGTAACGAGATTAATGTTTTGTTTGTTTTTACTAAAGATGATTAATTTAGAAAATATTTTTTTAAAATTAATCGCTTATATTACCTACAAAAATGAATGAAGAGAAAATATTTTTGTCTTAAAATGTTTAGGCGACAATTACGCGCAAGAACCCCAAAGCTAGAAACCGTGTTCTTTCCTTCCTCTCTTCTTCTTCTTCCACTCTATGTAGATCTCTTCATGCCCGGCAGAATGGCGATTGGTACATATGATATCCCAGTCGTCACGGATTTTCTTAACCCTTCAAGCGCCGTCGCCTCTCTAGATCGAGAAGAGAAGAAGTTTGGAGGATTTGTGGTCATGATGGTAGTGCAACGGGTAAGAGGGAAGCAATGACCACGACTACGGCGATGATGTGGATGACAATGGTGGGTGTGGCGGTGGTGTCGACACCGGTTACGAAAGCGTGGGCAAGGTCCTTTGTAGCCCTACTAGCTAGGGCCTGAGCGAGGGCCACAACCTTGCTGACCAAAATGAAAGAGAAAAAAGAAAATAATAATAAAAAATTCAATTTTTTAAAAATTTGCAAAATTTGTCTATAAAAGCGTTGGCTATGCCATATAAAACACTCAGCATTCACGTCAATGATTTTCGGCCAAAATTAGCCGAAAAGACTCAATTGACAAATTGTTTAAAAGTTTATGACTGAATTGGCACAAATACAATAGGTTTAAAACTTTTTTGCTAATATTCCCGAATTTCTTATGTTTATGGTACACGTGGGCCAGACATGGCCACGGTTTGAAACTGGCGGTTCCGGTTCTGGCCCGGTTCGGAACCGGCCGGTAAAAATTAAAAAAATAAATTTTGAAATAAAAAAATAATGAATTATCAAATTATGAAATAATAAATTATTCAATATAAAATATAATCAAAATGTACATTTTTTTTGGAACCGGGCCTAAAACCGACGGTTCTGGGCTGGTTCCAAAATTGTTAGAACCGGAACCGAGCTCGTAGGCCACGGGCCGATTCCAGTTCCGAACCACAGGCCCAATCAACGGGCCGGTCTTGGGTTTGACCCGGGCCGGTTCTGAGCCGAAATTGGCCCGTGGCCATGTCTAACGTGGGCCAATGCGCAATAACCACCATTTCAACAGTCGATCATCGTCGCCTTTTGCCATGAGCGGTTGTTGTTGCCTCTAACCACCACCGATCATCATCGCTGGCCAACCGATCGTGTTCCCATCGAAGATTCCCGATCGACATCTCCACCTCCACCTCTGCCCAAATCTAGTTTGATGATGGTGCTTTCATTCATCGACCATTTTCATTCAAAACTTGTATGTCCTCTCAGATACATATACACTTCACCTACGATGAAAAATTTCTGCCTTTTCCGCAATCTCTCATCCAATCATGTGTTGTCATCATGGAAATTGAAGAAATTGAGCGACGCAATCCATCTCTTGCTTCGATTCATCAATAGAAGTATGACGTGTTCGTGAGACAATGGCACGGCAAGTTGAGGTGATATCAACGACGGCTTGGCAGGCAGGGTGGCAACCAACGTTGGTTTGATGACAACCGCGCAAAGGTGGAGCAGGGGAGCAAAAATTGTTGTGTTATATTCGTGTTATCGTTGACCATTAATCAAACACCGTATAAAATATTATAAATTTTATAATTATTTTAGATTATATCCAATATTATCCTATCTGTCAAAAAAGTCTAGACAACCCAAAGGAACTTTAAGGGTTCGGAGAAATGTGGACAAAGTGGAGGGTTCAAATTTTCAAATTTGACTCTGCATTCAATTTCCACATCACCACCAACTCTTGAGTTTGTTGGGATGTTTAAGTTGGCTGCAGAAGTTTCTAAATGCTTGAACTTTACTAATTTTACTGTTCTAAAGCGATGGACCTAAGCAATGGATTTGATACACACCACCAACCACTTATGGCCGAAACAACCCCTTCCATTATTTTACTCCCTCAAAAGTATATAAACGCCTGCCTAAGTTACATCATTGTGAAAACTTTGATGTTCGAACCACATAATGTTGAGATAAAAATATTTATAGTATTTAGACCACGTGAAAATTCACATCATAAACAAATAAATTTGAAAATAAAATGGACACGGCATTGTTGAAATCCGAAAAATGGCGGGTTTCAAACTTATTTCATCGACCACCAACAGACGGGAAAACCTACCCTCGATTATATCTCTTGGCAGCCCCATGCCTTCCATAATTCTCAAACCCAATCCACCTTAATCTTTTCGGTCGGTCTCCATGGAACAAACTATTTGTATGGATGGTTCGGTCGGTTGCTTTAGACCCTATGAGTAGGATAATCGTTCTGGTCAAAAGTAGTCCATCTTAACTCAATTGCTGTACCATGGGTTTTATTTTTTTTTTCCTATTGCCAATTACTCCTTTTATTTTAGAACTTAATTAAGATTCGAGTTTATTAATACCAAACCATTCAAATCTCGACATTTAGATATAAAATTATCTACATATTTTTGATGGTTTCCAAAAACCTCGAGAGAAAAACGAGAAGAATTTCATACGAGACTCATAGTCCAATCAAGCACAAATCTCAAATTGTAGGACAATAAAATTTTCAAGTAGGCAATATTAAAGTCCTTCTGTGATCGAATACGGTCGGAAAAGTGGTAGATGAAATGGTAATGTAGATGGAAAGTAACACCCTTCCAATACTCACCTAAAGTTACATCAAATTCTTGGGCCCCAACAACATGACTTTGCGTATGAACATTCTTGATTTACCCCCTTCTCCATTGAAATCAAAATACTTAAAAGCCACCCATCCAAAAAAAACATTAAGAAATACTTCAAAGTCCAATCTCATCAAAGTAAAGGTTTTTGGAAAAATAAATAAATAAGGATTAATACCACGAAAAATTCCAAATCAGTACACATGTGATAAATTTACTCGCAGCTAATTTTTTGACTGCCAAAAATCCTAAATTAGTACACATGTGAAAAATTTATCCCAAATTAATTTTTGATCACCAAAAATCCCAAACTAGTATATTTGTGACAAATTTATCCTCCATTGATTTCCATTAAATTGAATTAATACCACGAAAAATCACAAACTGATAAATCTGTAACAAACGAAGGGTGAAACCCTAAATTAGTACACTCGTCAACTACAATATATTGTCCAACTCAGTAATTTGATGGTAATATTTAACAGAAATTAAGGTATGGTAAAATTGTCACAGATGCACTAATTTGAGGTTTGAGGTGGTCAAAAAATTAAGTTAGAGTAAATTTATCGTAATATATCAGTTTGAGAGGTTTTTTGTGGTATTAACATAATAAATAAATAAAAGTAAAGGCAAAAAAAAGAAAAGAAAGTAAAAATTGCTAAGAATCAGATATTTCTATCTAAACCAATCAGGGCAATTAGTGATGGGCCCCGTACACAAGAAACCCACCAGGCCAACACCCACATCTAATCGATGCACCCCTTCAGCGCATCCAACCAATCAGATTCTTCAATGTGTAAGATGCAACATGGCATAGAAAAATAAGCATTATGGCATTGCTTCTTATGCCATGCAAGTGTCACAGACTGTGCTTCTCTCATATTCCTGTATCCTTGTGAGTGGAGCTTAAAGTTATCGAGTGAAGAAAGAGTGTTGCAAAAAGAATGAATACAACTAAATTGTGGGAGTGGTGTGAGGATGGTTGGTGCTAAAAATTCTAGGATTGAACGAATATACTCTTAGGAACTCTGAAGGCGGGATTGACCTTCCATGCATAAACTGGTTAGAAACTGATGCCACTCTTTTGATGAGATCATGGCAAGCCGAAACCAGTTGTGTTACCTAAAATATTATGCGTCTATTGTTTGATGGACTAGACGTCCAAACTTAGTTGGATGTGGTACAATCTGATACGAGAAAACTATTAATTGTATTGTTCTTTGGAACGACTACAGAACGAGAGCTAGTCTGGTGTAAACGATCCATTAGGCACCGCACGGACTATCCTGCGATCATGGAACTGTTGGCCCGTGACAAATGGTATTAGAGCATGATCCCTCCAATAAGTGAGTTGAGCCGGATAAAACCTATGGTCTACCTAGTCCTATGATGGCGAAGAGTGAATCGCCAGGGCCAAAAATTGCTCGAACAAAATGCGGCTCTTGACTAGCCTCTAGGATGACAATAAGGGCACAGCAAAGAACCGATTCCTCATTAAATAGGGAAAACATTCTTTGATCAATTTTATTAATATCAAGATGGATCTGCTACCACGTTATTAACAAGGAGAAAAACCTTCATTGATCTCCTAAGATCATGAGAATCCAGAAGTATGCGAAGAATGGTGCTGCCAAAAAGGTTTAGTTGGGAATGCCACACTTGTTAGGCAAAGCACAAGTGATCGAAGGTGCTAAATGGCTCTGATCAAGAAAACCCCCAGTGGAGAGTAGTTGTTTTGTTGGACAAGCATCCGCCACTCAAGTAAGTCCCGAAAAAGCGGCTTTGATAGTCAAGAAGTGATGCAGGGAAGCGACAGAGCAATTCTTAATGAAGGCATTATGGAATTGAGTGGGGGAGAATGTCACATACTGTGATTTTCTCGTAACTCCGTACCCTTGTGAGTGGAGAATGGCGTTATCGAGTGAAGTGTGAGTGTGCAAATGGGATGCATACAACTAGGTTGTGAGAGTGGTGTCAAGACGGTTGGTGCTAGGAGTTTTAGCATGGAATGAATATACTCTTAAGAGCTCTGAAGGCGGAATTAGCTTCCCTTGGACAAACTAGTCGAGAGCTAATGTCGATCTCTTGATGAGGCCATAACAGGCTGAAACTAGTTGTGGTACCTAAAGTATTATGTGTGTATTGCTCAATGAATTAGATGCCTGAACTTAACTAGGCGTGGTATGATCCGATACGAGAAAGCTATTGGTCGTATTGTTCTTTGGAACAACTACATAGCGAGGGCTGGCCTAATGTGAATGATTCGTTAGGTGCCGCACAGGTTATTTCGCGATCAAGAAACTGCCGATCCATGACACAAGCATTTTTGTGACTAGAATACTCATACTTCTACGTATGTCTGTAATTTTAATTTAAAAAAAATTACCAAGCATTTGCTGAATTTCTAGAGAAGTAATTATTTTGTATAATTAAAATGAGCTATACACATGTAAACTACAAGGTGTACATGCTTGGATAAAAATACTTTAGTTTTGGACTTATCTCATTTTTATCACTAATTAATGATTTGACTTGTTAATTTTCTTTTACGTTTAAAATAATTTTATAATGTCATCAATAAATACAAGATTGTTCTGATTTCCCATCAGATAGAAATAGGGTGGTGACCGAAATTCATGCAATATCTTTATACCATCTATTGATTTAAATGTTCCCATCGTAACATAACAAACATTTTTTTATTTATGATACACTTGACTTTGTTTTTTGCTAAAATATGATACAATTGACTTAAACTCATGGTGCGAAGGTATCCCGTACTACAAAATACTATACCTGTACATTACTAGCAAATGTAAATGCATATTCCTCTTATAAAGATTTGGGTTTGCATTATGAGTATTGCTAAGTTCTCCAAAATCGACATACTGAATTGGCACTAATATTTTAGCGGTGTTTTAGACCGTAAGTAAATTCACTCTAAAGAAGAGAGCCATATCCAATACTTAATAAAGCTATGCGACATCACTTAGTATATCGATTAATATTTCAATATCATTAGATTGTGCACTCTTTATGTCTACTCCAAAAACTCAAGCATATATGTACTGACAATTACCTCCAGCATGCGATGTGCATATTATCATACTTTAAATTGATGGGGTAATCATAGAACCTTGAAATTCCATTGTTAGGATGGAAGCATCGGTTGAAAAATGGTGAAGCAAGGACTGGTCGGTTCCACAAACATATGTGCGAGAGTTCGACGCCTTCTTTCAGTAGCACTCAATTCGCACTTAATATGTCAAATCGAGCTAAAGAGAAATCTTTTCCAGTCCCGAATATATGGATCAAATATAAGTTTTCTAGGTTAAGAAGGAAGGGCTATAATCATTACAGCTACATATCTCCTATTTTTTGGGAACACTTATCTTGGTATCGATCTTTGTCTTTCATCTTTTATCTTTTCATTAATGAATGAAAAGTACGGCTCTCGCCCCGTCTTTATCGTGTGCATATACATTTTATCGATTGAATTGATGGGCAAGCGAGCCGATCTCGCCCTTGCCAATCCGCTCGGGGAGAGTTCTCACGATCGCGACGTAGCGTGGTCGGTCTGCCCGAGGCTATGACCCACCCACCGTTCACTTTGCTAAGCAGTATGCTCGGGATAAAAAAGACAAGGTGACCTCCGACATAAAACGGAAGGCGAATGTATACCCAATATAAGATCTCTAGGGAGCAGGATTCGAGCCCACAAATCAGTTCGGTGCGAGCGGATAAAATTTCGAAACAAAAGGGGGTCGGAACTACACCGACGAGACCCCGTGCACGCCGGACACGGCCGAGCACCGGCCCCCGGGTGTCGGCCGGATGCGTGTTCGCTTCGCCCTAGATGCTTCCTTCCTTGGACCGTCGGCAATCTCCCTCCATCCATCCCTGTGCTTAGCTGTCAGCACAAGCTCGGCAGACAAGTCAACACACGTGGCACCCCTCCCATTGGTGCACCGACGAACAGAAAGAAAGAGAGGGCACACTTCACTTCCGTGGTTTTGGTTTGTCTACATATACATATCGTCACTCTCTCTCTCTCTCTCCAACACATCATCGTCACATGTCCGTGCTTCGACAGGACGCGCCCCAAGAAAACACAAAAGAACCACCACCACGCAGCCGCTTGTGTCGGCAGAGCAGCCTCGGTCATTCCATCTCCTAGAGAGAGAGATAGAGAGAGAGAGAGAGAGAGTGTGTCCAGGACGTCACCGGCATTTCCTCTCGTTTTTCCCGAGAAAACCTGCCACGGCCCAATCGGGAAAGCACCGAGAAGACGTCGGGTTTCGTGCGTTTTCTTTTCGGGAAGAGATGATGAAGAGAAGGTCTAACGTGCACGGAAGGGTGAGCGAGAGCTCCGCGGCGGCGGCGGCGGTCACGTCGTCGTCGTCTTCCTCCTCCTCGAGCGCCGCGAGCAGAGACGAGGAGGTCGAGTGGGAGATGCGGCCGGGAGGCATGCTGGTGCAGAAGCGGGCCGGGACCCCGGATCTCCCCGCCCCGAGCGTCCGGGTCCGGGTCGCCCACGGCGCGTTCCGGCACGAGATCGCCGTGAATCCCCAGGCCACGTTCGGTACGCGCATTGATCCGGCGACACCGGTCCCGAAGGAGATAACGCTTTTTTCTTTTTCATCGCCGCCCCGTTCTTCAGTTTTACTGTGTCCGTGACGCTGGCTCTTGTGGGACAGGTGAGCTGAAGAAGTTGCTGGCGGCGGAGACGGGGCTGCGGCCGGCGGAGCAGCGGCTGGTGTTCCGCGGCAAGGAGCGGGACGACGGCGAGTACCTGGACACCTGCGGCGTCAAGGACCGGTCCAAGGTCAGCCTCGTCCAGGACCCCATGAGCATCGAGCGCCGGCTCGTCGAGATGCGCCGCAACGCCAAGATCCAGACCGTCCACCGCGCCGTCTCCGGCGTCGCCGCCGAGGTCGACAAGCTCGCCGACCAGGTAATTCCTTCGCCAATTCAATATCGTCGTTCTCCACCGCCGGTGATTCTGACCATCAGGGGGAAAAAGATCGCGGAAATTAAATATATTTTGGAAAACAAGATACTTGCCTTTTTATGTTTGATCATAACGCGATACTAATTACTCGAGGAGCCAGGCCATCGAATAACCACGCATTTAAATCTCGTAACCGGTTTTTACGGTTGTGCCACTGTTCGCTTCGATGGCCGAGAGATTGTGCGGTAAGGACGCATTTGTTTCGCGAAAAATACACGAGTTGGAAAATATTCTCATGAAAACAACTTTCGTATCGCTTGAAATAATTAGTCGACGAAAAATGTTACATTATCGACAAAAATTTACGCCTAAGCATTTTCATGGATGATGAAAATAATTTTTCACTCTTTCTGATAATCGATGAAAGCGATTATTTTTATGAAAATATTTTCTAAATTATTTATTTTTCGTGAAATAAACGGAACCTAAACATCGAGCTCCCTTTTCGGTACGAAACTACACTATTGTTCTTTCCGGTCATGCATTAGAATAATAGTTGTCGTGGGTATTTCGGTCTTTTCGTGGGTCGACGCCGGTTTTAACCCTTTACTTTAAAGGGTATCTTGCACTTTATAGCATCTTCCTAATGGTTCTCAAGCGATCGATTGATTTGGAAATGACAGTGAGAGGTGGAAGTTCAGTTTGAGCGGCAGTGTAATTTTCAAGAGATCTTTCCCTTAGAAAATTTCGGGGTAAATTTGAAAAGTGAAAGTGAGATGTGTGGGCAAAAACGTGGATGTATCTCAATGTGAACTTTCGTGAGCAACAAATTTTACTATTTTGCCGTCAAACAAAGCTAGTTCATCTTTCCTCTACCACAAAGGAACAAATTAGTGGGTTTGGGGGGGGGGAGGGGTGGTAATATTGGAAGAATGGAAAAAAGTGAGTGAGTCAAATGGAGACTTTGACTTGATATTATGGAGCTGTAGGGACATCTACCCCTCCCATGTTTGGCCTTTCAAATTTGGCAAAAATCCATCAACCCGAGTGGTTCTAGGGTTGGCAAATAAGGTAAAAATGAAACCACCCCGAGTCATACTAGGAGCTCGGCGCCGCTACGGGAGAGCTCGGGGGACGAACCGAAGCCCTTCACTAGAGGAAGGGCCGGACTCGCCGCCGGCTCAGCCGGCCTTACTCGGGTGGGGGGGCCGGAGTCATAAAACCTCCTCTGATACCTACGGCGCGCTACGTATCTTACCTGCTCTGATACCACGTTGAAATAAAAATGGACGTGCTTACTGATGATTCGAGCAGTTTAATTTAATATGAATATTCCGCAGCGTCCGCGAGGATCTTATATAGACAGCTCGGAGTTCCGGTGCAAGTTGCTCATCTCCCCTTTTTCAACCTATTCATTTGTGCTTTGGGTTTAATCTATCCAAGGGTCTCCAAGATTGGGAGATGATGGAGAGGGACAAAGAGTGGGTGGAAAACAGTTGCGTTGTCATGATCACGCATAGCTGGCAAGGCTGTTTTGTCGCTGGGGGCCAATGTGGCAACGACAATGGAAGCAACCACATTGGTGGGGCTTTTCTGCTCCACCAACATCAATTGGGGAACAATTATTTGTGTGCCATTGGAAAGCACGTGAGACCGCTCCACATCGGTCGTTCGATACTGCGGGCTCCGCGTGAGATTCATTATGATTTGACAAGTCAAATGGAGTGGGCTCGTATGTACCGGGCACTTGCCATGCTTAATTAGGGTTGCGAAGTTGAGGTTTTGTTTAAAGTGGAGTCACTTGGCGAGGATTGCAATCTCCGAAATGGTGTCTGGTTTGCTTCGTCGGAACGTTGCTTGCGAATCCCCCTCGGCCCATGACCAAGAGGGACACGAGGTGGTGCATGGATGTATGCCTGATCATAGAACGATGTCTCCGGGTCCATCGGGCGGGTCGGGACGGTCCGTTTTGGGCGTCTTTCTCTAACGTGGCGGGCGGCGCTTGAGAAAGCGACTCCCTCCGAGGATTATTATCTTGTCGTCCCGACCCGTCCGATCCGGTTACGGATTTTAGACGTGGGGCGACCTATTCGGTCCTTTTCCTCCTCCTCCTCTCTCTCTCTCTAATCGAGTATAAAATGTGGACCATAGGGTTCTCTATGATTCCTACTATATTTCAAATGGTTTCTGCTGTGTAATATGAAGAGAATTGATGCAAACCGTCCGCAACGTGACTAGGTCTCTGCCATCGACAAATCGATCGCCAAGGGAAATAAGGTCCCCGAAGTTCAGATCACGACGCTGATAGAGATGCTGATGAGGCAAGCCATCAAGCTCGATGGCATCTCCGCCGACGGCGACGCCGCTCCTCTCAAGAACTTGCAGGTACGCGCCGTGGCGACCCATTTAAATCTCCGCTCTTTCTCGCGTCCCCCCATTTCAATCGATGCTTTAGAAGCAACGGACAGTTTTCATCTGGTCGCGTCTCTTTCGATGAACGTCGATGTCCATTTTCCGAAATGCATGCCTTAGGTACTAGTACTAGAATTGGATTGAAGAGTGACATGATTCTCCATGGCTGTTTCTACAGGGAAAGAGAGTGCAGAAATGCGTCGAGACTCTCGACGTGCTGAAAGTATCGAACGCTAGAATAAAGCCCGTGATCGTCACGACAAAGTGGGAGACATTCGATCATCCCCCGACAATGGCGGCGGCGCCGGCGGCAACGACCGCGGCCACGAACCCGTGGGAATTTTTCGATTGATCTCCGATATACGTAGCAGTATCCCTCTTTTCTCTACGTTTCTCTTCTTTGATTTTTGTTGTGTAAATTGGGTTGAGAGAGACATAAGCGAGCTGCATGCTTGTGTGGGTTCAACAAAAGAAAACCTAGAGCTTTCTTTCTCTCTATATGGTCTTTTGCCAAATAAGGGACTGGTTATCATACGCGCGCTGGAAATTTTGTCATGTGAGTAGTGATTTATGAATGCCAAGACGTTATGTTGCACATTCATCTTGTATCGGATGCAAATGGTTGATGCTTAGATTAGTCGTTAACTTGTATCTTGGCGAACAACTACCTCGGCGACGGCGGCTGTCGCGGTCACCGACCCCGCGTCTGCGTTGAGCTTGTCTCGCCCCATAGTGGAGCTCGGCCTGGCGTGCCGAGCTCCCCCTCGTCGCCATCGAAGAGCTGCTCGTCTATGGGGACGAGCCCCCGAGCCTTAACGCGTGCGCATGTGGAGCTCCTTGGCAAACCGGCGAGCGAGCTCGGTTCCGGCGGAGCTCGTCACGGTCCGGAACAGGGATGGCGGTTCGGCGGCGACGACGGAAGCGGCGGAGGACGGTGGCAGCCGGTCTGCATTTGGGGCTGAAGATTGGAATCACGGAGAAGACTAAATTGAAGTGTAAATGGAAATAAAAAGGGAAAAAAGGTCCCACCGAGATTTGAACTCGGGTTACTGGATTCAGAGTCCAATGTCCTGACCACTAGACCATGGGACCATTTTTGAGTGAATTCCCACTACTTTAATATGTGATTATGAGTCTCTCTAGGCCACCCATTTCCAATTCTTGGTTGGTAATCTTATTTAAGATAAATCTTTCGTAGCTACAGCCCCTTTTATCGACTTTTGCTTTCAAGCATTTATTGTTTTCTTTTTTTGGACCGAATTTTCTAGTTAGTAATCGGGATATGCGCACTGCTATAAATCATAAAATTCATCGCGAAAGTGCGATTAAGTCACAAAGCTCGCAAAAAAAAGTGCAATTATATCCTTAAATTTGTCAAATTGGTTTAATTACGTCTTTCCGTTAACTCCGTCCAGCTTGGCTCACCGAAAATATTGACGTGACTTTCAATCGATGAAAGAACTCTATGCCGATGATCCCGATTTCTCACCTATCATCGACAATTGTAAACATGGAGTTCAAAAGCACTTGTTCGATCTAAGATGGATTTCTCTATAAGAAACATTGATTGGCTGTTAATTCCAGAAGCATGTGGCGAAGGAAATCTCCAGTAACCTGGGAAGTTTAACGTGGGAGTATCGGGCTCTATCATCAACCCTCAAGCTCCACTTTTGTCTTGTTGATCGACCTAACCCATTCGTTATTTATGCAGGCAAAGACCAATTTCGGCTACACTTAATAAGTTGGGTTCGAGGTTGAAGTTGCCAATTATATGTAGAGAAGTTATTAATTCAATGGATAAGTTATCAATTTCGCGAGCGTCAATCAATTACCTCGTTGCCGATTTACAAGTTTGTTGTCGATTCCGAAACAACCAATTGACCACCTCACATCCAAAGGCCGTTCTGATCAACTTTCATAGCTGTTTGTTCAGCTTCTAGGTGCCTGTTTGACTTCCAAGACTGGGACACGAATTTAGAGAGTCTTATCAAGTTTCAACGCATCAAATGATTAATTAAATGCATTCAGCCATAGTTATTGAGTCTCTTAATTCATAGCTTTTATGAGTCTTTGTTGTGGTGCTGCTTTTAAGAGTTATTATTAGGTGAATTCCCCAAGAGTTTGTTCGTGTTTATCGGGGAATTCGAAGAGTCTTCTCTTTTGTTTTACTAATGTCTCTGTAAATTGAGGTGTAATTTCATTGTAAAAAGACAAGACTTGAATATTGATAATATATGAGATTTTCCTTTATGTGAGTGACTATCTTTCACGGTTCTTTATCCCTGGAAGGTGGATTCTTCCTTGGTGGTGAGCTAAGAAGTCCTTTATCCTTAATGAATGGATTTCACCTTAGGTCTTGGTGGTAAGCTATCTATCCTGGTTTTTTATCCTTAGAAAATGGATTATTCCTTAGTGGTGAGATTCGTCCTTTGGATCTTAGTAGTGAGCTTCTCCTATTTCAAAGTCCTTTATCCTTGGCGAGTGGCTTGTTCTTTAAGCCTTAGTGATGAAGTTCGTCAATCCCAATCTTTATCCTTGGCTGATAACGCATCTTTTAGATCTTGGTGGTGATTGTAATCCATCCTACATTTACATTTATCCATCGACATCCGTTTCATAAACTCTGATCTATCCGTACTTCTTTCAAAATCACTCAAACATCAATCACCTGCACCCACATCTGCACCCACGAGTGCATCGAAAGTTGAGCTAACTAACTATAGGAATCATATGTCGATGAGACTCGGGGAAGATGAAAATGACCTCGAGGTTCTGCAGCGGAAACGACAGAAAGTGGTCGTGTTGGGTTTACATTGAAGTGCACCGTCTTCAATTTTTTACAAAACAGGACGAAGAAGTCAGAGAATCGGTCAGTCAAGGTATAACTATGATTGTGATCTGTCCAAGAGTGTGTTGTCTTTTTATTATCAATTCGTGTTGCTAATGTTGGTTTCTTCGGATGCGGTGCGTTGGGGGGTTTGCTGATCTCTTCATGAATTTTGCAGTCCTTAAGACTGGAAATTGGGGTTTCTCAAGTAAACTTAGGATTCCATCTTGATTTGGGGTTTTGGAGATTTTGGCTGAGCTGTATGTATCATTTCAGACCAAGAAACGACGCCATTTATCTAAGCAACAACGGCATCGTCTCGTTGAAAACCACATTACGCCACCGCCATGATATACAAGATAGTCAGCGATGATCGGACTGCCGTGTCGGAAAAATCAAGCAAAACTTTTTCGAGAGAACTCGATTGCATTTTACTCAAAGATTTAGGATTACATTGGTTCCACTAAAAGGTTTAGGACTACATCAATTCTATTAAAAGATTCAAGACTCAATATGTTTTGATACAATAGATTTAGGGCTGATTCTGTAATTATTCCAAAAACAATAAAAGTTTTAAGGGATTAATATATGCGCACTTTTTTCTCGAGAAAATTGCCCGTATAAGGCTGCAAGATTCATTGTAAAACCAATTTCCTAACACGACTTTTGTGCTCCAGACATATGTCCTTTCGCCCTTTTAACTTACATCACCCTTGCTATCCAAAAAAGGGTCGATTTTAATACATCTTCCAATTAGATCGATCAATTCTATAAGCAAAATCAACTTCGAAATTACGAATCTCACAGGCGACCGGCGAACCCCGCGAAAGTCGATCACTATACACAATTATTGGATAAGTGAGATCGTAACAACAAGCTCACAAATCTTTACCAAAAAAAACAACAAGCTCACAAAACATAAAAAAAGGGGACACTCTTCATAGTGTTCATGTCAATGAAAATTTGGCAAACAAAGACGCACAAAATCTTTGCACTTACCCGAGTGGCCAGCAGCTTCACATGAATTCCATAAAGATGCAAGCAAAACCGAAAAGGATTTGAAACACACAGTTTTATCAGCAGCCACTGAAATTGAAGCATGGTGCTTCTGCAGCAAATTCAGTTTCGCAAAACATATGGTCTTTTCTGAACTGTGTCAGAATTTATGCTTAATCGTTGTTCAAAAAGGTGAAAACAGGTGCAGAAGTTCCCCATAATTTAGCTAATTCCCAGACGGCATATCGGGTTCTTCTTAATAAGACCGAGATCAACCTGCAAGACACAAACGTACATGGATAATAGTAGGGTGGACAGCTCACTAGGTAGATCTCGAGAAAGGGAAGAAGAACATGGAGAGATCGTACCTTGTGTCCAAACAGATCCCGGATGTTATCGATCCCATAAAGTATCATCGTGGGTCTGGTTCGAAAACCACAAAACATGAAAGGAGTTAGGCGATGGATATGCACAAGCGGGCCTCAACCATCAGTAACAACCGAAAGTCGAAAAAAATTGCAGCAACTGCAGAAAACATGCTCAATGCGATGATATATTCCTGCAACTTCAACATCCAATTGAGCCACGAGCAAGAAGATCGAGAGACGCTCTCTACCTCTCAAGGGAGAGCCCCCAGGCAATAATGCGAACGTCCTCGGGAAGCCCCATTGGAAGCAGCATTTCGGGCCTGAAAATGCCAGAGTTCCCTACCTCCACCCATTTCCCAAGGCCCTCATGGTAGCTGGCCAGAATGCAAAACATTCTCCTTAGCCGTGTAGGGATGGTGGGAAGGTAAAGCAATAGGGAGAAAAACGTAAAAAATTGAACGGAATACCTCTCGGGTCTTGCTAATGGAGGACCGCCACTACTAGATCGATCCCTATTTCCCACTAAAACAAGCTTACATAAACTACTTACTTTACCTGTAAACCTCCATGCTAGGTTCGGTGTATGGATTGTAAGCAGGCTTGAAACGGAGCTTCAACATGCCTGGATAAAGAATTGAGGTACGTCATACATAACATATTTACCAAGACTGCCTTAAACCTGCACATCATAGTCTGAGGGCTCCCCAAGGTCATTTTGTTGGCTGCTATTATAGAAACACTCTTTTACCTATACGAGAGAAAAAATCATGCAGGACTCCAATCAGATCTCCAAGAGTAAGCCCTCGATCACACACGAGACCTGAAACCAGAGTCTAGATTCAGAAAGGTGATTGATACATCCCGCAAAATCCAGAAATATTCTGATAATTGTCGATATGCTAGGATAATTAGATGATTACCTTCGATCTGGTGGAACTCCGCGAGATGGGTCCGATCTACCGCTTCATTTCTGAAAACACGATCAATGGAGAAGTACTTCTTTGGTTCAAAGGCTTTCTCCTGCAAGTAATGTTGAGAAATTAAACAATAAATGGTCCATTTGAATTGACTTCCACTTTTATTTGCAACCCACATTTTAGCTTTATCTGATTCGGAACTCCCCAAAACCTTTCAAAATATCTAAACATTGACATGTGGTAGTTTCTCATAATTACAAACGATTAATTTCTTTCATTTCAAATCTTTCGAGGCCAAATCATACATAGAAATAATAATTTGTTCTTTTGCTTCCAAAGAGGCCCCAATAATGCTTCTAGTTGAAAGCAGAACACACTAGGACAAATTGCACGATGACATAAAAATGTCATATCTTGTACTTTTATCTAATGTTGAACACCCTGATTCTTAAAAACTATGGACCATTGAATTCATTTGCAAAATTGCAATCATGTAATTATTGTCATAATCTGTTTTTTTTTTCTGGTTTTGGAGAGAAAAAGAAAGCTGAGACAGGTGGGCGTGAAACAGCTCTTTAGGAACATGAAGAACTGCAGAAAATATGTTGACGGTGTTTATCAAGTGTCTAAGCCAACATTTATTATGTTCAACAAACTATGATTGGCTATGAGGTAGTATAGCAATGGAGCAAAAATGAAAGGCTCATAAATGGTTCTTGTTCTTGTTGTCAATGTTGCAAGTTATTCTAGATGAAGTGATCCATTAAAATACTATGCAACGAGACAATAAACAGAAAGAAATGCATAGTCTAGGATTGAACAAACAATTGCAGAGGAAGCCTTTTGACAGGAAAACATCAAGCACAACCACACCTGTGCCAACAAGTAAAGCATCCGCGTGGAAACTGCAGTTGTGTGAGTTCGTAAAATGTTCTTGTTTGCTTCATCTCTTTGCCACTCATATCCATATCTGTTCACCCCAAAAAAAGAAAAAAATCATCAGCAGAAGAACAATGTGAGCCAAATCTCACGCCAATTGGAGAGACAAATACAGGAATGGAGTTAACAATGATCATGAATTGATAATAACATGAAACAGACAAACATGATACCCTCGAGACTGGTAGCCGCCCGATTCGTGAACTCTCTTCACACGTTCAACATAATCTTCAGGAAGTTCTCTCGTGGTGGATGGAGCTATATGCGTCACAAGCCAAATAATTATGAGAACAATGCCGCATAAGTGGAACTACCGATTATGATATCGAATAGAACAGACCTTTCAGAAAGAAAGTATCATGTGAATCACGAGCAGGGTGTTGCTGAGGCTGGAACAGAGCATCAAAGTTCCAGAAACTTGCACATTAACCAGAAATAGGTAAAAAACCCCATAGACTGGTACAATAAAGCTGGACAACAGTAAATAACAAGGCAAAAGCACCTCATGCATGGTAGATCTCATTATTCTCATTACTTATTTCATAAAGAAGACAATAGACAACTAAACTCATATTTATTAACTTAGCCATACGCTCACTTCCATCTGCTTAGCCCTCGACACATCAGATGCATCATCAGTTACAAAAAGTTGAAGAATGTAGACTTAAGAACCCCCATATTCAGCACAAACAGGTAGAACTTGCAGACAATTGAGATGAACTTTTGTTCAGGGAATCTTCACCAAAAAAAAAAAAAACTTTTGTTCGGGGAAAAATTGTGTTCTGCGTGCATAAATATATTCATTCTCCTTTCAATCTCTGGGACTGGAGAGCACGCAAAAACCGGGAATTGAAGCATGTCGTCATTCAGCAGATAAAATTACCAGCCAATTTTACCATGATAATCGTTTTCTACCAAAAATCTGGAAATATAGTATTACCTTCATATTGATGTATCATACATAAGACCAACTGGTGTATGTTTTGTGATCACAGTAACCAGTGCTTAACATATCACTGAGCACCAACTATGACATGAAGCATGCATGTAATTGCAAAACAGAAAGATGAGACCCTATACCTGCTTTCCACAAAGTTGTTTGTGGGCATTTCCTCAAAACTGCAACCATTAAAAGAGCCACCGTAAGCAGCTATGGAACAAAGGGGTAAAGAAACTGTCATACTTTCAGTAGCACTTGAAATTGCCATGTCTTACCCCATATAAAGAAAAATATTCTTCAACTGCTGCCTCACCTGAAAATGAGGGAAAAGAAATATTTGTAAGCAAAGTTAAGAAAAGTGATGGGGAAGTCAGACTATTTGAAGTTGATGAGGATCAATAACTAGTCCAAGTTTCAAATTTAAGAAATTAAGCTTAAATTGCATACATTGAATTTGCAAAAACTTTCGATGGTGGACATATGAGAAAATATCGGTGGCAACAGCATGAACTTGAGGATGGTAATGCAAAAGAGCTCACTGTCATATGGAAGTTCCACTATGCTTATGAAAGATTTCAAATGAACGTTGCAAATGGAGCAGCTTTTAGTTGCCATAAAAATCAGAAAAAGCAAGATGATAGGAAACATAAATTACATGGACTTTGTTTTTGGGCAGCTATACTTGCTTTTTATCTTCCAAAAATCAATTAATACTTCTGACAGCCAATGTGAAAACTTTGAGGAGTTTCAAAGATGTTCAAGAATATCCTTTGCAAGTCATGTTACTTGACTCCAGATACTGTCCTCGCTTCTGTGATGGGATGCACAGTTTAAGTGTGTTCAATTAAAGGTTGAGACTTTTCGGACCTCATGGAGTGTTGTCAACATGTGACCCAAACCCTTGAGCTATATTCATGGTATCACAAACGTAAAAAATATTCAAGATCTAGCTGAAACACTCAGCATGTGACAGAATAGACTTTCCATTTCATTTTTCAGGTTAAAGCATATCATAGATTTTTATGTGGATTTCATCTCCTCTAACATATCCATTTAATTTTCTTCAAAAGATGCCAATTTATTGGCCCAGACGGCCAATTCCTATGAAAGTGACAAACTGTCCGACTAAACATGCTCTTTATGATTTGTGCTGGACACATAGAGTACCCAGCTCTGTATTTCCTTTACGCTATTGACACAGAATTCATCCTTATGATTGATTAAGGTTTCTCACATCAATGTCATGCGAAGGAGATACTTCCAAAGCTCGAAACATAGAAGCAATATCATGATTAATAAAATGATGCATGCAACAACCAGTTGAGTTGAACATAACATCAAAATCTCAGTTCACGCCCTGGGGAACACACAGATTCCTTGGCACTAAGCACATTAACTGTCTAAGAGATTAAATGTAGCCATGATCACTCATGGTCCTACTTCTGTCACTGAAAGTAGGGACCCGTCAGCAGAGGTCAAAGCTAAGGAAATGATTAATTCATATTCTCCTTAGACCCTATGTCCAATTACCTTGGTTCAAACAGATTGGAACAGGCTAAGCACAATATTAATTACCTCAATAAAAAAATTTAAAGAAAAAAATCCTTGCCTTGAGAAGTGGATGAACATGGCCACCTTCAGCAGGTGGACCCTTGGCACTGAAGTTATACTCTTTGAACTCTAAATCCCCCAAATCACCCCTGCAATAAAAGTGCATGCTTTATCAGTTAATAAAAGTGAACCAGACACAAGCACATCATATCTCATCTAAAACAATATGAGGTACCAATTTTCAGGGCCGACCTCCGTCACCCAATCAGCCTCGTGTGATTTCCTCAATTTAAAATAGCAAAGTTACATGTACACAACCAAAGACAACCCCATAATAGCAGAAATAATCCAACTATCATGAAATGGAGAGTCGTAAGTTACTAGGCAATATCGTTTATAGATTCTAACAATGTGAAAATTTCTTGGCTGCCAAAGTAAGAAATTCAAATAAGTGAATAAATTAGCAAAAGAAAACGCATAAACTAAAAACAAGAACTTAATGGTTATGTCTGGAAGGACAAAATCAGCCTTCAACCGAATCACCATTAAGGGTCAAATTCCCTTTCCTCTGTCAACAAGGACAGTGAGAAGCATTTGCAATCCACTTAAAAGGTAAATATATGTTCCCTTTTTTTCTCTAATGATAAATCTGAAGGTTTTCATACAACAGCAGTCTCCCTCTACTTTCCTGAAATAATGGAACTTCACATCTTTAGGGATATGTAGCAGTAAGGTAAGGGGACATTGGATAAACAGAAACTTTCACATGTCAAACAATTATCCTCATAGGCCAATTAATTTAGCAACATTAATGCACAACTTTCTCAATGAATTAACTAAAACGTAAAAATAATACCTCTGGAGATTTTCCCGAGTCAAATCTGTAGCAACCTTCTTCCTTTTAGGGGCATAATTAGGACCTCTCTTGACTGAGTAACCCGTCCATGTCCTTGAAGAAAACAGGTTTTATATGGACGTGAGCATTAAGAACAGAAATCCCACGAAAGTTTACAACTTCAGGACTAACCAAGTATTTTGTAAACCAAAATTCAAGAGATAGTATTTACTGTGGAGTAATAAGCTTTCTTGCTTTGAGAGCTTTAATGTTGTCTGAATCAATACCCTGAGAAAAAAGAGATATTAGGTAAAGAGACCTTTCAAATATTACATAAGTGGGAAGGAAAAAAAGGACAAAATAGTCTGTATAAATTACTCAAAGATACATCTAGATTAAACAGAGAAGAACAAGAGGGGGATGAGTCCTTAAATTATTGATGGACTGATTTTATTGTAGAAAACCTCATGCTACACATCCTTAAGCTCGCATTTATCCACAAGCACCAGATACTCACAAAAGCCTACCAGATATCCATACCCTATTATGCATTACTTAACCTGACTTTGGTGGATGAGAAGGTGTTCCTTGGGAGAAGTGCACCACTTCCCAATAACACGTGGTGTGATAGGCCAATTAAAATTGAGTGATTTCAAAATGTAAGCGCCAAATAGGATGAAATGCATAGCAAGCAATGCAATTGGTCAATCACACCAGATCAGCTGTGTGACCAGCACATATAATACTTCTTCCTGATGGATAGGCCCACATTGTGAACCTCGATAACCTACAGCACCCATTGCAACTCAAACAATCGCATGTCTACTAACCACAGAAATTTCAGCAGTATCTCTAGCACAAAAATTCAGACCATTTGCCACAAATGGCTCAATGAGGTTCATAACTTCATACTATACGATATATTACATGGAACTGTTGGACAATAACTATCTCGACCGTCTGGTATTATTCGTATGCATCACTTGAAGAAACCCACTTCATTGAAGATCTTACCATTATATGCTCAAACATCAGAGAAAGATCTCTTGTTACATACTATATGGTACTCATTACATGGAAAGTAAGTCTTATAATGATAAAAATAATAATAATAATGTATGACAGATTGCAAAGGAAAACGGGAAAACACAAATTGGTACGAAAGAATTTACAAACAGTTCACTCACCTGCCCATCTTTTATCCGTGTAAGCATTTCTTTGACCGTGTCATTCACTTGTTGAACCTACAAAAGTTATCCATTTGATTTGTTAGAAATAAGAAACAAGGAATACTATAGGGTACATTCAAAACTTAGAGCCAAGAACAAGTAGGTTTCCTTTCTGTCCCCTTAAAAAAAATTCAACCAATAATAAATTTATTGGAAACTAGTCTACCAACTAAAATTCAATAAACATACGACTTCAACCATAAACTTATGAAGACAACTGATGCTAATAGTAATGGCAGAAGTCATGAGAGTATTCGACGTGGTAAACCAAATAAGGCAAGCCACCGAACTGTCTAATGTTAGACCATATAACATCCAAGACACACTGATTCTTCCTTTAGCACTTTATAATACATCTCCAACAAAGAAAAGTCACGTAGGACTTAAAAACCCACCAACAAATGCTTACAAATTTACAATCTGGGAAAGTAGAAGGTTAAACATGAAGAAACAGGGTGCAGCTCAAACATTATATTCCATGTTAGAACCTAAAAGAAAATACTTTATAGCTCTCAAGTAAATCTCAAGCCCATTTAATTTGTTCGTATGCTTCACACATTATTTTAGTCTATAAATATTAAATAGGCCATGCATTAAAAAAAATTAAAAAGAAACCAACATCACCAATAGCAAGGATGGCAGCTGAATGGCGAACGAAAACAAAATGCTAATGAATTATTTGTTGGAAGAACATACATCTCAAAAGGCTAAATTGGTAGAAAAGATCATGCTAAAATGAATACCCTAAGTTGTAAGATATTTAAAGATTCAATACAAGTGTTACTGTGTTTCTCCACTCAAAATTTGGCAATGTAAATTTTAGCGCTCCATATTTCTAGTGTACCATGATATATTAACTGTGCTGCGAATTACAAATGTGGAAACGATGAGTAGTACATCATAGATTCTCCAGGTAAAACTATGGACACAGAAAAGCAATAGCTAACGAGAAAGCCAAAATGATAACAGGGAAAGGCTACACTGAGTTGCTTGAAAGTCCAACATGGACGGAAGGCAGAGCAATGTCCAGAGAAATCCTAATGACTCGAAAATGGGGGAAATTTTTTTCTATCTCAGATGCTTTCAGTAAAAGTCAATGCCAAAGGTAACGAGTAAGTAGCAGCAAATACGAAACAACATATTTTCTTTAGTGCTTTCTTCTTCGTTTCGGGATACTCCAGATAAATTTCTTCTTCATTCTGCAATAAACCTTTACAGCAATGAGCAGAATGTTTAGTTCTATTCTTCCAACTTTACAGTCAGTAAGTTTCAGTAGCGTCCGAACAACTATGATGCGGCACATCTGCATCTACATATCTGCAGTCAGAACATTTTATAGATCAAAAACGAATATCTATAAAATCCGATGCATACTTCACGTGTTCCACGAAACTCAAGAAAAAAGGATTAAATAAGAAAGAATTATTTACGCTCTTACAAATTGGAGGAATATAGATCAGAGGATCTAATCAATTCCATAAGTATCGCACCATAAGTTAACCTAAGGGAAGAAAGCTTTTGAACAGAAGATACAAAACCAGAAAATTCATCAACAAAATAGCATAGTTGCTTACCTTTCTAGATATTTGTTTGCCCATCTCGACCCATTTATTCTTCCCTGCTTGTGCACAACCTATTTTGAAAACTGCGGGGTCAAGCCTTTTCTGCATCCACAAATTACCTCAGCGTTAATCCATCCATTCTTAGATATTCTTACTTAGAACTTGAAAAGGGAAATCTTTTAGAAAACAGCTTGACATGCTATACACACAACCCCAGGATGAAATCCACTCTTAACCCCTAGAAAGCAAACTTGATAAAGAAAGACTCACTCGCCGGAACAACATTTGACACCCTCACAAAACCAATCGGATCGAAAGTGGCGATACTAACCTGAAGTTCCTCTCGAGGGATACCCTCTGGCGGTACAGCCAAAAACAGCTGCACTTCAGGTGATCCGGCATCCGCGTACGTCTTTCCTTCCTCTGTAAGCACCCACGTTTCCCTCTTGATGTCCTGCACGTCCAGCCCTTACCGTCAACAGCCTTATCTCGTTATCAATAGGATCGCATGCTAAAAAGGCGTAACAGATGGAAAAGAAGCGAAAAAACGAACACGCAACTAAGACAAATTGTAGGTTCACTGAGATTATCGGCATCCACACTCCAGTGTACCCATATCAACACCAATTCCGCCACGTCCAACCCCACAATCAAGACTCTCGTGGTGTAGCACGAGCAACGGAACTGACATGCACTGCCCGCACACATGTCCTTTAACACTCACTCCAAACAAAAAACCGCAGGAAAAGAACACCCGGTCGACGCGCATGCGCGCACGACAACCGGCAAAAAAGCAGCGGCGGGCACTGGGACAGAGAAAGATGAACCGAGGGGCGAGGGTGGCGGACGACCTGAGCGTCGACGTATCCGAAGCCGCGGAGGCTCTTGATGACGTTCACCACCTCCTTATGGTCGAGCCCGCGCCCCGCCGCGAACTCGCCGGAGTGGGCGATCTCGTCGTGGTGCTCCAAGAACTCTAGGATCGCTTCTTCCGCCATTTCTCTCTTCCGGTGGAGTCCCTGACTGTTGGCGTTTGATTCCTTACCATTATCATAACGTTCGAATCTTGACTATTAGCGTAGAGATAAAGAAAGTAGGGGAAAAGTGTCAAAGTCATAAAGTTACTGAATTTGTGCTAATTTAATAATAAATTATTTTTTTAATCAATTTAATCCCCAATCTTTTGATATAGTGTTAATGGGCTAATTTCAAAAAAAAAACATAAATTTTAGATCAAGTGACAATTCTTGCCCCCACTTTTTTTTATCTCGTAAAACAGTACAAACTTTAAGTCTAGTGACAATTCTGATTTCAAGTTTTTTTTTGTCTCATAAAAATCGCTAACTTTTACCATCATTCCAAATCCGACCGTTCATCGACTCTCTATCTAAAGTTACTCTTGTTTGAGAAAATAGGTTATGGTCGTGAGTTTGGTGGATCTCGTCCATGGCATTTGGCGACGAACAATGATCTACAGCTTCAAATTACGACAAAACGACGAAGTTTGACCGGAAAGATTTAATTAGGAGATCTTTTTACTTATTGTTGAAGTAAAGGAGATGAATAGTTTCACTGTTATTCTTCAAGCTGTGGCCCAGATAAGAAGACAATGAATACTATTTTAAATCTAGTTAACAATGCACGTGAATTTATTGCTGAGGTGAAATAGTCAAGTTAGATAATTAATAATTCTAAGTCAAAGGGGGCCAAATTTGGAATTTAAATGAAAATTGGTGATTTTTTACGAGACAAAACAAAGTTGGGACCAAAATTGTTACTTGACTTAAAACTTGTACTTTTTTACGAGACAAAAAAATTGGGATCAGAATTGTCATTCGACCTAAAGTTGGTGCTTTTTTTTGGAATTAGACCAATGTCAATTTAGTTCTTTCGGCTAATTTTGGCTGAATTTTAATGACATGAACGTCGGCCGACTTATGTAGTACTGCCGACGCATTACATTGATAATTTTTAATAATATTTTAATAAAATTTTAAATTATTTTCTGATTTTTTTATTTTGTTTTATTGTTCTTTCATTTCTTCCTCCCTTAGCTGGTGACCGGCCATTGGCCACAGGCGATGATCGGCCATCAACCATGGTTGGGTGGGGCTAGCCTCACTTGAACGAGGATCGCTGTCGATTAGCCAGGTGAGGGGGAGCCTTGTCAGATCTGGCGAGGCAGGCCCTCGCCCATGCCAAGGCAGCCTCGCTAGGCATCGCCTCGACTGCCGGGCTTGAGCTAGGAGCTTGGGCCTCGGCTCGGGCTCGATCCAAATCTACAAGATAGTCAACGAGACGAACCCGTTGACTTTTCCGCCTCCCCCGAGCAATGGCATTCTCGTTATTTTCCCAACTCGCGAGGTCTCTTTTGCTCATCGTGGCGCTGAGAAACTTCAAGCCGCGACAGAAAACCATTCGGTAGGGGAAGGAGATCCGACCGCGCAAGGCCGCCGGGAGGGACGATGGCGCCACCACCCCCGTCGGCGACGGCGACGGCGACCCGGTGGCGCGCGGCCACGGCGCTCCTCGTGCTCTCCCTCCTCGCCGCCCCATCGGCGGCCATCTACTGCGACGAGGACGACTGCTACGATCTCCTGGGGTCAGCTCACCTCACCTCCGCTCCTCTCTCTGCTCAGCGCTCGCCCGTTTGGCCATGAACTCGTGTGGATTTCATCGCTGTTTTGTTGTGATTTCGCAGGGTCTCGCAGAGTGCGAACGCTTCCGAGATCAAGAGGGCTTACTACAAACTGTCCTTGAAACAGTACGTTCCGCCGGCCCGTGCGTTCCTGGGTTCGGTTCCCTTTTTTCCTTTCGCGTGCGATGATGGGTTTTCGCGTGTTTCGTTTTCTGATTCCGATACCGTGAATGCTGCAGCCATCCTGATAAGAACCCGGATCCGGAGTCGAGGAAGGTGTTCGTGAAGATAGCCAATGCTTACGAGGTTTGTACTAGCATTGTGGGGCTCTTTGCTGTTTTAGCTCGATCGCTATAATTGTTGGTCGGTGGAGTTTTCGCTTCCATTGGTCAATGCCAGCTTGTTTTGAATCGAGTCGTTTGAATTTTGCGACTTGCGAAAGTGTGATGCAATTTTGATGCGGCGAAGTTTGTGCGGATCGTGCACTGAGTGATCTGGGTTTCGAGATTTTGACGGCTCTGTGAATTGTCTGCCGTGAGGCATCAGCCAACTAGTGTGGTTTCTGCTCTTACTTAGCTGGGTTTCGTGTGCCTGGCTTAAATGTGATTGTGAAATTGCAGATTTTGAAAGATGAGGCGACTCGCGGGCAATATGATTATGCTATTGCGCATCCAGAGGAGGTACTCTTAGCCTCTTTTGTGCAACTCGAAATGTATCATATGGGTTTATTTTACTTCAATCCTGACAATTGTTTTTAAATTGAGTGAGCATTTGACTTGTTATCCAGCTGAATACAAATCATTTATGATTTGATGCACATCCTAGAGCTGAATACATTGCTTACTGAGTGTCTGTGTTAGTTTAAGGACAAAGCAACATCACGATCCTGCAAGACTAACTTCACTTCGAAGGACAATTGACATAGGCAGCACCCTAGATTCTTGTTTGGAAAATAATGTGGCTCAGCAAATCGTTGCTTTGATTCATAGGAAGTGTGATGGTTGAAGCATGGAGCCCTAGGATCATCATGGAGCAAAATGCTTTGGTTACTGTGTCATCAATGTGTATTTTGGTTGCCAACACCATTTATGACTTGTTGCATATCCAGTTGGTCTAATCTACGTATGTTTAAAACTTATGTGTCATACTTCTATGCGAATTAAGTCTTCTCTCTTCTCCATTCTCTTAGAGTAGGAATATGGCCTGCAAGGCTGCAACATCTATATCACATTTACTGAAAAATTAAGGGCGCCAACTAAAGTCCTCTGGCAATAAGAAGCATATGTTCAATCATTTGTCATTGTGATGAGTACTTACTATTGTTACACCATTCAGGTATTCTACAATACAGCAAGATACTATCAGGCATATTATGGTCACAAAACAGTAAGACCTTGTCATCTTTTGCTCCTATTTTTGAACTTTCTTTCTCTGGCATTTTTTCATTTTAACAACTGACGGTTCACTTGTCAGGATCCTCGTGCTGTCCTTGTCGGCCTCCTTTTTATTCTTTCAGGATTTCAATATTTGAACCAGTGTACAAGGTACAACCAGGTACTCTCATACGTTAGGTCCCTGTCGTTCTCAGTTTCATATTAAATAATGATGCTTGATGTGAATATAATGATTTTTTCCTGCTCCCACTGTCTATATGCACTACAGTTGAGAGTTTGCTAAATAGTTTATTTTCTTTGTCTTACTCTCAAATCGAAACGAGGATGCTTTATGTGAACACTAATTTGGATAACTTTCGAGTTTGTATTTTCTGGTATAATTGATAATCCTTATGCCTCCAGTGATACTTATCAACAAATCACATCTTTTTTATGTCGCAGGCCGTAGCCATGGTAAAAAAAACTCCAGCCTACAAAAACAGACTTCGAGCTTTGGAATTGGAACGTAGTGGAGGAGTGACAAATAAGAAAAAGAATCAGAAACAAATGGACAAGTATGCAATCTCGTGTTTTGGACTGGAGAATAGCTTCTTAATTGGTTACCTGTTAGTTCTGACCAAAAAAAAAAAATTGGTTACCTGTTGGTTAACTTTGCTTGTGGACCAGAATTCAGTGACTTGATGACAAATGTTGACTGAAACAGAGAAAATTGACACGAGAATCGCTCCTAATTTAAATGAATGGCAGACCTTACGGCAAAGTAGTGACTACTTTTTTTTTTTTTACCTTTTTTTCTTTGGTTTATAATTTACTCCCCAGTTTAATTTTTTTTTTAAATCAGCATTATTTTCTTGTCAAATATTGAGTTTTTGATGCATCAGTTGGAAACTTAGTTGTTTTGAAACAACAGTATAGCGCTTCGATTAATGGGATGTATAACTCATAATTCTCTGCAATACTGTCATAAGCATTTGATGCAGCATTTATCTAGAAAATGTTAAATTGCTCTTTAGTATCTTTCTCTTGGAGTTAACTGCAGGTTCTTGTTATCAAGTCATGGTTCTTCGTTCGTGATTGAGGTAAAAGAGTGTCGTGTTATTGCAGAAAAGTGGAGGAAGAACTTAGCAAAGAACTTGAATTAGAAATAAAGGGGACTGAGAAACCCTCTTTGTGGAACCTTCTCGGAGTGCGTTTCATACTCCTACCTTACACATTTGTCAAGGTAAAGACTTCTATTTTATCAGCTAATGGAGACATCTAATATGCTGTCATAATGGTTCACAACTTGTCCTTCGCATCTTGTGACTCTTGGTTTTTAGCGTGTGCACGATTGAATAGACTAATTTGGTTCTTTTCCTCAGCTATTAGTGTGGTATGGATGTTGGTTTTGGAGGTACAAGGTGACACGGGCTCCATATTCTTGGGAAGATGCTGCTTACCTCACACAGAGAGCACTTAGCATTCCCGTTGATGCCTGGAGCAATATAGGTAAATATTTCATGGCCTTTTATTCTCTTTTTTTTGCCAAAAGAAGCCCTTACAAGGTGCAATGATGCTTGCTTAAAACTAAAGGCTGGCAGATCATCAGTTGAATTCTTTACCATGGTTGGATTAGATGATAGATTGCCAATGTTAAATGTATGGTCTAAAATGTTTGGTAAGAATTACTTTGTGAATGTTCAGAGCGGACATCAGTTAGTAGGCTTACTCAACAAGTTTTTTTCCTTCCCTTTATTGGGGGATGGGGTGGTATAATGGAACATAATCATAAAGTAAACGCTGAACAGAGTCAGTACTGATATTTTGCCGAAAATATAAGAATCTCATACTAAAATTTTTTTTTGAACTGACTCAATTACGGTGCATGTTATCCAGATGAATCGACCAAAGAAGATCTGATCAAAAGACGTCTATGGAACAAGTCGAACTTGGATAGCTACTTCACGGAGATGAGAAAAGAATACAGGCGCAGAAGATAGCGGAATTTTTTTGGTTCGCGATGAACGATGACACAGTTTAGAAAAGATTGACAGATAGAAACCCAGTTAAACCGCAGTTTTGTTACCTTGAAATCGCAGGATCTGCCAAGACAGAATTCCTCTTTTCTTATGACATACTGCCTGAGTTGTTACAATCTTTGATGGATATTGTTCTTACAGTCTTTGATGGATATTAGGAACAAAGATCATTTATATGTATTGAGGGTCATCTTGCTTGTATTTGGTGTCCATCTGTAGCTTGAGTTGGCAGTTTCTATGAGAAAGTTCAAGCAACCCCAGTGTTTCTCATATTGGCAAGATAGCAAACAGGAGCGTCAAACAAAGAAATTTCCTACCAAAAAAAAATCCATAAATTATTCTTTTTACTCCAATATATATATATATATATATAGCATTGTAATATAGGCTTAAAGATTGGAATTACTCTTTTTCAAAATCTCGAAATTAAGAGAGTTTGAGGTGCTCTCATCTCTTTACATTTCCTAATTTGTACTAACGTGTGTATATTTGGAAGGGATAATGACACAAATGGTTCTTAAAATTTGCCATAATGTGCAATGTAGTTTTTGAACTTTTAATTTGTTTAATGTGGTTTATAGACTTTTGCTATATGTTCAATTTAGCTTTTAGACCATATGAAAATGTTTAACATTTTCCTTACCAAAAAAAAAATGTTTAACATTTTTTTTTTGGTAAAGGTGAAAATGTTTAACATTGTTCTTCAATTAGTTCAACTTTAGGGATAACATTGAATATTTTCATATAGTTTAGGGACTTAATTGAACATGTACAAAAAATTCATGAACCACATTGAACAAATTAAAAAGTTTAGGAACAATATTACAGTTTGGGCTAAAGTTTAGGAATCACATTGAACAAATTTATAATTCAGAGATTAAATTTAAATTGGGCCAAAGTTCAAGAACTATTTGTATCATTTACCTTAAATGCAATAACCAAGAGACACAAGGCTTGAAATCAATTTGTGTCCGGTCAACATGTTGGTATTTTGTCTTGTAAAAGCGACATTTATGTGTATAGTATATGTCTATTTACGTAAGAGTTGTGTCCTTCCAAATTATAATATGACCATTCCAATCAAATAATGTGGTTTTACTCTTTGAGTGGATCGTCATGTAAGATGCAAAACACTTTTGTTCATATATATATATATATATATTCCAAAATAAAAACAAATACGGTTTTCGTTACATTACGGTAAAAAGAATTAAGTCGTGGGTATGCATGAATTAGTAAAGTATGATTCATATATAATCTGCTTAGACTTTTTCCCTTCCTTTTGCATTTCTCGTTAAATCCAAATTTAATAAACCACCAGATTTGAAATCTTTCAAAACATAAAAGTAACGCCAATGTAAATTCATCTTTAAGTTTTTCAAAGCTGAACTCCCTTTAGTTTGAAAATTTTGGAAAAAAAAATAATAGATTGTTTACGCCGTTATTCTCCAGGTTATTTAAAATCATATAGGATATGAACACATAGGAAAATGAAAATTTTGAAAAAAAAAAGAAATAAATTGTTTACGCCATTATTCACCATATTATCTCAAATCATAAAGTAAATGAACATATAGAAAAAGCAACATATAAAATATACAATTTACATATGTTTGTATATCTTTATAAGTTTGCATGCTAAACTCCGAGGAAAGCAAGAGAATCGACTATAAAAGAAAATTATGTTGAGTTATTAATCGTGCTTAATTTTATTTATATGAATTGTATATGCATATATGTATAGTATATTTTTTTTTGAGAAAAATTATAATGATAGGAAGTTCTCCTCTCATTGCATAAAAAAGTATTTAATTTATAATTACTGGACAGAACTTAATGTGCTAGATAGAAAACAAAAGGAGCATCAAACAAAGAAATCTCCTATGCATCAAATAAATACAATTCACAAATTATTCTCGTTTCTCCAAAATATAAAAAGCATTATAACAGTGATATACTCAGACAATTTTCGTGGAAATTTGGTTTTATCTAACGAATATCGAGAGATGCATGTATTAGGAGCATTTTATAAAAATACATATTCGCATTGAAAAAAGAATATTTGACTTAAAAATTTGGCATAGTTTAGAAAAGAAAAATCAATATACCCTTAAAAATTAGGATTTAAAATATCGAAATTTAAAAGAGCCTAAAGGTGTTTCCATCTCTCTTTATATTTCCTAATTTATGCTCGCCCATATGTGGATGCAGTAACCAGGAGATGCGGCGCCTGAAATTAACTCAATTCTGATCAATACGCCAGCATTTTGTCTCGTCAGAGCGGCATTTATTAGCAAAGTAAATGTCTATTTCACATAAAAGTTGTGTCCTTTCAAGTTGTAATATGACCAGTTCGATTCCAAGGATGTGTTTTCAACTCTCGGGGGGGTGGATTTTTTTAGTCAGGCGAGATGCCCAAAACGAAGCGATCCTCACGTGCGGCGCACGTGACGGGCTCCTCGCGGGTTAGCTTTTTCGAGCCCGCCATTTTGGAGAGAGGGGCGGTGTTTACGATTTCCTTTTGGCGGCTTACGAAAATTCAAAACAATCGGTGAAATCTTGGCTTCCCAAGCACACTGAAATCCCAGGTTGCAGAAGCTCATTCTCGTCGTCTTTCGCGGCTTCATCTGCTGGACCCATCTTCTCTCTCTGCCTCTGTCTCTCGCTCTCGCGCTCGCTCGCGCGCTCGCTCTCGCGGGTCGCAGTTTTCCGAGTCGGGTTATGGCGGACCCGATCCCGAGTCAGCTGGAAATGATGGGCAGGGAGCTCAAGTGTCCCATCTGGTGAATCTTCCATACCCATTTGAAAAAGAAGAGAGCTTGTCCCCGTTTTTGCCCAGTAGCGATGCTTCCGATAGCCCTGTTCTGTTCGTTTCGGTTTCGAAACCGATAGGATTGATTGGACTCGGGACGGATTGATTCCTTATATTTTTTTGTCGGGCTTCGTTCGTATTTGTCTGGCGAGTTTGTCGCATTTGAATTTGAATCAGTGGTGGATAAACTCTTTACTTCTTGCTGTTCGGTGATTGGGTTTGTCTATTGGAGCGGACCCGATCCCGAGTCAGCTGGAGATGATGGGCAGGGAGCTCAAGTGCCCCCGCTGGTGAATCTCCCATACCCATTTGAAAAAGCAGAGAGCTTGTCCCCGTTTTTGCTCAGTAGCATGCTTCTGATGGTCCTGTTCTGTTTGTTTTGGTTCGATATCGATAGGATTGACTGGACTCGAGGCGGATTGATTTCTTGCTTGTTTTCTTTTTATTGGGCTTGTTTGTATTCGTTTAGTGAGCTTCGTCGCATTTGTATTTGAATCGGTGCTGGATAAACTCTTTGCTTCTTGCTGTTCGGTGATTGGGGTTTCTCTATTGGAGTGTTGATTGCGGTGTTTGTTGATCTTTTTTGCAGCTTGAGCCTGTTGAATTCTGCAGCTACGCTCCTGTGTAATCACGTGTTCTGCAAGTAAGCTGGCTCTGCCTTGCTTCTCATCATTGGTTCCTTGGATGAAATGTAGTCAAACCCCATATGTTTGGATACTTGACAACCATCTCTCGTTGCTCTTGTCCAGCTCATGCATCATGAAATCGATGAAATCCAGCTCTAATTGTCCGGTTTGTAAGGTGCCCTATCGTCGTAGAGGTATGTTTTAACCTGGACCCCTAATCATATGACATCAGAATTTTTCCAGTCAGGGTGCTTTTTTCCTTCCCCAGTCTCTAGATACACAAAAACTCTAGTGAGAAATTTCCGAAAGGAAATGCACATGATGTTGATGCAATCTTAGGTTGCAGTGTGGAGTCGGGGATTATGTCGTTTAGATGACAAAATTGGAGCATTTTGAGAGGAACTTCTCTTACCCAATACGACTTCGGCTTTTCTTTACATTGATGAATGGTTAGAGGTTGGACCCATAATGAGATCTATTCTATATTTCGCATACTAGTATATTGCTAGTTCATGGGGCTTGTAGAGTGTTCCATGGGCCACTAGGGAGCTGGGTTCCAACATAATTGCCCCTGGATCATCAAAAAACAAATCTTAGAGACTCCTATAAATTTGATGAGAGAAGTGACTGCTCTCAACTTACAATATGTTCAACATATTACAAATATTTGTGAGAACTAACCCTTCCAATTTCCCAAATCAAAAGAGCTGCAACTTTGGCTTCCCTGAGAAGGTTATAATGGTTATGGAAAAATGGAGTTTTTGAACTCTTAAAGTATCTGCAGTAAGAGGAACGAGGTACCTAGCCATGCCAAGATTCTTGGCTCCCAAATTTTGGTCAATATGTTGCAGTTCATAGTTAAACAAGCGCATTCTGAATTGTAAAACTATGACTTTTTCATGTCCCAAAATCTGAAAATACATGATGCATAGGCTGTCTACCTTCTAGTTGCATTTGCCATTCTCTTATGCTAAATTTGTCTGGCTAAACAGAGATTCGCCCAGCTCCTCACATGGACAACCTGGTAAGCATATACAAGAACATTGAAGTGGCTTCAGGACTAAACATATTTGTCACCCAAAATACGGAACCCAATCAATTATCAGGTGATGCTTCTTTTTGGTGATTCATTCTTTTTGGTCGAATGTGATTCATTCTTGACACAAATAATTCAACAGTATAATCTTGAGCAATGCAAAAGAGTTTAATGCATGTCTGACATAAATAACATTTCTTATCAGCTTCTTTTGAAGACTGCTGTAGAGTAAATTTATGGCATCTTATAGAGAAAGGTCACGTTCTTTTACTGATACTTTTTGTATCACGCTAGTTCTCATTCATTATTTTTTATTCATGTCAAGCTACAGATGGGGAAAACCAACTACAGCATTGTGATATTAGGGGTAGTGGAAAGGTTGAAGTGTCTGGTCATGAAGTACCAGAGGGCAAAAGGACATCCAAAAAGAAAGAGCCAAGAAAAACAAAAGAGTCCAACTTGATAATATCCAGTCCCGGTTCTGTAAAACCTTCCTTTCCGACAAAGAAGAGGGTTCAGGTGCCGCAATATCCTTCTGCTGAATCTTTACCGTGTCCTCCAAATCCTAAAGCTGGAATATGTGAAACTAAAGACAATGAGAATAAGAACATTTTGGCTTCATCAAAGCAGAAGCTATCACTGAATGAAAAGGGAGAGCTGGCATTTTTGCCCTTTTTCTGGTTGAGGGAGGAAGAAGATGCTGAGAAGCTGACTCAATCTTCCGATAATGAACAACTCACAGGCATATCGCCTCCTGATGTTCCTTCTTTCAGTGATATGAAGGATTCAGATGATGAGTTGCCCTTTAAGTCAACTACTGAGGTTAGTTTCCATCGATCTCTATTAAATCGATCTAGTTTGTCAATTGTTTTGTCTTATAGTAGCAGGAAATTTGGTGAATGTGGTCCTTGATCATGATTAAAACTGTATCTGTAATCTTCTTTTAAGTTGCTGGCTGCAAATAAACTCATATCTCAAATCATCTTTCAAGAACTTCACAAGTTTTGGAAAACTACTAGTAATATCACCTTCTGATTTTACTACAACTTCTATGTTTAACAACTCAAACTCATTCTTTGCTGTAGGCGCCGTTGCCTCAATTCCAGAGTTAATAGCAGTTGAAAAATAGATTATTGGACTCAGACTTTCTCGATTACCTCACATTTAAACACAAAATTTACAGGGAAACAATAATGGTAATCCTTCGGCCAGAGAACTTTACGACAGTGAGATGTTTGAATGGACGCAAAGACCTTGCTCCCCTGAACTTTGTTCAAGTCCTGTTGGAATTCAGGTATCAATCAGGCCATGTTTTGTGTGCTAATCAGATTCATGAGTTTTTTTTTGTGTATATTTTGCAGATTGTGACATTTTCGGTGTGATGCAGGTCAGTGGAACTAAGAAAGATTTCAAGGAAGCCTCACAACAAAAAATTGTGATTCAAACAATTAGAAATTTGAATAATCGAATTGATACTGATGTGCCATCACCAGATTTCCCTTCTGTGTCTGAATGTAATCATATGAGGAAAGTTGCATCAAAAAAGAGAAGCAGAAATAGGAGTGGAAAATCCCAGATGAACTCTATGACAGGCAATACCATGCACAGTCCTGCAGATCGTATTAGTTCAAATGGAACATTTGAAATCTTTCATGAACAGCCATCATTGTATAGTGGTGAAAATACGTTGACCGAAAAAAAAAAATTGAAAAAAAGTAAGAAATCGGGTTCTGTTATTAGTCAAATTCAGACAACAGATGGAGATGTTTCTGCCGAGATTCTGCGCAAGAGCTGCAGTGTCACTGAAGTAGCTGAAACTCCAGCTTTGAAACAGGATAATGATGATGATACTAGCTCTTTCAAGACTGGAAGTAACCACGGCCTCGACCTTCCATTCCAGAAAGATCATCTTACAGTGTTGAATGAAAGAAAGCCAATATCTGCAGAAGAGAGAATCAATTTTGAAGTGCCTGCCATCCAAGACCTAACCAATGAAAACTTGGTGCACAATTCATCCCTTTCAACTTCTCCATTGGTGAATCTCAAAGAGTCGTCTACAGTGAGAAATAAGGATGACGACAACGAGGGAATGAAGTCTGGGAAGTTGCTAACAGAGGATCAAGGACTGAGACCAAAGGAAAGTGAGAAATGTTTTTCTCTGGTAATCTCAGATGCTGGGGTGGATGATGGGAATCCAGAGGTTGGTGATAATGCCCAGGTTGAGGAAGCTCAAACAAATCACGATGTGAGAGTAGCAACTGAGTTTCCAATAGCTGAGAAACTTGAAGATTCAGATGAAATGGTTTTGCGAAAATGTGGGACCATTCCCAGGGATGTCCAGTGTGCTTTCTGCCAGTCATCAGAATGCTCAGAGGTCCATTTGCTTTATTTCCATGCAACTTTTATTATCTGGTTTGATCTGGAATGTAATGCTTTAGACTCGGAAGCTTAAAATGCTACACGTGCAATTTACAATGGCAGGCTTCAGGAGAGATGGTCCACTACAGTAATGGCGAGCCTGTTCCTACAGATTACAATGGAGGATCTAGGATCATACATTCACACAAGAATTGCACTGAATGGTAAGAAACACTTGAAACATGACAAAAATTCAACCCCCTTCCAGTTTACATTTATATAACCAGCTGAACAATCTGGTTAATGGACATCAGAGGAATGTCTTGCTGGTGATACTATCATATGTTTCTGCATCCTTCCATTTTTAAATTATATTAAAACAGGGGTTGCAGAAGCTTCAAACTTCAAAATTGTGACTCTTGTATCAAAGGCTGTTATTAGTTTTGGTGTGGCTGAGCTTAAAGAGGAGAAACTATACATGTGCAGGGCTCCTAATGTCTATTTTGTGGATCGTAAAGCTATTAATCTTGAAGCTGAAGTAGTCAGGAGTCGAAGAATAAAATGTTGTTGCTGTGGAATCAAAGGGGCAGCTCTTGGATGCTATGAGAAGAGTTGTCGCAAGAGTTTTCATGTTACTTGTGCCATGAAGATCCCTGAATGTAGATGGGATACTGTAAGTTTCATGGATGCACTTGTATGTTGCATAAAACATTTGATTGGGGACATCTTATATCCTAACACAAATGTTTTTTTTTTTTTATGAAATTCTCATTGAAACAGGTTAATTTTCTTCTGTTGTGCCCGCTTCACTTTTCTTCTAGATTGCCTATTGAAATTCCCAGACCTCAAGAGATTAAAAGTTCTTCAAAAGAAGAGTATGCTAACATCCTTAACAAGTTCGATTTAATGACTGATTTTTGGGCAACATTATGAGCCTGATGAGCTGGCTTACACATAACTTTGATAGGCGATCACAACTCATTCATGATGAAAATGATGAGAAGCATGAGCATGGTGCAAGCTTGAAGAGGATGTATCGTGGATCTCAGGACAAAATAGTTCTGTGTTGTTCAGCTTTAACAAAAGCTGAGAGGGTAATGATTAATGATGGATTCGAGGCTCTTGATATTAAATGTATCATTTAGGACTATTAAAACTCATTGATCCATGAACTTCAGGAAACGGTTTCTCAATTTGGGAGGGCATCCAGAGCAACAGTGGTGCAAAAATGGAATCCAATTGTGACCCATGTGATTGCATCAACGGATGAAAATGGAGCTTGCAAAAGGACGTTCAAAGTCTTGATGGGTATCCTGGAGGGCAAGTGGATACTGAGTGTTGAATGTCAGTATAGAACTGTACAAGTTAATTATGGTATTCAAATCCTAGTTTATTGGTCCGTGGTGTGTTTATGTTACTAAGGCTAGTGTCTTTTGTGTTTATGTGCCCAGGGATAAAAGCTTGCATGGAAGCAATGGGACATGTCAATGAGGAGAGATATGAAATTAATGTTGATATTCATGGAATGAGGAATGGTCCTCGACTGGGAAGACAGAGAGTCATTTACATGGTGGGTATCTATTTCATTCAACCGCATCATCTGTTTTTGACTGTTGTTGGTTATCTAATATTCTCAGACATTACTATATAATTTCTGTTGGCTCTACCATCGACGTGCCCCTCAACTATATTTGAGTACTTCATCTGATAAATCTGGCATTCTATAGTAAGAGGATTTGCATGTGTTGTATTGCAATCTGACCGAGCTAGCTGCCACTGTAGACTGTCAAGGCAGCATAACTGCGCTTCAAGCAAATAGCAGCATTGAAGGGCTTCACACCTTGCAGCGGGCATTTAACTGAAAAGTCATTTGGCTTGAAAGTACTGTCAACCAGTCTGATTATCTAACCTAGCAATCGAAATGACTAGAACAATTCAGTATCCACGTGAACTTTCACTCTTAATGTGATCATTTTATGCATGCTCGTGCTATGCTATGGAATTCAAAAATAGCGTCTTATCGTTCATGCATGTGGATTGTGGACTTGCATCTGATTTTGGTTGGTTTACTCCTATGCAGCAACCAAAACTATTTGATGGGATTAAGTTCTATTTCATGGGTGATTTCGATCCTTCATACAAAGGATACCTACAAGATCTTGTGGTTGCCGCTGGAGGCTCTGTGCTTCACAGAAAGCCCATTCCTTGCGACAAGCTAGGCCGGTTACCTCCATCCATCTCTTCAACCTTCATAATATACAGCCTTGAGATGCCAGACAAGTGTGGTCTGAGCAGGGATATGATCATCAAGCGCAGGCTGTCTGGTGCAGAGGCTCTCGCTCGATCAACAGGTGCAAAAGTGGCCAGCAACTCATGGCTTTTGGATTCTGTTGCATCCTGCAAGTTAGAAGATTTCTGATGAAAATACTCCTTGTTCTTTATTCAAAGAGCTCCGCCAATTCTCATAGCTCTTTCTTTTCATCATAAACAACAAAGCGAATGGATCAGGGCTCTTTTGTAGAACTGATTTTTGAAATGAAAGTTCCATATTTTTCGGTATTGATATGATACACTAGCACTTTCACCTTTTCATACTCTCTAACCTGTTAAATTTGCAATTCCCCCCTTTGGTTATTTAAACTTCTTGTAAACTATTGCTTGCTAAACTTGGAGAATTTGCAAGAATCCTTCTTTTTGGGTATCTTTAACTTCCTGTAAAGTTCTGCTCTATTTAGTTTCTTTATTCATCATTAGTAGGTGATTTTTCTGGTAGGAGTGGTCTTGCTTAAAAATAGGGGCCAAGGCAAAGAATTTTGTAAGTTTGATCGATTTGATTATTGAATATTGCCTATTTAGCGTTTAAGACAGAAACTAAAGAATTGGAGAAATTTGTATTGTATTGCTATATCTTTTGTACATGTATTACAAGCCTATTTATTTTACAAGAAAGATGAGCAATAGGAAAGAATATTCAAGATAACATTTCTTATTTCACTGTCCGAATATGTAATCTTTCGGATTGACCGAATCAATTTAATTGTGATCAGAATTAGAATCAAATTGTATCTCCAACACATCTCCTCAAGCTGGCGGTTTATATACGTCGAAGACGCCTAGCTTGCGTAGTAGATATAGCTTGGTGAAAATAGCTGCAGGTTGTTCCACCGTGCCAATTCCTTTTGTCACTACTATCCCTTGAATTCTGTCTTGAGTGAAGTGATAATCAATTTCTATATGTTTTGTTCGTTCATGAAATATTGGATTTGCCGCTAGTTTGAGCGTGGCATCATTGTCACATAACAATTCGCTTGGTCCGTCTACTTGCACTTCGAGATTTGAAAGTAATCCCTGTATCCATACTATTTCACAAATAGTTTTTACCATAACTCGATATTCTGATTCAGCTAAAGATAATGAGACGGTTGATTGTTTTTTTGTTTTCCATGAAATCAAGGACTTTCCCAATTTTATGCAACAATTACTAATGGATCTTCAGGTCATCGGATAAGTGGCATAATTCGTATGACAGCACGCTGTCATCTTCATGTTGTAATCACGAGATAAAAGTATACCAAGCCATCGGCTTCCTTATAACTTCACAACTTTTAGTGCTCTATTCATATGAGATTGTTTCGGGCTATGCATGAATTGATTGAGTATCTGTACTGCATAATATATATAAAAGGTCCTGTCCTAGTGAGATAGATCAACTTCTCGATGAGTTGCTGATATCATGACGGATCTTTAAGCAGTGGATCTTCATTAGATGATGATAAGCCTGCACCATATTCATTCGTTGTCAATTTAGCATTTTGCTCAATTGGTATGATAGCTGGCTTACATCCTGATAGTCCTGCTTTCGAAACAATTTCTAAAACAAATTTTTGCTGACTGAGACAAATTTCTCTGTCGAACCGAGCTATCTCAATCTCAAGAAAATATTTGGGAGATCCCAAATCTTTGATATGGAAAGTAGAAAGCAAATATATTTTAAATTTTCCGCAGTAGAATCATTATTTTCCATAATAAGTATGTCATCAATATATATCAGCAGATAAATTAATAAAGTACCTTTTGTCAACATAAATAGGTCATAGTCATGTTTGGAATGCTGGAAACCTGCATTTGTAAGTGCAGTGGTAAATTTTGCGTACCATTGCTGTGATGCCTGCTTCAGACCATGTAGTGATTTACAGAGACGACACACCTGATATTCTCCTATCTTCGTAAATCCATTGGAAGTTATATATATAAAATATATATATATATTTCTTTATCCAAATCTTCATGAAGAAAAGTATTATGGACATCCATTTGATGTAGTTTCCAATCACGAAGTGCAGCAATAGATAAGAAGGAATGAACAGTTACCTCCTTAGCAATCGGAGAAAAAGTATCATGATAATCAAAATCTTCTTTTTGAGTAAATCCTTTTGCAACCAAGCGAGCCTTGTAGCGTTCAACGGAGCCATCCCCCTTGTACTTGATTTTATATACCTATTTGCAACCAATTAGTTTTCGATGTGAAGTTAGAGAAACAATGTCCCAAGTGCGATTCTCGGTGAGAGCATGTAACTCAGTTTCCATAACCTATTGCCATTGTGGCACTTGCTACTTCGTTATAAGGCGAAGGTTCCTACTCCTTTGATATGCGACTAATACAACACGTGTTCTGGTGATAGTTAACTAAATGAAACATAAGAGGAGACAAGATATTGTGTACTTGGAGAATCTAAGGTGGGACATATGTAATCTTTGGTCCATGTAGGGGGACGAATATGATGTTCGGAATGTAGAGGTTGCTCGGTATGCATCTGTTTGGGAACTTGTGAGCAAGTATCACCAATACACGGAAGTGGAATCCCACTGATGAGATAGGTATCACCACATACAAATCTTCTTCTGATAAGAATGGACTGTGATATGATGTCGAGACAAATGATTGGGACAAAAATATCATCTCTTGGAATGGAAATACATCTTCATGAAAAATGACATCTCGGCTAACAAAGAAATGCCCGGTAAATATTTCCATGACTCAGTAACCTCTATGTAAAGGAGGATATATATCTCATAAAAATATAGCAAAGTGTGCGAGGATCCATCTTATTCTGAGAGCCACAGCTGTGGCAAAGCATGAGTAGCTAAAAACCTGCACTAAAAAAAAACATGGGTCTTGCCACGAATTTTGCCACGGAAAATTTCAATTTTCGTGGCTAATTTGCCACGAAAAAAATTCGTCGCAAAATTTGTCGCTAATTATTCGTGGCAAAATTTGTGGCTAATTTTCGATGAAAAATAATTCGTCGCAAAATTCATCACTAATTATTCGTGGCAAAATTCATGGCTAATTTGCCACGAAAATTATTTGTGGCAAATTTGTCACGAGCATTATTCATGGCAAAATTCGTCGCTAATTACTCATGGCAAAATTTGTCGCTAATTTGCCATGAGACATATTCGTGGCAAAAGTCGTCGCTATTATTTTGAAAATATTTTTTTGTTGGTTGCGAAATTGCGGCGAAATATTTTTGTGGCAAAAATCGTTGCTAATTATCCGTGGCAAAATTTATCGCTAATTCACGACAAACACATTTCGTGGCAAAATTTGTGGCTAATTTGCGAAAAAATAATTGTTTTCATTTTTTTGCGATGAATTTATTGGTGGCAAAATTCGTGGGTAATTTGCCATGAACACATTTCGTGGCAAAATTCGTGACTAATTTGTCACCAAAATATTTTTTTTCAATTATTTGCAACGAATTTATTCGTGGCAAAATTCGTGGGAATTTGCCACGAACACATTTCGTGGTAAAATTTGTGGCTAATTTACCACCAAATTTTTTTTTTCAGTTTTTTGCCACGAACTTTATCGTGGCTAAAATTCGTGGCTAATTTACCACGAACACATTTCGTGGCTAATTTGCCACCAAAATTTTTTTTTTTAGTTTTTTTCCATGAACTTTATCGTGGCTAAACTTTGTGGCTAATTTGCCATGAACACATTTCGTGGCAAAATTTGTGGCTAATTTAAAATCATATATTTTTGTCATTTTTTTTCGACGAACTTATTCGTGGCAAAATTCGTGGCTAATTTGGCACCAAAATTTCTTTTTTGGTCAGTATTTTGCCACGAAAAATTTTGACTTTTGCCACGGACATTATTTCGAAACAAATTTGGCAACGAATTTTAATGAATAATTTAGCGACGAATGTTGTTTAGGGACGATTTCGATTTGAAATCTAATTAATAGCAATTATAGAGTATATATTTAACATTGATAGAAAATCACAGTCAAGACAAGAACAAACCCCAAAAAGAAAGAAATGGAACAAAGCTCTAAATTAGCCAGTTCGCTCTATCGTGGCAAACTGTTGATTTTGCCAAGAAGTTCTTTCACGTAGTCTATAGTGTTCTCCAAGAATTGAAGTCCTATCCATCTGCAGCACAAACATCACAATATCAAACTCCTAACCCCTCTTAATTTTTTCACATCTATTCAACAGCAGAAGCGTAAAGATTTAAGTACCTCTTGGAAATTTTAACTAGCAAGGATCATCATCATCAGCATCATCATCAGCATCATCATCAGCAATCTCATTATCATCATCATTGTGCCCATCACCTACTGGATTAGTAGGAGGTACAGGAGGAACATCATCGTGATCGAGGTTGAGGTGTCGCATGATCAATTGCAAATGTTGTTTCACTCCTCTTATTTCTTCGTCCTTCTATACAAGTAAATGTTTCAGGTGGTTCAATTCTTGGTTCGTTCGCTCCTCATGTTGTGCCCTTAAAAAAGCCGCACTGGAGGATGGAGTTGCAGCAGCCGGCGTTCTGTACATTCTTGACAAGGATCCCATCCCAAATATTTGACCTCTTCTCATTCCACCCGATGCCTCCACCCATAATGCCATACTGTCAACCGATGGCTCGGACGCAGCAACACCATCACCATCACCACTAGTAGCAGCAGTGCTCATTACAAGTTCATCATATTTGTCTTACGTTAACAATATAGATGAAAATAAAACAAAATTTATATATATAAATAAAAAATATAACCTTACATACCTTAATAGCTTTTGCTCGATTGTCAGTCCATATCTTATTTTTTTTTTTCTGAAATGTGCGTTGAAATGTAATCATAAATGTCGGTTTCGTCCCGAATTCATCTGCCCACAAAATATAAACATAAATGAGTAATCATTGATTTAACTTACAACATGTTTAAAAGACTTACCATTCTTTTTCTATGCTCCCCAATATTGATAGAGCCCTCAGCATATGTGGCAGACCCTTCACTAGAATTAGAAGCTCGATTCTTCTTATTAATTTCACTGATTTGCTTATGTTTTTCGGTGTCCCAAGTTCTCTTAATTTCCGCTCAATTGTCAGCTGTAATAAAATCCGGCTTTTCTTGTCTTCTCTTTGTGCTATTTATCACATTTCGCATGTAATCACCGGCTTTCTTCTTAAAAATTCTTCTAACTTTTTTCTCTTCTGCTTCATCCCACCTGAACTTCCGCTGCAAGCAATCAATAGAAAAATATTTGTACACTCAGTATGCTAAACCGAACTTAGTTTGCGAGGAAATAGAAGGACAAAACTTACCTTGAACTCATTCCACCACAATTCCTTTACTTTTTTTGGAGCGGTGGTCCAACTACTATACGGCCCCATCCAACAGTTATTGATTATTTTATTAAGTCTCCTCACAACATACATAGCATCTGTGAATCTACAAACGGGTTATAAAGATTTCAACATACATAGCATCCGTAAAGCATACAGACAATTCAGTTGACATCCATAATAATTTACATATACTTAAAAAAATAAAGTACATACGAATCTCCAAATGGGGCTATCATGAATCGGTTATCTTCTTCATCATTCGAGTGTTGTATTGAAGAAGAAGGTGGAACCAAAGGCGATGGAACTGAAGTAAATTCAGTTCGCATTTGAGGGTCGGAGGAAGGGCCAATGTGTCCATGTACTGGTTGAGGGTTAGATGAAAGGGCAGGGGAAGCGGAAAGGGACGGGGACGAGGACGAGGAAGGAGAAGGGCCTGGTCTTCTTTGTGAAGCATCACCACGATGCATGTGACCTCCACGTTTATACTAAAAGTTGCAAGGTTAGACAAAATGTAAAAAATTATGAACATGTATTAGGGGCACATAATGATGGGCAAAAGTACACTACAAGTGCCATAACTTGTGTACGGCGCTCACTTTAGTGCCATAACTTTTTTTTGGATCACTTTAGTGCTAAAATTTTTGAAAAACGATCACTTAAGTGCTAAAATTTTTGAAAAACGATCACTTAAGTGCCAACTCCGGTGCCGTACACAATTTTTCGTCGAAAATCTGACGTGGCATTTTTTTTATTAATTTCTGTAGCTGACGTGGCTCGCCGGAGTCTCGCCGGAGATTGGCACTTAAGTGATCGTTTTTCAAAAATTTTAGCACTTAAATGATTGTTTTTAAAAAATTTTAGCACTTAAGTGATCGTTTTTCAAAAATTTTAGCACTAAAGTGATCCAAAAAAAAGTTATGACACTTAAGTGATCGTTTTTCCTCCGACTTGGTACCAAAGTGATCCGAAAAAAAGTTATGGCACCAAAGTGAACGCCGTACACAAGTTATGGCACTTATAGTGTCCTTTTGCCCATAATGATGTACGTCGTGAAGCTTACCATTTTGTTATTGAGAGCAAGAGAGAAACTTGGCCCTTGAAAAAAAGCAACCTGTCCAGAAATGTCTACGAACTAAATTTTTGGTCCTACAACAGTAAAAAAGGGAGAACTCATCTAGCTAGTCAGGGTCATCAAATTTTCTGTTAATTGCTCTAATTCGACTTGTTTTAAAATTTGAATGCATGTTTTGAAAGCCTTAGACCTTAATTACACTTTCACAACAAATTTTATGATTTATGGTGCACATATACCTTTAAAATGAATATATCAACTTCAACAAGGAAATAGGTGAGTTTTGAACTAGTAATTATAAGGCTTTACCCCGAAGGGAGCCATTCCAGAAATTCTCTATGGCCAAGGCTTCAACCTAGGCCAAAGAAGGTTTGGAAATAGTTTTCAAACCTAGATATAAATAAAATAATAATGAAACAACTCGGAAACACAAAAAAAAAATGCAAATTTCATGGAAAATATTGTTCACCAGAATAGTTTTATGCCAAAAAACCCATCTAAACGACTTCAAAATGCCAAAAAATGACTTGCGGCACAGCCAAAGGCAGTGGTTTTGGATCAGCGGGCCGTTTCCACTTGACCGACCAAATTTCAGCTCATTCAGACCACATTTTACCTCATTTCGACCAAATTTCAAATGAATTTTAACTAAATTTCAACCCAAATCCAATCAAATTTCAGCTCATTCCGACCAAATTTCAACCTAAATATGACATAATTTCAACCTAAATCCGAGGAATTTGATTCTGTTTCGTGGGCGAAACAGAACCATTATGTTTCGCCCACGAACAGAATGAAATTCGCGGGCGAAACAGGACCATTCTGTTTCGCCCACGAAACAGAATCAAATTCATGGGCGAAACAGACCCAATCTATTTCGCCCACGAGTAGCACGAAATTCGTGGGCGAAATAGATTGGGTCTGTTTCGCCCACGAACAGAACTCGAATTCTTCGTGGGCGAAACAGACCCAATCTGTTTCGCCCACGAACAGCACAAAATTCGTGGGTAAAACAGACCCAATCTGTTTCACCCAACGTCCAACAGCAATAGCAGACCCAACACAGAAGTAAAATCACAGAAGCGGAAGCATAGAAGCGGAAGCACAGAAGCAGAAGCAGAAGCAGACCCAACACAGAAGTAAAATCACAGAAGCGGAAGCATAGAAGCGGAAGCACAGAAGCAGAAGCAGAAGCAGACCCAAGCAAACAACACAAATAACGCAAACCCAACACAAATAACATAACAGAAGCAGAAGCAGAAGCAAACGCCCAGAAATTATGCCGAAAACCAGACCCAAGCAAACGTACCTCTCGCTTCCCAACAGAAACAGACCGAGCAGACCGAACACTCTTGGACGACGATCTGCACGCTGGGTGTCCTCGCTTCCCAGCGTCCGCTGTCGAAGAATACCGAGAATCCTGCCGAAGAACGCCAAAGGTCGCCGAGAATCGTTCGACCGAGATAGAGAGACAAAGGAGGGAGAAGTTCAAGAGAAGATTGGTTTGATCGTTAGAGGAGAAGAAACCCTAATTTCTACCCGCACATGAAGACGACACCGGATTTTTAATTTCCGCTGAAATTAGCCACGAATTAAAATTTGTGGCTAATATCGTGGCAAATTAGCCACGGAATAAAATTCGTGGCTAATTCCGTTGCAAATTAGCCACGGAATAAAATTCGTGGCTAATTCCGTTGCAAATTAGCCACGAATTTTATTCCGTGGCTAATTTCCCACGACATTAGCCACGAATTCTAATACGTGGCTAATTTGCCACGATATTAGCCACGAATTCTTACTTTTTCACGGCAAATTCGAATCGAAATATAAAATTATTGCGGCAAACCCTAATATTTTAAAAATTCATGGCTAAATCCATGGCAAATTTGCCACGGATTTTGCCACGAATTTCACAAAAATGCCCAAAATTCATTTTTTTAAAAATTCATGGCTAAAATCCATGGCAAATTTGTCACGGAATTTGCCACGGATTTCAAAAAAAAAGCCCACAAAGCCTAAGTAATTTTTTCATGAAATTCGTGGCTAAAATCCGTGGCAAATTTGTTGCGGATTTTGCCATGAATTTCATAAAAAAAGGAACTCATGTATGGGCTTTTTTTAAAATTCGTGGCTAAAATCCGTGGCAATGCCACGAATTTCACAAAAATGCCCAAAATTCATTTTTTTAAAATAGGTGGCCAAAATCCGTGGTAAATTTGCCACGGATTTCAAAAAAACTGCCCATAAACATGCCTAAGTAATTTTTTCATGAAATTCGTGGCCAAAATCCGTGGCAAATTTGCCACGGATTTTGCTACGAATTTCATAAAAAATGCCAACAAACATGCCTAAGTAATTTTTTCATGAAATTCGTGGCAAATTTGCCACGGATTTTAAAAAAAATGAATTTTTGGCTTTTTTGAAAATCCGTGGCAAATTAAAAAAATGCCCACAAACATGCCTAAGTAATTTTTCATGAAATTCGTGGCTAAAATCCATGGCAAATTTGCCACGAATTTTAAAAAATGCCCACAAACATGACTAGCCTAAGTAATTTTTCATGAAATGCGTGGCAAAATCAGTGGCAAATTTGCCACGGATTTCATGAAAAAATTACTTAGGCATGTTTGTGGCCATTTTTTTAAAATTCGTGACAAATTTGCCACGGATTTTAGCCACGAATTTTGAAAAATGAATTGTGGGAATTTTATGAAATTCGTGGCTAAAATCCGTAGCAAATTTGCCACGAATTTTAGCCACGAATTTCATGAAAAAATTACTTAGGCATGTTTATGGGCGTTTTTTTATGAAATTCGTGGCAAAATCCGTGGCAAATTTGCCACGAATTTCAGAAAAAATGAACGTACGCATGTGTATGGGCATTTTTTCAAAATTCGTGGCAAATTTGCCATGAATTTTAGCCACGAATTTTGAAAAAATGAATTGTGGGCATTTTTATGAAATTCGTGGCAAATTTGCCACGGATTTTGTCACGAATTTCATAAGAAAATGTGTGTAGGCATTTTTTTTATGAAATTCGTGGATAAATCTGTCGCAAATTTGCCACGGATTTAGCCACGAATTTCATTTCTACTAGCCCACACACGCCTAATTCATTTTTTTTCCCGACGATAACTTTTCATTAACAATAACAACAACAACAACAACAACAATACTAATAATTACAACAACAACAATAATAAATATGACAATAACAATAAACTCTTGTCATAATAATAATAATAATAATTACGACATAATCAACAAAAAATCTCAAAAATCCAAATCTTCATCTTCATCTTAATCTTTATCTTCTTCTTGAGCATCATCATCATCATCATCATCATCCTCATCATCATTATCATCCTTTGTCTCAAAATCAAATTTTGCAACACCTTCTAAATTTGATTCACAAATTTCTGTTAGATCTACATCTATCATTGCTCCATATAGATCTCCTAAAGTAGAAATGTTATATTTTTCAGTTTGAACCACGTTACATACTTCCTCTGGTTGATATGCTCTATCCTTTCAGTGTTCCTCGATTTTTCTTCGTGCTTTGGTTTTACATACGGCCCACCAATCAAGTTTGTCATATTTCAAACTAGGATATGATGCATAATATACTTGAATTGCTTGTTGTGCCAACACAAATGGTTCATATTTCATATACCTTTTCTTGTGATTTATTTCAACCAAATTAAATTTCGTATGCACCTTCATTCCTTTGACGGGGTCGAACTACATGCACTTAAATAACACAGATTGCATTAATGGTCCGGGGTACTCTATCTCGATGATTTCATTCAACAAGCCATAAAAATCATCTTTTGAATTATCATAATTGGATGACCGAACACACACACCATTATTCATTGTGGCTTTTCCCATTCCATATTCTCGAGTGTGAAAATTATACCCGTTTATGAAATATGCTGGCCAAGTTCGTATGCTTGACTGTGGATCCCATGACAGATAATATAGCAATCCTTGCTCTTCAACTTAATCATGATTACTGTGAACCTAAGATCACACACGCAAAGTCAATAATATATATTTAAATGATGCATAAAATATTAATAACTTGGTTTTGGTCTATAGACAACTTATATATGTTTTGAACCATGCTGCAAATTATTCATCGCACAAACGGTTAAACTCATTTGGTAGTAGTCTATACATTGAATTTTAAAAAATCCTATTAACAATTTATATTTATATATTAGTAAATATTTGACATGCAATACATATATTTGCAAATATACACTTACTGGAAGTATGGTTCCACTTTTGGACAGTTCAGTAAAATATATGTATGGGTTGCCTGCCGTTCTTCACCTGTTAAGCAACGAAAGTTACATGCGCTGCTTGGTCGATTGAGATAATTGAAAATAGAGAATAATTTACAATTGGGATCGATGGGACCCTCATCATTTCTTCCTGCTCTCCTTCTCTTGCACTGCACGTGCGGCTCAAAATAGTATGATGCAAATGTTGTCACTTCTTCAACAATATATGCATTACAAATTGAAGCTTCAACACATGCCTTATTCTTTACTTTTTTCTTCAAATGATATAAGAACCTTGTTGCAATAGAAAGGAATTTATCAGAACATAATATATAATAAAGTATTTTGAAATTTATTTTGAAAAAATTTTTACCTTTCAAATGGATACATCCATCGAAATTGGACGGGACCTGCAACTTTGGCCTTATAAGGCAAGTGAACTAAGAGATACTCCATTGAATCAAAAAATGGAGGAAATATCATTTCTAAATTGCGAAAAATAATTGGAATGTCTCTCTCCAGTTTCTCCATGTGTGATGCTTTTAACACTGTTGAGCAAATATTACGAAGGAAATTACTTAACTCTATAATGGCACCCCATACAAAGTTTGGTAGAAGTTCCTTTAAGGCTATTGGAATTAGTCTTTCCACAAATATGTGACAATCATGACTCTTTAATCCTGTCAACTTTCATTTGTTTAAATCAACACATTTCCCGATGTTCGAAGCATATCCATTAGGAAACCGCACGGATTTCAACCATTAACAAACGACTCGTCTCTGCTCCTTATCTAATGTATAAACTGCTTTTGGTTTTGGTCCCCTGCTGCTTGAATCCACATCTAATGTTGGCCGATTACAAATATTTCTCATATCTTTTTTTGCATTCAAGTTATCTTTTGTTTTTCCCGTGACATCTATCACAGTATTTATGACATTGTCGCTCACATTATTTTCAATGTGCATGACGTCAAGATTATAATGAATAAGATGAGCCTTTCAATATGGTAGATCCCAAAATATACTGCGTTTAGTCCACTTATGTGCACTTCCGTACGCAATAGTTGTGCCATGAGGGTTTTCAACAACAGTTAAAAAGTCTTGCACTCGCTCCCATATTTGATCACCGGTCAATCTCAATAGTGGAGGAGTTCTTTCAATCCTATTCTTGATGAACTCTTTTTTGTTCCTTCTGAATATATGATTTATCAGCAAAAATTATCTGTGACAGTCAAAATAGCTGAGCTTCTTACCATGTCTTAATCTGAATGACTTCGATCTCTCGAAACATATCGGACATCCTAAGATCCCAGCTGTACTCCATTCAGATAACATTCCATATGCTGGAAAGTCATTTATTGTCCAAAGAAGAGCAGCCTTTATTACAAATGTTCGATTAGTAAAAACATCATACGTAACGACAAATTCATTCCATAGCCGTTGTAACTCTTCAATCAATGGTTGTATATAAACATCTATCAATTATTTCGGATTTTGTGGGCCAGTCATAATCAATGTGAAAAACATATAAGGTGTCTTCATGCACATACCGGGTGGAAAATTGTACGGAGTTAAGATAACTAGCCAACATGAATAACTTTTTCCTGATTTTCCAAATGAGGCGAATCCATTAGCACAGATATCTAACATGATGTTTCGAGGCTCTATCACAAATTAAGGCTATATTCTATCAAAATGTTTCCATGCCTCTGCATCTTAAAGATGACACATTAGACCCTCTTTTGTTTCATGATTTGCATACCAAGTCATATATTCAGTAGTGGCTTGAGACGCATAAAGCCTTTGCAATCTGGGGATTAAGGGCAGATAAAACATTTGCTTGCATGGTCTACGCTTCTGATTACAACCCTGCCTCGTATTAATTTTGTACCTAGGTTGGCTACAGAATTTGCAAGATTCTGCATTTTTATCATCTCTCCAATATAATATACAACCCCTACTATATACATTAATCCTTTTAACTGGAAGACCTAAGTTATCCGCTAACTTCTTCATATCGTAAAAATTACTTGGCATGATGTTATCACTAGGCATTGTTTCTCGCATTACTTCAACTAAAGAATTAAAGCAATTCTCAGACACATTATGCTTTGCCTTGATATTTAACAATCTTGTTGTCACTGATAACTGAGTATGGTTGTCACAACCTGCCCATAAAGGTTCATTTACTGCTTTCAACACTTCCCAGAACTGATTAGATGGAAACGTTTCATTACACACATTCTCATCAAAACCTGTTAGTCCTATCTCTTCCAATTATTCAAGTGTATGAGTAAAACTAGTACTTACATGGTTCAAATCTGAAACAACATTCTGGCCAGCTGCATCAATCACCATCCTTTGGTATAGGTTCAATTGATCATAATAGCTACATTCTTCCCTAACTGAAAATTGGTCACTTATTCGATATCCTTCATCAAATATAAATGGTTCAACATGACAAGTCTAATTATAGTAGTTCGGAGTAAACCCAGATCTACAAAGGTGTTCTCTAACTTTATCACACACATGAAATTTACCATTACTACACTTGTTACATGGATACCGTAACTTATTTCCATCCATCAACTCATATTTACTACTAGCAAAGTCCAAAAATAATTCCAACCCAGTACGATACTCATTGGTCAATCCTCGACATCCAAGTAAATTCTTATTATACATCCAAGCCCTATCTCTTTACATTGTGTCTATATAAAAATAACAAAATCTCTTAAAATATTAAAACCATAAAATTTTCTTAATTAAAACCATAAAAATAAAAATTTTGTTTTTGACGAAACAATTACTTTGAAATTGAAAAAAATAAAACAATTATCATGTCAAGAACACTTACCCAAATATTTGACTGAAATCTTTGTAGTAGAAAGTGCTCAATTTGACGAGAATTGCAACGTTCACTTCATCTACGAGACTTTCAAATGGACACGTACCTACAAAAAAAAATGACTTCAGATTTTTTTTTAAAAATAATTTTTTTGAATTTTTTTCCGAATTTTTTTACAAAAAATAACGTTCACTTTATTTTTTTTTAAAAATAATTCTCGCTGGTTGCCGGTCCGACAACGAGCGACTAGCTGACGCCGGCGAGTTGGACGCTGGCGAGTTGGACCTCGCTAGTCACCTCGTCGGCCATGGCCGAGGTCGAGCGGCGGCCTCGCTATGGCTGCTGTTGGACCTTGCGGTGAGGTCCAGCGGCGGCCATGGTCGCTCGACCTCGCCGCCCAGATCTGGGCGCCGTTGGACTCACCCAGATCTGGGCGAGGCTGAGTGGCCATGGCCACCGCTTGACCTCGCCGCGATGGCGAGGTCGGACGACGCCCATGGCGAGGTCGCCGCTCAGATCTGGGTGCCGTTGGACCTCACCCAGATCTGGGTGAGGATGAGCGCCCATGGCTGCCGCTCGACCTTGCCGTAACGGTAAGGTCCAATGGCGGCGGCCATGGCAAGGCCGCTCGGCCTTGCCCAGATCTGGGTGAGGTCCAACGGCCCCGCCCATGGCTGGCGAGGTCTCGCCGGTCGCCGGTTGCCGAACCGACGACCAGCAACGAAGTTAAGGAAAAAAAAAGAGGAAAAAAAACTCAATAAATTAAAAAAAATTCGAAGCTAGCAATGAATAATTTTGCAACGAACCGTCTTCATCACAAATTAGCCACGCCACTTACCGGTAGAAAAGCTTTATAGAGACTGATTTGAGCGTGTGCATAGAGTTTTATCGAGAGAAATGAAAGAGGGAGAGGAAGGGAGAACAGCGAAGAGAGATATGAGAAATTAGCAGGGAGAGATAGAAATTGGGTCTACAAGTAGTGAGGGGGACAATTAGCGACGGATCTATTTTTTGTCGCAAATTAGCGATGAATTTCTTTTTCGTTGCAAATTACGTCGCAAAATTAGCGACGAAAAAAAATAAGTTGCTAACTCTGTCGCAAATTGGCAACGAATAATTTTTTGTCGTAAATTCCATTGCAAATTAGCGACGGATTTTTTTCATGGCAAATTGCGTCGCAAATTAGCGACGAGAATTTTTTTCGTTGCAAATTAGCAACGGAAAAAAAATTCGTTGCTAAATCCGTCGCAAATTAGCCACGAATTTTTTTGCGTGGCAAATTCTATTGCAAATTAGCCATGAATTTTTTTTCGTGGCAAATTCCGTTGCAAATTGGCCATGAATTTTTTTTCCGTCGCAAAATTCGTCGGAAATTTGCGACGAATTTTTTTTCGTCGCAAATTAGGAACGATTAATTTTTTGTTGCTAATTTGCCACGAAAAAAAAATTCGTTGCAAATTAGCGACGAAAAATTATTCGTCGTTAATTTCCGTGGCTAAATCCTTGTTTTTTTGTAGTGTCTAAGGTGGCTGATCTTCGATTTTTTTCTAAAGAGCATTTCAAACGGAGTTCGTCCTGCAAGAATTCGAGTTGGCATGCAATTAATTAAATAGGCTGTTGTGACCAAACAATCACCCTAGAAATTTTCAGGAATAGAAACCCGATATTTGAGAGCTCGAGCTGCTTCTAGTTTGTTGGGGAGTATAAGTGCAAGAGCTTTCTTAGAGTACCCCTTCTTGCAAAGAGCTAACTTATTCGTTCTAACCTTCTGATTCACGTCCGGTAATGCCACAGAGCTTATTTTTCATGAAAACATCTGCGTCTTTTTGCTGTGGATTCGTGAAAAAAGAGGATTCGATGCTTTCTCCCATAGAAAAAATGGATTGATTCTAAAGCGGCTTTCAAGTCTTCTTTTAATGCCCTAGTCCGGAAGCCGCCTCTTTACTTTAGCAAAGGCAGCCATTCGTTTTCTATTTCCTGCTAAGACTCCTACTAGGGGAAATGGTAGTTTATTTTCTTCATGCCATGAATGAAGCATATTTCCAGAACGAAATGATAAAGAAAGAGATCAGATCATACCATGGGAGGATAGGAAAGAAGTGCTTTCAGTAGTGAAAAACTCATGCCCATTTTCTGTACAAATTTCTATGGATAGATTTGTCGAATTGATTTTTAATTATAGAGAAGAAATTCAACAGAGGCGAAAAAGTTTATCTCTTTGATTACATAAAAAAGACCAAGTGGCATGAGTATAGTCATCTACCACAGTGAGAATGCACTACCATGTGCAGTAAATTTTACTTCATACGGGTTATCATTCCCATTTGTCCATGAGTATAGTCATCTATCACAGTGAGAATGCACTAGTAGCTCGAGACGGCTAAACAATCATAGGTATCATTCCCAAAGTTTATCTCTTTGATTGCATTCTCATTACTTCATATAGATATTTGGGCATGAGAAAGGAATTGATTATTGCATATTTTGTGGTTACTAGCACCTGAATCAAGTATCTATGCATCAACTGAAATTCAATTCGTCTCGCAGTAAGAAGTACCTGAAAAACTTGCAGTCTTATCGATAGTCCTCAATTGACTCAGAGCTCTCATAATATTTTGATATTGATCTTGCGTAATTGTCCGAGATGCCCCTTCGATTCCTTGCACTGAAACTTGATAAGCATAATATTCTCTTTCCTTTTTTTCCTTATCATTTGGTTTTCTGTGTAGTTTCCAACATGTGTCAATAATATGATGTGTGCGTTTGCAAAATTCGCAAAATTTACCTTTTATTTTTGAATTTTGCCCATTTCCCTTATGTGATGATGTGGCACTTCATGGATCATTTGATGGTTTAAAATTCAGTGCTGCCGTGGCTTGATATGGGCATTGGATTCGTCCAAGTGGATGGACAAATGCTGGCGGTCGGATCCTTCTTTCTGATTTGGGCCATCCACTCAAAACCCTTTAGGGTTTCCTTCTTCACCCGAGCGAGACGCAGCCACCGTTCGTGGAGCTTTGTGGATTCTGAGAGCTCACTGTGTTTGCCTTGCTAGAGTGGCGAGTTTGACGTTGTTCTCTACTTGATGTACTTAGTCGTGGCCAAACAGTGGCTTTCCTCTTGGATGGCCAGTTGATATATCCAGCCGAGTAGTGGCACCAGCTCCATGGTGAGGATCTGCGATCGGAACGGTTAGTAGCTCTCATTCATAATCAATAGAAATCTTGTAACTTTCTCTTTGTCCTTCATTTCACGGTATTGTCTGAGCATTTGCTCGGGTCCCTCGAGTTGTTCCTCAATTGCCTCAAGCTCTTTCCATGGGATCGAAAGTCGATTGAAGCAAGCAGTGACCGAGAGGTTCCCTTGCTTCAATTCCGACAAGGTGTGGGTTAATGAAAAGAGCTTGATGCGGTCGAGTTTACCATACATCTCTCGGATGTTATCCTACATGGCTTTCGAATCTTCAGTTGATGGGAGTCCGGCGACGATCTCGGGACTCGAGCAATTTTCAATCCATGTGCGCATGAGCTGGTTGCACTTGCACCAATGTCGCTGTAGTCACTCATCGCTCGGAAGGGCTACAGTTTTGTTGAGGAAGCTGTCTTTGTCCTTTGTCGTCAAAGCTCTTCGGAAATCCTGAGCCCACGTCATGTAGTTGTTTGGTCCGGTAAGTTCTAAGCTGATGATTTGTAGCTCAGGTCCATTGGCCGACGATGTGTATAGTGGGATGCCATGCTCCGGCGACCGCTGGCTGCTGGAAATGCATATTGTGACATCCACGAATTTGGACCTCAGTGACCAAAGGTAAATGGTAATAGATTAGGCAAATAGTCAGAGCCAAGGGTCGATAATGGAACGGATAATATGATTGGAATGAGTATACTGAGGGTTGATCATGGTTCGATGGAAAGATTGTTTATGAATTGGCCTAGGGATCCACAGTGGAATGACTGTCTGATCACGCAAATTGATTAGAGTGAGATGACTGTGGATTAACCCTTCGACCATAAGGGCCGTTAGTGGAAAGGTCCGGGACGACCATGAATCAATACCGTGTTGGTATGTGTCGGTCGCAAGTGATTTCGCACAAACATGCATTGGTCTCGGATGACCATGGATTAATTATGCGATGCTGAATTTCATGCGGCTACATGATAACCGAGGATCGATCATGAGTCGTTGATACTCAAATATGGACCGATCGCGAATCGATCAAGGATCGTTGCGTCAAGTCGAGTGGGCTATGGACGAGTCATGTGTCAGGCCAAGAGCCTAGTGGCTTGGTCGCAGATCAGGCATTATGCCAGCCGCGCCGGCCAGGCTTTGTGCCCAGTCATGATCGGCCATTGTGCTCATCAGCTAGGTCACGGATCAGCTACGTGCCCAGCCGTTATTGTGCCTGACCCTTGTGCTAGGCAATGTGCTTGTCAGATCTGGCTCCGACCTAGTTCCGTGCCCAAGAGACTTGGCCATGAGCCATGCATGGTGCCCATTCATGTGCCAATGCATGTGTTTAGTTCATGAACTGGCCCTTTGCCTGTGTGGCTTAACATTGCGCTTGGTGCGTTGCTTGTGCAGCCCAGCATCGCGTCTGTGCGCTCGGTCACGCGTTCGGCCATGTGCCAGGTCGTGTGACCATGTGGCCTGGCTATGTGCTTGGTCTTGTGCATGGCTAGGCTCGATTGCACAGGCCATGCGCCTAGGCAACCCAATCAGCCCAAACTTGTAGGTTGGACTTGGACTTTTGCTTGGTTGTGTTTGGTCATATTTGGAGGTTTTCCTACACCAAACCGTAGATCGAATAGGATTAATGAATGTGTTTTACTACGGAAAACCCTCGGAAAACAAGTGGAATGATTATGATGCGGGTTACTAGTTAGGTATCAATTAGTCGGTTTTGTGTGGTCTGATTGATCCGAGTTATTTGTGAAAGGAATCTACAATTTCAGAGAACCTAGATAAGGTCTCATGCTTTAGAAAAATGGGAAGGTCTAGAATTGACCAAGTCAAATCTTTCTCTTCAAGCCACCATCATTAGTGCCTAGCTTAGGTGTCCCCCTTCATAACTGGGGACCAGCTGAGTTGTCCACTCCCATAATGAAGACATGATGACTCATTGTCACTAATAATTAACTAGGGACAAGAGAAGTAGTCGGCCAAGGGGGGAAGCCGAGAGAAACCAAATGAGAAATAGAGGAGAAAGCCACATTAAGAGCCATTAATAGCTTGGATTTGCAAGATCGTGTCATCTTAGCTTTTAGCCCTTCTCCATTTATTGCCAAGATTTTCAAGATCAAGTTAATAATGACACTTAGACTTTAGAGACCCTTTCATCATGACTTTGTCTCTCTTCATTATGGCTTAAGTGTGGACCACTATATAAAGAGAAGGCCCCCACTTGATTGAGAACCCCACGCCAATTACCATTTCTCCCCTCTTTTCACACCCAAAGAAGTCCCACCAACTTTTCCCTTTTTCCTTTTGTCATTCGGCCACTAAGAAGCCACGCTCGAGACCCGCCCCAGACTCTCGTGTTTACCACACGCCTCTCACTTTCTTATTCTAGTTTTATTTCGTTGAGCAAGTGAATTTTCTAATATCGAGAAAGAAAAATGATATACGTTGTGACGTGATTTGCTTGGACCGTATTCGGTTGTTTTGGTCAATTACAATTGGTTCTTTTCATGGCTTGCTTACGTCTCATATTTGGTATTCACGTTCATGTCTCGAGATAGAAACTAGAACTTGACTAGTGATGTGCACATGTATAGCCATGCTTGATGTTCTTTTGTTAATTGTTGGCATGAACTTTGCTAATGATTTGCCATCGACGTCGGTGCGGTAAGGGCCGACTCATGTTAACGGCAATTGATTCATCTTTGCTTGACATTAGTGAGTTCACTTATTGAGTCCCCCGACTCATCCCTCAGTGTTTTTCTCTTTTCAAGTTCGTAGAATGGCGTCTCCCTTAACCAGTTTCGACAACCCCGTAGAGATGCGAGTTGAGTTGCTCACCGTGATCGATGCCCGTGAAGGCCGTGCCTATCGTCCGATTATAACTTATGTTATGGTGGACATAGGACCTCGAGGAATTGGTTCCCTACACGTATGTGGCGTGGTACTACTTGTCTAACGGAGACTGGATTGGACTCTTGCACGGATTCAGCAGCCCCTTTGGTGGTATGGGCGGGCCAGCTCTAGGGCATGCCGCGGGTGGGGCGTGAGACGGCTAGGCGAACGGTTTGAGAGGAGGAGTATCATATGTGAACGGGAGTGCGAGGAGATGGAGTAGTGAGAGTAGGATTACCCCAAGCCGAAATTTTGTTGTCCATAGTCGGCCTTTACACGGAAAAGCCTTTGGAATAGGTGTGTGAAATATGCATGATGCTTGCAATGGCCTAAGAGACGGGCTTGTTAAAAATAAGCACGATCATGTAAATATAACGTGCGATGGTTTGCTCATGCTGTTCTTATGATGTTTCGTTTAAATTTGCTTCCGCTTGTGCGTTTGAGTAAAATGAACGGGACATACTAACTCATTTCCGCAAGCCACAGGCTCGTTCGGGTCATGATCGGTCATTAAGCATCGATTGTGATTCCGGGCCGGGGTGTGATACATATGGCACGAAGCCGGGTTGAAAAAACGGGTAGGGAATTGTTCCTAGACACACCGGATTTTGCTCCGGAGATGTCGAGCCCGACCTGCTATTTGGGTTGGTTCCAGGCACGAATGGAGTCGGCCAACCTCCAATGGGCTGAGTTCTAAGGCTTGGGATTGCTTCTCCTCTGAGTGGATTATGTTGGAATATGAAAACTTTTGAAGGGGAGATTGTGTTGGGGTCTCCATATGTATAAGAGATACTTGTCAACTTGAATATGATGCATTACTTGGTTCCCTCTTTAATTTAGTTATCTGACATTTTCTAGGATTTAGGATTGGGTAGCGCTATTTCGTATCCTTATGTGACTAAATTCACTCAATTTTCATAAAAAGACAAAATCGCCCTAATCAATCAATTGAAATTTAAAGTGGTGGCCATTTCCACGTAGAATCTAGTTGCCATAATTAAAAATTTTTTTTTTTTTATTATGTTTTTTTTTTAACATTGGATTTTACTACCGCAGAAATTAGTTTTGTCGAAAATAAAAATTTTGAAGAAACCTAATTCTATTCTTTGTTGGCGAGCAAATTAATGGATCAATTGTCAAGTAGAATGTGGAAAATTTTTGACATAAATGATTTTTTAACACAATCACTTGTTTACATAATTACGCTTTTATTGCGCATATCACCATCAAACCTTTTCTTATCAGTTGTCATTTTTTTTAAAAAAAATCATCATTTTGGATTGACAAAAAGTAATATCATCCATGAAGTGCTTATGAAAAAAACATCAAGATGTCTCATTATACATAACTTTTTCATGTCAATGTTTTTAATGAATTCCTAGATACACATATAGCATCTTTACATGCTCTGTGTAAAGATATGTCAACAATAGTAAGGAAAAAAGACATTATTTGATGTAGTAAATTAAAAGACTTGATATATATTTTCTTGGAAATTTCTCTTTTCAACAAACCTTATTTTTGTAGGAGTAAAATCCCAAAATAGAAAAGGAAACATAGTGCCTTTAATATATGTGGGATGCCCACAATAAACAAAAATAAAACATGTAAATTGCTTAATTATGGCAATCAGATCCTAAATAGAAATAAAAATAACTAGACAAAAAAGTGGGGAACCACTTTAAATTGCAATTGAATGATTGAGAGCAATTTTGTCTTTTTAGTGATAATAGCCATGGATTTAGTCATATATGCGATGGAAATAGGGTCACCCTTTAGGATTTTTTTATTTAATTTTTTTAATTAGAATTATTTTTCTAAGACAAGGGTTATTAGGATTTGCCTATAAATATAGGCCAAGACAAGAATTCCATAGGCAAGTCTTACTAACTAGGAAACTAACTCTAAAGGATAAAATAAAAAAAGGAAAAATATCCTATATCGTAGATAATGTCAAATAACCAAATTAAGGGTGCATTGGTTTCACAAAAAATGAATGATTTGGAAATCATTTTCTAAAAAATGATAAAATAAATGAATAGAAAATATTTACATTGTTCACGAAAATGTTTAGATATAAATTATTGTCAAAAATGAAAACATGTTCATCGACTAATTATATCAAGTGATTTGTGATGTAGCTAGCAAGGATCACCTAGAGGGGGGTGAATAGGTGATCTTAAACAATTTTTATTAATTTATGCGGAAATGAAAGATCACGGTTGAGTCTGAATAAAATTCAGATTCAAAACAGTTTATATAGGTAGTGCTCTTGATGTGCAGTATCTAAAGTAAGAGTTAAGGGATAGAAAAACTGCACACAAGTTTATAGTGGTTCGGCTTATAGCAAGACTACGTCCACTCTCCCACGTTGGCAGCCTACTGGCTGGATTTCACTAATCAAATCAATGAGAAGTTATAGCAAGTTGTGCCGCTTAAACCCAAGCACTTTTCCCCGAAGCTGGTGCTGCTTATACCAAGCCGATAAATCACACTATCTCACACCTAAGCACACGCTTATAACACTGTCTACACCTCTCAAATGATTACACATTTAAGCTCACGAAAGACAAGAGATTGAATCGGAGTATGCTTAGACTTTTGACTTGTTGATTTTTGTTTTTCGTTCTCTACCTTATGCTCCTCGTTGATCTCCTTTTATACTCCTTCACTTCCAAACTAGCCGTTGGACAGTCTTCAGAGGATCATTTTTCAATATTCACCTTTGGACAGATTTGTATAAAATGGATTGAGTAGCCGTTGGTTGATAAAATCTGAATCCCGTTAATTCTGGTCGCCCATACAATCAGAATCTTGGTTTCCATAAGTGGAACTTTGTTCATTGTAATGCATACTTGTCGAAATGTTTGATTGTCAATCAATTTGATTGAGATTGATACAATCAAAACTTTCCTTCCGTGAAATCCATACCAGATCACTAGCTATTATTCTTCGTTCTGAGTTTTGCGTCTGAATAATTTCAGCGTCTGCGTCTGTGTCTGAATAAATTTAGCGTCTGAAGGTTCTCGTTCTGAGTCTGAACTTCTTGTTCTGAGTCTGAACTTCTTGTTCTGAGTCTGAACTTCTCGTTCTGAGTCTGAATCTCTTTTGTTTGAAGTTCTTTCACAATCTGAACACGAACTAGATCAAGATTGACATATACTTTTCTTCCAAAAATAACTTCCTGAATCAAAATACTTCAAAACATTTATCAGACTTACAAAATACTCCTGGACAGTTTTGTCAACTTTAAAATTTATTGGGAATTTTCCTTAACAATATGAGCAATCATTTTTACGAAAATATTTTTCAAATAATTTATTTTCCATCAAACAAACTACCCCCGTTGAAAACAAGAAAACAAATTGGTAAGGTGGGGTTAGGAGAATCTTGTGCTTCATCAATCTTCCCCCATTGGAAAGAATTCCACTCCGACGAGTTTCTTGTGGGGCCTTTCTAGCCAGCCAAGTATTGCATCATCTTCAAACTTACAAGTATCTCGTGTGTCCATATGGAGACACCATTTGTAGTTTGCAAGGTTGGGACAAAAAGATGTGTCTATTGGTAGTTCGCAAGGTTTGGAACATGCGGTGATTTCTGAATACTCTAGATATGGTAATGAATTCTCAACAAAGCAACAAAGGCTTTGCTAGACCCAGAGGAGGCTCTAACCAGGGTTGATCAGCAAATTCACCTGAACTAGTCCGTTGAAGTATCTCAGTCACTACACTATTCTCATCGTGAGATATTGCTTAGTGAATGGTCAGTCCAAATTTTCTCCAATCCTCTCTGTACTCTTTTTATTCCTCTTTAAAGCCTTTTTATAGATCAGATTTCATTTCAGATTTGATATCTTCTACATCAGGTTGGTCATACTTGCTAAATTGATGAACGATTCCCCTAATATTGCATAGGGTCTTGAGGCTGGAATCTTCAAACTCGGTTTGCCGGACCAAAGTCGTAGCGGCCAAAATAAGTACACGGGTTTTCGGCTCTCGAGGCAAACTCATTGCGTAACGTTAGGACGCACGTGAAACACGAGGCTCTGATACAAATTGATGAAAAACTCGAAGCGCAGCAGCAGCAGCAGCAGCACGATGTGCTTAGCATCTTGGAAAGGGGAGGAAAATCAAATAGCAAGAAAAGGGGAAAGAAAGTAGAGAAAGTCGGAGGAAGAAGAGAAAAACCCAAGTTTAGGTGAGGATGAAGAAACGTCGAGTATGCAAATACTCAATAGCCAAATCATTCCGTCCTGTGCAAGATGTTAGACTGTGCCCGCCTAGGCCATGTGTGAACCCCGGCATCCCTAGACGTAAAACTCCGGGACTAGAGGCAGCTCCCACGTCTTGAAAATAATCGTGGCTAGAGTTACACCCCGTAAGAGAGAAGCCCAAGCCTAGGCGGGAACGAAGAAACGTCGGGTATGCAAATGTTGGATGTTTGTTTGTAAAACAAACAAAATAATGCTCTTTCCTTTGTCCCACATAGGAAAGTTTTGAGGAAGTGGGCCGCTTTATAACTGTGAATATCTTTTTGCTTCTTAAAGTGAAGGCAATGGAGTGTGTGCTAATCCACACAATACCCACGTGCGGGTGCGCGATTATTAGGCGCACTTACCACTTTGCACGCTTGCGCGGCTACGGTTTAATTAGCACTAATCCCTTTATTTTTATTTTATTTTATTTCGTAAGATTATCTCATTAATCTTTATTAGTTGAAAGGTTGTTTTTTGTTTATTAAATAATTTTTGAAATTATGAAAATTCCGAATTTTATTTATATATATTTTTTATTTTATTCCGAATTTTACATGCGTCTTTTCAAGACAACTTTTGAAGATTATACTTGTTCAGTTTTTAATCTTTCCCGAAGGGTTGCATTTGTTCGGTTTGCAACTTCTTCCGAAGAGATATCTTTGTTAACTTTGCAACCTTTCGTGAAGAGTCGCCTATGTTCTTTAAGATCGATTTCTATATATGTCAGTTTTCGGCAAGAAGAAGAACGACATCATTTCAAGTATTTTTTCAAGAAAAACTGCAGCCATCATTTTTCAATTGTTTCTTAGAGAGACCTTGGAGAAATACTAGAATTGCTATTTAGTATTATCAATTTTGAGACTTTGTTGTATCTTGGAGGATTTTTTCTGGTGACCATTAGCAATATTGTGGGGTAAATAAATCCTTAAGGAAAGTGATATTACGTCTCAAAGTCCGACTTGATTGCTCTTTTGATTCGAAGTCAATCAAACTTTACAACAGCAAATACTCAATAACCAAATCATCGAGCTGATGAAACAATTGTCTCATCCTGATTCCGAGGTCAAATCCTTAAAACACTAATGCTAGGAAAACAACTCTAAATAAGAAAATCAAATGAAGAAAAGTATGCTAAATCCTCGATGATGTCAAATAACGAAACTGAAATAGGAAACAAATTGGTAAGGTGGTGGGGTGAATCTTGTCCTGCATCAGTCTAACCTTGTGTTTCTTCGCTTTTTGAAGTCTTTTGATCTATGACCATCGATGAACAATGTATATTTGGCTGAAAAGGAAATGAAATCCAAGATAATATTTACATGTAAGATCAAGATTTATTTATGAAATTGTTCACTAAATATATAGACATTAGCTACTAACTGAGGCTTCGTTTATTTCGCGAAAAATAAATAATTTAGAAAATATTTTCTTAAAAATTATTGCTTATTGTCGCCTGAAATAATTAGCCAATGAAATTTTTTTCATTATCAACGACCATTTTTTCTAGTTGATGCTCCTAGTCTTTGATTGGACTGTGATTCATTTTCTGGCTGAACAGTTAGCGTGTGGGCACTTTAGTCTCTATTTTCGATGCCACGTCATTTCCACGTGGGCACCACGTCAGCATATCGGGCACCGAAATTGGCAGGATTCTGATTAAGGTAGCAGCATTTGCAAAAACTGCAATTTAGTACATCGAGTTCCTTCTTGTGTCCCGTTGGACCACACTGTTTATACCATTTGCTTGATATAGCAGGTTGTTATAACTTACGGCATTTTCAGGAAGAAGCTGGTCCCGGCGACTGTGGAAGAAACAAACGCGCTTGGTTTGTTCATCTTGAAAATGATGGTTCGATTCCCGGTAGATGCAACAATTTGCATATTTTCTGAAGGGTTAAACACCACGAAAAATCCCATACTGTTACACCATTGACAAATTTACCAAAAACTGATTTTTTAACTATCAAAAACCCCCCAACCAGTACGCCTATGATAAATTTACCTCAAATTAATTTTTTAACAATCAAAAACCTCAAATTGGTACACTTATGATAAATATACAAAATTTTCGATTCAGTTCGTATTTCGATTGAATTTTTCAGTTCGATTCTGATACCCCTAGCTAGAAGCATATTTTTTGCAACCAAATTTTAAATTTGGTCCCGAGAGATAACCTTCTCGTGACCATTTATAATTTGGTCACAAGAAATTCATCTCTAGAGGCTAGACTTAGCATATTTATTGTAACTTGGATTATACGGTCCTAAAGTTGGGTAGGATTTTCACCTATCTCGCAATTTACCCGTAGGTATCCATTTCAAAATTTTTGAACTTAAAACCTACCTTACAGATTCTTGGATCTAATTTGGAACCTGGAACTTATGTTTCCCTAAACTTTCTTAAAAAAGTTTGAATAAAATTTGAAACAATTTGAATAATGCTACACTCGACATTTTCTACAAACGGAAACACATTTGACATGCAACACAAAAACACCAAGGAATTGCATCCAAACTATGCAGGTTCTTATCTACTTTTTCTTTTTTTTTGGGTAAGTATTCTTATCTACTTTTTCTTTTGTTATCACTTAATCCACAAAAAAAAGTACATATAGATATACAAGATTTCAACATAAAACAAAACATTTTTATAATATTCGAAAAAATTGATATATAAATGGTGTTTCCTTAACTATATGAAAAGAAAAGCTAACGGTAATTTTCCGGTTAAATATCCTCTTGTAAGATTTCTTTGGATGACGTAATTTTTTTTCATCGTAATAATTTTTCCGTGTCCTCTCTTATTCTAGTATTTCACAACAAATAAAAGTCTACCTCAGTCAATAGTAATTTCCTTCTCTTGTAGTTAGTGTACCAACGAACCGGTCACAACTTTCATTTGGCGTTCGTGACCATGCTTACTAATAAAATTTGGGATTTGTACCACGGAATACCTCAAATTGTGATAAATTTACTCCATACTTATTTTTAGGTTACCAAAAACCTCAAACTGATACACCTTTTATCCTGTGATAAATTTAATCCAAGTAAATTTTTGGGTCATTAAAAATCTCAAGCTGATATACTTGTGACAAATTTATTCCAAATTGATTTGGTTTTTTTTGTGGATTTACCATGTTAATCAAGTTATATCTAGCAGTAAAATTTGATGTGAGCTAACGAAGAGTAAATATGTCACGAGTGTACCAGTGTGGAATTTTTGGTGATCCAAAAATTAGTTTGAGGTAAATCTTTTATCCTGTGATAAATTTAATCCAAGTCAATTTTTGGGTTACTAAAAATCTTAAGCCGATATACTTGTGACAAATTTCTCCCAAATTGATTTGGTTTTTTTGTGGATAGCAGTAAAATTTGATGTGAGCTAACGAAGAGTAAATATGTCACGAGTGTACCAGTGTGAGGTTTTTGATAATCCAAAAATTAATTTGAGGTAAATTTATCACACGTGTACCGATTTTAAGCACCGATTTGGAATTTTTCGTTGTACGAACGCTTGTATGAGTCCATAATTTCTTTTACGATTTGTAATTTTTCTTAATCATATATAAGTTTTGGATTGAAAATAAGTTCTTGAATTGTTTCATCTGAATTATGGGACATTAAACACGAGGTTATTCCCCTGAGTGAGGGAAGAAAATCTGGCTGTGCATGTGGGTACCGGCACGTAAAAATAGGCGAAGCATTCCCGACAGCCTGCCGGGTAACCATTCCCGACAGCGAGGCACCCCCAGTCGGAAGCTTCGGCGAGGTATCCTCGATAAGTACTACCAAAGATCCAAAACACGACCCCATTAGCTAGTTCTGTGATTTCGACCAAAAAAAAAACAAAATAGAGTAGATGGTTTTGTGACCATACCATGGAACGTGTAAGAGTAGAGCAGAGATGCTGCGGGAGCAATAGCGCATTCCAGAGCAGACAAACACGCAAGTTTCAAGATTTCGCCGAAGCAGTGGACTGGCACCTGCAAATTGACCGAGATTCGGACTCCAGAGCACCGCCGCGGCCGTGAAGAAGACGAGGAGGGGAGCGTTCCTTTCTCGTTCCAGTTCTCGAAAGACGGGATCGCTTGATTGAATCGCTTCGCAAGCGTGTCCGAATGCGAAATTCTGGTGATGGGTGACCGTAGATAGCCGAGCATTCGACCACTGGTCACCGTGGTTGTAGATTCCGGCAGAACCCACTTGAAATTTGATCGGTTTTTTCGTCAGAAATCGGATTGATCATGACCTGTTTGATGAAATTACTGACCCAGAATCAGTTCGCTAGAGTTCCCCACCAGCGCTTCTTGTCCAGGCTATTCTGTACCGCTGCTCCTTTGGGAAGGGATGACGAGATCGACAGAATCACCGCAAGCATAAATGACCACCCATTTCCCGACAGGCCGCTTCAACCCGTCCTCCAGAAGCACATCCCGCCGCATGCTCTTTCCACCGGCTTCGTAGAGGACGTGCTTGGTCATTTGTTTGGGGCTCATTCCAATGGTCTCAAAGCTCTAGAGTTCTTCAGATATGCTGTCCGCCATTCGCCGTGCGGTCTGACTTCGGTGGCATTCGAAAGAACTCTCCACATTCTTGCGAGGATGCGGTACTTTGAGAAAGCTTGGGAATTGATGGGCGAGATGCGGGTAACGCACCCTTCGGTGCTCACGCTGAAGGCGATGAGCATCATGATTTCGAAGATTGCGAAATTCGAGTCGTATGAGGATACTCTCCTGGCATTTGACAGGATGGAGAATGATGTGTTTGTTGGAAGGAAATTTGGTACGGATGAGTTCAATATGCTTCTTCGGGCATTTTGCACGCAGAGGCAGATGAAGGAAGCACGATCCGTGTTCAATAAGATGCATTCACGATTCTCTCCCGATACGAAGACCATGAATATACTGCTCTTGGGATTTAAAGAGTCAGGCGATGTCACCTCAGTGGAGTTGTTTTACCATGAGATGGTTAGAAGAGGTTTTAAACCTAATTCAGTGACATATAATATCAGGATAGATGCTTACTGTAAGAGAGGTTGTGTAGGTGATGGTCTAAGGCTTCTTGAAGAAATGGAAGGGGTTGGCTTCTTGCCTACTGTTGAGACAGTTACTACTTTGATTCATGGTGCGGGGGTTGCTCGGAATCTAACAAAGGCAAAGGAATTGTTTGATGGGATTTTTACAAGAAATATGCAACCGGATACTGCAGCCTATAATGCGATGATCAGTGCACTGATAAAAGAAAAATGTGTAAAAGCTGCCATTGCCATGATGGATGAGATGGCGGTGAAGCAAATTAGGCATGACAACATGACCTATCATACATTGTTCTTTGGATTGATGAGGTCAAAAGAAATAGACGGTGTATATGGGTTATATCATAAAATGGTGGAAAGAAATTTTGTGCCTAAAACTAGGACGGTGGTCATGCTGATGAAGTACTTTTGTATTAATCAACAAGTTGATTTGGGATTGCATTTATGGGAATACCTGGTGGGCAAAGGGCATTGTCCTCATGGTCATGCACTGGATCTTTTAGTGATTGGATTATGTTCTCGTGGAAGAGTTCCAGAAGCTTTTGAGTGCTCCAAACAAATGCTGGAGAGAGGAAGGCTAATGACTGAAGCAACATTTCGAATGTTAGGGGGGTTACTGCTGCAGGCTGGTGAGGCCGACAAGTTGAGGAAGCTCAATGAACTGGTAAAGAAGTTAAAAGCTGTTCTGCCTCTGTCAAAAGGGCATGCCGATGGTATAACTAATTCCTCAGCATTTAATGCAGGAAGGACGTTTTCGACTTGACTTTGTTTGAGTACAGCCTCTGTTTACTGGACATTGGATGGTTTGTCATTTTTGGTTCTCCTCAAAGTCTATAGGGCTGATACAAATGCGATGAGAAACTCTGACGGGTTGTGTTCACTGTGCGGTCTTGACTCAAGTTATTGCTGAGGCTTGGGCTGTGCCATGTCTATGCAACCCAGCTTCTATAGGGTGGTTGAAACAGATCCTGGAGGGAGGAAGGAATATGAGAGGCACAGCGTTTGCCTCATGTGGTTGCTTTTGCCTTTTGTCTGTTGGTCAAAGCAGAAACATTGAGATTGAGGACTTGACAAGATGGTAAAATTTACGTACTCATTTGACTTGCAAAAGGAAATGCTGCTGCTCAAATTGCTGTGAGGATATATACATAAGTGCTATGGCAAAAGTGGAATGAGATTAGTTGATTGGCTCGTACAAAGACAGCTCTTAAAACCTGCGCTTGATTTTTTTGCTGCGCAGTAGGCCACTCAGTATGATCAACCTAACGAAAATACCTTGAGTATCTATATATGGATAGGTAGGGTATTCTAATTTTTTCTTGAAGAAATGTCGAAAGAAGTTACAAGCTGATCTGTCTCCATCTAAAGGTTTGTATGCTAGTGCTATCCCGTCGATAATTGCTCAACAGTGAGTTGTATGTCTTATGGTCATAGATTAAGGATGTTCACAAACTGTCTTTATTTATTGCGACTCTTCACAATTGTACTCAGAAAAGCTCCTGCGTCTTCTTGCTCACCCTAAAAGACAAGTTCTTCAGAGAAAGTACCTTGCCACCCTGCACTTATGACTTGGTCAAAGCAGATTCGGCGGTGACGAAGGATATAACAAAATAAGAATTGTAAGCTAAGTACCAGAGTATGATATTTTAAACCCTGAAGCTCAGTTCTGCTTTTTGAAGGAGTTGTACATATTGATTGCATATATGAAAGATGTCGAACAAAGTCCTAATGTTCCGTTAACTTTTATATGGGTTGATTATACCATATCACCAGTCAAAAGTAAATGTTTACCATGTGCAGGAGACAACAGGTGCTTAGAAGGAAAATGTTAGTAAAAGTGTCTCGGAACACTTGTTAAACCTTATTAAATATTCTTTTGAAATGCAACTTTGACGTTCGGTACAATTAGTTCCTCAAAATGTCTACTTTTCCGGTACCCAATGTGATTTGATAAGCATTGTTTCTTTTTTTAAAGCTTTTAACTGGTGCGGTATGTACTTGTTAACAAGACCCTCTTGGAATGAATCAGGGGCTGTGTTCTAAAAATGACTGAAAATGAGACAAGATTTTGGTCAGCCCATGAAAGGCAATATAGGAAAAGCAACTGCTAGCTTTCTGGAGTTCGTACCTCTTATTGCTCCAGGAGTATCTGTTGAATTTCAGGTGTCCTAATTTGCTCTTTGGCTTGTCTCCTTATTATGATTGTGACCTGAGTACTAACGTTGATAACTACTGCTAGAATAATGACAGTGGATCTTTTAGAGCAGCCTCCTTCCACCTTCACTCCTCCTACTTACACGTATGTCCTATCTCACTTTCACTTATAAAAAAAAATGCTTAGATTAGTCACAGCTTCGGACATTGATGCACGAATTCTGTTGCCAGAAAATAAGCATTTCTCCTATCCAAAAGGGTAAAAAAGGAGAAAAAAACAAGCACTTATTTCTTGGACAAGAAGATTACAATGTTGCGTACGGATAGGAACTGGAAGATTTGCGTCTTCCATTGTAAGTGCATATCTGGTTTTTATATCTGACTGCTTCTGTTGTTTCTTGCATACCCCGGAACAGCCCAGGGTCTGCAATCTCTTCCGCTTCTCCAGACAATGCTTTCTCAACAAAGTTATGGAGGTTGAAACCTTCGCATCAGTGGGCCTCTTCCCGGGGAAAATCTCTAGCAATACCATGCCGTAACTATAGATATCTCCATGTCCTGTCACTTGGCTTCCCACTACATAGAAAAAAGGAAAAGGCAAAAACAGTACCTATGCAAATATAGAAGCATACCGTGCTATGAATTATGCAAATGCTCTGCACTACATCAAATGCAATTGATGAGCTACCTTCTGGCCACATTTTTCAGAAGTGAGACGACACTAACTCTAGGTTCGAAATACACTATTGTTCTGTAACAGCTCAACATATAAAGCATTTAGCTTTATATGGTATCCGAGTAGGGAAATCTTTCGTTCAAATCCAGACGTCCCCTTGCTTTACGTTGGCAGCTTAAGCTTTTGGGCATTGGCGGATATATTTATGCGGGTGTATTTGTTTATCTCGACATATTTGACTGATGGCAAAGATACCACTGAGATTTGCTTCCTCTTCACTAATGTATTTTGCCCATTTAAGGGTTTTATTAACTGAGTTTCATCATTCAGATCAATCATTTGGAAAAATCTGATATGATCATCTATCTAATCTTCTCCTTAAGTAGATGCATGTCTGTCTTCCATGTCCCTAAAGCAATTCCTAGAGATAATTCTTTCACCCTCGTCAATCGACCACATTTTTGTCATCTTAGAATTCATTTCGATGCATTATAATCCCCGGCAAAGATCAGATTCAATCTAAAATATCAATTACTGACCAACATGATACTGAAAAGACTAGGAGGAAGCATAGTCAATCAGCATACAAAAGTTGCGGTTAAGGTAGAATTTTCATTCTTTTGACCTGTTACTTTCAATTTTACTACAAGAGGGAAGCAAAAAGACCAGGAGGAGAAAGCACATAGAATTCACCCGTTGCTTTCATTCTTATGGTTAAAAAAAAATGACGGTGAAAGGCCAAGCAATCTCATGTGAGACCATCCATGAATGAAAAATTTCTCTCCCATCACCATTCACTGCGGGTGCAATTCGATAACTGACATGCCATTGGTCGATGAAGGCATAATCCTACTGGTGGATTTGTTCGATTCAAGCCCTTTCATTGGGATGCCCAGTCCCCTCGATCTGCTTTGGACAAAGAAGGCTGGATGTTGAGGCAATGGTGGGGTAATGGAATTGCTGCTGAGCATGAGAACTACGGTGGCCATGGTGGGTCTCATAGCCGGATGTTCCTGAATGCAGAGTAAGCAAATGTGCAGGCATCGAAGCACTTGATCTCTTGGTCTCTTGAATTTGAATCCACGATTGCTGGGTTCGACACTTCCAAGGTCGTGCCATCTCTCCATTGATTCCACACCTGCAAGAATAAGTTTGAAATCTTCAAAATATTGTGGCATTAATTCGATGACTCATCATGCAAGACATCTGAATTTTGCAAAAAACCATAAATGACCAAGGGACAGAATAATATTCATAAGTGTTTCTGCAGGCTAAAAGGACTAAGTTTTTACAAAGGAATATCAAATATCACTTGAACAAAATTAAAAAAAAGAGCGTGGTGTATATATTTGTCGCAGTAGCACGGTGGAACTCACATAACTAGCAAGATATTTACCCCTACCCAATTGGTGGTAAAACTTATTCTTCTTCCCGCAAATGATCTCTAGAAGTAGTATGCCAAAACTTTAAACATCGGATTTCACTGAGAACTCTCCAAGCATTGCATATTCTGGAGACATGTAACCATTGCAAATCCAAACATTAACCATATGTATATTGCAGATTTAGATGCAGATCAATGAGCATCCTTAAATAGATAAAATGAGCAAGTCCGGTATCCAATAACAAAGTCATCTATTCAAAGACTTACAAAGTCCCCACAATTTAATTTGTGCTAGCCTGAGTTTGATGGACTCCAAAAGTCCTTTCCATGCCAAAATCTGAAATCTTTGGATTCATTTCACCGTCTAACAAGATATTGTTGCATTTTAGGTCATGATGAATGATACAGAGACGAGAATCTTTGTGTAGATAGAGTATTCCACTAGCGATCCCAAATACTATTTTATCACGTAATGGCCAATCCAATTGTCTCCTTTTTTAGGGATCTGCATCGTTGCACCAAATTCATTAATGTGCTAACATGTGGCACCTATTCAAAAAATCAAGACGAAATTCATCACACGATACCAAAATATATTTACTCTCATTCATAATAGCTAGCTTATGAAATACTATAAAAGTTTTAAGAACAAAAACCTCTTAATTTCAAGGTTTCCTCAGATAGTGGAAGATCGAGTATTTGATTTCAAGCAAATTATACATTATGTGCATAAGAAGGTTAAACTGCAACAGACCAAATAAGAAGTAATCAAGGTTTTTATTTGGCACAAACTCATAGGCAAGTAGCTTTTCGTCTCCCTCAATGCAAAATCCAAGTAGCCGTACGGGGTTTCTATGTTGAAGCTTCGCCATCAATAGAACTTCATTCTAAAATTCTTCCTCACCCTGTCTTGAGCTTTGAGATAGCCTCTTCACCGCGATTTGTTGTCCATTAGGAAGTCTACCCTAAATGTTTTGTATTTAGCATTTAATTCTTCATCACAACTTCTTATAAACAAACATAAAAAAAGCCTTACATGTTTCTTTTTCTTCGACACATCCTTATGTTTAATTCAGATGTAAAGCATTCTTATTATTTCTAACTAATATGTAATACGCTCCTGGAAAACTTCACCAAATCCACCTTCACCCAACTTGTTTTCATGAGAGAAATCGTTTGTTGCGGCTTGTATTGTAGCCAAGTCACATTGCAAGGACTCCACGGTGGTAAGTTCGTTTGCACCTACAGTACAAAACAACTCAATTTGATTAAAAATCTACATCTACAGTGTTGATTTTGATCTATAGTAATGAATATAGGGTTGCCAGAGCTTCGGGACATTATCACAATGGAGCACCAGTCAAACTGGCATGTTGTGTCTCCCTACCCTAAAGGCATCTTTCCTCTCTTGATCGGTCATGAAGAAAAGAAAAAAGAAACAAAATCTTCAATACTATAGGAAACAAATGGGATGAATCTTGTCTCATAATCACTTCTTCAAGCTGAGGGTAATGTGCATTGCGTTGCAGATGCTACCTATTCTTGGAGGAAATCCTTAAAGGTTTGGAGTATTTTGAGGCCTCACTATGTGGTTATTAATGGTGAATTTATGTCACTCTGGCATGACTCATGGCATCCTAATGCGGATCTTGCTGGATTTATACCCAAGGAGAGTAGTTTATGATTCTGCTCCTTTGAACTGCAAAAGTGGCTGATATAATTTGTGCTCTGATTGGAAATGGCCCAATGCGAGGTCTGAAGACTTGGTATCAATCCAATTATAGCTCCACTGGAGCTTAAATTAACTTTATGGAGTTGTCTAATCTAGTTTTAAGTTATTACATTTTTGAGCTTGTATTACAAAATACAGAAGCCGCAGTAATTCACAGCAGATTTTCAACACAACATAGCTACACTATAGCTACAGTTATATGAAACGGACTCTTAATTTGCATAGTTAACATAGTTGATTCCTTGGGAAATATAAAGAAGTTCCATAATTTGCTCATTTATAAGACATATATAGTTTACAATAAATTAAAGCCAAATAGTCAATTTACCGCTTTTTCCTTTGACAACTTCGTACGTCTATTTTCCTTTTCTTCGAAGCAAACAAGTAAGAAAGAGAAGTACCATAACACTCCAACAGGAACGGCAATGGCGATGGTTCTCATGGTAGATTTGTTGCTTTTTCCTGCATGCGTACCATTACATATATGAGACGATTGCCACCCTAATCTAAAAGCTTTTTAGGTGAACGCATGTTTAATGTTAATCATTCTAACACTCTGCTTCACTAGGTTGGAACTAGACCTAAGAAGCGTGAAGATTAGTAATTTGACACGCAAGAAGCGGCCTTGAGAGATCTGAATAGAGGCTTAAATGAGAAAGTCGAAACTTCGATTGCAATTCTAGCATTTGTAAGTTTTTGTTTCTGGTAAAATGACTGGGCCGAAGCCAAATAAATGAAAATATTAAGAAGCAAAAGAAATCTGGGATGAACAACCCCTATTTGATCACCTATTGATAGGGAAATTAAATCACCCAAGAAAAACTTGTCCGCTGGTTCGAAATGCATAATTAGCAATCAACTTGCCCATGAACCCCCTTCTTGGTAAACATATTGCAAACGGACCTCTTCACTGAAATATATTCCTATTAGCAAATTGTCACACCTAGCGTCTTCAAGCATTTTTTAAAACTCTGTATTTGCAGGTTCTTCTACGTGTATTATAGACTATTATGGGCTGCAGACATTTCTCATGAGTTACTTAAAAATGAAGGAAAAAAAGAAGGCATTTCTCTCAGGCAAGTATATTTCGTTTTGTCTAGGAAAGAGACTAATGTTAATGAGACACTACTAAAAAACGAAAACAGGCAAAAACTAATGCTTGCTGTCGTGGCTAATAACTCATAGGTACTGTTCCATGCTCCTATCCTGAAATAGTGGCAAGTGAAGAGGTGACTAGCCAGCGGCAGGAATTTTCCCATCCCTAATAACTTAAAACAACTGTATTTGAAGCATTTAGGGACGGGTGTAGCCATTGCTTGATAAATAAATAAGAGATTTACACAGTTCAGTTTAAGTGTCGATAACTACTCTATAGGGAGAACATGCCACTAAAAAATCCACTATGAATCGAGAGAATTATAAAGTTTACAATCACTCTGTTTCTCAAGTGTTTTCCCGCTCCAAATTATACCTAAGGTTTTCCCAATTGTGTTACTTGCAATTTCTTACGGTGTTCTCATCAAGAAAATTCACAAAGAAAGAAACTAAACACTTCCAGCTCTATCTGTAATTGATGAACTCGCCTTGGAATCATGCCGCTGCAGCAGCATACGAGCACTTGGGTTTTAAATCTCTCTAATTAACCACCGCCACAAGAAGTCCAGACCTTAGCATGGACATCGGCTGCAATGTGGATTGTGGTCTTTTTCTTTCGATTTGATCCAGGCTTAAGTCAGCAACCAAGTTCTAATCGTACGCAAATTTAGGTTTTCATACACTACGGCCCGGACTTCAACTGGGTTGAGCTTTCAATTAACGGGCTCAAACTCAATACAAAATTTAACAATATTTCATCTTGGCTCGATGTTTGCACTCAAGTCATAGTACTCATTCTCCATGCTGGCTCTCCCAATGGTCCCACAGCACTCAACCATCATAGACATCTATCAAGCTTAAGCTGACCTAACTTGGCCAGAGGAATAAGTTGGTCCACATGTCCAGAAGATTCTTTGCTGGAAGAAGCTTCATCATGGTCACATCCTCTCCTGACATGTCATATTTGACGTAGAAATATCAATCACCAATGATCTCAATCGTTTGGTAATATCACTGGCTTCCACTAAACACATTATTGACTCTATTAAATGTCAACATCACCAATCAAGTCATTAGACCACACCGCCTCTTTGGCTCCTTTAGTCCTGACCATGTTTATGGCCTCAGTTGTGGATTGAATCACCGTCTCTCAAAGATGCCTTCCACCTCATAGCATAACCAACAGCAGCAAAGGCACAGCTGCTTAGATTTTAGCCATCCTTCATGTTTTCCTCATGACTCGAGTCCACAAACGCAGTTACTGTCATAATATCGGAATTGGATCTTTTCTAGAACTCAACTTGACGTTTATCATCCACTATAATATTAGAAGGATCCATTTCACAACATCACAATGTATACCTAAATGAGCAACACACATTCTCCTAACAACATACGAATTCCTAGTACTAACCACAGAACAACTTAGATAACTAACTGTACTAACACGTGAAGTACGAGACAAATGATCTATCTCCATTCAAGTGCACCGTAACAGGGTACATAAAGCAGAAAGCGGGGTACTTATAGATTTTACTCACTGTATCTCGAAGCATCTCAACGTAACTCCGACGAGTAACTCGCAACATCTCGGTAGTCTTCACTCTCTGCATCTCTAGACCCGAAACCATCTCTTTTGCTTCCAGATCATCCATCTCAACGTCAACATTTGCATTCAACAGTTGTTCCAGGTTATTTACCTCCACTAACCACCTCAAAGTTTCTTCAAGTGTCGCCTCGGAATAATTATTAGCTATTGTGGAATAACGCGACTATGCAGACAGTGACACATCCATTGCACTCTAAGCATCTCTAAGCTCTACTTGTTTCTGAACACTGTCCAAATCTTTATCTGAAATCAATCCCTCACTTCACCTCCACTGACCACCTCGAAACTTCATCAATAAACCTTTTTGACTCGTAACAATCATCAACCTCTCACTCGTGTCTTCGAGCCCTATGTGCCACAACTATTTTTAACCTAATTTGAAGCCTTGGAGAATCTAGCAGACCAACCAATCACAATTGTTTCCTAGAGGACATACAACTGCACAATCTATCTTCCTTGCATCATAGTAAACACACCACGAGGAACCTTCAAAAGTCCACCTTAAGTGGAAATCCAATATCCGACCTCATCAAGAGCATTCGGCATGATTAGGTTCTTCCGGTACATGCCTTATATTAGTTAACGTCCTCACCACTTCATTAGGCACCCTACTATGAACTGTTCTTATTTCCACTACTTTACAAGCAATACCGTTTTCCATAAGTACCTTACCACATACACTATTAGATAGTAAACCATTATCTATAAGTATTCATATGGTAAGAACATCCAAAATCAAGTACAAATTCATCACCTAATGAACTCGTCTTGACCGCTAACACATCATCTATATCATTGGAACTATCATCAATTATAGTAACAACATTACCATCGCCTGCAAACTCTACCTTAACTATTTTATTCTTGAATTTCAAAGAGTCTCTCATGTAGTGCCTTAACTCATTGTGACAATAGCATCGACAATTTCGAATGTTGGACCTCTATTTAGAGCGACTCTTCCATCTGTTACTTCCAGACTCTATATTCTTCTCTACTGCAAAATAACCAAACATTGCCCCATGTCATGCGACAAGTTATTTTCTCACAACTTCATTTGCCACTCCTTCAAAAATAAGGCAGACTTTACTTCTTTCAAGGAACTTGTAACACACCCCTTAGAAGAGCATTTTCTTAAAAGAATTTGGTAGAGATGCCAATGACATTATGCCTTGTTTCTCATCAGAAAAGGCTTCATTGATATTCTTCAAGTCTATCATGAGCTTGTTAAACTCATTCAAATGGGCTATGATAGATGTGTTTTCAACTACCCAGAATTGAAACATCCTTTTTATCATATATAAGTAATTATTCAAACCCTTCATCTAAAAAAGGGACTCAAGTTTTGCCCATAGCACTGCTACATCCTTCTCTTCATCCACTTCAATTAACACTTCTTTTGACAGATTCAATAGGATTATGCTCTTCTCATCTCCGTCAACTCTACCTTACCGGCCTTTTTCATCACTTCTGTCAACTTATTCTTATCATGCTATGCCTTCGTTAGACTTTGAGTTGTTAACAAGGCACACATCTTAATCCTGCACAACCCAAAATTGTTACTCGCATTGAGTCTCCCAATCTCAACTCTCGCTTCTAGACATAATTGCAAATACAATGTTCCAGACAATGATTAGATAAGCAAGAACCCTTGTGGCGACGTGGTTTAGGGTTTCTCCAAGAAGCTACATGAACCAGGTTGGTTCGTGACGTCGCCGATGTTGTAAAAAACCCTATTCGGCGTTGCTCCTTGGCCGAGAAGATGGACCAGGTCGAGTACCGCAACATATACTAGTCGTACTGGACTAGACTACGGAGACTTGCTGGTTTGGGCATCTTTCTATGATACCCTGTTTTCCAGTGGCCACACAGTGGCTGCACGTGGTGGCGTCGAGATCTCCGCAGCAGAGGAAGAGGCTGTAGGCCTAGTCGGGAGGGTTTTGGCTGGTGGTGGCATTGGTGAAGCTGTTGGTGTTGTGGGTGGCGGCGGAGAAGAGGGAAGAGATGAGGGTGTGGAGGTTGGATCGGTAGGTGGAGTTGGGAGTGAAGAGGGAGGTGTTTGGGCAAACATAAAAAGATATTTGGGTGCAAACTCAAAGCTGAAAATGTTGATGAAGAGGAGGAGGAGGAGGAGGAGGAGGAGAAACAAAAAATCATGATGAAGCAAGACTTTATGTTTAGCTAGGCTGATGAATGGATTGCACTTTGCTGACTTATAGGAGCTTCGTCGATTACACTCAACATCATCTTGACCATCTTTGCCCCCATCTTGACCATATTGTTTAACTTTTTCACCTATCGTATTAGCTGTGCAGACAGTGAATGTGGTCATGCCCTGCTGGGCTATGTTTGCTCGAGTTGGACCTTTTGTCTTTTCAAACCAAGAAATTCCACTACCAAATATAATATATTTGATCTGCATGACATCGTATCCCCAACCCTGAAAGGAAGCATACTTTTCAAGCCAAATAGAAAAATGGATTTGTGTATTAGGAGACAGTGATGCTTATAGTATGTTGTCCACTTAGGTTGGCAGTAGTAGATACATGTGATGAAATTATGGAGTATGATAGAGAAAAGTAATACTAAAGTTGAGAAATTTTACTACAAGCATACATGTAATTTCCATCATGACTATATATGCCATAAAAATATCTTTTGTAGTTGTAATCCTGAACCTTGTAACTCTGATATTGAAATTGATAGTGAATAGATTGACTAGTGTGGCCCATCGTGGTTTCTTCCGTTTCTGATTTTGAAGTGGTTTTCTTCTCTATTTTTTTCTCTTCAAAAGTTCACGTTCCTAACATGTTAGGGGAACCTATGTGTGAGGACGATATATTTTAAGTTTGCGTGTTTCTAAGGGACCTATTGTATAGGAAAGCACATTTGGCCTCATTCCCGAAAAAACCCCCTAACTTTAAGTCAAGTCCCAAATTTGTCATGAACTTTTTTTTATCTTGGAAAAAACCCTATATTTTAGGTCCAGTTCCAAATCTGTCCCGAATTTTTTTTGTCTTAAAAAGAACCCCAAACTTTAAGTTAGTACCAAATCTACTTTGAATTTTGTTTTGTTTAAAAAAATCACCAAATTTCAATGTATTTTCAATTCTATCCCATGATTAAGTCCCAACTTGAAGTGTCATTTCCATGTCGATAACAATCTATATCGGCAAAGTAATGAGGTGATAGATATGGAGCGACATCACATTTCCACTTCGATAACAAATCCGACCAAATAAAAATTGATGGCTTTCTCCAAAATAAAATCGTTCTATGATATGAAAGTTAGGGACAATAATAAATCCACTCCAACAAACTTTTTTTTATCTAAAAAAAACCCAAACTTTGGGTTTAGTCCAAATTTCCCCCAAACATTTCTTTGTCTAAAAAAATGCCCCATTGCTTTGCTGATGTGGATTTATTATTTACATAAAAGTGTCACGTCAAGTGGGGACTAAATCTTGGGGCTAAATTTGAGAATAGATTGAAATTTGGTAATTTTTTTTATAAAATAAAATTTGAGACAGATTTGGGATTGGACTTAAAGTTAAAAAAAAGTTCTGGGCAAATTTGAGATTGGACGTAAAATTTGAGATTTTTTCTAAGACAAAAAAAGTTCGGGATAGATTTGAGATTAAATCTAAAATTGGGGATTTTTCAGGGAATTAAGCCATACAATTGACATGACAGAGCCTATTTGTTACGTCATTCAGGTGACACATGCAAGGGAGAAGATGGGGCCTTTGTGCGCCACTTTTGTTGACTTTTGTTTTTTGTTGAAAGGTTAATACTACGAAAAATCCTAAACCGGTAAACTTGTGACAATTTTACCCTGTACTAATTTTTTGACTATCAAAAATCCCAAACTGGTACACTTGTGATAAATTTACCCCGAACTATTCTTTTGACCATAAAAAGTCCCACACTGGTACAATTGTGATAATTTTACTCTGAACTAATTTTTTGACAATCAAAACCCCAAACTGGTACACCTGTGACAATTTTATACCAAACTAATTTTTTGACTACTAAAAACCCCAAACTGGTACATTTGTGACAAATTTATTCTCCGTTAGTGTATGTTAAATTGTATTAATATCACGAAAAATCACAAATTAGTAAATTCATGGCAAATAGAGGGGTAAAACCCCAAACTGATGTACCTATCAACTACCACGTGTCATCAAACTTAGCAATTTAACAGTAAAATTTAATGGAAACTAACGGATGATAAATTTGTTACAGGCGTATAAGTTTGGGATTTTTAGTGGTTAAAAAATTAGCTCGGGGTAAAATTATCATAGGTGTATCAGTGTGGGGTTTTTGGTAGTTAAAAAAATAGTTTGGGATAAAATTTTCATAAGTATACCAGTGTAAGGTTTTTTGTGATAAAAAAATAGTTTGAGGTAAATTTGTTATATATATACCGATTTGAAATTTTTCGTTGTATTAACTCTTTGTCAAATACTTTTGTCACTTTACACAATAGCATGAGTCGCTTTGTCAGGTGAACATATGACAATTGCTTTATAGAGTGCTGTTGTTAATGAGTTCCCCGTTGAAATTCGAATGAAGGATCGAAGAAGAACTGAAGAAGAGACAATTAGCCTAATTAAATGAAAAAAAATATCAACTTTACCTTAAGTAACAATTCTTGTATAAACTTCTAGAAAAAAAAATTCTTGTATAAACTTTTTTTTCTCATAAAAAATCATTAACTTTTACTTAAATCTCAAATCTGGTCTGAATAATTTGAAAATTTCAAATCACGAGGGCCAGATTTATGACTCGAGTAAAAATTTGTGTTTTTTATCGAGAAAAAAAAATTCGATCTAGAATTATTACTCAAGATAAAGTTAATGCTTTTATTTTGAAATTAACCCAGACACAATCCATCAATCAAAAAGTGATGTTTTTAAAGGGGAAGCAGAAAGAAAAAAGGGGGGGGGGCGGCGGTGGCAGTAGACACCTTCTAGATAAAGGTGTTGGATCCTTAATCCAACGTTGGGTTATATGTAAAATAATAATGCAATGCATACTGTCATATAAAGTTAAGCCCTTTAAAAGTGATAAATTAAGTTAAGGTAATTTAGGGCTTTAATGTATCAAATAGGGTGTGGCCCTTTAATGTGTAGAGACTAAAAGGGGAAATTACAATTTTATGATGGGCAAAATTGTAATTTCTAAAGGGTAACATTAGGGTTACCTTATAAGAGCGGTTATGATCCCCAGAACGTACGTAAGTTTCTGATTCCTCTTCATCCCATCGAAAGAGAGAAACCAAAAGAGAATTCAAAGGGAACTCTCAGAGAAAACGTATTGTTCTGGAAGGCTACCCGCACGACACCGAATAACAGTCTACGCTATGGATTCAGGTACGCTTCCGTGTTTATGCTTTCTCAATGAATTATACATGTATGATCCTGTTTCGTTGATGGTTTTCAACGGTTCATCGGTTTTCGGAATCTAACAAAAGGAAGCTCGATAAAGTAAAGGAAGCCATAATTGATCTGATTAGCATGTATTTGGCTTTTAGCTTTGGCCATGTAATTGATGATAATCTTCTTTTACCACAATAGAAGCCGTTGTGATTCAATGTCTAAGCCCAAACAGAAAATATTGATTGACTACATAATGGACACGGATGGGGAGGGTTTTATACGATTTCATGAACATTCCCTACGGTTTCATGAACATGATCAATATAGTTATTTCAAGTTAAGAAGATCGTTGCGTCGAACAAAAATAGGAAACGAGTTTTGTTGTTCAATTTCCACTCAACTGATTAGAGGAAATCTGCCAAAAAGGATGAGATCGAGAAGTTGCTCAAATTTGGTGAGGAGAAATCAGTCAACAAGGATAAACAAAAAGGTCATCGCTTGTGAAAGCTTTCGATTTTCGTGTACAACGAGGGAATAGAAAAGTCAATACCAGCTTTTCAAATGCTGGCCCAAAATAAAAATAAAAATAAAAACAAAATTTTCCAATGAAGGTTCTTGGCAGGATCCTCTCGCTGATTTGCTAAGATCAACTCCAGAAAAACTGCTTTAAGAAAGTACAGCCCTAATAACGGAAGAAATCATCAAATTCAGGACCAATGTGTCCTAGTCGTCGCGCAAAACTTTCTACTTGCGGACCACAACAAAAAATTGACATACAAAAAAATAATAATAACAATTCACGTATGATGAGACCGCTGAAAAGAAAAGGCAAATATTATGGGTCGGTGATTTTTTGTGCATCAAATGATTTTAAGCTCGTTTTTTCTTGTACCTTCCTCTGTTTTTTTTTCTATAATTTTAGAAAAAAATAGCATGACTAGTACCTCCTTATATTTGAGCTATATCAGACAATTAAAATAAGGGACTATCTATCCTATAATACTAGAAAATTAGTTGACGGACTTTGTCTTCAGTACATCATTAATAGGTGGTCTATTTATTTGAAACTAGAAAATTATTGAAAAAGTCTTAAATTTATTGCACTTTAACCAATTCGATCCTAAATTTTTCAATTTTGCTAATCGAATCATAAATTTTTTTAATCATTCCAATTAATTAATTATAGCGGAAATAACCAACGAAGGCATGATTTTGATTTGGCAAAATGATTCACTCAAGCAAAAGGCAGAATAGTTGAATAGTTGCCGACAACATCACATGTGGGAATTTCCCGAGAAAAAATGGCGGGGGAGATGGTTGGGGGTCACGTAGCGGGCGTCAAACGAGAGCAATCAAAGTCAGGGAAGGCATCAAGTCATAATGCTTGGTGACTGGGCTTGCATCAACTTTGTTTTATCATCAACCCCCTAATCCTAGTTCCCTAACAAAATACTTCCTAATTATACAAATCATAATCTATTCTGAATTCACGGCAAGAGAAACGAAGACATTAGAATGCGGTATACATCACGTTTAGCCAAATTTAATTTAGGATTCATACTACGAAAAATTCCAAACTAATACACCCGTGACAAATTTGCCAAAAACTAATTTTTTGGTCACGAAAAACTCTAAACCAATACACCTGTGATAAATGTATCCCAAACTAATTTTTTAACAACGAAAAACACCAAACCAATATACCTGTGATAAATTTACCCCAAACCAATTTTTTGACCACTAAAACTCCAAATTGATACATTTGTGATAAACTTACCTTCCATTAGATTATATTGATATAAAAAAAATCACAAACTAGTATATCTGTGACAAACGAAGGGTAAAACCCCAAATTGATACATTCGTTACTTACCACGTGTCATTTAACTTAGCAATTTGACAATAAAATTTAACGGAAACCAACGAAGGATAAATTTATCACAGGTATACTAATTTGGAGATTTTTCGTGGTAATAACCCTTTAATTTATCTTGAATGGCATTATATACTTGTAGCATCCAATAAGGACTTTATTACTAGAAGGACAATGATTAGACAGGAGCATTGGGTAACAATCCTATATATCGACCGTATTTCCTCTGAGCCTGAAGTAACTCAGAGCTGAGTCCTATCATACCCATGGAACTAATTGATTTGGCAAAGTAGGGTTTGTTTAGTAATGCTTCTATTCCTAGAAACAATTTGTGTTCGGAATTAGTTTTTTCTATTTCTATTCCCTAGACGAGTTTCCAAGCAAAAGAATGCGTTTGGTAACTGCACAAAATTTCTATTCCCAAAGTAGAAAAAGAACGGAAACGCATTTGGCAGGATCCTAAAAATTTCTACTCCCAATTTTTTCATTTAATTATAAAATTGTCAGTGGAGAGTTAACAATTCATGTTTAAATAAAATTGAGCTAGAAATAGAATAAGAATATATTATGATATAGAATTGGATGACCTTAATACAATCATGAAGAAAATTACTCTTTATGGACAAACAAATACCGGGTAGTGGTCGAGAAAATTGCAATTTATGGGACTTAACAATTCATGTTTGCAAAAAATTAGACTAGAAATAGAATAAGAATATATTATGATATAGAATTGGATGACCTTAATACAATCATAAAGAAAATTACTCTTTATAGACAAAACAAATACCAGTTGATGGTGGAGGAATTTGTAGTTTAGGGTTTTAGGATTTCGATTTTGGGGTTATAAGTTTTGGATTTTAGGGTTTAGGGTTTAGGTTTTAGAGTTTCGGGTTTGGGGTTTTAGTGTTTCGGGTTTGGGGTTTTAGGGTTTGGGGTTAGGTTTAGGGTTTTAGGGATTCGGGTTTTGGGTATTGGGGTTTGCGATTTCGGGTATAGGGTTTAGGATTACGGTTTGGGGTTTGGGGTTTATGGTTTTGCGATTTAGCGTTTTAGGGTTTGGAATTACAATTTTAGGGTTTAGGTTTTAGGGTTTCGGGTTTTGGTGTTTCGGGTTTTGGGTTTGGGATTTTACGGTTTGGGTTTTCTGGTTTAGGATTTGGGGTTTAGAAGGTTTAGGATTTGGGTTTTTGATTTTTGTGTTATGGGTTTTAGGGTTTGGGTATTGAGTTTTAAGGTTTTGGGGTTTACGGTTTAGTATGGGAATATCTTGTGAAGAGAGAGAGAGCTGAACTTGTTTCTCTTTTTATTCCAGAAACATAAAAGTATATATTTTTTTACTTTTTATTTCTATTCAAAATCTATTTCCTGACCATTTTTTTGTTCCAAGGAACAAAAAAAATCAACTGACGTTACTAAATAGATTTATGTTCTTTTTCTGTTCCGAAGAACAAAAGAACAAAAAAACAGAGAAACAGAAATATTACTAAACAGGCCCATAGAGTTTGTTCATCTGATCGGAGGAAAGGCTTTTGCCTAATTCCAACACTCCTTTTATCAACTTCATAAAGTAATTTGTATTAATGGAACATTTGAACCATCCAGTTGGAATTGAGCTAGACTAGAAATTCCTACCATAATTTTTTACATAACGAGAAAGCCACCTCCGGTAATTATATCCTCAATCCAGTCAATACCTCAAAACCTCGTGGATAAGATAAGATGCCAAACTCAAGGGGCTATAGATAATCTTTGTCTCGAGATATAAATACTGTAAAAAGAATGCAAAGATAATATCCATGGGAATTATATTGAGATAATTACAGGGTCATATCTTTGTTTCCGAGGAGAAGAGACCGCCATATTGATTTATTGAGTAAAATCGATCGATGAAGTAAATTACCTTCATGAGAATTTTTTCAAGAGATATTACTGGAATATCATCGCGGTCACATCATGACAGTGGAGGCAACCTTCCCAGGTCTTTGGAAAGAGAAAAACACATTCCCTCGTCCACCGAGTATCCAAAGTCTCGCGCTAGAAATTCCCATGGGAGGGAAACAAGGTACACACGACACAAACGGGAGACGTGGACTTACTTGATGAGATACACGGAGGAAGACAAAAGAGACGTAGGAAGGACGGCTGTCATCCATATCAGACATTTCCGACTATAATTGATTGGATGGACTCAATTTATAAAACGTAAAAAAGATTTAGGACTCAATTGACAAAATTAAAATGTTTAAAACTAAATTGGCCAAAGTGAGTGCAATAGGTTCATAACTTTTTAGATAAATTTTCCCAATAATTCCTTATAACAATTAAAAGTGCAATAGATTTTTCCCATGTTGGATTTTGGCTAATCATAGTACCACACAAGAAGAGCAAAACAACAATAAGACAAATATAATTACGTCAGATACTTTTTAATTTTTAAAAAAAAATCAGTTTTATCGATTTATTAACGTATAATTGTTATGTACATTTATTTTTCATGAAATTGGATTGAGGATGTAATAAACAGATGATCGCTCTGAACATGTTACTATATATATGAATTTACTTTTGCATTACATGTGATTTACCCATTGAGAATGCAATTGACTTGCTTTTTCATCATCGTTTAAGGAAACAACTTGATCGGACCACATGATTAAAAGAAAAGAGTCTCTATGATAAATTCCATGGAATTAAATATTCTTAGAATATCTCTCTCTATCTAATTTTTATGCGGAAACAAAGTAATTATCTCATTGATGATCATTGCTTTGAATGTATCCCATGTACAAAAGTCAGTTTTACTAATATATATTAGGTTAGATCAGATTAATCATTTTTCTTCGGCCAAAACAATGCCCACTCCTACGTGACGAACCGTAATTGACAACTGTAATCAAATTTATAAACGTTTATCTTAGGATTAATAATCGTTTGGTAATCGTCATTAGGTTGGAAACCTTGTGTTTAAACGATTCAAAGCGGTGCTCCAAAAGCGAAGCGTGGAATTTTTAAACGCCAACAGTGGATCTTAACAGCAAACATATGTGGGGGGCTTAAAGTAACTTTGTTATGAAGTTGACAATTCGCTCGAAGGTTCAGACTAACATGATATAATATTATCTTTTAAAGAAGATTGGAGAATATGGGACCACAACCAAAGGAAAGAATAGAAAATATTCCAACACGAGGTCAAAAAGTTCACCCCTCACACCCACAAATTGGTGTCGCGGAACAAAGCCAACAAAATTATATATATGTATATATGTATATATATATATATGTATATATATATTTTCATTCATTCTTAATAATCGATAGCACGTCCTGTCGCGACTGACCTCCCGCACTTTTTTCGAACGAACATGCGACAAAGGGGGGGTCGTCTGGTACGTGCTAAGTCTAGATTTGAGACTTAACTCGGGCTCTTTCAAGCCCATACAATATCGCAACTTAGGGTTTAAGTGCTTAACATGCATGTGATTTATACCAAGGAGTTACCACTAATCAATTTGGGGTGGGTCGATTAGAAACCCAAATAATGTGATGGGAGAATCACCCTATTCCTACGAACCAAAGATTAACTGAGTTCGAAGACTTGGTTACACTAGTTGGATAACTAATGCCCTTTCGGTACCTTTCTACCTTGCTCATTTTTTGAAAATATTTATCAGGCAATTTGGATTGATTTTAGGACTTTTCTTCTAACATGTGAGGCGATCAAGCGAGTGCATAATCAGAAACGATTAGCAGTAAAAAACACAACAATTCATGCAGCCTAAGGTTCTAACCTTAACTAAGTTAGATGACATTCAGAAACACAACAGTTCATGCAAATATATTAAAACCATGCATAATAATATAACGGTAATAAAAATAATATGCAAAATACTACCGCATAATCTCAGGCTTCTCTAATTTAAACATGGTAAATTATGTAATTATAACAGCATGCATAATAATATGACAAAGGATTAAAACACTCAAATAAGTCAAAAAAAATTTAAAATTTAAAATTTTTAAATTTTTTTGAATATTTATTTTTTTTAAAAAAATAAATTTCGAGATTAAAAAAATAAGAAAAGAAAAAGAAAATATTTTTTTGAAAATTTTTTTATATATATTTTTATTTTTTTAAAAAAATACAGAAAAAGAAAAGAAAAACCCCCTTTGTTAAAAAAAATTTTAAAAAAATTTTAAAAAATTTTAATATTTTTTAAAATAAAATAATAAAATAAAATAAAATAATATAATATAATAAAACCCGGTCGGGTCGAGTTGGATTCGGGTCAGACTGGTCCAACTCGGGTCAATGGACCCGACCCGGTCGTTGACCCGGGTCGGACGAAACCGACCCGAGTCAACGGACCCGACCCGGTAGTTGACTCGGGTCAGGTCGACTGATCCGGGTCGGTCAGAATCGACCTGAGTCAACGGATCCGACCCGAGCGTTGACCCGGGTCGGATCTGCTGATTAGGGTCAAATCCGACCCGATTCGCAGACCCGTGGGGAGAGGGCGCCGGCGGGGCCAAAATCGGCCGTCCGCCGGCTGACCCAAGTCGGCGCTGCCCCCCAGAACGCCCCCTGGGGTCACCACCGACGTCTCCGACCTCCTAGGTTGCCGTTTCGCCGGCCGGCGACCAAACCAAAATCGGCCTCTCTGGGGCACTTCATCGAACACCTGGCGGGCGCAGGGAAAAATGGAGGATTCCGACCTCCTCTAGCGACGCGATCGACTCTGACGGCCACAGCTCATGTTTGACGGTGACTAGGGACCAGGACCGGCGTCGGCATGGGCCGGGAATCACGCGACTCGGCCGGCGCGAGTCCCGGCCCAACCGTGCCGGAAAACAGAGCAAAACAGGGATTGGGGGAAGCTCACTTGTCGGCGATGCGTCGGGGGGCTTCTGGCTGGTTTGGCAGGCGACGGTGGCAGCACTGGTCCCTTCTTTGCTCCGGCGGGGCCTCGGAATCCTCTCTCTCCGTTCTCTCTCACTCTTTGCTCTCCCTCCCTGTCTCTATTTTCTCTCTCTGTAGCCGACCGGGGCCTCTCTCTCTCTCTCTCTCTCTTTGTGTCGCCGTCGTCGGCTCGGCGGTGGGGATGGATGGCTGAGGCACGGTGGCCGCCGAAAGCTCCCTTTCTCTCTCCTGGCTCCCCCTCTCGCGCTCTCCCTGTGTTTTTTTTTTAAACCGAACCAGGCCCCCTTCTCCGCCTCTCTGTGCTCGTTATAGTGGCCTCGGGTCACTGTTCGACTTCTACGTTGGCGTGACGACGGCCTGCACTAGCCTAGGCTCCACGAACCGCGGCCAAAGGCCGGTGCAGAGGGGGGCGTCACTACTGCGGCTGAGGAAGGACAGAGAAACAGGGGGAGGAGAGGGAGAAAGAGATAAGGGAGGCCTGGGAAAACGGGAAAGACGGGAATGGCCAGTCCCGGTGGCGTGCCCGCCTGGCCCTCCTCTGTCCTGATGGTGACGGCGCGGAGCTGCTCCGGCGTTCGTCACGCCGGCGTCAAAGACAGAGGAGAACAGGGGAGGCGAAAGGGACAGGGTCGTAGGGGGGGAAGGAAGAGAAGGGCTGGGCCGGGCCAGGCCCAGTCGCGCGGGGAGGAAAGAGAAAGAAAAGAGAAGCGGGCTGGGCCGCGCAGGGGGAGAAGAAAGAAGAAAAAAAAGAAAAAGGGCCAGGGGCCCGTGCGCAGGGGGGAAAGAAAAAGAAAAAGGTGGGCTAGGTCGGCCAAGCCCCGACCCGGCCCAGCGCGAAATTCTTTTTTTTTTTTAAAGTTCTAATAGAACCTATTAATGCAAATGTGCCTAGTTTCTATATGCAATGCATTTAAATGGAAATACCTTTTTTTTTTGTTTTAGGAATTAAAGAAAATAAACTCCTAAATTTTGTGCAATTAATTTTGGGCAATTAAAAATAGGTGTCAACATGTCCGAGTTGTATTTTATTTTTTACTTAATCTAAGTTTTGTCGGATACGTTCTTTAACTCTTTTCGGTCCAAACATCTCAGAAATTCATAATATGTAATGACGGACATGTAAATTCGCCTATATACAATTTTTCTTTATTTTTTTTTGAGATTTGATTAATATTTTAAATTTCAACGGGGCATTAAAAGTACTTTTTATTCACAAACTCCATCTGAGGATGATCTTTTGCTGTTCTAAAACTGCTATATAATTCTTTTGGGATGGACAATATTTTTGTAAATTAGGTAATTTCCTAGGTTATTACATGATTCCTAATGCACCTAAGATTTATATCTCTAAATTAGGAAACATGCATGAATGTAATATGAGCTGAATGCAGTGTAAAAATTTTTTTTTATATATTTTATATAATGTATAAGCCTAATCTAATGATGCATATAATGTAACACCTACATGATTTATGATTATATTAGATATCACCACGCCCAATGAGGAAACAAATCTAATTGAGTTGGAAACGCTTAAAATGTCGGAAAAGCCTTTTTTATATAGTGGGGTAGATTATGTAACAGGAGAAAAAAAGAGTTCCTACTTTTTCTTAGAAAGAACCCATTTCCATTTCACCTAGGTCCATTTCTTACGGAATATATTATCATCTAAAAATTATATTTGAAAGATGAAAATGTAATTATCATAAAAATTTGTAGTTAGATCCCCGACCACTCAACAAATCTTTGTACATTCACAAGCATTGCGAGCAATCTTAAAATCTTCACCTATAGGCGTTCGCTATCAATCAAGATTAAATCAAGAGGAAAGAAAATTTTTCTTAAAAGAAAGGTGCTCACTATCAATCAAAGCCACTGAACAGCAAGTGCTTGGAATCAAACCATAATATCGTGGCCGCCTGAGGCCACCAACAACCACACGGTGGTCGCTTGAGTTTGGTGATCACCAGGTGGTGGTCGGTCAATGCTCAAGGCCGGATAAGGATAGCAAGGTGAGGAAGGAATCACACGAGCACCACCTAAACTCGCGCCTAGGAGACTCCGCCCATTGTGATCTTAGGCGGTGATCGACCGAGCATGCAACGTGGGTTAGTAACCGATGGTCGATGGAGACCTTCCTCCACATATCTAAAGAAAAATACCCTAGATTGCACGCTCAAACTCGAGAAATCATGGTGACCATTGAATGTTGGTTGCCGGAGGACACGATCACTATGTCAATAGTCGCCTGGGAAGGGAATCTTAAGAACATCTGGTGCATAATGTTCTTGTCCATCACTAGTAGAAGGGACTTCATGTTTCAAGAGCACTTGAAATTCCTTATCCAATGCGAGAAGGAGAAAGTTAACTTCAACCTTATAGAGCATCTTCTTTAATTCATATGATATGAAGTTGGGTGCGCAAGTTGGGTGCGCAGTCCTTGACTCAAAATACTTAAATTATTTGAGTACCACGTAGAATACATTTCATGTGTTAATAATTTTGGTTTCACCTTTTCAAGGGTCGTTTGGAACATTTCGACCTTTATTTAAATAAAGTATTTGCACCATTTGAAAGAGCTGGCAGGTGTAATGGAGAAGTGTCCGTTTCTTTTGGTCCAAACCTTGACTATATCGATGTTCAAGGTGCGAATTGGTATTGATTTATGAAAATTGATATACAATATTCATAATTGTGATTTACAAAATTTAGTTTCCATGGGTATTTCATTTGATCCACAAAAAAAGTATATTCAATACTATAGAAAAGGATGACACCTTACTTTTTGGTCAAAAGGATGGCACCTTACTTTATAAACCAATGTTATGAATCATTTCAATATATGAAGATCATTTCAATATTGCAGTTATTTGATGAAAAATTCAAAGCTGTAAGTATCACCAGCATCCCTTTCATCCTCATCCCCCCTAACAACGCCAGACAGCCAGATCGCCGACACCACCAACCGCCGCCCCCCCGCCGCCCCCAACCCCCACCCCCACCACCCTTTCCCCGTTTTTTTTTTTTCTGTTTTAGGAGTAAGTTAGTGTCTGCGCTCGCTTTAGCATACCTCGATTGGTCTACTTTCTCAAACGATTTTAAGGACTCGCTCTCTTGTATTAACTTGGTGCATTCTAGATTTTATCCTTAGAGTGCATCCCGAGCAATTCAAGGATACACTCTCTCATATTAACTTGGTTCTTTGTTACTTTCTTTTAGTGGTACTGTATATCCATCTACGGCGGATCAAGATGGCCCTCATTTTACCACTGATATTTGCAACTCTAACCCAAAAAGAAAATGAGATTTTAGAAATTTAAAAAAAAATTTATAAAAGAAAGAAAGAAAGAAAGAAGAAAAAAGGAAAAGAAGTCGACAAGGGCATGTGACCCCATTGCATTCTTCCTCCGTGAATAGACGTCCACTAAATTATATTCTTCGTTATTTAATTCCGCGGTTTTGCAATGCTTTCGACATATTTAGCTAAACTTACATGATTTCAACAGGATCATCTCAATTCGAGTTCGAATGAAGGCCAATTTCTTGGGGGTGGTTCTAGAAGCTTTATACCTACACCAAAATTCGCTACGGCGCCCCTAGTCCGATAATCATCTATACTAGATATATCATTCATCATTTACACATCGTGGTATAGACTACATGATTCATTGCATAGACTTAGTTTGCTAAATTAAATCAATCATGTGCAAAAAAAGTAGCAAGAATAGGGAATTTGACATAAAATAACACAAATTCTTGCCACATGCCATCGATAGAACAGGTCTATATGTATCGATACTTTTCTACGGTATTGCTGGCAATGCATTTTGATAAACAAAATATGTTATATGACTGTGTCCAGGTGACCAGCTTAATACTATGACTCCACTGTAACCAGAAACTTGCTTTCATATGTAGGCATTACATCACCACCTACCAAGACAATATTGGCAACTTTTGGTGCGGCGGGCTGCAACTCTTCCACCATTGCCCTAGATTTTCCCAGTCCTCGAAAAGAAGGAATCTCGAGAGCTTCTTCACGATTCACTTCTTCTTCCACGAGCCTAAACGATTGTTCAACCTGCCAACAATGAACTCTTGCTTCATCATCTCCCTCTCTCTCTCTTTCTTCTTCTCCTTCCTCTTCTTCTTCTCCGTCAATATTTTGAGTTCTGAAGCTGCACCCGAATATCTGTATCATGATTGTCCAAACACCACCCTCTTCGGTCCCAACTCCACCTACCAATCCAACCTCCACACCCTCCTCTCTTCCCTCTCCTCCGCGGCCGCCAACAGTACCGAAGGATTTGCCAATTCCACCGCCACTACTGGCCAAAACCCTCTCGACTGGGCCTATGGGTTCTTCCTCTGCCGCGGTGACGTCATTGCCGCCAAATGTAGTGACTGCGTGGCCACTGGAAAACAGGATATCCTCCAAAGATGCCCGAACCAGCGAGTCTCTGCAATCTGGTATGACTAGTGCATGTTGCAGTACTCGAGCCGGTCCATCTTCTCGGCCATGAAGCAATCGCCGAATAGGAGCTTCTACAACTTCGGGAACGTCACCCAACCAACCCGGTTCATGCAGCTCCTAGGAGAAATCATGAATGACGTAGCCACGAGGGCTTCAGCTGGTGTGACATCCCGAATTTCGGCCCATTTTTGGGATTTATAAAATGCGTAATTTGTCAGTGTGCTTATAGTAAAATCTCGCCCGGGAGCTGATCACTCCCGGTTATCATTTTAAATTAGAGATTTCGCTAGAATCGCACTCGATCAAATTTGGCCGTTATTTGGACCCCGGACTTGGCAGTCGATTTTCGGGAGTGTCGGAACGAAATAAATTGGACGGTGTTAATATTATTGAAGCCAACGTTGAGATTGTCAGGAATAATGGAAAAAGGGGGAGTTTTGACCAGTGGGAATTTGGACTAGTAGACCTCCCTCGTTATAGTTTGGTTTAATTAATTTGTCCTTTGTCCCTTTTTATGTGCGAGGCCTTTTATGGACCGGTAGACCATTTTCGGTTTTGAATTTGGACCCTCGGTTTGCGTTTAATATTTGATTGAGTATAATTTTTTTTAATTCCTTTCTCTCTCCTCTCTCCTCTCTGCCGCGTCTCCCCCCCTTCTGCGCACGTCCCCACCTGTCCATCAGACCTGCCTTTTCTCTCTCTTCCCTTTTCTTTTTCTTTTTCTTTTTCTTTTCTTTCTTCTCTTCTTCTCCTTCGCTGGCTTCTCCCCCGACGCTCCTGCTTCTGATTTTTCCTCTGCCCCTCGCTCGACCAGACTAGCCCAGCCACCGTGCACCGTCCGACCGCCGATTAAGCTCGCCCCCAGCCTCGCCGCCGTCGCCCCGACCGAGTCGCGCCGCCGTCGGTCGCCGCGATCGCCCGTCGCCGGCCTGCCCGCGAGGCGCGCGAACAGCAGCTCGCCGCGGCGTCCGCCGCGATCCGGCGTCGCCCAGCCGTCCGCCGCGGTCCGGCATCGCCCAGCCGTCCGCCGACCGGCCCCCTCGTCCTCCGACCACCCGAGACGCCGCCGTGCCACTCCCGGCCGCCGCGCGACCCTTTTCCCCCCTGTTTCTCTCTCCCCCGAAGCCTCCCCTGTTTAGGGCTTCTAGCGTCGCCGCCGCCTCGCCTCTACCACCCAGCCGCTCCCCTCAGCCACCTCCGCCGCCCTGATGCCCCCTTGGCCGCCACCACCTCCCCTCTCTGATTTCTCTTCCTTTCCGACGCTCCCCTGTTCTGGACCTCCTCCCGCCGCGCGCCGCCTCGCCCCGCCGCTGCGTGCCGCCGTCCCCGCCGCTCCGACCGCCACCAGTCGCCGCCGTGTCCCACCCCAAGCAGCCGGCAAGCCCCCTCTCCTCCCTTTCTCTCTCTCTCCCTCTGTTTGGCCGTGAAAGGCCTTGAACCGGAGGAGCCCCGCTGCCGCCATCACTGTTCCGGTGCGGATCCGCCGCCGCGCCCCGCTGTTCAGCCGTTCTTCCGTTCTTTATCTCTCTCTAACCATGATTCTCTCTCTCTCTCTAGGCCGCGGACTAGTTTAGACCGCCCTCCACCTAGGCTCGCCGTTCGCCGGAGCCGCCGTCGCCGTCGTTACTGTTCCGGCGAGGGGTAGCCGCTGTCCAGCTGCCATCGCCGCGTGTTCGGCTCGGTTTGAAGCTTAGGACACCCGGTGAGTTTGACCCTAAACCCCAATTAGGATTATTTGCATTTCTAGACAAGTTTAGGGGTTATTGTGCAAAGGATGACAGGAGTGGATGCCGCGGCTGATTTGGTGAATTATAGTAACCGTTTGATGAGGTTTCGCGGCTATGTAAGTACCGAGAGATGGCTGGTCAGGTTTGGGATGGAATAGCCCAAGTTCAGGAAAATTCGGACTGAAAATGTGAACTTTAGTGTGCGTAGTATTTGGTCTTGTGGTGGCCGATTGGATTGGTGTTTTGGGGAGTTTAAATCGAGCCTTTAAAGATATATATAGGCCTAGGAAGACTTATGTGGGGGCTGTCCACACTAGGGCCGATTGGGGTGAGACGCAATTAAATGGAGGCTTAGTAAGGTAATTGGCGAAATTGATGGATAGACTGAGCTAGTGACTGAATTGTCTCTAATTGGTAGTGATTGGGCAATGCCATGACATGTTTAGTATGGCTAAGAGCGGAGTGGCTTGGTGGGCCTTTATGGGTCTTGATCGCGCAGGATCATGTGGATCGGCTTGAATTTAGGTGTTTGAGGAACTAATTAGGATTTGTTGGAATCCTAGTGGTGGCGCCATGTGCGAAGATTTAATGGCTAGGTTTGATTGGTCGTGGCGGGCCTTGGACTTATTGAATTCAAATGGGAGCGAGTGTGTGGAATAAGTGCCAGATTATTTGGGGCGAAAATGGTATAGATTGAATAGGCCGTTAATGCCTTGATATTGACAAATTTGTGAATAATTGTATCTGGCATCTTGGCATGAGTAAATGACTTTGGATTCACGGGCATATGAATCGCATGGTCAGGCTAGTATTTTGGCTGGGCATATTGAAATGTGAATTGAGCTTATTGCGGGGTAAATTGAATAGTGGCTGTCCGCTTTGGGATTTCGGTGGAATAGAAAACGGCAAGTTGGAAATTAGACTGGGTGATTGCCGGGTGTGCCCGGGTTGATGGATTATGTTGATTGTTGCTTGTTGAGGCCCAATTGGGGCATTGCCATGCCACATGTTCGTTTGACCAACTGAAAGCAGTGTGTGAATTACATGCCGTGGCTAAATTGAATTGTTGAATTAATTGGGCATGTTAAAATGCGCATCTAATTGCCATTTGATGATCATGTGCTCGTGAGAAATTTGACATCCATTGTGCATGACATTATTGATGACCATTGGGTCATGGCCTTCGGGTCGATTTAATTGTGGATGACCATTGGGTCATGGCCTTCGGGTCGATTTAATTATCGATGACCATTGGGTCATGGCCTTCGGGTCGATTTAATTATCGATGACCATTTGGTCATGGCCTTCGGGTCGATTTAATTGTGGATGACCATTGGGTCATGGCCTTCGGGTCGATTTAATTGTGGATGACCATTGGGTCATGGCCTTCGGGTCGATTTAATTGTGGATGACCATTGGGTCATGGCCTTCGGGTCGATTTAATTATCGATGACCATTGGGTCATGGCCTTCGGGTCGATTTAATTATCGATGACCATTGGGTCATGGCCTTCGGGTCGATTTAATTGTGGATGACCATTGGGTCATGGCCTTCGGGTCGATTTAATTGTGGATGACCATTGGGTCATGGCCTTCGGGTCGATTTAACTGTTGATGACCTTTGCGTCATGGCCTTCGGGTCGGAATAAATTGTGGCCTTCGGGCCGGGCCTTCGGGTCGATTTATTGCTGATAAATGCCTAACCTGCAGGGCGGTGATATATATGATTTGGGCCGTGAGCCTATGATTTTATGGTGATTTAATGGTACACTGCTTGGTGTGTTTAATTTGCTTGTCAGGAGGTGCACGTTAGCCTAGTTTAGGTTTAGGGAATTACTCACTGAGATTATTCTCATTGTTGTTTAAATCCCAATTTTTCAGACCCCCAGCCTTGAGGATGGCAGGCGTACCGAAGTGTTCTTGGAAGGAGCCCCCGACCGGTTGTAGTGGCCTTTAACTGCCTTTGATTAATGAGCATGGGCTGTAAATGAATTTTATGTCTGGTGCCCAGTATCCTTGCCAGTGTCCTTATTCGTGCTAGTTGTTGTATGGCTATCCTTGGTTATGTGTATATTATTATTCGGGTGATTTTGATTTGCTTCCGTTTGTGCTTTAAGTCTCTGTGTTGGGCGTCGGGTCGGCGACGAGTCCTGGGACGTCGCAGTTTAATCGACCTTGGCGAGGGATGTGGCGCGCCGTGGGGTTCGGGGCGTGACAGCTGGTGGGTCGGGGAAGAAGGTCGCTGTGGCGGAGGTCAACTTCACGAGGTTGCAGAAGCTGTACGTACTCGCACAGTGCACGCCAGACCTGACGGCTTCAGACTGTCGCGCTTGTCTCCAGTTCGTGATCGCTAATCTGCCTCAGGAGAAGCAAGGGGGGATATTGCTCACTCCGAGCTGCAACATGAGGTACGAGCTCCACCCCTTTTATGACACCCCAGCCCTGGCAGCGCCTCCGCCTCCGCCTCCGCCTCCGCCTCCGCCTCCCGCTCTGATGACCGGACCTAAAGGTATGCGTGTGCTTGTATTGCTTCTCTTCCTCCGTCCTAACTCTCCTTTTTTATCAGATAGAGGACATGGATTTTAGTCCAGTGCGCCAAAAATATATACTTAGATTTAGCTAACCTCTATGAAAGAAATATCTCTCCGACTAGGCTTTTGGATTAACTTTTTTTGATCAAATATAGTATACACCGTTAGTGTGAAAAATAGTACATCATTGATTTGAGAGAGCAATAGTTATAACTCTCAAATTAAAGGTGGAGAAAGCCGTTTACGTATAATTTTCATTACATTGATGGTACAAGCTTCATTCTTTTCTTAATTTCTCCGACAATAATAACCTGTGAAGTTTTCACGGTCCGTCATGGTGACACGAACAAGCGGATAATCGCGGAGATTGTGACAAATTTGGTGAATTTTGATTCAAGGATTTATTTTGTAGTAGTCAAGTGGGTGAGTGAGATTTGTTGGAGTATCCGAGGAGCTTTTCAGAGTCTTAGCAAATTTTCCATGTCGCTCCGAAAAAGTGGTCTTGCTTTTGTTCGTGTTTGTCTTTTTTCTGCTCTTTATTTCAAGCATAATAATTTTTCGAGTTAAATCTATGATCTTTTTCCTGAACTCTTTTCGCTTTATTTTAGATCAAGATCTTGATTCCAGACGTATCGATGTTACCTATCCACCGGGTTAGTCATAGAGCATCAACCATGATTATTTATATTATTTTTCTTCAAAGAAAAAGACGTGATTGGTTGATTGAAGATATGAGGTTACTCCGGTTTTATGCTGCAACATTTTGTTAAAAGAACATAGTGGTTTCTGTTCTGCAGAACATATGGATAAGATTAGCTTTTTAATCGATTAATGGTTAATCCCCAATAACCGAATCGATGCACTCCCATAGGAATTTGGAAAAGAATTGGATTTTTGCATGATGGACAGATCGTGAAGTCCAGCTTAATTGGATTTGAATTTGGATTTTTTCCTAACTCTTCTCTTTCTATTTTGAATCAAGATGTTGATTTAGGAGCATTAATTACCGGAAATATTTATTTTTTCCGGTCTCAGAGCGTTTGTTGGTCCTGTCCTTTTTTGAATTTGATTTAGGTATCTTCTCGTAATTATCATTAAAATAACATTCGAGTGTCTGCGTTAATGATATTATTAATAAATACTGAATGAAATTTAAGAGAAATTAATACTTCATCCATGTATTTTGTCCCGTAGAGTCAAGATGTGGTAGGTGAAAAATATTTCCAGGGTGGATTACTAATATCGAGTTATGACATTAGATTATTTACATAACAATTGTTCAAGGATCAGTTTTAATTGATTAATGGTTACTCCCCTATATTTTATAAATTACAGCTTCATTTCTTCAGGACAGTTGCTCTTTAAGCGTACTCCTTCTGTTTTATTCTATATTTTACATTTGCTCTAGCCTATGGTAGCAATTCCAGTTTCTAAAGGCTCATACAGTCATAAACACAGAGTGATGCTGTACAGATATGGTTTGCACATATGTAGGCAAAAGCAATGAATTTAGGGCGATAATGATCGCTGTCGCCGTTATTGTAAGCGAAGGCGTGCTGCTGCTCTCCCTTGCTGCTTGTTTCTGTCGGAGGAAAGCAACCAAGATGCACGCAGCCATCCAAGGAGATCAAAGCGGTACGAAATACGTACCTGCGCTGTATACTGGATAGAATGATGAAACCATATGCGCTGGATATACTGTGCTATGATTTTGGTGAAATGACCATCTCGTATCGTTTCGTTGTGTAGGCCTAATTGAAATTACAAATGCCAAGTCCTTGCAGTACGATTTTGCCACCATACGAGACGCCACAAAAAATTTCTCTCGTGAAAACAAGTTGGGTGAGGGTGGATTTGGTGATGTTTTCAAGGTACTGTTAGTTATTATACTTGAAAGATCTCTAATGTAAAAGAACTTGAGGATCTTTGATTTGGTAGTTTGGAAAGTTGATATCAGAAGCTATTCATGGGTATTTAAACATCAAAATACTAATCTTTCAGGGCACGCTTTCCAATGGACAACAAATAGCAGTGAAGAGACTATCTCCAGGCTCGCAACAAGGTGCCAAAGAATTTGAGAATGAAGTCATTCTGGCGAAGCTTCAACATCGAAACCTTGTGCAGCTGCTTGGGTGCTACTTGGAGGGTGAAGAAAAACTGCTTGTCTATGAGTTTATGCCGAACAAAAGTCTCCACTACTTTTTATTTGGTACGTCGCGCTTTAATATATTCCTAAGCTATTGCTTTCCATGTTGAGGCATGTCACGCCCCGCACCCTACGGGCGCGCGATCATCCCTCGATGGTCGAACATTGAATGCGACGTCCCAGATACGTCGCCGACCCAACCCAAAATATCAGAGATTAAGCACACGCGGAAACAAATAGAAACCACCCGGACAATTAATAATGACGATGGGTAGCAAAAGCACAAAACAATAACTAGAATTTCTACACTTGACAAATACATACTACGTCCACAAAGGACAGTCCCCAAGCTAAGCCACAACAGCAGAACCACAATTCTCAAAAAGGGACAATAGCAGCAAACTTAACTCCTCTACAAAAAGAGGACTCAAAATGCCGGGTACTTGACCCGTCCTCGATCTCCGAGGTACTCTTGCAGCGTCTCCAATCACTCATAGTCGCGAATCTGAAATGGTTATATAATAACCGTGAGAACGAGTCTCAATAAGCAACCCCCTATACCCCACATAGGCCAATGCGTACCCAGACAAGTCGTACATGCAATCAGATCGATAACGCATATATATAATTCACATCAATGGACTTACCTCGCCATCCAATCACCTGCCCACTCTGCACATTAGTTAATCAGAATGATAAAATAATATTCCAGTAATATAACACAATCATTCAAGTACCATTACACTCGCACTCAATCAATCCAACCAATTCAACCGGTCAATTCAATCACACGCTCAACCAGCCAATTCAGTCACATGCTCAACCAGCCAATCCAGTCACACGCTCAACCAGCCAATCCAGTCACACGATTAACTAGCCAATTCCAATCACACGCTCAACCAGCCAATTCCAATCACACGCTCAACCAGTCAAATCAGTCACACGCTCAACCAGCCAATTCAAATCACACGCTCAAATCGCATGCGTGACCGCACATCTTTCTCACGACCCGCGCTACGGCGCCTCATGTCCATTCTCACTGGCACACAAGCCACACAATTCGATCAATTCCAATGGCCGCCGTCAACACGTCCCAAGCCATACCATTCAATCAATTCCAGTGGCCGCCGTCAACACGTCCCAAGCCACACTATTCAATCAATTCCAACGACCGACGTAAATACGTCCCGGTCCAACACACCTCAAATGGGCCACCGTCAACACGTCTCAAGCCCGCATCCATTTGGCACATCGGCCATTCATGCCTTCACACGGACCGCCGTCAACACGTCCCAAGTCCGTCTTTCCATTTGGCACACCGGCCAGTCAAGCCTTCACACGGACCGCCGTCAACACGTCCCAAGTCCGTAGCCCTCCGATCGATCCGGGCTTAAAATCGACAGGCATGTACACGCCAGTCAGTTCAATCAATTTCATGTCAAATTACATCAAACAGCTCAAATTCACAACTCAGTCCAATTCACAATTCGCCACTCAGTTCAAATTCACAATTCGCCATCTCAATCCACACGCCCGACGTTCAAGTCGGTCACGCACGATTCCCCAAATTGAGTATACTAATTAATCCAATTCAAATTGCACAATTAGACATAATATGCACAAATTAAATCACGCCCTAGCCGTTCTAACCGAGACAAGTCTATAAGCACCCACGTTCACATCACAGCCCATCTCACTTGCCCACAAATCCGTCATTCACGCCTACCACATACTAACCTCAAGCCCACCCACGAAAGCCACAACAACAATATCAATTAGTCCAACAATCCTCCCAATTTAATCTATTAATAATGCACATACTAAAATTGCCCACAATCCGCATTAAGCCCCTAAACCGGTACTAATTATCCCCTAGACAAGTCTAATAATACCCAATGTACTAAGTAAGGTTTAGAGAGTCACTTATCAAGTTTTGGCCTGGGAAAAGTCGGCTCGGGCCCAAAATGGCCCGGGTGAACAGTGCCAACTAGGCACACGCGCGGGCGCGGCGGTCGGCCACGGGCGCGGGCACGGGCGCGGCAACGGGCAACGGGCGCGGGCGCGGGCAATGGGCGCGGGCGCGGGCACGGCGTGGGCACGGCCTTGGCTGGCCGGCCGGGCTGGGCTGGCTGGCCGACGGGGCTGGCCGGCGGCGACGGCGGCCGGCGGCGACTGGCGGCAGCGGCTGAACAGGAGAGGGGGAGGGGTTGGCCGAGCGTGAAGGTGAGGGAGAGGGAGAGAGGGATGGCTGAGGGGTGAGGGGCGGCGGCGGCTGGCGGACGGGCCGGCGAGATGGCCGGCGGGGCGGCACGGCGCGGTACGGCGGCGGCGCGAGGCCGGATGGGCTGACCGGCTACTCGGCTTGGCCGCGTCGGACATGGCAATGGGCTGAGCTGGGCAGGAGCAGGCTCAGCTCGGGGGAAGGAAAAATAGGGAAAGGAGAAGGAGGTGGGGGCTTGGCGGCGACGGCGTGGCAGCTGGCGACGCAGGGCCGGCCGGCGAGCTGGTCAGGCGAGCTCGGGCGGACGGCGACGGGCAGCAAGGAGAGAAACAGAAGCAGCGGCGTCGGGCGGAGCTGAGAGGAGCTGCGGAGGAGGAGGAGAGTAGGGGGCTTTTGTGGCGGCGGCGCGGTGGCCGGCAGGCGCGGCGAACGGCGCGGGACGGACGAGCTCGGCGGCCGGCGGTGACAGTTCGGGCAAGTAGAAGCAGAACCAGTCATCGTCGGGCCGAAGAAGAAGAAGCAGAGAAGAAGAGAAGAAAAGAAGGAAAGAAGAAAAGGAGGAGAGAGAGAGAGTGTCGGGGGGAAACGTGAGCGGGAAGAGAGGAGGAGAGAGAGAAGAGAGAGAGGGGACAGACGGGACGGGGGGGGGGGGAAACGTGCGCGGAAAAGAAGGGGAGGAGAGAGAGAGAGAGAGAGAGAGAGAGGAGTAATTAATTAAAAAAAAATAATCATTCTTATATTAAACGCAAATCGATGGCCCAAATTCAAAATCGAAAACGATCTACCGATCCGAAATAAGCCTCGCATATAAAAAGGGACAATGGCCAAATTAATTAAGTCAAATTATAACGAGGGAGGTCTACTAGTCCAAATCCGCACCCGGTCCAAAAATCCACTTTTCCACTATTCTTGACAATCTCGATGTTGGCCACAATAATATCGACACTGTTCAATTTATTTCGTCCCGAAACTCCCGAAAATCGACTGCCAAGTTCGGGGTCTAAATAACGACCAAATTCGATCGAGTGCGATTCTAGCGAAATCTCAAAATTTAAAACAATAACCGGGAGTGATCAGTTCCCGGGCGAGATTTTACTATAAGCACACTGACGAATTGCACGTTTATTAAATCCCAAAAATGGCCAAAATCCGGAATGTCACAAGGCAAACATGTGATTAGCCTCAAATCATGTTGAATGTTTCACTATCTTTTGGAACCTAAAGTTAGTTCCTTGCTTAAAATCCATTTAAGAGGATTTATCAACCGAAGATACCCGCATCTCAATTGTGCATACGTGCATATCATGAAAGGAGCAGGCAATTAAGTTGGTCAACACGTTATGAAATAGCATGTGGGATTGCTCGAGGAATGCTCTATCTACATGAGGATTCTCAACCTCAGATCATCCATCGCGATATAAAAGCAAGCATATCTTGTTGGACAGTGAAATGAACCCGAAGATTTCAGATTTTGGCATGGCAAGGATTTTTGGAGTGGATCAATCACAAGCAAACACCAATAAACTTTTGGGGACTTAGTAAGTCTTGTCATGCCTTGTTCTCAACTCTTTTATGCTTATGTTGCTAACATGTCATGGATTGCAGTTGTTACACGTCACCTGAGTATGTAACACGTGGTCAATTCTCTGTGAAGTCAAATGTCTATAGTTTCGGTGTCCTACTTCTCGAGCTCGTTATCGGTAAGAAGAATAGTTCTTTCTACCAACTAGATGGGGGCGAAGATATTGCTATCCATGTAAGTTGCATAAATCGACTCTATAACTCAAATGAAAATTGTTAAACTATGCAAATTTTATGTTGAGAAATTCTTTTCAATGTATTTTTTCTAGGCCTGGAAAAATTAGAGAGGCGGTATGCCGTTGGCAGTGTGAGATCCGATCATTGGAGATCCGTATTCAAGGGATGAGGTTCTTAGATGCCTCAAAATTGGTTTACCGTGTGCTCAAGAAGATCCAAATCGCAGACCCACAATGGCAGACATAGTCCATGAGTTGAGCAACCACTGTGTTACTCTTGAACAGCCCCAACAACCGGCCTTCTTCCTCAGCAGGACAGAAAGACTGATACCAGATCAACTAACCAGTAGGTTTATGACATTGTCGACTAATGAGATGTCGTTCGCCGAAGTTTAGGCCCAGTGAATGGTGATGGGAGCGAATATTTCGTCATGATAGTCTCACAAAGACCTTGATCATAAGATCCTTGGCATTCAGCTGAGGTCACTGATGGACAATGATCAAACACGTATGTCCTTTACATATAAAAGTACAAAGTTTCTTCACTTTGAGGCTAATATGTTTTGATCCACTAGACATGGATGGTTGTCTACATTAATATTAGGGGGAAATTTCAAATAGGTACCAAAAAGTGGGGTCTTTTTCTCAAAATAGGGTCAAAAGTGGATATATAGTCAAATAAGAGCCTGAAGTGTCTAATCGGTATCAAATAAAGGTCCGAAGTACTCAATTAGTCTCAAGTAAGAACCTGAGTTCACCGACTGGTCAAATGCTCACCTGTCTGCAAGCAGGTTACTGTTCTGGCGATCCAAACAAGGGTAATTTCGTTTTTTACTTTTTAAATTTTCTTTCTTTCTTTTTCCTTTTTTTGTTTTTTTCTTTTTCTTTTCCTTTTCCTTTTCTTTTTTTTTTCCTCTCTTCACTTTGTCGGCCATAGCTGAGGCTGGCATCAGGCGAAGGCCGCTCTCGCTTGGGCTGGTTGAGCGAGGGCGAAGGTTGCTCTCGTTGGATCTGGTAAGGGTCGCCCTCACCCACCCTACCCAGGCGAGGGTTGGCGAGGGCGGCCCTCGCCTGGGCTGGGAGGGTGAGGACGAGGGTTGCCTCGCCGAGGCCAGATCAATGGGAGATATGATGGAAACCCATCTTTTGCTTGCGTGCAAGAAGATCGCATCTCCATGAATGATGAGGGATGAGGACGACCCATCTCTTGTTATTGCTTGTTGGCTCGAATAAAGAGCATCCCGAGTCGAGATCGAGCAAGAACCACACAACCCACCTCATCTTTCCGAGAAAATTATCCGCGCATGGCCAAGAGCCCCGCCCAGATTTTCCAGAGAAAAGTTACAGAGAGAACAATTCCTCATTTATCATGAATTCATGTGTACAATCTCTATCTTCGACCTGGGTGTCGTGAATTTTTCCCAAATGATCAAGAATAATGAATCTATAGAACGAATGAGCGTGTAAAGAATGATTCATGACCTGTGATTTTGCTACTGCTTCTACTGCTGCTGCTTCTTCTTCTTCGTTTTCGTCTTCGTCTTCTTCTGGAAGACGACCTCAGTGTCGAGGTCAACCCTCGCCCGCCCAGCCCAGGCGAGGGTGGCCCTCACCTGACGTCGACAAGGGCGACCATCGCCAGGGCTCCGTCGACCCTGGCTATGGCCGGCGAAGGGAAGAGAGAAAAGAAAAAGGAAAAGGAAAAGGAAAAGGAAAAGGAAAAGAAAAAAACAGAAAAAGGAAAAAGAAAGAAAAAAGAAAAAAATGTTAAAAAGTAAAAGACGAAATTACCCTTGTTCTGATCATCGAAACAGTAACATGCTTGCCGGCCGGTGAGCATTTGACCCACCGGCAAATCTAGGCTCTTACTTGAGACTAATTGAGTACTTCGAGCCCTTATTTGAGACTGATTGGGTACTTAAGATCCTTATTTGACACTATGTCCACTTTAGACTCTATTTTAAGAAAAAGACCCCACTTTGGGTACCTATTTGAAATTTTCCCTTAATATTATTTGTATGCATTGTTATCGAATTGAGGAATATAGTTCTTTCTTGCCTACTTTGTTTCATGATATACGATGAGATATATCCATTCTTACATAATCCGCACCACTTTATTTCTGTCGCATTTATTAGAAATTGAGGTCGTGAACCGCACCTCCAGACATATTCCTTTGCCCCACCTGCCCACTGAACCCATTATAATGGTTCACTTGTTAGATTATGATGGGATAGGCAAGGATCCTTCCATTCATATTTCCTCATATGTCTACCAAATCATATTGCTTTTTCGGATTATCTACCAACCTAGCCTTGTCATCTTGTCTGTACAAAAGATGGGCATTGAGTTATTTTATTTTTCCATTCCTCATACTTGTAAGGACCTCCACGAACCGGGTGGAACGCCTAGGGATTTGGTTAATGGATTACTAAGTTTAAATCTAGATTGGGCTCTCTCAAGCCTCTATCAATTTGGATTTATAATTCAAGTTCTTAATATTAGCAGTTGCCACTAATTAATTTTTGGTAGATTGATTAGATACCTAAGTAAAGCAACGGGAGAATTGCCTTACTCCTACAAACCATAGATTCAATGAGTTCGGGGGCTTGATTACAAGTTATCCAACTAGTATCCTTTCAATACCTAATCTTGTTCAATTATCAACTAAAGTGTTCATGCAGTCTTCTTATCGATAATGAATCCTAGGGTCCTAATCCCAACCAAGCTAAGGAAACAATAATCAATACTTCGGAAGTGCGCAAACAACGGTCCAACATGCCTCAAAAAGTCCACATGCAAGGTTAAATTAAACACACAATTCAAACATGCAAATCAAACAATATGCAATCAAGCATGACACTAATCAAACTAAAAGGCAAGAAAAGGCAATTTCCTAGCTCAATTCTATTTTATTAATTTTCGAAATTTATTAATATTTTTTATTATTAAAATAATGATATAATATTATAATATTATAATTAAACGGATGATCCCTCAGCTATATTTCTCTGGATTTCGGTCGACGACATGATTAATTACACGAAAGTTTTATTCCTTTGGGGGAATTTGATGGCGAAAAAATGGAAGGAGAGAGACATAAGAGGCGCAAGAGATCCTCGATCGAGAGAGAGAGAGATAGCTAGAAAGAGAGAGCGCACAAATGGAGAACGATGAAAATCACATCATTCTTGGGTATTACTGAGGAGACAAGTAATGGGCGCGCCCTTGGGAAGCTGCTTTTCTTCTCTCTCTCTCTCTTCTCGTTCTTGGATCCGAAAGATGAAAATCACATCAGTCTTGGTTATCGTCATCAATTTCAATTGGGAAAGGAAATTTAGGGAAGCGAGTGATGCCTCTTGACCTAAAAAAGGGAAAGATTTGATTCTGCACGCCTTTTCTTCCTTCTTTTTCCCTTTTTTCTCTTTCTCTCTCGTCTCGTACTTGGGTCCTTTAATTAGTAGTGCGATTTTCTACTCACTAAAGATTATTTTTATATGAGAGTAAAGCGGGTGTTAATAGCTATCAAATTCAATTACTTAAATTATTGTCTTTTCATAGCGATCGTGATCACTTTATCAAATAAAGTCCTGTGACTCTTAAAACGGTGCAGACCAAATTAATTTTCTTGTTCTATGTGAGGCTCGTATTTTTCTTTCAAAAATATTTTTCTTGTTTTTTTTTCAAGATTGACCTGATTTCGGGATCTTTAAGTTTAGAGGGGGGTGGTGCTCTAGTCGGAGATTGATTATCTTGGTTTGGTCGAATCCCGACCGACTTGACGAGCTAAGAGAAACTGGATTAGACATGTAGGGTTACAGATACAGTGATGGGGACAAACTTCAGGTGGGATTGGCGAGGATCGACACTCCCAAAAATTGAATTCTGGGGTCAGTTTTGATCAGTCATGTACTACATTTAGGGAAACATCATGTGAAAATTCTCTCCTAAGGTGAGATTCTTGATAAGTTTCTTTTTCTTATGTGCCCCTTGTAGGCCATTGACGACGATGTTTAATGTGGCTTTTGTCCTTTTAATGGCTTTTCATTTGCTAGAACAGTGGTTGTGTTGGTGCGTCCGCATGACATTTTGGATTAGAAGACAAAAAAAAGAGCATAAAATTCCCATTCGACCGTACTTCTCCCATGTCACTGCATTCTGTAATTATCCTCACATGGGATTCCAATAATTGCCCTATAAAAAACTATTGTAGAGTTATTCTGAAGGAAAAAGTCATAAAAAAAATCCTCACGTTATGCCCGGACGTTAAAAATCCTAAACTATATCCACTGTGACACATTTACTTTAAATTTTTTCTCGTGACAAAAAAAAAACTCCAAACTTGTACCTATGTGATATATTTACTCTCCGCCAAAGTTTCGTTATGATTTTTTTGATTAAAACATTGTTTTTATTTTACTTAGCTCACGTGGGAATCATGTCAACATTGTTTATTTTCTGGTGTCCATGAAAGCATATTTTTAATGATTCTTATTGATGGAGGGTAAATCTATCATACATATGCAAGTTTAAGGTTTCTGATGTTACAGAAAAATATTTACGGTAAATATGTCACAATAGGCATAATTTAAGGTTTTGGGTAGCTTTTTCCCGCCTCTCGCCTCCGTCCTCCACCCTCCGACCTCCGCCTACCCCTTCTGACCTCTGCCTCATCACCTTAGCCTCACGGCCTCCACCACCACCCTCCCACCTTCTGCCTTTGTCCTCTCGCCTCCACCTTCACCTCTGCCCTCCCACCTCTGTCCTCCCACCTCCGCCTCCCCCTCATGGCCTCTGCCTCATCGCCTTAGCCTTGCGGCCTCCGCCCCGGCCCTCCCGCCTCAGCCTTGTGGCCTCCGCCTTGTCACGTCGGCCTCGTGGCCTCCACCTTGTCGCGTCGGCCTCGTGGCCTCTGCCCCCCGCTCGTCGCCTCCGCCCTTCCGTTTCTGCCTCCGCAATCAGTCAAATATTTGACTGTTGGTGTTAAGGTTTGACTGATCTTTCTGCATAATCCATTTTTTTTTTCAGAAGTCTCTTAAGTTATATAACCCAATATTTATAAAGATGAAAGTGACTAACTGAGAAAATGATTCACAAGAAAGTTTGGAGGAAAAATAAGACAACTAGAAATAGAGTATTTTCTCTGATTCGTGGGTCTTAAATGAGGTAAGCAACTTTCTACACCATGCTTCTTGTTGTTAGTCAAGTAACATTCATGATAACTTAGGACCACGCAAGATATGACCAACTATATTTCTACTTGGGAATGTTTACAACTCAAAGCAGAAGTACGTGAAGCAAACCAACTTCGAATTTCATAAATAATGCACATGCACAAATCATAGATAGAGTTATAGCATGCAACAAGCACCAATGTCTTTCATCTATCTCTCAAGAACAAGGATGAAGGCAAACGTGGAGATTTTTTCCTCAAAGAGATTGTAAAGTTCCGAGTTTCAATAACAAATCACTGCCACTTCAGATATACCAGATGAAGTTGAACAGGGGCCTTAGGTAACTTGAGTCAGTCAACCTCACTAACAATTAAACTCGACTTAGTCACTACCTGAAATCTTTTTGGTCAAGACCACATTTAAACATGAACGAGTTTCATTAACATCATCAAGCCCAATTTAAACACTTGATAAGCCCAACATTCCACATGAACTATAATCAAATTCAAGTTTGGATTTCAAATCAGTATTGAATTTAAAGATAAAATTGAAAATGATTTATCTTTGGATATGAGATGTGATTTGTGTGTGTTTTTTTTAAATGTGTATGAGGGAATTTTCTGCTGCGTCTTTCTTGCTGGAGGGTTTTCCGCCAATAGCATCCTTGATATCTATGAGTCGTTGTGTGTGTGTGTGTGTGTGTGTTTTTTTTTTTTTTAAATTTGTAGATCTTGCAAGTTCACCACACACATTGCAATAGGCTTTTGCTTCCGAGTATGTGATCGTGCTTCAGAAATACCAACTTTTGGGAATGCAAAGACCTAGAATTACACTCGATTGACTGGAATTAAGACATGCTTCATTACACTCATTTCAAATTATGATTGAAATATGCACACTTCACAATATTTTATGGTCAGTAACTTACATTTGTGCGAATTTTTGACAGATTATTCCGAGTACTTTGCTACTAGCTCGATTTGTTCTCGAGACAAATGGGTATGACTCATCTTTTTAGAATTAAAGTTTGTTTTCACTTTATCTACCTTCTTTAAATGATCAGATTTTTGCTTTTAAAAATTTGTAGAGGCTGCAGTGGATAATATCATTGTGCATAATGTTGATAAAAATTTGAATTTAGAATTGGCATGATATTTGCTAACGAGGATGAAGCATAAAAGACATACAATGCATATGCAATTTCCAAGGGGTTTGGAGTGAGAAGAGGACAAAAGGCAAACAATAAAAAAGGAATATTGTGAACGTGCACATTTCTTTGTAATTGTGAAGGACACTCTCTGCCAATCCTATCTCATGAACAAAGAGATGTTTATAGGACAATAAAGAGAACTGTGTAAAATTCAAAATTGAAAATGGAGTTTGGATAGTTGACAAGTTTAAGGATGATCATAATCATCCTTTCATTGACGATAATAAAAAACACTTGATAAGATCATACAGGCACATGACAAATACTTATAAAAGCATTTTGATTTCTATGGCTGGAGTTGGTATAAGGGCTATGCAAGTGCACTCCTACCTGAGTGGTGAAGAGGGAGGACAAGAGAATATTGGCTTCACTTTACGTGATTGTCAAAATTTCTTATAATCAAAGAGAAGGGATTTGATTAGTGAGGGTGATTGTCAAAGTCTCATTAACCATTTTAATTACTTACAATCAAATGGAAGCAATTTTTCATATATATTTCAACTGGATGAGGAACAGGTTGACCAACTTTTTTGGGTCTGATGGTGTATCCAAGCTGGACTATTAAAGTTTTTGAGATGTGGTGGTATTTGATACAACTTATTATACAAATAAGTACAATATGATATGTGCACCTTTCATTGGCTTGAATCATCATTAGAAGAATGTTCTCTTTGGTTGTGTATTGTTATTGGATGAAACTATTGCTTCTTTTGTTTGGGCATTTTGATCCTTTTTAGAGGCAATGGGCAATAAAGCACCCAAGACTACTTTCACCGACCAAGATCATGCCATGGCGAATGCCATTAAGACTGTTCTTCCAAATACTAATCACCATTTATGTGTATGGCACATTGCGAAAAATGCTACGAATCATATTGGGCATCTTCTCGCAAATCCGAGTTTTCGCGATAACTATTGGCATAAGCTTTTATATCATTGTGAATCCGAATTTGAAATAGAGAATGTTTGGAAAGTTATGTGTCAAGAATGGAGCTTGGGAGACCACAAGTGGTTAAATAACATGTATCAGCTACGTCATAAATGGTGTCCTGCATTTGGCTGAGATATTTTTTTTGCAGGAATTAGATCCACACAAAGAAGTGCGAGCACAAATAACATCTTTCAAGATATGGCATGCAAGACCATGACCTTGTCTGAATTTGTCAATCATTATGAGAAGCAACCAGAAAAAATGCGCAACTTTGAAGTTGTTGATGATTTTGAGTGTGCTCGAGGAAAGCCGGGGATTATGGTTGAAATTAGTGGAATTTTGAAACATGCTACAAATTTATATACTCATGTCATTTATCGGAAATTCCAGGATGAGTTCTTGCATGCTTTGTCCGTGGGTGTTTGTAGATCGGAATTGATGGGACAGTGCACACTTATATTGTGGCAACTGAAAGTAGTGAAAGGAGGCATGTTGTTTGTTTTAGTTCAAGTGATTTAATCATTACATGTAGCTGCAAGTTCTTTGAAATGCGAGGATAGTTGTGTTGGCATACTTTATGCATCTCGAGACATGTAAATGTTACAAGCATTCTTTCACAATATATTCTGAAGAGGTGGACAAAAGCTGCAAAACAAGGGACTTATTGTGATGTTGGACAAAGCTCTCATGTTGTGGTAAAGTAAAAAACATTACGCTTGAAGAGATTGATGCAATTGGCTTTCAACATTTTGAATATTAGTGCAAACGATGATGATATAGAGGAGCTTGCAACTACAACCTTGCCACGTCTTCACTCCCATATCACAAACAAAATGCAATCTTTGATAGGTAATGATCATGTTAATTTCTTGGTGGAAAGTGATGAAACTGAAGATGTAGAAAACTGTGAAATTCAAATACTTGATCGCCTTCGAAGAAGACCAAAAGGTGTACCAAACACTCAATTGAAGGGTGCTAGTGAAAAACGAAAGAGAAAACCATCTTCATGCGCAGGAGGCACCTCACACAAGGTATATGATGCTTGTTTAATTTGTGATTTTATCAATGAAAGCCATGAAGTTATTATGATACTCTTCCTTTTTTGCAAGATTGACCTTCAGTGATCATTGACTACGATGGGTAGATAGCAAATTTGGTGATTGGTTATCCTCCAGTTTTGATTAAAAGCATTAACAAATCTTTAAAACCTCGGATTAGGTTTTTGATTGATATAATGGGGAGACAACTCGATGAAGCTGCTGATTATCCTGACTTCTTTCCCCATTGTTTGAAAATAGACTAGAGCGACGTTACAAATTTTTGAGCCAAAGGAACATCGGCTGTAGCATGAGCAAGATGCTGGATTGTGATCAAAAGAAGTTCTTATTTAAGTTCGGTTTAATTGGAGGATTCACCTGAGTTAATAGTTATATCTTTTGTTCATTCTTACAAATTTTTTGTAGAATAGCTTTAGCTATTATTCAGTATCCCTGATGCTCGAGGTGAAGTCATCTTGTATGTGGTTCTAGTCAAACAATTTAGATGCTTAACGAAATGATCCTTTTGGCAAATTCAGCCCAAAATTTTGGTATCTAATGTGTAGACTCATTGCGCGGCTTTAATGGTGTTGTTTGCAGGTGGTTTGCTTGGCATGCGTGGTCGATGGGCATACTTCTTATGGAGATTGGATCGAGCGATGTATTGTTTTCTCCATATGTGAGATGAAATGAATGCTCATTTGAATGCACTGGTACACTTTGAAGCTCACGGATCCACTGGCTAGCCAAGCCAAGTGAATGCGATTGCCAAGTCTATAATTCTAGGGTGCCTAGCATCTCTAATTCTTGTTGTGAATCCATCATGGTCTAGTGTGGATGGACTGGGAGATTTATAGTTGATGAATGATCATTGTAGATGACTTGATGAATGATCATTGTAGATACTCTGAATCTATGCATATGGTTTCAGGTTTAAGATTGGCGGTCTTGATTCCTGTCAAAAACTTGTTTATTCCTTAAAGTTATTATGTAGCTTGAACGTTACACATCAGGTGTTATTTCTATGCGACTAATGCTAAGTTCTCCTCCCTTGCAGTTTACTTATAATTATACCTGTCAAATGGGTGGGTCGGGGTCGGGTTTGGGTCGGGTCATAAATGGTTCGATTCAAATTGACCCATTAACCTATTTATGACCCATTTTATACGTAATGTAATTTTCTTGATCCATATCCGACTCGACCCATACCCGACCCATACCCGGTCAGACCCATATTGCTAAAACACTTTCATATTTAATTAAATCTAGGACAATTCATACCCAAACTGAGATAAGAATACAAAGTGAGTGAACGCAAGATTGAGTGAGGGCGAGAGAGATGAGTTGAGTTTAAATTGATTGTAAACTCATTTATGACCCATTTATGACCTATTTAATACTAATATTAGACTTCTACCAATTTATGACCCATTTACTAGATATAACTAGCCTATTGACCCATTTACTAATATATGGGTTAAGAAATGGATTTATGATCTATTTTGACAGGTCTACTTATAATGGAAAGGGTGACAGAGGTGATCCATCGACTTGGCCAGAAGTGGAAGGGCCATTGACGGTAAGAAATTTCTAGACAGAAAGGCAGCAAGATGGTGAGAGGATGAACTTGCACTAGTTGAAAAATCGATTGTGTATGTCTTTTATAACCGATAGAAGGGGCATGAACTATAGAGATGTTAAAGTCTGGTAGTCTAAATACTGGCAACTATGGTCAGTTTTGTTTTCATAACATGCCATCTTCTATTGTTAGTCATTGTAAATTGTATATTCTATATGAAATTTTGACATGTAAATAAACTTTCTGTCATTTAGCTCCAGATGTATTGGCAGCTTCTCAAGAATTGCCTTCAATTGCTGATGTGATCATAAACCTAATTCATGGTGCTTGAAAATTGGAACATCTCGACGAATCTGAAACGTGATAGAAAGAACTCTGGGAGGAATATCAAACAAACACGTTTATGTTATTACAGACATCGAATACCACGCACACTTCAATTTGATAAACCTATTTACATGACCAATTATTGGATAATGAAATCTCCAAACGACTGCACAAAGAAGAAATACGGTCTTTCCAAACATTATTGTCTTTCCATAATGAAGGAACAATTCTTGGTTAAACTAGCAGCAACAGCAGATAGTCTCCAAGCAGCACTCGCAAGTCTCAAAGCAGCAACAACAGTAGCACAGCGCGAACAAACTGCACAACCAAATTGGCTCGACTATAAATTCAGGAGAGCAGGAGGGAGAGTAATAGACTATCCACTGGCAAAAACACAAAATTATGAATTCTCATCTAAAGTATCTCCATCGCTGTCAAATGCACTAAAGAGTGCCTAAATCAACATGCGATTACGTATTCTGACAAAGAAAAGGCCATGAATAAATTGCAGGCCCCCAGTCAACTTCCGATTTATTGAATCAACTTCAGCAATTAGACACTATTCACAGTGGAATTGTCTAAATCACAAAACTCAGAAACTTGTGCTCTAAAGATGCTGGGTGATAACATTTTTCAGGCGTTAGGTAACTGAATTCAACTATCTCACCTTTCCTTCACCAGAAGAGTCCGCCACGCTTTTTTCCAGCCATCACTTGCACATTAGAGCTGAGTTTCCATGCCTTAGGTTCAGAAAAACATTCGAGCATGTTGTGGCTATGGTCTATCTCAGGTTCAGGTTCTTTCATTTTGCTCATTCTTGTTCTAGCCTTTATTTGGTTTCGTCACCGTTTCAAGAGAAAGAGAACTTACATGAGTGGAGAAGAAGATGATCCAGCGATTGTAGAAGAATTCGAGCAAGTATATATAAACAACCGCAAATCACTAACTGAAGCTTTACTTATTGCTAGTGTTTGAGGTCTATGAATACCCATCTCCCTAAGATAACATTACTGTCCTGTGAAGAAATAACCCATTTGTTAACAACCGAGGAGTTCACTCATAATCGTGCAGTACATGGCTGATGAACCCGGAGGTTCTCTAAGCCAGAAAAAGTAAACTGATATATGGCGGACCAATTTCCACGATCGCCCTTTGTTGTTGAAAATGAGAAATAAGAGCCAATGTTTTAACTTTTGTTAAGCTGATCATAGTAAAGTAAAGCAAGTTCTACATAACCATCAAGATTAACTCCTATAATTACCTATATAGTAACATAGAAATCACAATTCCAAGAAAGAAAGATACGATGACTCCATATAATATTATCATTGACATAATAAAGCCTATTTTTCTTCTAATTAACTTCAAATCTCCTTTTATGATTGCCAATTCTTCATTTTCGCTTGATGCCTCCCTATAATTGACTACGTCCACATTTTTAGGCGAACAGATCCTGCATTCCTCAATATAATCTTCAACCCATTGCACAAACCCCCAACAATTATTTGTTTGAAAATAAAATTAGTGTAAAGTAATATCAAGTATTACAAATGTACTACATGCACAATATGGTAAATTGATACACTTACATTACAAGTCAAAGCATAATATAACCTTCCTCGATTAATAGGGTTTTTTTGCACGTTTTTTACCGTGCATAATTTCCCTTGAGGACATGGACATATCTTGGATGGAAAATCAATCGACCAATTTGAAAATCCTCGAGATGCCATACTAAAGTAATAATATCATATAATCAAAATTAGATTAGATTTAATCAACAAAAGTAATCCAAGCAATAAATGTAATAGATAACAAAACCTACAACAATCTTTTTCCTCTACATGTTCATGTCAATCATTTTCAAAATTTGTCAGCTCCACTAATCGTGGCTTAAAAAAGTTTGCCTTATAGAATTAACCACAAACACAATGATAGAATTTTTCCTAGTAAAATTTGACTAACAACAACAAGCATGGTGTAGAAAGTTGCTTACCTCATTTGAGACCCACGAATCAAAGAAAATATTCTCTTTCTAGTTGTCTTATTTTTTCCTCCAAACTTTCCTGTGAATCATTTTCTCAGTTAGTCACTTTCATCTCCATAAATAATGGGTTATATAACTTGAGAGACTTCTAAAAAAAACGGACTATGCAGAATGATCAATCAAACCTTAACACCAACAGTAAAATATTTGACTGATTACGGAGGCAAAAGCGGGAGGGCGAAGGCAACGAGTGGGAGGGGGAGGCGACTTTTCTCTAGCGGAGGCCATGAGGCTGAGGCCACGAGGCTGAGGCGGGAGGGCAGAGGCAGAGGCTGCGAGGGGGAGGCGGAGGCAAGAGGACGAAGGCGAGAGAGCAGAGGCGGAGGTGGGAGGGCGGAGGCGGAGGCCGTGAGGCTGAGGCGACGAGGTGGAGGCAAGAGGGGGGAGGCGGAGGCCGGAGGGCGAAGGACGGAGGGGGGAGGGCTGAGGCGGAGGAGGTCTCGAGACCCAGCCGCTGCGATCGGCCTTCCGCTTTTCATCGGCGGTTTCCATAGCCACTGACAACGAATTGACGAAGAAAAGCTAAGAACAATGATGAGATGAGAGGAAGTCTTTTGGGAAGGGAAGGAGGAGTGAAAAGGTAATGGAATTCAAACTAACGCGAAAGAGAAAAGAGAGGGAGAAGGGGAGAGAGACACAACAATTAATGCACGCATTAATTACTTCACTTCTTTGCTCACGCCTCCTCCTATAGGTACATAGGAGAGAGAGTCTTCTTCCTAAGGCGCCAGAGGAGGGAGGAACCAAACATAGCTTTATTTTTTTTTATTCCAGGTCAGTGTCACATGTCCTATTATCAGTGGTCCACGTAGGTTTATGAATGCCACGTAAGCACGTGATGTGACGTGCATAAACCACTAAATATTGTCTCATTTACCCGAGAAGAGATCACACAAAGCCTATATGGTTCATAGGGTCTTAACCCATCCACCGGTCCAACCTACCAATAATGTTCTCCCATTTTAATGTCCCACTCAATTACAAGCTCGTGTCACTAAGTTCAACCTCTCCTCTTTCTCATATGCAGGAAAGGGGAAGAGGAAAGAGATGGGGGCGCAACTAGGAAGGTCTAGTGGCTTGTTGGTTAGAATCGCTCTTGAAGGTAGGCCACGGGGTCACTAGCGACGTTGTGGGCGAAGAACGGTAGAGGTGGCGAGAGGGTACCACCGAGGCTACGGGCCTAGGGCATGGCAAAGGATTAAAAGGAGAGGGAGGGATGGGAGAGAGATAAGAAGAACGGGAAATGGGAGATTGAATGGATGGCTCGATTTCTCTTTTGTTGTCTATTGGAGTGGCATATGGTGCGAATCTAATAATAGATGCGGTGGTGACAAGAAGTAGCTATAATACTAAGGACGGTATTGCTTCTCCCCCAATTGGGGTGTTGAGGGTTCCTTTTGCCCGAGAAGGGGTCACACAATGTTAACACCTCGATTTCCAAAAACTTCAAAAATAAAATTAAAATTAGAGAGAGAGAGAGAGAGAGAGAGAGAGAGAGAGAGAGAGAGAGAGAGAGAGAGAGAGAGAGAGAGAGAGAGAGAGAGAGAGAGAGAGAGAGTAAAATCATGTAAAATGGAAAAACACATGAGCAAAATATGCGCGTTCGGCCCGCTGAGCATTTGACCTACCTTTCTTTCCTCGCTTGGGCTGAATTCGGCCCCCCTTCTTCTTTTCTCTTTTTCTTTATTTTGTCTTCGGGCCCATTTTGTTCCCTTTCGGCCCATTTCTTCTTACCCCAGCCTAGTCTCACACCTGTCATCTCTTTCGCTTGCTCGCGCTTTGTGAGCAGAAGATGGTGACGAACGGAGGGAGCATTAGGAGTGATCGATTCTAGGGTGGGTTGGTTCCGGATCTAGAATTCGAAATCAGTATTGTTATAACCAATTCCTAATTTTTAGAATCCGAAACCAACCCTGTTTTTTCTAAACCCTGTTTTGGAACCAACCCTGTTTTTCTGGTCCGATTTCAGGGTCTACCCGAGAACCTTTTTTTTTTGTTCCTTTTTTCAGTTTCATTTTTTTCTAGCAAAATAATATAGGTAGCAATGAAACAATTTAAAATAAAAGATGAATAACAAAAACCACTATCCGCCAAAAGTAACAATCCCCAAAATGAGCAATTGAAATTACAATCCATCAAAATCAACAATTCAAGAGCACTATGTGGCAAGACATTGTCCAATTGCATAAATCTTTAAGAGTCACATTTTCAAGGATTTTATTCAACATGTTTAGCTCTTTATTTTGCGCCATGATGAGATAACTCATCACTTCTGTTTCCGAATGAAATATCTTGAAAGAAAAATCAAGAGACTTAGCGGTAAGGCATATGCTCTCACTAGAAAAATATCTATATATCTCATCTGAGTCACACAATATTTAGATGACTTTAAGGGCCGTGTTGTTTCATTCATAGTTGTGAAACATGTTCCAATATTAAACCGGAAATCGGTTCTAAAACCGGTGAAGTAGGGTAACGTGATATAGGTTTTTTACTTTTTTGTATATTATCTCAAAACTGGTTCTAAAACAGACTTGAGTTGGTTTTTACTTGGAACCGGAAACTAAATCGATTCTAATCGGTTCCCAAAAAATGGAACCGATACTCAAACCGATTCTTGTTAGAACAGGTTCCCGAACCTATTTTTTGGGTGAATTGGTCCGGTTTCCGGGTAAATCCGATCCGGTTGCACACCCCTAGGGCGCATCCGTGAGGGAGAGTGGCGGTGACGAAACAAACAGGTGACGGAAACAAATCCAGGTAAGGTTCTAGAAGCTTGCTGAGCTGTATAAGTTGTTATCAGAAAAACCGAATGCACAGTGGAGGCGCCGGACAAGATATACTCGCTCAGCTGAAGAAGAAAAGAAGAGAACTGAACAAGTTTTGGACGAGATGCTCGCGGAGAGGAATTCCGGCAAATCTCTTCCCCTTCTTCCATCGTCTGTTCACCGTCGCCGGAAAACAATCTCCGTTAATCGCCATTTCGGACACACGAGATACCGTTGTTCGTCGCTTCGGACCACGAGCCATTGCTGTGCGTCGTTGCTTCGCCGTGCCGGAAGAACGCCTGGTTCCGTTGCGGTCCTGTTCGTAGACGATCGTGAAGACTTCGCGCTGCTTCCAAGCCGGGTAAGACTTCTTTCTTGTGTGTACACTGTCTTGGCCGAGAGAAGTTGATCCGATTGCTGAGTTTGTGGAAAATTCTTGCTAAAATGCGACTGATCTGTTATAGAATAACTTGATTTAGATGCTTACACATCGCTCCTCGATCGAGAATCATGTTCAGATCAAACTGCAAGTTCATCCCTTAAGTCGCGCAACGCCTGTTTGACAAAATGCTTAAATGAAGAACCGAATTGATTTATTTGAAATCGATGCTCGGAGCTCGTTCTTTTGTTCTTGATTTGTTCTTTGATCGATGAATCAATACTGAATTCTTGTTTTTCCTCGATTCTGTGGCATTCATGTATAACGGTCCGGCCATGGATGAGACTTCCGTCGGAGATATATTCCCGTCGCCGGAGCTAAGCCAGCGGTTTGAGGCCACCACAGTGAGTTCTCTATCCTTGTTTCGTGTGTTCATGAGTGCTTAGATTTAGCGTGTTGGATTAGATGGAGATTGGTGACCGATTGAGAATAAAGAGGCTCTATTTTTTATTGTGGCCGATGTGTGATGAGGGACGACGGCGGCTGTAAGTTGTAGTCGACGGAAGTTCGATGATGGTTGGAATAGATGGCCGATGGCGAGGGTTAGAGAATCGGTGGTAATAGATTCCCGACGGTTTTGGTGAAGTGCAGTGTAGAAACTTCGGTGAAGGGATGAAGAAGAAGACCAGAAAAATAGAAATAAAAAATAAAAAGAAGAAGAAACAAAAAAAGGGGAAATAGAGAAATAGAAAATAGGGATAAAAAAAAAGGGTCGGATTTGAGGTTGGGTTGGAGGCTGGGCTGCAAAAAGGGTTCAATGTTGGTGTGATTGGGTCGAACTCGAAATCGGGACAAAATAAATTAAACAAAAGAAGTTAGAAACTTGGGCTTGATTTGTTGTGATGGCTCATCAGAAGAGACCCATATTCAGACTGGGCCCAAGGACCGGTCCGAATTGCGAGTCTGACCAGGACTGCTAGAGTCCGGATCAGATCGGCTAATTAGACCGGGTCCCTTGATCGGGTCCAGAGTCCTTGTCTTTTTTTTTTTATGCCCTTTTCGAAATAAAAAATAAGAAAATAGAAATAAAAAATTTCAGAAAATTCAGAAAAATAAAAAATGTGATGAAAGCTAAAAAAAAAATGTAGAATTCTCTTAGTTTAGGGCTTTCAATAGACACTTTAGGCTTGAACAAAAATTGAATCCAAAATTGAATAAGCCTTTAGGGCTTTACTATAGGAATTTTTTATTGCCTTTTTCTTTTAGAGATGATGCTAGGTCGTTGTTTGTATATTTTTATTTTTGATTTCAATTGATTGTGCATTTTAAGTACTTTGTTTGTTGTTCTCTTTAGAATGATTAGGACGAAATTTCAAGATTCTCGATTAGTAAAAAAGACTGCCCCTGTATGTTGGCTAACAAATAGTCTAGTTTAGATACCAAAAGGGCATTAGTTAAAAAACTAGTGTAATTAAGTCTCCGATCCTTGAGAATTTCTGGTTGCGTATGTATCGAGACAACACTTCCATGTCTCGATTTTAATGTTTCTAGTCGACCTTTAATCGTGGCTAGTGATGACTCCAAATAGAGTACGTAAATTTAGACAACTAACGTCACGCGAGGTACGGACTAAGGGAGTGTCTTGTAAAGTACCTCTAAACCTATTTCTCTCGAGGCGGCCCTCGAGAGGTAGGTCGCGACATACAAAGTCTATATGGATTAGAGGGTCTTAACTTATCCACTGGTCCAACCCACCAATAACATTCTACCATGTTAATGTCCCACTTTGTTACAAGCTCGATTCACTAAGCTCGGCCTCTCCTCTTTCTCAAATGTGGGGAAGGGGAAGAGGAGAGAGATGAGGCGCTTCTAGGAAGGTCTAGTGGCTCGATGGTTGGCATCGCTCTTGATGGCAAGCCACAAGGTCACTTGCAACATTGTGGGCAAAGGAGAGGTGGCGGGAGGGCACCAGTGGGCTAGGGCATGGCAAGGATTAAGAGAGAGAGAGAGAGAGAGAGAGAGAGAGAGAGAGAGAGAGAGAGAGAGAGAGAGAGAGAGAGAGAGAGAGAGAGAGAGAGAGAGAGAGAGAATATGGACGGCTAAGTTTCTCTTTTGTTGTCTATTGGAGTGGCGCATGAACTGAATTTATGAGATTTTATGGGACAGCTATGTTTCTCTTTTGTTGTCTATTGGAGTGGCGCATGAACTGAATTTATGGGATTTTATGGAACTACTACTAACTATTATAAAAATTTAAGCTGTTAGATGAAGGTATGATTTAATATTTAATTACTTTGTCACTCCTCCTCACCTTAGTCTGGTCTTTCAGCTTAGTACTAAATGTCGATATATTTAATTGGGAATACAAATGGTGCATGGGAAAATTTAAATTCAAGACCTCTAGTTATGATACCAAATGAGATTTTGTGGGACTACTGCCGATTATTCTAAAAGTTTAAATTGTTAGACGAAGACGTGATTTAATATTTAATTACCTTAATAGAATCCAATGGTAAATGGGGTGGCGACAAGAAGTGGATGCAGTACTTAGGATAGTTTTACTTCTTCCGCGTCAAGTACCTCTCTCTCTCTCTCTCTCTCTCTCTCTCTCTCTCTCTCTCTCTCTCTCTCTCTCTTGTGCTAGTCTATCGGGGTGATTGAGGGTCCCTTTTTTCCCAGAAAGGGGTCACACAAAGTCAATATGGATCAAAGGGTCTTAACCCATCCACTGGTTCAACCTACCAATAACGTTCCACCACTTTAACGCCTCGCTTGATTACAAACTCACGTCACCAAGATCAACCTCTCCTCTTCTCTTTTGCACAAATGTACGTGTGCCCTATTGCTAATTTACTTTAACCTGCTTAAATTCGTAAACTCACCAATCCTTCCCAAGTATCAGTGCAACATGACTTTCTAGAAGAGACTATACTCCAATAAAATAAGTGTATGAATGAAATAAATAAATATTTTCCCACGGTCACCACCATCACCACTAATATGATAATAATGACAAGGGAAAATGATATAAATAGTTCTTAAATTTTGGCTTAATGTGCAATTTGATCCTTGAACTTTTAATTTGTTTAATATAGTCCCTGAATTTATGCTAATATTCAATTTGGTCTCTAAACTTTTAATTTGTTCAATGTCATCCTTTAAATTTTGGTACATGTTTAATTCAATCCCCAAACTATATGAAAATATTCAATGTAGTCAAATTGAATATTAGCTTAAAGTTCATGGATTATATTGAACAAATTAAAAATTCATTAATCGAATTACATATTGGGCCAAAGTTTAAGTACTATTTGTGTCATTATCCCTAATGGCAACCTTGCATTGGTCCTTGGTGGCGATGTTTTTCCTTTTATTGGTCCTCTTACTTTTTAGTTTTTATCGTTTTCGTTGGCCATGTTTTCTCAGACGACGTCTTCATCATCCCCTTTTTTCCCTCTCTTCATAAATTATTTTTTCACCTCGCAATCACAAAACCCTAGATAACAAAATCGACATCCTCAAAAATCTTGTTTTGCAAATTTCACACTCTCGTCTCTCTGCCAAGGGTTGGTGAGAGTTAGGGGTGTGCAAAGGAACTAGGAACCGCCCGGATCGCCTGGAACCGGACCACCCGAAATCGGACCGGAATCGGCGATTTCCATGGAGACCGGTCCGATTTCCGGTTTCAATTTACTAGAACCGGTGAATACTGGTCCGGTTCCCTGTACTAGGTGTGGAACCGTCTACCCTGACTGGACCATACCGGTAATATATATAATTTTTAAGAAAAAATTCCAACAAAAAAATATTTTAAGAAAAATGAAAACCATAAAGTCTCTAATTTAAAGCTCAACACCTATCAACTAAGTGCTCATTTCATCTTACTCTCACTTTATTTGAGTCATCTCTCTATCTCTCATCCATGGTCTCAACTCTTAAGCTCATTGTTCATCAACTTATGGCATCGACTCTTAACTCCTATCAACTCACGACATTGCTTTCGGCCATTCATCACCTCCTTGTCTCGGTCTTAGTCACCTCCATTTGTGTGAAGCTTGGTAAAACCGGTTTCATGGACACACCAGAGAACCGAACCAGACTAGTGATTCGGTTCTCGGGTGGATACATGCAACCAACGGGCGGCTCTCGATTCTAATATTTCAAAATCAATTCTTAGTGGGTGGTTTTCGGTTTTATGATGGGAGCTACTTATTCATATCACACTCACTCTAGTGAGTGCACGTGATGCATGATGCTGCAGTGACTGATTTCTTTATTCACCACAATAATGCCAATAATTCATTTTCAAATTATATTTAATTAGTTCTTGAGTGGAAGTTATTGGTTCCACATTTACCGGTGGGACTAATGAGATGGGTTTTGATTGCATATGGATTAGGGGTGAGCGATTCCAGGTCCGGTCCGGTTCCAAGGTGGAACCGGGAACCGGACCGAGAGAACCGGTTCTCAATTTTCGGAACCGCGGACCGGACCGGTTGGTTCTAGGACCGAGAATCGGACTGCACCGTCGGTCCGGTCCGGTCCAATGGAACCGGTTACTTAGAGTTTAGGGTTTTTTTTTTGTCAAACACTTACGGTTTGGTTCACATTTTACTAATTTTTATCAATAAATTTATGTCAATGAAGTTCATTTAGGGTTTAATTCACATTTTACTATTTTTTATCAATCAATTTATGATAATAAAGTTCACTTAGAGTTTAGTTCACATTTTATTAATTTTTTTAAAGAAAAAAATAACAAAAATATATATTAAATAGTCGGTCTGGTCCGGTCCGGTTTCCCCTTGGAACCGGGAACCGGACCGCCTGGAAACCGGTTCCGTTTTTAGGAACCAGGAACCGAATCGATAGTCCCGAGAACCGGACCAAACTCGTCGATCCAGTTTGGTCCGGTCCGCTCCAGGTTTGGGCGGTCCAAGTTGCTCACCCCTAGTATGGATTTGGTGGGGAGTTCGAGCTTGCGAACGCGTTTGATGCTGTGTTGCTTGTGATCTCTACAGTTAAATTAAAAGTGTTCGAAATTCAAACTCATCAGTCCGTGTGGCCATTGGAGGAAAAAGCTCCTGGTTAGGGTCTAGAGCTAGTGGCTATGATTGAAGCTGGAAAACGACCTTTGGGATTAGTAAGGTTTAATATTGGACTCGACCCTCCATTGTACATGTCCTTTTTTGACAAAAGAACAATGTTTGAACACCCAAGACTAGTCATGGCCACGGTTTAGGAACCGGTGGTTCCGGTTCGTGGTCATGTATGAATCGAAACCGGAATCACAAGGGACGGTTCCAGTTCCGGTTCGGAACCTGCAGTTCCGGGCCGGTTCCGGGCCGGTTCCGGGCCGATTCCGATTCATAATTTTAAAATTAATAAAATAAATTATAAAATAAAAATTGTAGACCTGGTCGCTGGTCCTCCGTCGGTTGTCGCTCGGGCTTCGCGGCCTTAGCCACGGTGGTGGAGGTGGGGTTCAAGGCGGTGAGGAGATGAAGCGGGAGACCGGGGTGGCGGCGCGGGGGAGAAGGAGGGGGTCGGGAGGGGGACGGGGAGGAGGAGCGGGGGGTCCTCCTCCTCTGGGGGCTGGGCGGGGTCGTGGGGAGGGGAGAAGGAGGGGGCGTCGGTGTCGGCAGCTGCGGCCATGGGCGGCGGCGGCGGTCAGATCTTAGGAGACGGGGGGCGGGTGAAGGAGAGAAGGGAAGGAGGCGTAGGGTAGCGAGGGGGGAGGAGGAGGGGGCATCGGCGTTGGCGGCTGCAGCCATAGGCGGGGGCGATGGCGATGGCGGTGAGGGTCAGATCTAGGAAGACGGGGGGCGGGCGGAGGAGAAAAGGGGAAGACCGGAGGTGGAGGAGGCGCAGGGGAGAGGGAGGAGGGAAGGTTTTAGACAAAAAAAGGTCCTACATCGAGGATGTGGTGTACGGTATAGGTGTTGATATCTTATGATTAGCTCATAACATATTTTCTTAAATTTTTTTGTTAATATTGATCTAATTGGATTTATTGATGATCTTAGACTTGCACTCCCTTGGGATGATCTCTCAGTTAAAAGTATGGTGTTTCTACTGCATTAAACTAACAAGTGGTATTGGAATCGATGATTCAAAGATCTTCACATGAAGCATGCCACAGTTAAGTAATGCAATACAAGTTGTTTAGAGACCTGTTCATGATGTGAAGTGAACTCATGATCTTGTGAAACCACCTTGGTAGTCCTGAACTCAAATTCTGATTTTGATTGACATTCTAACAATAAAATGTATTTAAGGCCTCAATAAAGCACCCAAATTTTTATTTGACTTTTTTTTTTCTGGAGAATTGGTATATTTGTATTTAATTGTGATGACTCTCATCGTTATGCAAAAATTGGAATTCGACCTAAGATAAAGCATGGAAACTATTCCTAAATAGTGAGGCAAACGGTCGTCTTGAGAATGTTCAAGTACATAACTTATTGTTCTAACAATACATATGACTATAGTATCCCTGCCGGTTTATCTAAAAGTTTAAGTAATCGCATGTGAAGGCTTTATTCATTGAAATTCTCTACCAATTAGCGATGCTCTTATAACTCTCCTTCAAAAGGAAAAGAGTTTGGGTCCTCTCGATAATAATAGGGATAAGTATACTAAAAGTCTTACAAATCATCATAAAAGTGCAATCAATTCATAAAACTTGTTAAGTTTTTGCAATCAAATTTTAAAACTTGTTTGCATTTTCTGTATATCAGGTTGGACGGACTTAATAAATGAACTTGATTACACAGAATTGACAAGTTTTATTACTTAATTGCACTTTTTGAAAATAGCAAGGCTTTCAGATTAAAAAAGAAAGTAGTAAAACTTAATTGCACTTTCGTGATAAGTTTTAATACTTAATTGTACTTTTTAAAAGTTTTAGGATTTAATTGTACTTTCGTGATAAATTTTAGGACTTTATGTACACTTATCCGACAAAAAATAAGGTAACTTAGTTATAAAGACTCGATTGACTTGACAATTTATATATATTTATAATTTCCTGAATATTTTTTGTTTTCTTTTTTTATTGTTTTTCCTAAAAAATGGGGGATACACCTGGTCGGCGGCTTACCAGTCGTCGGCCACAGGCAATTTGACCCGGGCGTGCCGGTCCAAGTCCATAAATGGACTGGGCTTAGTAAAATAAACCCAGTCTGGCAACCCTAAAAAAAAGCAAAAAACTAAGCCTAGCTAGCCCATAACCTATTACAAACCTAAGCTATAATTAAATTAAGCTGGCCCAATAGAAACCAAAGCAGGCCTGGTTGGCCAGACCTGTGAGTTGGGCCCGACTCGGTCGAGGCCTGGCCGACCCAACTCCCTCTCGCGACTTCTTCCCCAGCAGCCTCGCGGCAGCCTCACCGCAACGGAGATGGCCACGGCAAAGAGATGCCGCTTGTCTCCATTCGGCCTAGGATGCGTCAAGAGTCGGCTTGGCCCGGCTCCCGCCTAGCCGGCAACGCCTCATCGACGGCCACTATGGGCGCTACTCGAGCACCCAATCCATGAGATCCATAGCCTCCGTGAGTTGCCACAATGGTGGCCACGGACTGAGAAACATCAGTCATCCTGACGATGACTCGCCTGGGTCACCGTTCTGTAGCCAGTCCCAATGCCGTAGGCTGAGGACACCCCCTCTCGGCCAAACGCAAAAACAGTGGATGAGGTGGCGGGGATGCGTTGAAATGGCCAAATGGCCGACACCCGGCAATGTCAAACGCCTCGGGGATGCCTTTGACAAGGCGAGGCTGAGCACTGACGGCTCGACTCTGACCAAAACAACTAAACGAAATTGGATCTTATTCGGGCATTTTAACAACAATTAGAGTGCACTACCGAAACAAGGGGTTCTCGGCTCAATCGTGACTTGACTCGGGGCCGGGGCTCTCGATAGACAAACAACAACACACGCACAACAACCAAACGAAGGATGGACGGGAGCTAGAGTTCATGTGAGGCAAACATGCCTAATTCGCGCTGCGTGGTCCCCCCCCTTCCCTTTTCTGTCCATTTTTTTTAAATTTCTTGGTAAATCCTATTTCTACTAATGCAAATCTCCTAGTGCCTATATGCTATGTAATTTAATTAATATTTTTGTTTAGGGATCAAAAATCAATTCTTAATTTTTCATGTAATAAATTAGTAAATGGGATGTCAAAATTTAGGTGTCAACAATACTCTCCTCTTTCAATTTGATCTTCTTCAGATAGTTCGAGATCTCCCATTTTGCTTAGAAGCTTCTTATTTTTTCTCATTGATCTTTCAATGATTGTAATGATAAATTTTAAAATTTCTTTGGTCAAATGGATCCGATCTTGTCGTTTCTTTTGGCTAAAGTAGAGCAAGAAAGCCCTATATACATAGGAATTTGAGATAGATTTCATCATGGCCTTGGAAAGTGAGTTGAGAACTTAACGACAAGGTAACATGTATGTCTTGAAATTCATGACTCGGTCCAGGCCTGGCCGACCCAACTCCCTCTCGCGACTTCTTCCCAACGGAGACGACCACGGCAAAGAGATGCCGCTTGTCTCCGTCCGGCCTAGGATGCATCAAGAGTCGACTCGGCTCAGCTTCCGCCTAGCTGGCAACGCCTCATCGATGGCCACGATGGGCGCTGCTCGAGCGCCCAATCCATGAGATCCATAGCCTCCGTGAGTTGCCACAATGGTGGCCATAGATTGAGAAACATTGGCCATCTTGATGACGACACCCTCACCTGGGTCACCGTTGTATAATCGGTCCCGATGCCGCAGGCTGAGGATACCCCCTCTCAGCTAAACGCAAAAACAGTGGGTGAGGCGGCGAGGACATGTCGAAATGGCAAAAAGGCCGACACCCGGCAATGTCAAACGCCACGGGGATGCCTTGACAAGGCAAGGCTGAGCACCAACGGCTTGACTCTGACCAAAACAACTAAACAAAAATGGATCTTATTTGGGCATTTTAACAACAATTAGAGTGCACTACTGAAACAAGGGGTTCTCGGCTCAATCGTGACTCAACTCGGGACTGGGCCTCTCGATAGACAAACAACAACAACACACACAACAACCAAACGAAGGATGGACGGGAGCTAGAGTTCGTGTGAGGCGGACAGCCCAGATTCGCGCGGCATGCCTCCCGGACAGCCTTGATTCGCGCCGCCCCGCCCGCCCCCCCCCCCCTCTCCTGCCCTTTTTTAAAAAATTTCTTGGTAAATCCTATTTCTACTAATGCAAATCTCCTAGTGCCTATATGCTATGTAATTTAATTAATATTTTTGTTTAGGGATCAAAAATCAATTCCTAATTTTTCATGTAATAAATTACTAAATAGGATGTCAAAATTTAGGTGTCAACAATACTCTCCTCTTTCAATTTGATCTTCTTCAAATAATTCGAGATCTCTCATTTTGCTTAGAAGCTTCTTATTTTTTCTCATTGATCTTTCAATGATTGTAATGATGAATTTTAAAATTTCTTTGGTCAAATGGATCTGATCTTGTCGTTTCTTTTGGCTAAAGTAGAGCAAGAAAGCCCTATATACATAGGAATTTGAGATAGATTTCATCATGGCCTTGGAAAGTGAGTTGAGAACTTAACGACAAGGTAACATGTATGTCTTGAAATTCATGATTCGTCCTTCGAGGCACTAAGGATTACTATCCGGAGATTGTTGTTATTACTAGTCATTTTATATGTATATTCATTCCATTCGACAGTATAATCCATGAAATACTATAATCCGTGAGCTTGACCATAATAACTGACATCTTCTTGCTTTTGTGCTTCTCAGTGACCTGAGTGAGAGAGGAAATTGGATTGAGGCAAATTACGATGTGCCAAGCTATATTGGGTCACCAAGAGGTGGTTCATCTCGACTTTCTGTGTTCTAACGAGTACAATTCCAGGATTGATAATACTACCCGGTGCAAGATATTACATTACTTGCGGAACCCTAGATTCTATCAGAGTGCTATAATCTCATAATGACTCTATTAATAAGCACCTCAAAGTCGAAGTCTACCGTCTTAGATATATTAAGTTTGTCACAATCACTCATCTTCATTACTGCGATGAGACGTTAATCTTTGTCCCAATGTTCTTACCTTAATTTTAGTCTGCAAATCAAATGTGCATTTAAATAAATATATAAAAATAAAAACATAACAAAAGAGTGAAAGGTGAAAAGAAAAGAAAAGAAAGAAAACATAAGTCCGACCAATCAATTCACATGACCCAATTCATGCAAAAAAAGCAGGAAAAATTCAGAATTTTTTTTTTTAAATTTAAAAATTGTTTACATCAGCACTGATCATGCCACATCACGTAAGACGCCCGACATCCACGTTGGCGGTGTCCAATCAAAATTGACCAAAAGGAATAAATTAGCAAATCATCCAAAGGTTTGGGACTAAATTTGTACAATTGAAATATTTAGAGCTAAATAAGCTGGCGCACAATAGGTTTAGGATTTTTTGGACAATTATCCCTTAGACACAATGAACACATAATAACACAACTAATCCAATTCTACATATAAAACATAAGATACAGTAACGCAAAGATTAGAGTTGGGGCGAACGACATCTCTTCCAAAATCAGATTCTAGATTCCTAAATATTATTGTTTTCCCAACGTTGGCTAATTTGATCTTTCTTCTTCTCATTCATAATTTGGTCAATTTAGTTTCAAACCTTTCAATTTTGCCCATTTAATTTTAAACTTTTTGACAATTTATCAGTCTAGTCATTCCGGCTAATTTTAGTTGAATACTGCTAACGTGGATGCCACTGTCCTACGTGGCATAGCCGATATTGATGTAAATAATTTTTTCAATTTACAAATAATTTTTATAAATATTTTTGTATTTGATTTGATTTTTATTTTCCCTTTTTTTATACTATGGCCGGCAAGGGCTGCCTCACCTGCGGCTGGCGAGGACAAGCCTTGCGCACTACCAATGAGGCTCGGCGACCCTCGCTGACCACAATGGAAAAAAAAGAAAGAAAAGAAAAGAAAATAAAAATATACAATAAATTCAGAGAATTATAAAAAAAAATTATCCACGTTAAAGTTGACTGTGTCACATAGGATGATCAGTATCCATATTAGCGGTTTCCGATCAAAATCGGCCAGAATGACTAAATTGACAAATTGTCAAAATTTTAAGACTAAATTATTCGAATTGAAAAGTTTAGGACATAATTTGTATTCGTCCAGTAAGTTTAGGATTTTTTTAGAAAGTATCCCATATAATTTCACCTTTTTTTTTTTTTCAACTTGGCCCTTGGACGGCACGAGTTTCTTGCAAATTAAGCTCTTCCATCATTCAAATAGAATTTCCAAAAATAAAAGAAAGAGAGAATAATTCCTAAGCTGGGGGACATATTACTATCATATCCAGAGAAATACCTCAAACGACCGAAACCTTATCCAAACCGGTGAACCCAATGGCGGAACGCCACGTCGGCGGCAAAGATCTTGATGTATCCAATGCTGGCTGTCTGAGGCCACAGAATGCTCATGTGGCTGTGATGCAGAATCTGCCACTGAGTTTGCTTATAACCCTTTTGGACTGCAGAAAACGAGTCTGCGAAGTCAAAATCATCAAATCACAGCTTGAAGAAGGAGAGAGACCAAGAAAATCTGTAGCTTGATCTCTCTCAGTTTCAGCACAACAATGGCGACAACAGTCATGACATCTCTCCCTCAGTTCAATGGCCTCAGGCCCACCGCTTCAGCAGCTCCTGTGCAGAGTCTGGTAGGAAGCTGACTCTCAAGAAACTTATTGGGTTTGCATACTGATAGATTTGCTGCTTGTGCATTGCCTTGTTAGTTCATTTCTGCACCAAATCTTAAGTAGGTCAAATTTGTGGTCATGCCCATTTCAGGCTGCGGTTGTTCAGCCGATGAGGCGCAAGGGAAAGGGAGCGTTGGGCGCTCGCTGCGACTTCATTGGTTCGCCCACTAACTTGGTAAGCTGCACCTAAGCTTACATTGCACTTCATCATGTAATGTTATCTTTTTCCGGAAAATTCAATGATACCCAATGAATTCTTCCTTCTAAATTGGACTTCTTTGCATTTCGCCCGAGATCATGGGTGGGTCTAATGACAAGATTCTCCGTCTTAAAACCGCGACACCTCGAATCCCGTATAATTTTGCTAAAAGAAGGGATTATGGAGTGATGTGTAAATGTGGAGTTTGTCCTTTTAGTGGAGCGAGAGTTCGTCCCACGTGGATCGAATCGGGTCATTGTAAAGGTGTTAGACTAGGAACTGTAAATATTATGTATGGTTCGAGATCGGACTGAGCCCGGACCTGATTCGACCGTCTTCGGAGTCCAATTTGTTTCGGGTTTTTTTTGGTTAGAAACTTGGATTTTGGTGGATTTGAAAAAACGGGTGCATCATGTGTATGTGCAGATCATGGTGACCACAACAACCCTGATGCTGTTTGCTGGGAGGTTCGGGTTGGCGCCGTCGGCGAACCGGAAGGCCACCGCCGGTCTGAAGTTGGAGGCGAGGGACTCGGGCCTGCAGACCGGCGACCCGGCCGGCTTCACTCTCGCCGACACCTTGGCTTGCGGCAGCTTTGGCCACATCATCGGTGTTGGGGTTGTTCTTGGCCTCAAGAACTTGGGTGTCCTGTAAAAACAAAAATGCCGAGGAAAAGAAGTTGCACTAGTTTTGTTCTAGTTTCATGATCCTTCTGTCCATACTTTGTTCTCTCCAAGTAATATATCTCTTTTCTCCTATTTAATTAACATTTATTTGAAAATATCAATTATTTCTAATATGTTAACACCCCCCCTGCAATTCATTTTTTTTTTCTAAATTAAACTTCAAGTTATCTCATATATGATTTGGATAATCTGTTCTGGCAATTAAATTGATTTGAAAAAAAAATAAAAACTAATATTTCACCGATTTTTCAGTTTGCTCATAGATTGATAAAATTTTCATCGTGCCCCGTCTCTTGTCAATTTAAAAAGTCTTCCACAATGAAGCTATATGCAACAATTATAAGAGAAGGATTGAGTTCTGGGAGATTATTTGGTGGAAAATCAGCAAAAAGGGAAAGGGTTAATATCACGAAAAATCTCAAAATAGTACACCTGTGATAAATTTACCTCAAACTAATTTTTCGACTACAAAAAAACCCAAACGGTAATAAATGGAAAGTAAAACTCCAAACTGATACATTCGTTAATTGTTATGTGTCATCTAATTTAAAATTTGACTGTAAAATTTAGCAAAAACTAACGAAGAGTAAAATTATCATAGGTGTACCGGTTTGAGGTAAATTTGTCTGAGGTATACCAATTTGAGATTTTTCATGGTATTAACCTAAACGAAAAATATTTTCCTAATCTTTCGCTGTCTGTATCGCTCGAGAAAATAATCCAACAAACGTTTTCGTTGTCAATAAATATTAACAGCAAAAACGTTTAGCGTGCTTGACGATAACGTTCTCGTGCATTTACCATTGCTTCATTCTCATAAGCCGGGAAAAAAAATAGAAAAAAACATCCTTCAACCATTGTTTTTATTAACAAGCACATTCTTATATGTTTTATTCAGCTCCATTTTTCAGCCTCTAGTATTTAATTTTTTTTATTTATTCTAAAATAGTCATTAATGATTTCAAAACGTATAATGCAACTGAGATTTTTTCTTTGATGAGATAGTTTCACCTAATTATTAAGGAAATTGCAAAATCAAAAAGCAAATAAAAAATTAGAAGCAGGCACGCCCGGTGGGACTCGAACCCACAATCGTCTGATTAGAAGTCAGACGCCTTATCCATTAGGCCACGGGCGCCCAGTTGCACGAGTTTTCGATTTTTATAATTAACTTGGAAATAGACAAACTGTTTTTTACACAAATCTTTTTTGTTTTTGAAAAGATGCGGAAATATTTTATGCTACCTAGCAAAGAGATTGATTTTAGTTTTGGGATGATTATAAAAATGATTCCTAAACTTTGGCCCAATGTGTAATATTGTTCATAAATTTTTAATTTCTTTTAATGTTATTTCTGAACTTTTGGTAAATGTTTAATCTAGTCTCTACACTATATAGAAATATTCAATGTTATCCTTCTGTTAATTTAATTGGATGAAATTTACTGATTTGGCTTCCAATCGGATAAGTTTGAATGGTGGAGAAAAAAAAAAGTACACATGGATTATCCACGTAAAATATTCAACTTAAATCAAGATATAAAATCCATGTCATCAAAAAATATAGATAATCATTTTTCCAAGTTGAACAAATTAAACAAATTAAAAGGAATATTATATTCCAAAAACAAGGATTATTATATTCTAATTTGAGTTCAATCTCTTATGTGGATAATTCGTGTATAACCTTTTTTTTGGTCAACCGTTCAAACTTGCTTGATTGGAAGTTAAATTAATAAATTCCAACTATTTGAATCAGTGGAAGAAAAAACATCGACATTTTCTTATAGTTTAGGGATTAAATTGAATATCTACCAAAAGCTCAGGCATCACATTGAATAAATTAAAAATTTAGAGATGATATTGCACATTGGGTTAAAGTTCAAGGACCACATTGAATAAGTTAAACTTTCAAGGATAACGTTATACATTGAGCTAAAGTTAAGGAACCATTTATATCATTTTTTGTTTAGTATGATGTCGTATCCCTAGAGAACAAGAAAAGCTTCACGGGAAAGTCTTGATAACCGAAGTAATTCCTTCATTTGTCTCTAACATGAAAGGACCCAAATATATTTGGTACCAAAGAGGAAATAAATTTGTGTTTCTTAAACTCAGTCCAACGAAGATAAAAAAAGACGTAAGTGGTATCTTGATAATGAATGTTCGAGACAAATGTCGGTAGATTCATCAAAATTCATGACATATACACTAGTTGATGGTGGATCTGCGATCTTTGGAGGAACATATAAAGGGGAGAAAATCTCAAGCCCACCGGAAGATGGGAAAAATAGCCCTCATGCGAGGGGAACCATCGACATCCTCTAGACTTAGATGGTAACAATCTATTAATGAATTTACAATACCGCATAAAGAAAAATCTTAGGATGCAGGCAGATTATGCCTGTCTACGAATATGTCCAAATGCTCGCGTTGGACTCCGAAAGAGAGTGCCCGTCGTTAGCATTTGTTAATTAGCATGATTGTAAGTACAAGGAAGAAGCCAAAAACATAGGACGTAGAAAACTATATAACCTTATCAATCATGCGAGGATTTCTCCATCACGTCCTCGTCTGTTGCAGCACGTGTGAGAGGGTTGCCTACGTAAGCGGTGGCGCATGCATTGGCGCCAAGTGTTCTGGTCTGTCTCGGACTTGCTTTGGTTATTTCCTTAGAAACCATGTCAAACTTCCAATGTCCCATTTGACCCTTCTTTTATTCCTTTTTTCCTTTGTTTTTTCTTTCTCCTGGTGGTGATTCATCTGCCTTAGCGGTCTATTTCACACACTCACTCTCTGTGTATATAATTCGAGAGCCATTTCAACAAGAAGCAGCTCGAGAGTGTTTCAGGTTCTCCTCTCTCTCTCTCTGTGTGCCGGTTTGTGGAGTTATATGTTCTTTCTTGTTTCTAATTTTGTTTGGGGCGATTGCTTGGTACTATGTTTGAAAAAAATCGGAGTTCTAATTTCTTTTGGGTCATAGCTCAAAGCATTGCTTTGGTGATTGTGGACTCGTTAAAAGCTCAAGTCAAGTTGAGGAAATTTAACTGGGCTTTTAGTTTGGAACAAAGAGCAATGGACTGTGACTTTGCTTGCACTGCACCCTACAATCTGCATAAACCCAGTGATTTCTTGTGATTTTGCCATGGTGGGCTTTCTTGCTAAACTTATTTCAACTCCAAATTCCCTGCAGTATTCACGAGGGATGTTTCTGAACATTTTCATTGATTTGGGGGAAGTTTTTGCTTAATGAGACTTCTGAGTGAATATAGTTCAATTCTGACTGAAGCAGTTGTGATGGACTCTTGCTGTTGTAGGAAAGGATTCATTTCAATTGGAAACCAAAGAAGAAATTGCTTGATGTACTATGAGTATGAACCTTACTTGATCATTTAAATGGGTTTCGAGCCGTTGGATTGGTATTGCCGGCCAGTGGAGAATGGGATTTGGGCAAGGATTGCAGACAGTGCTTTCGGTGCATACACACCTTGTGCCGTTGATTCCTTGGTCATTTCCATATCCCATTTGGTTCTTCTGGGCCTCTGCTGCTACCGAATTTGGTTGATCAAGAGGACTTCGAAAGTCCAGAGATACCGTTTGAGGTCGAAATGCTACAGCTATATGTTGGGGTTGCTTTCTTTTTACTGCGTTGCCGTGCCTCTGCTGAGGTTGGTGATGGGCTTTTCGGTTTTCAACCTGGATGGTCAGACTAGCCTCCTTCCATATGAGGTAGGAAGTTTACTGTATCGAGAACCTAGCTTCAATTCATGTAATATTCCTTTGTTTGATGAACAATCTTGATACGGTGGTTATTTTGTTTAACGAGTGATCATGCACATAGACAAAGTCTCATATTGTAAGGCCTATTAACAAGCTTACATTTGGTAGCTAGTTGCTCAACCTTAACAAATAAGAAAGCACTAGACTGAAATTGTTCACTAGCACATTGACTCTCATTTCTTTTTTCTGTTTCAACTGCTTTTTTTTTTTCGAAGAAGCTTGGTACCAGCCATACAACATTCCCAGTTGCCGCTATATTCTGTGTAATGTTGAACTTAGTCTTTTGATAAAAGCAATGAACTAAATGGAAACATCCTTCTTTGCACATGTGAGTTTTTCAACTTCCGTTGGTTTCAAGTTCGACCCTCTGAGGAAGCAAATCAGCTACCACTTATGGTTAAATTTTAAATTCCACAAATGTGTTTATGCTACTGCCAATGTCAGAATATTTAAATATTAAACCACACCTTATCTAACAGCTTAAATTTTTAATACAGTTAGTAGTGGTCCCACAAAATTTCACATGATACCAAAGTTGGAGGTTGTGAGTTCAAATATTTCCAGGCCCCATTTGCCTCCCCAATTATATAATTCCATGCTTAGTACTAGGCAAAAAAGATCAGACTAAGCCTGATGGGTAGTGTTAGAATATTTAAATATTAAACCACACTTTTATTTAATAGCTTAAACTTTTAGAACAGTTGGTAGCGATCCCACCAAATTTCACAGCCAATGCCGTAAATTTCAATGTTGTTTGCTGACTTGTGTCCGACCATAATAGCTTGCAATCTGAGTCATACTGTAAGTCTTAAGAACACCAAACTGTAACAATCTCAAATGATGCTATTTAACATTGGTGGGCAAACTGAGAGTCTGATTCGCTTTGTAATAACACGTTCTTTTTCTTTGGCAGATGGTTTCGCTAACCGTAGAGTCTCTTGCGTGGTGCTGCATGTTAGTTCTGATTGGCCTGGAAATGCACGTTTACATCCGGGAGTTCAGATGGTACGTGCGGTTTGGACTCATTCATGTTCTAATGGGGGAAGCTGTGATGCTCAATCTCATCCTCTCGATGAGAGACCACTATCAGCATCATAGGTTAGTTTTTATCCATCGGCAGACATTTAGCATTACTGTTCATACTTCAGAATATCTGCAACACATATTCTCCTATACATACACTTGAATGCAAGTAGACAACTATAGTGATGTCATTAGATGCTCTCTCTCTCTCTCTCTCTCTCTCTCTCTCTCTCTCTCTTCAAACTATGCAGATTGATGATAATAGTAAAAAAATGAACTTTTCTATTGTTCAAATACACCAGAGTGCGTAATTTTTCACCTTGGTGGCCACACTGCTTTACTAAATATTATGTAAATTGCTAAATCATCACAGAGGGATCTGCAAGATTTTCCCATTCATGTCTTGCAATATGGTTGAATTGCTTCCTTGAAATGGTGCATGTGACTAGTAGTGCTATTTCATATTTGATAGCTTTCATACTGTATATGTAAGTTCTGAAAGCATGGCTCTGTTGAGTGGCCATAGTTAAGGTGGCACCCTGATCTCCCTTTGGAAATGGGAAACTAATTTTGATTGGTCAAAGATGTAGCCTATCGTAGGTTTAGTTGCCTCACTCAATCAACTACTAGAATTGAAAATCTTCCCTGGGGACTTAAAACCTTTTGTGACCAGGTTTTTCTGTTAAATTGCATCACATTGTTTTAAAGTTTAAGATCCATGTTCAGCATGCTTCAGGGAGGACCAATATCCATCTTCTTTTCCTCCTGCAGGTCTGCACTTTATCTGTATATCAGCACAGTTTTTTGCCAGGTTACTTCTCTCAGTAAACTTTTACTCCTGTCCCATCTGTTTGTAACTTTCCTAGCCTTTTGACCAAACGGCTTCTGCTGGGATTCATCAGTCAACAGATTTGATATGAACATTGGCAATTATTGAGATTTCTTTTTGTCATTGGTCACCTTGATCTAAAGAATCCTGACTAAATCTTCTTAATTTTTGTGCTTCTTTTGATGTAGGTTCTATTTGGGATTCTTCTTTTAGTCTATGTTCCAAACCTGGACCCTTATCCAGGGTATACAATGATCCAAACTGAGCCTCTGGATAGTGTTGAATATGAGGCTCTTCCAGGAGAGGAGCAAGTTTGTCCTGAAAGACATGTCAACATATTTTCTAGTGAGTGATATGTCAACTTCATTTTTTTCTATCCAACTGTGCGACTTGGTTTCCATAAGACTAGACCAGTTCAGCTAGTCATATGCATTGACTTGTCAAACAACTGACTGTCATTATCCAATAAGAACTGATAATGAACTAATAATTTGACATTTCAGATTCTCTCTGCTTAACAAGTCCAATTTACTTGTGTTTTGCTTGCTTTCTGATGGTGGCATTTGTTGGTTCCCTGTTTGCCTTTATCTCTTCTTCCCTTAGGTGAATTATAAAAGTGATATGAGACCTTTCTTTGGGAGACTAGAGAAATGGAACGTTGGATTTTGTTTAGTGTTTTATTATTTAGCGGCTTATTGTTGTATTTTTAATGACAGTAACTCTCTCTCTCTCTCTGTGTTAAAGGGATATACTTTGGGTGGATAACTCCACTTATGCAGCTAGGCTACAAAAGACCAATTACCGAAAAGGATGTTTGGAAGTTAGACTCTTGGGATCAGACTGAGACGCTGATTAAAAGGTTCACATCAATCACATTTTTTTAACGGTATTCCCACTTTTTGTGTATCCAGATACAATTCTGAAGCATTGCAATTATATCTTATTTTGCAGATTCCAGAAATGCTGGGTCAAAGAGTCTCAAAGGCCCAAACCGTGGCTTTTAAGAGCTTTGAACAACAGCCTAGGGGGAAGGTAGTGGTTGAATTGCATCTCATTTCCCACTCTTCATTCCAATTTTGATTTGACAGTGCACTGATATTTGTACAGTGTTATTCTGTAAGCTACCTCATTGTTTGAATGTTCTCCTTCTCATTTTATTTGTTTGCTTTGCTTCTTCAGGTTTTGGTTGGGGGGATTCTTTAAGGTATCATACTTACCCTTCATGATCTAATTTAATTCCAGACTCATCCTAAAATGTTCAGATTCCTCAGATGGGTTGAATGGGTGCTCAATCAAGTGTTGTAACTCCTTTCCTAGTAGAATCATGATGGCCATATGCTATGCATTCCCCATTACATAATAACTTCTGTTGAGCAGAACAATAAAAGCCGATGAATCTGAAAGGAAAAAAGCAGTATCGAAGGGACTGAAGTCTCTAAAGCTTTGTCTCATGATTGAGCTTGAACAATCGCTATAACAATGCTCCTTCAAGAGCATCCTGTTTACTTCAATATGCAATGCTCATTCGAAGCTTAGTAACTCTTGCTTACATGAATAACTACAGATTGGGGGAGATCTTTCCCAGTTTGCAGGGCCCACATTGCTGAACCATCTCCTTCAAGTAAGTTGTTCCATGTTTGTGTGTCTCTCTCAGATGAATGTGTAGGCATCAATTTTTAAATCAATGCTGGACTATTTCGGTGAAATCCCAGAATTGCGAGTTTTTATCTTCTAGAAATATGTGCTTCATTAAGGAAAATTGTTTCCATGGAACCTTGCTCATCAAATGATTAGAATATTGTTCGACAGACCATCTTTGGATGACAAACTTGAAGGGCTATTCATAGGGGACAGACCCTGGCAGAAAGAGAGTTAACATGCTTTTCTTAGCGTAAAATGTCATCTTCTAGTAATTATTTCGGTGTGCTCGATGTGTTGTTGTGACAGAGAAGCTGCCCCAATATACACAGGACAACTAATGAACAGAAATGGCATAATGACTATAGGGACTATGATTGACTCCATAAGAATCTTATCTGTTCTATTCTCTGGGTACATTATCTTGAAGTCTCAATTGCCTTGCCTTCCATGGCAAAAAATATTCTGCGCATAGAATGACCTTATATTTTTGTATTTTGTTCAGCATCATGGTGGATTTAATTAGATGCAGGTTACTTTTCCAGGAATGGATTTTTTTTTCTGATGTATCTTTCTTTACAACATGCAGTCAATGCAAGGAGGGGACCCCGCATGGATTGGTTACATCTATTCCTTTTTTATTTTTGTTGGTGTGGTATGATCCTTTCTTTGTTTTGTGTCAAGGTTTTGATTTATGTTAGGAGATAGTCCTTTCCTTCTAGTTTGCACACTGTTAAATTTTTATAGTGCGATATCTCAAATAAATATCGTTATCAGTCTTGTAATTGGTTGCATATGCATATATTGTTTGCATTCACTCATATTTGTTGGTGCCTCTTGCTTTTGAATATTATTCCATGATCATGTCCTTTCATCCATAAGATATGTCAAAATTGCTGTTTCTGGATATGTTATTGAGTTCTGATTGGACTTTGTCCAGTTGTTCGGTGTGCTTTGCGAAGCCCATTACTTTCAGAATTCATTTCGGACGGGATTTAGGCTGAGGTCCACTTTGGTAAAACCTCTACCAGATGAGTGCAAATCCTTAGTATCAGATATTTTGTGTAGGTCATTCTTTGTCATTTATCATATTAGAGCAATTAAATAGCTTATTCAACCTTATTGGTAGGTGGCGGCCATTTTCCGCAAATCCTTAAGGCTCACTCATGAGGGTCGCAAGAAGTTCCAATCTGGAAAGATAACAAACATGATAACAACAGATGCTAGCACAGTTCAGGTGAGATACTCAACTCAGACATGCTTTTGACACTGGTACCATAGTTCTCTTATTGCTGCAACATGATTTAGTTAAGTCAATGGTGACATCTTCCTTAGTTCAGAAATCACATCCAAAGTGAATTTTATGAACTACATCTGACGTGATACCTAATTATTGTTCAGCAAATATGCCAACAACTGCACAACTTATGGTCGGCACCATTTCGTATTGTCATTGCCATGGTTCTTCTGTACCAGCAATTAGGTGTTGCATCGCTGCTTGGAACTCTCATGCTTGTCCTCATGATCCCATTGCAAGTAAGCTTGTACTCTCTTTCTGTTGAGAGTTTGTCCTCTCTATAACATCTGTAATACCCATCTCTTCCATGATTATTGTAACCATTTAGCAAGTTAAGTTAAAGCATATACATGTTAGAATTTGTGCTGACTTGGAGGTCCCATTTCTCTTTAACTTCAATTTTTATGAAGGGCATTCTGATCTAGGTTCTAAGTAGAGGTTGTTTATCCTCTGAAACTCCTATGTAGTGTTAGTTGTATCAAGAGTAGTATTGCCAAAACGGCAACATCATGTAGGTGGGGCGCTCTGTGCTACAACGCATACTCTAGGAAAGCCTAATCTGGTTGATTAAGATATGAATGCAATTATTTCTTATTGACATTATGACCAAAGACAAATGGTCTAACAAGTACATAGTTCCATGAGTTAAATTTGGTGGTCTCTGCCTACTCTGTGTAGTGCTTGTTGTTGAGGTTGTCTCACATCGATTGTGGAAGGAGCTGATGGTCAGTTTATGAGTATGAGGGAAAGTCTCACCCTTTGAGCTAGCTTTTGAGGTGAGAGAGACCAAAGACCACCAAATACTAGTATGAGAGCCCAAGGTTGCCAACGAGTCTGGACCCAACAGTCACACGGGAGAGATACGGGTTGTCATGGCTTTGACTCAACCCCTAATGTGTGAGGGGGGGATTGTTGAGGTTGTCTCATATTAGTTGTGGAAGGGGCTGATGGTCAATTTATAAGTGTGTCAGGGAAAGCGTCACCTTTTGAGCTAGCTTTTGGGGTAAGAGAGGCCCTAGACCACCCAACACTTGTTAACAAATTTCTAGACTCATAATCTCTATGTTCTTTGACATGTAATTAGCTACTGGAGGTTTCTGTGCCACATCATCACTCTCAATTAGCATATATATCATGATTAATCCCCTTTCTGTCAATTGTCTTACATTTTCTTGTCGTTTTCATGGTGAATTAGATTGTCATAATCAGAAAAATGCGAAAACTGGCCAAGGAAAGGCTGCAGCGGACTGACAAGAGAGTCAGCCTCATGAATGAAATTTTGGCAGCAATGGACACTGTGAAGTATGTTGAATAAGCAGGGAGCCCGGCGTACATTCTCTATGGCTATGTTTATTTTATAACAACTCGAATTCATTGGAAAAATTGCTGCAGATGTTATGCTTGGGAAAAGAGCTTTCAATATAGAGTTCAAGAAATACGAAGTGATGAACTTTCATGGTTTCGTAGAGCACAACTACTATCTGCGGTATGGACTATTTTAAAATTAAGATAATCTTATGCCTTCTGATCATGGAATAATCATCTGCATTGACAGTCGGAAAATTGTTGCTTTCCCCAGTATACATGTCTATGTCAGGACGTAATGTATATGTATGCATGCACAGATGCACACCCACATATGCACATCTACACCCCTACATGCGTGCATTCGCATCAGAGAGAGAGAGAGAGAGATATTAAAGAACCTCAACAGCAGGATATTGCTTTTGTCTAAAAAGAGTTGTGAAAACACTATTTATGGAATGACCTGTCTTGGCTTCCGGTCTGCAGTAAACTTATCATGCAGACTAAAAGGAAGTTGAAATACTTTCATAGGAACTCGTGTGCAAGCAATTCAAGTTCTCTATTTCTTTTCATACATCCTGAGAATAAGTTAGTGTAAAATCAAGAAAGGTGATTGATTTACTGTGTCAAATTATCCATCTGGTCTTGGACTCCGTTCACTGTTTTGTGTAAGCTGAGTAGCCAGAGACTTGTGCTAGCTGTTTTTAAACCAGCAGATTCATTACCAAAAAGTGCATGGAAAATAGTCTCGATTTGTTTCTCAAGTAGCATCGGACGAATAAATTTAGACCCTATTTGTCAGGTGAGCGAAAGAGCTAGTGGACATGACATTTTTTCCTTCCATAATGCTAGATGGTTTTTATTTATCTGAGAGTTTAATTTTGGTGGCAGTTCAACAACTTCGTAATGAACAGCATGCCTGTCATGGTAATTGTTGTCTCATTTGGGACATTCACTTTGTGTGGCGGGGATTTGACACCAGCGAGGGCATTTACATCACTTTCTCTTTTTGCGGTGCTACGGCTTCCTATAAACATGCTCCCTAGCTTAATGTCTCAGGTTCTTTCACTTCATCCTACCCTCAAATAGAACAGTCTACTAATCTACCCCATTGTCAACGTCAACATGTGCGGTTATTATGTGGATGGTGGATCTATCATTTTGTTTTTGCTTTTAATTGTGTACCTTGGATATGTTTGCTCCTGATACCCTCACTTGGTTTAAATATTAACTCATCTTGCTTTGGCGAAGAAGAAAATGATTGACAATATCAAATTGCTAGAGAAATAAAAAAGAATGTCAGAGGTGAACTGCAGCAGATTATCTAACTTATACGTTTGATTATTTGAGTTGGACAATAAAGGTGCCAAAAGTGGACAATCATTTCCCACATGCGACACTTTTGTTTAAGCTAGACTGATTGTTGAGTCGTTGAAATAGCATAAACAATAGAAATTTAATTAGTCAAAGGTTAAACCTGTAATATCAAAGTGATGTTGTGATAACTAAATTTGTAATTTGATCCCGTCATTAAACTGCTTCTACAATATTTGGAATGTGGTAGTCGGAGTTTCTGCTTTGTGCTTATTATGGTTTTTTACCTTTGCTTTTCTCAAAACTGACACATATTTTTCATATTAGAGCCAGCAACTTTATTTCAACAGTGCATGCAAACGTTTTTTTTAGTTTCCAATCTTACTTTTGTTTCCCAGGTTGTCATTGCGAATGTTTCACTGCAACGTTTGGAGGAACTATTTTTAACAGAAGAGAGAGTTTTAGTTCCAAATCCACTGATTGAGCCAGGACAGCCAGCTATTTCAATCAAGGATGGGCACTTTTCATGGGACTCGAAGGTAAAATAACCATATGCCTCATTTTGTCTGGCAAAATCACTTAGCTTTTCCCTTTTCAATGTGAATAAACTGTTGACTATAGTATGTATGAATTGTCTAGGTTTTAGGGATTAACACCTTCGACAATGCATCGATAAACAATAATTATCACTGCTGTGATTTGAAGGATAAGGGCATGTTAGAAATTTTTTATGAACCCGAAATTGATGCCACAATCAAAATTTAAAGCACACCTTCATTGAACAACTAAAGGATTAGTTTAGCGAGAACTGCTCTCACAGCTTCTAAAAAGGTGACCAATCATGCAAGGAAACCTGTGCTAATTTCTAATTGTAATTTTTTGGGGTAAAATTCATCTTGCTAAATGTCCATGGAGCCAAATAACTGAACTCAAAACTCAGAAAATATAATTTCTCCGGGTGAATGCATCTCTTTTGCCTTCTTTTTGAAGGTTCAAGTTAATGTAACAATGTCATTCTAACTGATATTCAATGATTCAGGATAACTAAATGGTCATTTGTGGTGGTTTCCAGTCTTTTTGTTGCAATGTCTTATTTCAAGCGGCGGCTAAATTATAAGCTAACTTCAGGCAGAAAAACCCACATTGTCGAACATCAATCTGGACATACCAGTTGGCAGCTTAGTTGCTATTATTGGTGGTACTGGAGAAGGAAAGACATCTCTCATATCCGCAATACTCGGGGAACTCCCTCCTGTCTCTGATGCATGTGTTGCTATACGAGGAACCATTGCTTATGTTCCTCAAGTGTCGTGGATTTTCAATGCCACTGTAAGTTGCCCAGTGCTGGTTTTGTTTTCTGGTGATGTTGTGCGCCTGATCATCATTTTATCTCTTGCCCTAATTCCTAGTGTGTGATATCAGGTGCGTGACAACATATTATTTGGGTCTGAATTTGAAGCGGAAAGGTATTGCAAGGCGGTCAGTGTTACTGCATTGGAGCATGATCTTGATTTGCTTCCAGTTAAGTGGGACTCAGTGCTTCGCAAGATTCTCTTATTAAGTGCGGGATGTGATACATTAATTATCTGTTTCATTTATTCTTCAGGGTCTTGATCTTACAGAGATTGGTGAAAGAGGGGTGAATATAAGCGGAGGGCAAAAGCAGAGGGTTTCCATGGCCAGGGCTGTATACTCGAATTCAGATGTTTACATATTTGATGACCCTTTTAGTGCTCTGGATGCTCATGTTGGTCGACAGGTATACAATTCACGACACAGAATATTAGTCACTTCGAATTACTGAAGATGTAGCAATTGATGTTGTACGGCTTCAACAATTACTTGTATACTTGAAAAGCTTTTTACGCGAAGCATGCTCAAATGCTGCAGTTAAACAAAGAAAAGAGTTTTGATCCTATACTCCTTCCCTTAAGATAAGTTGCTGCAATCAATCATGGGATACTCCAAGCAACGTCCACTAATTTCAATACTCATAAGCATTTTCTGATTTTGGACTTCTTAACTTCAATTTGGGTATATCTGTTATTGTCTTTGTTTCATCATCTTCTTTTTTCTATTTTTAATAGCATGGGGTATCATAACCTTTGGCTCGACTAAACTCCATGTCTGAAGTGAGCTTTAGTTTCATATTTGAAGATCTTCCATTCAGTAGCATCTCTTTTATGAATTTTCAGAAATGAGACCAATTCATGTATTAGCTTGTACTAACCCGCGGTAACCTACAGGTGTTCAATAGCTGTATCAAGGAAGAGCTGCGAGAAAAGACCCGGGTTCTTGTCACCAACCAACTACATTTTCTTCCTCAAGTGGATTGGATCATTTTGGTTCATGAAGGAATGGTCAAAGAGGAGGGGACTTTTGAGGAGCTCTCTAGAAGAGGGGTACTGTTCCAGAAACTTATGGAGAATGCAGGAAAAATGGAGGAACTAACAGAAGAGGATGACGAGGGGGAGAAGAAAAATGTAGAGGAGAAAACATCCAAACCATCAGCTAACAGCATTGTTAATGAATTGCCAGAAGATCAAGGTCATGGGAACAAAGGTAAAGGAGGGAAGTCGGTACTCATTAAGCAAGAGGAACGGGAAACAGGCATCGTGAGTTTGAAAGTCCTGAATAGGTACTAAAATGCATGATACGAAGCTTCATCTTCTAACACTTGTTGTATAGACAGGTTATTTACAAAAAAGCTTAAAAATGGATAACAATTCATGACTTAAAAGTTTTCTTGAATCCTACAATGGAAATAGGGTTCAAATAAACCGATTCAATGATCTCAAATATACACATGACGTCTTGAACAAAAAGTTCAAGAAGATCCACTTATCACCTAAGGCTGTCTGGAGGCAATATTGATTTTAGTGTAAGTTAGCACAACATTTCTTTCTCAGCTTCACTTGACATCACAAGGTCTCTATGTACCTTTTCCTGTGATGCTTAGGTTTCGTTCACGTGATAACTATTTTTCATGCTCCTCACTAAATGCTTATAAACACCAATGGTCCATGCATGTGCTAATTCCTTTTTATTGAAGCCACGAACACTCTGTTTTATTTTGTAAAATGCTTTTTCCCCTCTATCTATGAGGACTCATAAATTTGGACCACATTGAATATAATTACATGGCACTAATTCTACATATGTGTGACATGCATATGAATTGATTTTCTTTTTCGCTAAATCTATTTGTAGGTACAACGGGGCACTGGGAGGCCTGTGGGTGGTGGCAGTACTCTTTATATGCTATATTTCAAGTGAAGTTCTTCGAATTTCAAGTAGTACATGGTTGAGTTTCTGGACAGATCAAAGCACTTCGGAGAACTACAGACCAGGATTCTTCATATTGATCTACGCACTCCTGTCCTTTGGACAGGTACTTCAAAATTCAGTTAGATCTCCAAATTAGTTTCTCCAAGCTTGCAATCTTTTATGCAGATTGTGCTCCTATAATTTATTTCTTGATTATTGATGAAGTGCAAAAGCCGCATTACCTCTTAGTCCTTGTGTTCTATTACAACTTTCTGTTTATAGTGCAGAAATAATGATGTAATTTTGAAGCAAATCTCAGTTACCATACCGCAAAACAGACTATTTGCTAGCTTCGCTATTTTTCTGTATCTTAGAGTCTTTGGTTGATGTGGGTATATGTCAACTGAAGGGTACGTCTTTCTAGCAACTTCCATGATGACTCCCATGTTTCTGTGAATCAGGTGACCGTGTCACTGATTAATGCTTATTGGGTGATTATTTCAAGTCTTCGTGCAGCAAAAAGATTGCATGATTCTATGCTTCAGTCTATTTTAAGGGCTCCAATGCTTTTCTTTCATACCAACCCAATGGGAAGAATAATCAACAGGTTTGCCAAGGATCTAGGCGACATAGATCGCAATGTCGCCCAATTTATAAATTTTTTTATGATGCAAGTCTGGCAGCTACTTTCGACTTTTGTGCTTATAGGGATTGTGAGCACAATCTCTCTTTGGGCCATAATGCCGCTCTTGATCTTGTTTTATGCAGCCTATCTGTATTACCAGGTGAGCACAGTTTTGCTCAGGCCATAATGTTTTTTTCATACAAAGTGATATGTTCTGTGCTACTTACAGCAAAAATTGCAAGCCTTGTTCCACTAAGTTGGGTCGGCTTTTTTTTGCTACACAAGCTGACTCTTTCATTTTCTATTTGCCTTTTTTGTTGTACTTGTGTCACCACACACCTTTATTTAAATGTTTCATAGAGGAAATTTTGAGACACCATTTCCATAATCGTGTCTAAGAGCACCAAGGGGTCAGGCCCAAAATTTCTTATTGGGTTACGCTCAAAGGTGAAGTCAGTTATGCTAGCCATCTTTTTGTCATTTTTCTTTTTTTTGGTAGAGGAGGTGGTAATCATCAAGGCTGACAATTCATCCTTTTAATTGATCAATAGCATTACGTCTCTTGTTTCAGCGCATGTTCTGTCCTCTACCCATAGCCGATTTGTTTGGAAGTTTGGATATAATTATCTTTCTAAATGTTTGCCTTGTGGTTGTTAACAGAATACATCTCGTGAAGTGAAACGCTTGAATTCAATCACCAGATCTCCAGTTTATGCGCAATTCGGAGAAGCCTTGAATGGCTTGTCGACGATACGTGCGTATAAAGCATATGATCGGTTGGCCACCATAAACGCCAAGGCCATGGACAATAACATCAGATTCACCCTTGTAAATATCAGTTCCAACCGTTGGCTCAACGTAAGGTTGGGGACTCTTGGAGGCATAATTATCTGGTTGACTGCAACATTTGCGGTCATGCAGACTGGAACAGCGGAAAACAGAGCAGCGTTTGCTTCAACTATGGGTCTCCTCCTCACCTACACTTTGAATATAACCAACAATTTGAATGCTGTTCTGATGCAAGCAAGCAATGCTGAGAATAGTCTAAATGCCGTAGAGCGTGTGGGTGTGTACATAGAATTGCCTTCCGAGGCTCCGGCTATAATAGAGGGAAACCGTCCCCCTCCTGGCTGGCCTTCACTGGGATCCATTAAATTCGAAGATGTGGTCCTTCGTTACAGACCTGAACTTCCTCCCGTCTTGCATGGATTGTCCTTTTCGGTAGCGCCCCGTGAGAAACTGGGAATAATTGGAAGAACTGGTGCCGGAAAATCTAGCATGATAAATGCTTTGTTCCGAATTGTCGAGCTGCAAAAAGGAAGAATCTTGATAGATGGGTGCAACACTTCTAAAATAGGACTGGAAGATTTGCGGAAAGTCCTCAGCATCATACCGCAATCACCGGTTCTTTTCTCAGGTAGGCACTGTGAAATTCTTTTATCACCTTAACAAGTTTGTTAAAATAGCTTCTTTCTTCCCTCCCCCATTTCCGTCATCCTCTCTCATATTCCATAGGAAATTCTGCTAACAAAGTTTGTGCTTTTCAGTCTTCTCGCTAGTTGATATTGCTGTGTCCTCTAACCAATTCATAGCTGAGAGTTTTCTCTCTCACTTATTATGTCCAATATTAGAGCTTTTGAACACTTTACTCCTTTGACCAAGCATTGGTTCACAACAGCTGCTTACAATTCTTGCAATCCAATTCTTTACCCAGCTACTCTTGGACGGTTGCTTTCTTGTTGACATGAACAATCTGCTGAAAGTCCTAATCAGTTCAAATGTGCTTAATTCACTGTCCTTCTACTTTGGTTTGTAACCAAGGAACAATCTGTGTAAAGAATGACCAATTTTCTCTTCATGTGCTGTCTGATATTTGATGTGACAAAGGCAATAATACGAATCATAACCGCATACATTGAATTCCATCACTGTGAACTGATAAGCTTCTACAATATACCAAAACGAACGTTCAGACTCCATTTTTTTGTGGAGAATAAGAATCATCTTAAATACTTTCTTTCTTTTCAATTTTTGTAGGAACTTTGAGATTCAATCTTGACCCTTTCAATGAACATAATGACGCTGACCTCTGGGAGGCTCTGGAGAGAGCACATTTGAAGAATGTCATGAGGAGGAACTCTTCTGGTCTGGATGCTGAGGTAAGCTTGCAATAAAGTTACTAGACATTAAATGTTAATGAAGGGATCATTGCAATTCGTATTAAAATCTGGTTTATGTTAATGACATTATCAGTAATTACCTGACAATGTTAAAGGAGAAAATCTTTAAGATATGAAAATTGTCTTGTGAAGGACAAGGATTGGTAGACATGGTCCAAAATGCAAGTGTTGAGATTCTGACAATAACAATTCAGTAGGTTAAATCCCTTTGGCAGAGAAAGGAGATAAATTGAGTTGAATTGGTACAAGGCAAGTGACTGAATGAGTATTAGCAAAAAAGTTCAACATGCATATGCAATGCATTCTGAGTGAGGCAATATCAATGGAAAAAACAGATTTGTATCCGTTACTTTTAGAAACACAAATTATGCAGTTAAAATTAGCATGGATTATAAAACTAATGAAGTTAAACGAGATGTAGACAAGATTGGTCAGAAATAAATAGCAATAATCTTCTATGTATGAATATAAACATTTTTGCTCTAATGCTCTGCATGCACTGTGGTTAGCTCATCTCACTGGAGAAATCTCTGATGAGAGACTAAGTTTCTAATACCTGCAGAATTAAATGTGTAATATCCCTTCTTCTGAACTAACTTATAGACCACAAGGCATAGTAAAAGAGCCGCCAATCTGGGCAGGACTTGGTGAGTGGGCAGAGTGGTATAGACGTTGGAATTGTTTTACCTGTTGATATTGATGTTGGTTGTGTCCTGTCAAGGTTTCTGAGGGCGGAGAGAACTTCAGTGTCGGACAGAGGCAACTGCTGTGTCTTGCTCGAGCATTACTAAGAAGATCAAATATTCTTGTTCTCGATGAAGCAACTGCGGCTGTCGATGTTAGAACTGATGCTCTCATCCAGAAAACCATCCGCGAAGAATTAAACCACTGCACCATGCTCATCATCGCTCACAGACTTAACACCATCATTGACACCGACCGAATTCTTGTGCTCAATGTAGGCCAAGTATGTTCTGACATTGCTATTTATCTTGCATACATCAGTACTAGCAAGAAATGCATATTTATGGTTTGTCCTCATGACTATGTAAAAGTGAAAACCGCTCTTATCAGATCCAACATAAAAGGACCGTGACCCCCCAAACGAACTATTCGTGCATTTCTGTTTTGTTGCGTTTCTACTTTCTTGTTTAAGTTTCAAGTGGGATGCTTTCAACTTGCACTTCAGGTAGCAGAACACGATACTCCAGAGAATCTGCTGTTGAATGAAGTGAGCACATTCTCTAACATGGTCCAAAGCACCGGTTCTGCCAATGCGCAGTATCTACGTGGCTTAGTCCTCCAAAACAAACAGAACAGGTTACAGATGGAAATGAAACACTTAGACAGCGCGACATGACGATTGGCCTCTTCCTACTGGGCTGCCGCTGCCAATTTCACTTTATCGGTCAGCCTCAATTCCAACAATGCCCTCCAGGTTTTGAATATTGACAACAATGACAGCAACAGCGACAACATCCTCAAGAGAACGAAAGACACAGTTATAACCCTTCAGGGCGTCTTGGAAGGAAAGCATAACGAAGATATAGAAAATGCTCTGTACCATTAGGAAGTGCCTGCTGATAGCTGGTGGTCTGCTCTCTACAAGATAGTCGAAGGTTAGTGCCTCATTCTTGCACATACCTTATTATTCTATATTTCAATTAGGCTCTCCACTCAGCTTAAGGCTGTTGCATGAGATCGAGCACTAGGACTTTTATAACATAAGGTTGTTCCTGCTTATAGACAGGAGGAATTGTGAAGTATTGAAAAAGAAACGACAGTGATCATATTCATATGTATCTTCTGTTTGTTCTTATGTATCCTGCATGTTCATTCGTACATGTATAATTTCTGTCGTTTCTTATGTATCCTTTATGTTCATTCGTACATTGCATCTAATTAATCTTCCGTCGTGCAGGTCTAGTTTTGATGAGCAGACTGGCTGACAGCAGATACGAATGACTAGAGCATGAGTTTGGAGACAACTCGGATTGGGATGCTGTGGAAATTTCAGTAGAGAGTAATCTTCTATTTATACATACGTATTTCAATCAATCAATCATGCATAATACTGAGCTAAGGTTAAATATTCTCCCAAGTTTGGTGATGGTCAATATTGGCGTACTCTTGCATCAGTGAATGTGCATGAAGCCATTAAGCGGGCGATAATTCTTCTTGATGTTTGCTTATTAGTTTTAGTACTAGTAGAAATGAAAATTCACACTATTTGACTGAACTATGGGAATACAGGATCAAGGGTTACCTAACCTCACCAAGTGGAAGTATTTTAAATTAGCTTGTCTACGTACTTTGTCCATGATGCAAACTATAACGCGTGAATCTTCTTGTAAGTCTTACATAACTTTCTCGTACGCCTTGAATTTCATTACAATGTGTGGATCTTGTAATGTAATAGATGACAAGTCCTCCCGATTCGAAACTATAGAGGCCCTCTTGATATTATGTCAGATACAAAGCATACTGTGTAAATCTTCTCGTAAGTCTTACCTAAGTTGTTTCTACGCCTTGAATTTCCTCACAATGCTTGAATCGGATAAATGTGATAGATATTCTATTCGAAACTACGGAAGCCCTCTTTCTTTCTGATATTAGAATGCGGTTCGACAAAGAACAAGAGTAAAGTAGGAGTCGAGGGTCAAAAACTTAAACTTTAGTTTGTGTGATCATTGCTAGGCTTGTGAAGTTGATAAAACGGAAGATGAGAATGTGTAACCAAAAGAAATGGAACAAAACCATATCATTGGATATCGGAACGTTGGTTATGCGGGTCAACTGAATCCAGAGTATCAACCATGTTAGGCCTAAATCCACCCTAGAGCTTGAGTAATTAAGGTTGATCAAGCTTATGTTTGAGCTTAACTTGGTTTAGACCCAAATTAACTTTTTCATATTGAGAAAAACCGAATCAAGTCGAGTCAAGCTGTACTTGTAAAATGCTTTACTTAGTTAAGCTTGAGCACAAATTGAGTATCGAAATCTCAAATATTTGAGTCGAATGGGAATAATAGATAGCATTGGATCAACTCAACCCGCATGTCTAAGAACCAAGCCTTGACCCGAAACTTGAGTTAGAACAGTCCCTAAAAAAGGAATAAGAAAATAAGAAGTGTCAAAAGTTTCGTACGATGATTACTTTGATGGCAAAAGTTTTTTTTCCGGATCACTTAACTGTCACTTAAAAAAAAATAATCACTTAAGTGCCAACTCCGATTTTGATCACGGAAAATCCGATGCGGCCATATTTTAGTAATTTCTTTAACCAACTGGCTCGTGCCCAGTCAACATATATGTCCCGAAATGAAGTTGTCTACATGTTTTTCCGCAAATTCAAAACCCTAATTCGCATTTTCCCAAATTCGAAACTCTAATTCGATTTTGCCCGGGAACCACTCTCTTCCCCTCCAAAATGGCAAGATTCCCCAGGCAATGAATCTCAGTGGGGACTTCAATCGATCGGATTATCACTGGCACGCTAAAAAATCACGACTACCAGAAGACCCTCCTCCATGTCGACGTCGGACAACAAAGATGAGAGTCTGGCCAATTTCCTTAAGTCCGAGATTCTCTTCGAGGTAAAAATCCGACCCTCGTTTATTTCAACTTGCCTCAATTTTCGATTTATATTCCTCAATTTCGATTTTTAGAGTAATTCGATCCTATCTCCATTATTTTCCCCAGGAAAGCGTCGACTCCACCGAGCCAGAAGCGAAACGGCAAGAAGCGCAGAAGGAGAGACAAGGCGACCGTAGAACACACGGCAAAAATGAGTTCTCGCCAACGACGTCGCAAGTGGTGATAATTTGATGCGAGAGATGGAGGAAATTGGAGGAGAGAGGGAGGGAGGGAGTTGAACTGCTTTAGTGCCGCGTCGTTTTGCGATCACATGCCACCTCATCGTCCATGTGGATTTTCTTTTTTTTTTAATTTATTTTATGAAAAAGCCACCTAGACGGCAACATTAAATTTAAAAAAATCACGTAATATTTTTTGTAGGCGTTTGTTGACGGATGCACTTAAGTAATTGTTTTTTCTCTAATTTGTTACTTAAATGAGCCGGCGAAATTTTTTAATACTAAGGTGAGTTCTACACAAAAATTTTGACACATTTAGTGTCCTTATGTCCCTGAAAATATGATGCCTCCTCAAATTATCTATATACTTGGATCACTAAATGCTTTGTGCTTTGCCTTCTCATTTTGTGGGTCGTGCAACCCTTTATGCCTGTAAAGTTGGTGCAAACCCTGTAAAATTACAAATAACATGTAAAGCACATAAATCTGATTAAGTGAGTTTTATAATCATCTAAATTAATTTCGGGTCACCGTCCGCTGTCTTTGGGACACCTAGTTGAGTTCCTGCTGCCCCAAGTACTTTAAGTTTCTTCCTGATGGGCAGTCTTCTATGTGTTGGGTTCATCTCTAGCAATTTTAGAAAGGATCTTTGATAGCACGTTGTTGTGGCCTGGGAATTCGAAAGACAACACTTGAAAAAAATGGTAAGAGGATAGACACAGGGGAAGAGATCTTCTGGCTAGAAGAGATCTTCTGGCTGGAGGCTAAGTCACATAATGGATGGGGTAATCCAGGCGACTTTCCGTTCACCCAACCGGTGATAGGCCGGTCGTCCGGTTGTTTTTTGGCTAATTGCTTGGCCCTATATTTCCGGCAGCACGAGGCCTCCAAAACTTGTTCAAAACCTGCAAAATCATAGCAAATACAACCAAATAATATGTTGCATGAGTGTTGTAGAGGCCTAACACTATAATTTTTGTATAATTTTTGTGAATATATTTTGTATTTATTGATGCTTCAAATTAATTATTCAATACAATACTGATCAATTTTGTTTTGATCCCTTTACAGAGATCATCATATTTGCATTATTTTCATACTTCGGTGAGTTTAAACACACATATTTATTTGATGTTTCCTGGTGAAGATATAGTTTTGATGAAAATTAACAAGATAAAATATTAATTATTCATTTTCTATATCTATGCAGCAATACTAAGGTACATGGTATTCTCTTTTTAACTTTTTTGAATTCACTAGCAACTTTTTGCTATGATGATTAACTTTTTTTTTATTGATATTTTACTACAAATTAAAGAAAATATATTAACATATTATCTATTAGAGATATTTCTATTTATCATTTCACAATTAGAGGGAACAAGGACACTACAAGTGCAAAAAGTTATGTACGATGCTCACTTTAGCGGCAAAAGTTTCCGCCGAATCACTTAAGTGTCAAACTTTTTGAAAAACGATCACTTAAGTGCCAACTTCAATCTGATTACCCGAGAATTCGACGTGGCATTTTTTAGCATCATCCAACTTGAAGGACGACATCAACCTCCACCTACATTAACAGACAAGTTGGATGATGTAGACTCTATGCAAGCAGAAGCAGAAATCAAGGGTTTAGCATCTATGGCTAACCAATTGAAGAAGGAAGTTTAAAACATGAAAAGAGAAAGAAAGTGTAATCGAGTATTGATTGTGTTGTTATTGTCTTGTTTGGTCTATTTTATGCTCAAATGTAAAGTGAGTGTTGAGAAGAAGTATCTCAGTCTATCATAGTTGTGAAGATCAGTGGATTATGTACTTGTACTATGTAATTTGTAAGTATATTTGTGTTGCAGGTTTGCAGCAAATTTTTTTTGTATGCAATCTATGGTGGAAATGGAATGTTAGAATTCATTGGTTGTGAGCACTTACAAGTTTCCTTGATTAATTGCGTATTGTCAATCTTGATTTGTTGCAATGGCTTACTGGTAAAGTTTTGCTGGTCAACTACAATATTTATTGTAAACATTGGTCGAAATAAGGAGTGAACAAGTTGTTGAGTGATCATTCCAATGCCATAAGTTATAACTAGTGATCGTATGGTTGCCAAGTTTTTTTGAGACATGGAGGAAATTGGAGGAGAGAGGGAGTTGAACTGCTTTAGTGCCGCATCGTTTTGTGATCACATGCCACCTCATCTTCCATGCGGATTTTTTTAATGAAAAAGCCACCTAGACATCAACATTACATTTAAAAAAATCACGAAATATTTTTTACGGGAATTTGTCGGCGGATGTACTTAAGTGATCATTTTTTCTTCGATTTGTTACTTAAATGAGCCGGCGAAAATTTTTAACACTAAAGTGAGTGCTGTATGAAAATTTTGACACATTTAATGTCCTTATGTCCCTGAAAATATGATGCCTCCTCAAATTATCTACATACTTGGGTCACTGGATGCTTTGTGCTTTGCCTTCTCATTTTGTGGGTTGTGCAACCCTTTATTCTTGACAGGATAAGGCCCGTAAAGCTAGCGCAAACCCTACAAAATTAGAAATAACATGTAAAGCACATAAATCTGATTAAGTGAGTTTTATAATCATCTAAATTAATTTCGGGTCACCGTTCGCTGTCTTTGGGCCACCCGGTCGAGTTCCTGCTGCTCCAAGTACTTCAAGTTTCTTCCAGATGGGCCATCTTCTAGGCATTGGGTTCATCTCTAACAATTTTAGAAAGGATCTTGATAGCACGTTGTTGTGGCCCAAGAATTCGAAAGACAACACACTTGAAAAAAATGGTAAGAGGATAGAGATAGGGGGAGAGATCTTCTGGTTGGAGGCCAGTCACAGAATGGATGGGGTAATCCAGGCGATTTTCCGGTCACCCAACCGATGATAGGCAGGTTGCCCGACCGTTTTTTGGCCGGTTGCTCGGCCCTATATTTCTGGCAGCACGAGGCCTCCAAAACTCATTGAAAACTTGCAAAATCATAGCAAATACAACCATATAATATGTTGCATATGTGTCGTAGAGGCCTAACACTATAATTTTTTTGAATATATTTTGTATTTATTGATGCTTCAAATTAATTATTCAATACAATACTAGTCGGTTTTGTTTTGATCCCTTTACAGAGATCATCAAATTTGCATTATTTTTATCCTTTAGTGAGTTCAAACACACATATATATTTGATGTTTCTTGGCAAAGATATAGTTTTGATGAAAATTAACAAGATAAAATCTTAATTATTCATTTTATATATCTATATAGCAATGCCAAGGTACATAGTTTTCTTTTGAACATTTTTGAAATCACTAGTAACTTTTTGATGTGATGATTAACTTTTTATTATTGATATTTTACTACAAATTAAAGAAAATATATTAACATATTATCTATTAGAGATATCTCTATTTATCATTTCACGATTAGAGGGAATAAGGACACTACAAGTGCTACAGGTTGTGTACGGTGCTCACTTTGGCGTCAAAGGTTTTTGCCAAATCACTTAAGTGCCAAACTTTTTAAAAACCAATCACTTAAGTGCCAACTCCAATTTGATTAGCCGAAAATCCGATGTGACATTTTTTTATTAATTTCTGAAGCCGATGTGGCTCGCCGAAGGTCTAGTCAGCATACAGAGTTAGCATGTATATTTTAAAACGACGTAGTTTAGCTTATTTCCCCCAAAGAAGAACCTTAAATCCCCAAATTAAAAGAGAATCCCAAATTGAAAACCCTAACTGGCCTAATTCACCCTATTTTGGTTTGCCCCCCAAATTAAGTGCTTGCGCTTGCAAATGGAGGGTAAGAGCTTCAGCAACGGCTCAATTTCGTTTCAACAAAGCGAAGAAGGAGGTGAGTGTAATTGTAATTGTAGATTACCAAGTCCAAGAAGAACATCTTGGACTCGGTTGAATCCCAAGAGAAGATTTCATGGATGCGCCAAATATAGAGAAGGCTCGAAATGCAAATATTTCAAATGGGTCGATGTAAAATTTTTCGGTCGAACGACAAAGGTAATCTTGGAGCTACTTAAAGGACAACATCAACCTCTACCTACATTAACAGGCAAGTTGGATGATGTAGACTCTATGCAAGTAGAAATCAAGGGTTTAGCATCTATGGCCAACCATTTGAAGAATGAAGCTTTAAAGATGAAAAGAGAAAGAAAGTGTTATCGAGTATTCCTTGTATTATTATTGCCTTGTTTGGTCTATTTTATGCTCAAATGTAAAGTAAGTGTTGAAAAGAAGTATCTCAGTCTACCATAGTTGTGAAGATTAGTGGATTATGTGTCACGCCCCGTACCCTACGAAGCATGAACATCCGCACATAGGTCGACTAGAGGTGTGACGCTCCCAGGATTGCGTCACTGACCCGAAACCCGAATCAGAGCAAATGCACGTCACATGCGGAAGCAACGTATATATATATATATATATATATATATACACCCAGACATGCAATTATAACCATGAATAGTAAAAGAAATTAACATACTAAAATATACTGACATATATACACCTCTTTACAAGACTTATACAAACTATTTATTCACAAACAAAAAGGAATACAACAAAAGGGCCACTAAACAAAAAGGATCGGTGGCCTAGGGTATCAGCTAACTACCCAGGGAGAGGTTATACAACAAAAAGAGGGGTTAGTCCTAACTCTAAACCCTATAGTCTGTTCTACGGCTCCCCGCCTGGGTTGGATGGCGCTGCTGACTCCTCAGACGAGTCTTCCTCAGATCTAACCTCCTCGTCCGACCCAATTTCCTCCACCTCTCCAGCTGGCTCCGCATTCTGACCTTCCACTTCCACATTTTCTTCTTCTTCTTCCTCTTCGATCAAATCATCAGCTATAACTTGCTCACCACCTTGCACTTCGTCCAGCGGTATCGGTCCATCCACTGTATCGCCCACGCTGCTTACACTAAGGGAGGCGGGAGGATCAGAGACTTCTCCACTCACCATTTGGGGAATCATGACGCCATTAACATCTACTGGAACATCAAAAGTCCTCATCGGAGGTCCAGTAACCCCATTAGCTCCCCTATAACACCAGGCTATATACTCTTGTGTTTGGGGGTACTCCTCTCCCACGTCTATAAGCACCACTGATTGACGCCTAATGTACGCTGATCCGTCCCCGCAAGGATGTACACTAACATCTCGCTGAATCCGGTACGGGTATCCAAAAAGAGGACCTTTCCTCGGCATGCTACAGACGGGGGTCTGAAAATCCGGTTTTACCACAACCGTGAGATAACTCAGCAAGTAAAATCTCTAATCCTAAACTGGGCTAACGTGCACCTCCAGAAATAAATAAAACACACAATTCACTGAACCAGTAATTAAATCAATATAAGTTCACATGGGCTCACAGCCCGATTCCAATATTCCAGCCCTGCAGATTAAACTTTCGATATCAATATAATTCATAGACAATTAAATCGACCCGAAGGCCATGACCCAATGGTCATCACAATTCAACTCGACCCGAAGGCCATGACCCAATGGTCATCAATCATTCGACCCTAAGGCCCGACCCGTCGGTCACAGTTATATATCGACCCGAAGGCCTGACCCGTCGGTCACAATCACACTCGACCCGTAGGCCTGACCCGTCGGTCACAGTTATATATCGACCCGAAGGCCTGACCCGTCGGTCACAATCACACTCGACCCGTAGGCCTGACCCGTCGGTCACAGTTATATATCGACCCGAAGGCCTGACCCGTCGGTCACAATCACACTCGACCCGTAGGCCTGACCCGTCGGTCACAGTTATATATCGACCCGAAGGCCTGACCCGTCGGTCACAATCACACTCGACCCGTAGGCCTGACCCGTCGGTCACAGTTATATATCGACCCGAAGGCCTGACCCGTCGGTCACAATCACACTCGACCCGTAGGCCTGACCCGTCGGTCACAGTTATATATCGACCCGAAGGCCTGACCCGTCGGTCACAATCACACTCGACCCGTAGGCCTGACCCGTCGGTCACAGTTATATATCGACCCGAAGGCCTGACCCGTCGGTCACAATCACACTCAAATCATATCAAAGTCAGCGTGGAATTTCACAATCAAAGGCCCAATTTCATTCTTAATGGGCTTCCACAAATTCAATTCAATTTACAACAAAGGCCCAATTAAATTCCAAATGGGCTTCCACAATTCAATTCAATTTACAACAAAGGCCCAATTAAATTCCAAATGGGCTTCCACAATTCAATTCAATTTACAACAAAGGCCCAATTAAATTCCAAATGGGCTTCCACAATTCAAGTCCATTCACATCAAGGCCCATTCCATTTTCTAATTGGGCTTCAACAATTCAATTTAATTTCAACTTCATGGGCCCATTCCATTTCTAATTGCAAGGCCCATTTAAATTTCTATTTGGGCTCATTTAATTTCCAATTGGGCCCAAATCATCTAAAATTCGGAGCCCATGAGGCCCACTCCATTTCAGCCCACAAATCCTCTCCTAATTACCACTAAACCAATGTAATTAGTCCTAATTAAGTCCACTAACCATCCATTACACAAAACACACTTAATTAGGCTCTAATTACCACAATTAAGCCCCCTAATCTAGCACAATTAGGACTAATTTAAGGATTAGTAAATTTACTCGCCTAATGACGACGCGAGACGACGGGAACGAGCGGCCGATCACCGACAAGCGGCGTGATCGACGGCGGCGCTCCAAAGCAAGCCGGCGGCCTCCGGCGGTCCGGCGAAGCTCACGGCCTCCTCACGGCCAGAACAGGGAAAGCTTCGGTGGGGTTGGCTGAGGATGCAGGAGAGAGAGAGGGTGAGGGTGAGGCCGGTCAGTGGGGCGGTTCACGGCGGCGCGGCCAGGCGGACGAGCCCAGCGACGGCGACGGCGTCCTTGTCGCGCCTCGGCTGGAGCGGCTGCCACAGGCGGTCACGGGCGGCGGGAGAGGGAGGCAGGGTTGCGACTGGGCTGGGGACGGCACCAGGGGTCGGCACTCGGCGGTCGGCGGCCAGCAGCTCCGGCAAAACCTGCTGTTCCGGCGTGAACAGTGGACTGGCGGTGCTGATCGGTGGAAGAGGGAGCGGCCGAGAGGATTTCGGGAGAGGAGAGAGAGAATTGCGGGGAGAGAGAAAGCTGAGGAGAGAGAGAGAGAGTCAAAGATGGTCAAGGGAGGGGGTGAGTGGATGCCACATGTCAAAATCTAGCCCATTATGCCCAAAATGCCCTTGATCCAAGGGTTCATATCCATTCTCATCCAATAATGCAAGGGTATTATGGTCATTTGTCCCTAACCATGGTTAATCAACTCTAGTTAACCTTACCCAACCTTGGTTAACCTCCAAAAATTTAATTCAAAATTCGAAATAATCCAAAATTGGCCTAGGGGCATTTTCGTCCTTTTTCCGTCCCGGACCAAAATTCCAATTTTTGCACATACTGGTCCTATATATTCATGTGATACCTAATCCAGAGTCGGAATCGCGAAATTCGCTTTCTAAGCCCTCGAAAATCCTCTGCGAAGTTTCCGGGAATAAAATAATATTATTTTCCAATTTTTGCCGAAATTCCACTTTCTATCCAGAATCATTCCAAACACACTCGGATACCCCAAAATGACGTTGGCCACGAAAAATAACCTCAAACGGCCTCCGAAATCGGCCTCGGCGTTCTCAGGGGCAAAATGGTCTTTTTCTCACTTTCTGTCAAATCTTCCGTTTTCAACTGTTTTAATCCCAAACACGAATGGCCATTACCAATTGACGTCCGTCTTGCAAAATAGTCGTAATTACCCTTAAGATTTTGATATCGAAACTCGGGTCCAATATTGTAATCTCAATATGCTCGTTTCGCAGTTTTAGGGTCTCTCACTAACGAGCGGCAGTTTAGGCGTTACGCGTATCGACCTAAGATTGTCCGAATCGTGATGGTCTAAATTTCGAGAGAACGAGAGGAATTATCACTAGTACCAGGGTCGCGATCGTTTGGATTACAATCAGGTTTCATTCGTCAGGTGTACTTTCGGTCGTGCGAAATCACTCGCGATCCGATCGTACATTACTGACAATTTCAACCAATCATTTTCCTAAGATCGGCCTATATTGGCTCAAAATATTTCCTCAACGTTCTTCGAAATCAGCGTTCAGTCGCGATTGGGTTCTCGGTCCACGTACCTGTTCCTATTTAGCCTTTCTCATATGGTTAGTATCCCGAGACTGATCAGGTTCAGGCGAGACTCACTACAATTACACGAGAATGAATATACACTTCATTGATCCCGATAACGGGTCAAAATTCAGGATGTTACAACTCTTCCCCCCTTACAAAAATTTCGTCCTCGAAATTTGAATTTCAACCCTGTTCTTCGAACAACTGGGGGTGTTGACGTCGCATAGTTTCCTCGCTTTCCCAAGTAGCGCCCTCTGTCCCGTGGTGTTCCCAAACTACCTTCACCATCGGGATTGTCTTGTTCCGAAGTACTCGATCCTTTCTGTCTTCGATTCTGACTGGTCTCTCCACGTACGACACCCTGTCGTCCACGTCTATTTCTTCGTATCTTAGAACGTGTGTCGGATCTGGTTCATACTTTCTCAACATCGACACGTGAAAGACATTGTGTATCTGGGACAAATTCGGTGGCAGGGCCAGTCTGTACGCCATGTCGCCAATCTTTTCCAAAATCTCAAACGGCCCAACAAATCTCGGACTCAACTTTCCTTTCTTGCCAAATCGGGATAATCCCTTCATAGGCGACACCTTGAGAAACACATGATCCCCAACTTGAAATTCCAGATGTCGTCGTCTCCGATCGGCATAACTTTTCTGTCGACTCTGCGCTGTTTTTAACCTCTCTCGAATGATCTCAACAGCTTCCACTGTTTGCTGTACCAACTCTGGGCCTGTAATGCTCCGTTCTCCCACTTCATCCCAGCACACGGGAGTCCTACACGCTCTACCATACAAAGCTTCAAACGGAGCCATCTGGATACTCTGCTGATAACTGTTATTGTATGCAAACTCTACCAGATGCAGCTGTTCTTCCCATTTTCCCTGAAAATCCACGACACAAGCCCTCAACATGTCCTCGAGAGTCTGTATTGTTCTTTCTGATTGCCCATCAGTCTGCGGATGATAAGCTGTACTGAACTGTACCTTTGTTCCCAAAGCTGTCTGCAGACTTTTCCAGAAGTTCGCCGTAAACCTCGGATCACGATCTGAAGTAATCGTCACTGGCACTCCGTGCAGTCTCACAATTTGTCTTACATACAGCTCTGCATACTTTTCTAACTCCAGATCCTTGCGCACTGCCAGAAAATGCGCTGACTTAGTCAGTCTATCCACTATTACCCAAATGGAATCGTGCCCTCTCTGACTCCTTGGTAGTCCCGTTACAAAATCCATGGTAATATGTTCCTATTTCCACTCGGGAATTTCTAACGGTCGCAGCAATCCTCCAGGTTTACAGTGCTGTGCCTTTACCTGTTGACACGTCAAACACTTAGCCACATGCTTGGCTACATCCGCTTTCAATCCATTCCACCAATAATGTTGCCTTAAATTCTGATACATTTTCGTACTGCCAGGGTGGATACTGTAATTGCTGCGATGAGCTTCTCTCAATATTTCTTCCTTAAGTTCCATATCATCCGGCACACACCATCGTCCCCTATACTTTAGGACTCCATCCTCTGATACCTGAAAATCTGGCTTTCTTGCCGAGGCATCCATTCCCACAATTTTCTGGATTTCCTGATCCGTGGGTTGTAGAGCCTTAATCTTAGTTTGAATCTCCGGCTCGATCCTCAAAGTAGCCAGCAGATTCGACACATGGCTTAATTCCAATCTAAATTCTGAGTCTCGGATCTTTTCCAATAACGCCCACTCCTTGATCATCATATGTGCCATGCTAGACTTGCGACTCAGTGCATCTGCAACTCGATTTGCCTTCCCAGGATGATACATGATGTCGCAGTCATAATCCTTTAGAAGCTCCATCCATCTACGCTGTCTCATATTCAACTCTTTTTGTGAGAACAGGTATTTGAGACTCTGATGATCCGTATAAATCTGAAACTTTTCCCCACACAGATAATGCCTCCAAATCTTAAGTGCAAAGACGATGGCAGCCAACTCTAAGTCATGCGTCGGATAATTCACTTCATGAGGTCTCAACTGACGCGACGCATACGCAACTACTTTTCCATGTTGCATTAACACACAACCCAGTCCTTTGAACGAAGCATCGCTATAAACCTCAAATCCACCAGGTCCAGAGGGAATAGTCAAAACTGGAGCTGTCGTCAATCTATGCTTAAGTTCCTGAAAACTTCGTTCGCACTTATCGTCCCATTCAAACTTACTTTCCTTTTTCAGTAATCGCGTCAATGGCATGGCTATCGACGAGAATCCTTCCACGAAGCGTCGATAATAGCCAGCCAATCCTAAGAAACTTCGAATCTCTGTTACTGACGTCGGCCTGGGCCACTTAAGTACTGCTTCAATCTTAGTCGGATCCACAGATATTCCTTCTCCCGACACGATATGTCCAAGAAAGGCTACCTTACTAAGCCAAAATTCACATTTGCTGAACTTCGCATAAAGCGCATGTTCTCTCAATGTCCGTAGAACTTCAGTCAAATGCACTTCATGCTCCTCTGAACTCTTCGAATACACCAGAATATCGTCAATGAACACTATGACGAACTGATCCAGAAATTCCTTAAAAACTCTGTTCATCAGATCCATAAAAGCTGCAGGGGCATTCGTTAAACCAAAGGGCATGACTGTAAACTCATAATGCCCGTATCTCGTCCTGAATGCAGTCTTGGGTATATCCTCTCTCCGAATTCTCAACTGATGATACCCTGTCCGTAGATCAATCTTGGAGAACACTGACGCCCCTTGTAACTGATCGAACAAGTCGTCGATCCTTGGCAGTGGATACTTATTCTTTATAGTCACCTGATTCAACTGCCGATAATCTATGCATAATCTCAACGTCCCGTCCTTTTTCCTTACAAACAGGACTGGCGCTCCCCATGGAGATGCACTAGGACGAATAAATCCCTTATCTAGTAACTCTTGCATTTGAACTTTCAACTCTTTCAGTTCTGACAACGACATCCGATACGGGGCCTTAGAAATTGGCTCAGTTCCTGGGGCCAACTCTATAACAAATTCCACTTCCCGCTCTGGCGGTAAACCCGGTAACTCTTGAGGAAAAACCTCGGGGAAATTACATACTACAGAGATTTCTTCCAACTTAGGCTCCACCAATGTCGGATCCTTAACGTTAACTAAATACCCCTCACAACCTTCCTCAAGCATTTCTGTTGCCTCCACTGAGGAAATCCAAGGAATCGAGGTTCCTCCTCGGTTTCCCTGAAACTCAAACTTAGGACGACCAATCGGATTAAATTGGATCGTCCTGCTGCCGCAATCCATAACGGCTTTCTGTTTAGTCAGCCAATCCATACCAATAATCACATCAAAGTCATACATGGCTAACACAGCTAAATCAATCCTTTCCTCAACATTTCCAATCACAATTTTACAGTCCAAGCACCCCAATGATACTAACACCCTATCATGCAGTGGGGTCGTCACACACAACATAATCTCAAGTAGAATAGGCTCCAGACCAACCAATCTAACAAACTGCTCAGAAATAAATGAATGGGTTGCCCCGGGATCAAATAACGCATATGCCGAATGATTGCAAAGAGATACGGTACCTGTGACCACACCCGGCGCGTCCTCAGCATCCTTTCGCGCTAACGCATATACTCGTCCTTGCGCAGGTGGTCTGCCCTGAATAGCCGGTGGGGGATTTCCGGCCTGATTTCCAATTCTGAGCGGCTGCTGCGGTTGTCCTGGTGGTCCCGAAAGTCGTTGCTGGGGGCAATTCTTTATCTGGTGCCCCATACTCCCACAACGAAAGCAAGGTCCGATCCTATGTGGCGTCTGACCGGGCTTCCCGATACTCCTTCTCGGGGGCGGAACAAACCGTCTATTACTAGCCATTGGTCTCCTTACAAAACGACGATTGTCCCTATTAGGAATAAACCTCGAACCCGATGCTGATGCCCTTTCAATCTGATCCCGTTCCATAGTCTGGGCTCGCTCATACAACTCTCTATAATCCCTGATATTCAACAAAAGCATCTGAGTGCGAAGTTCCGGTTTCAGTCCATCCCGGAACCTTCGAGCCTTGTCCAAGGGATTCTCAACCATTCTCGGGGCAAATTTGGATAATCTGATGAACTCTGCCTCATACTGCACCACAGTCATCGATCCCTGACGAAGCCTCATGAATTCCGCCATTTTCTTCTCCTGGGCACTCTCAGAGAAAAACTGCCCATAGAAATGTTCAACAAAGATCGTCCAGGTCGGTTCCATGAATTCTGGAAACACTCTATCCTTGACCGCCTTCCACCAATCATGGGCATTGTCCTGCAGTTGATACGATGCCAATAAGATCTTCTCCCTCTCAGTACACTCTAACAGCTCAAATGCCTTTTCCAATTCCTCCACCCAACGCGGGGCGGCTTCAGGGTCACCTCTACCCGTGAACTTAGGCGGTTTCAGCTTAAGGAAATGCTCTACCAACTGGTGCATTGGTCTCGGTGCCACCATTGGTTGAGCCTGTACTGGCTGAGCTTGAGCTTGATTCTCATGGACGGCAGCAACGGCTGCGGCCTCAGCAGCCTGAGCGGTCGCATTCTCTCTTTCCTGCGCCTGTCTATCCATCACATTTCCGATTCGATCTAAAGCTCTGAGAACTCCTTCCATACGCGGATCTTCCGCCTGCCTAACATCAGCTCTGGGGTCTGCTGCAGCCCCAACACCCACTCTAGGGTTCTCTTCCTCTCTAGCACCCGCAACTATATTCTCTATCGCTCTGGCTCTACCACGACCTCTACCACGAGCTTCTCTGCCTGCGCCCCTCCTTGGGGCTCTTCCTACTCTTCCTCTTTCACTGCTCATCTAGACTCTGAGTGCTCAACTACCTGCTATAATTCCATCCGGGAATTAGAGACCTAAACCAACTAACCGGTCTAAGTCCTAGGCAGGTATAAACACAGAAACAATTAAGCACTCAGCATGCGGCTAACACAACAGCACATAAATTTCACCCAAGGACTTACAAACTTACCTTGGGTCCTGCCGCACCTGCACAATACTGGTTCAATCAATCACCGCAACAGTCAAACACAAACATTCTGGAGGTACACTTAGCACACTAAGTCACCCTATAGCTACCCATGGTCATTTCTCCTTATCACTCCAAGGCTCAACTAGATCAAACAGAGCTGTCCTTGCTCTGATACCAATTCGAACGGGGATGTCACGCCCCGTACCCTACGAAGCATGAACATCCGCACGTAGGTCGACTAGAGGTGTGACGCTCCCAGGATTGCGTCACTGACCCGAAACCCGAATCAGAGCAAATGCACGTCACATGCGGAAGCAACGTATATATATATATATACACCCAGACATGCAATTATAACCATGAATAGTAAAAGAAATTAACATACTAAAATATACTGACATATATACACCTCTTTACAAGACTTATACAAACTATTTATTCACAAACAAAAAGGAATACAACAAAAGGGCCACTAAACAAAAAGGATCGGTGGCCTAGGGTATCAGCTAACTACCCAGGGAGAGGTTATACAACAAAAAGAGGGGTTAGTCCTAACTCTAAACCCTATAGTCTGTTCTACGGCTCCCCGCCTGGGTTGGATGGCGCTGCTGACTCCTCAGACGAGTCTTCCTCAGATCTAACCTCCTCGTCCGACCCAATTTCCTCCACCTCTCCAGCTGGCTCCGCATTCTGACCTTCCACTTCCACATTTTCTTCTTCTTCTTCCTCTTCGATCAAATCATCAGCTATAACTTGCTCACCACCTTGCACTTCGTCCAGCGGTATCGGTCCATCCACTGTATCGCCCACGCTGCTTACACTAAGGGAGGCGGGAGGATCAGAGACCTCTCCACTCACCATTTGGGGAATCATGACGCCATTAACATCTACTGGAACATCAAAAGTCCTCATCGGAGGTCCAGTAACCCCATTAGCTCCCCTATAACACCAGGCTATATACTCTTGTGTTTGGGGGTACTCCTCTCCCACGTCTATAAGCACCACTGATTGACGCCTAATGTACGCTGATCCGTCCCCGCAAGGATGTACACTAACATCTCGCTGAATCCGGTACGGGTATCCAAAAAGAGGACCTTTCCTCGGCATGCTACAGACGGGGGTCTGAAAATCCGGTTTTACCACAACCGTGAGATAACTCAGCAAGTAAAATCTCTAATCCTAAACTAGGCTAACGTGCACCTCCAGAAATAAATAAAACACACAATTCACTGAACCAGTAATTAAATCAATATAAGTTCACATGGGCTCACAGCCCGATTCCAATATTCCAGCCCTGCAGATTAAACTTTCGATATCAATATAATTCATAGACAATTAAATCGACCCGAAGGCCATGACCCAATGGTCATCACAATTCAACTCGACCCGAAGGCCATGACCCAATGGTCATCAATCATTCGACCCTAAGGCCCGACCCGTCGGTCACAGTTATATATCGACCCGAAGGCCTGACCCGTCGGTCACAATCACACTCGACCCGTAGGCCTGACCCGTCGGTCACAGTTATATATCGACCCGAAGGCCTGACCCGTCGGTCACAATCACACTCGACCCGTAGGCCTGACCCGTCGGTCACAGTTATATATCGACCCGAAGGCCTGACCCGTCGGTCACAATCACACTCGACCCGTAGGCCTGACCCGTCGGTCACAGTTATATATCGACCCGAAGGCCTGACCCGTCGGTCACAATCACACTCGACCCGTAGGCCTGACCCGTCGGTCACAGTTATATATCGACCCGAAGGCCTGACCCGTCGGTCACAATCACACTCGACCCGTAGGCCTGACCCGTCGGTCACAGTTATATATCGACCCGAAGGCCTGACCCGTCGGTCACAATCACACTCGACCCGTAGGCCTGACCCGTCGGTCACAGTTATATATCGACCCGAAGGCCTGACCCGTCGGTCACAATCACACTCAAATCATATCAAAGTCAGCGTGGAATTTCACAATCAAAGGCCCAATTTCATTCTTAATGGGCTTCCACAAATTCAATTCAATTTACAACAAAGGCCCAATTAAATTCCAAATGGGCTTCCACAATTCAATTCAATTTACAACAAAGGCCCAATTAAATTCCAAATGGGCTTCCACAATTCAATTCAATTTACAACAAAGGCCCAATTAAATTCCAAATGGGCTTCCACAATTCAAGTCCATTCACATCAAGGCCCATTCCATTTTCTAATTGGGCTTCAACAATTCAATTTAATTTCAACTTCATGGGCCCATTCCATTTCTAATTGCAAGGCCCATTTAAATTTCTATTTGGGCTCATTTAATTTCCAATTGGGCCCAAATCATCTAAAATTCGGAGCCCATGAGGCCCACTCCATTTCAGCCCACAAATCCTCTCCTAATTACCACTAAACCAATGTAATTAGTCCTAATTAAGTCCACTAACCATCCATTACACAAAACACACTTAATTAGGCTCTAATTACCACAATTAAGCCCCCTAATCTAGCACAATTAGGACTAATTTAAGGATTAGTAAATTTACTCGCCTAATGACGACGCGAGACGACGGGAACGAGCGGCCGATCACCGACAAGCGGCGTGATCGACGGCGGCGCTCCAAAGCAAGCCGGCGGCCTCCGGCGGTCCGGCGAAGCTCACGGCCTCCTCACGGCCAGAACAGGGAAAGCTTCGGTGGGGTTGGCTGAGGATGCAGGAGAGAGAGAGGGTGAGGGTGAGGCCGGTCAGTGGGGCGGTTCACGGCGGCGCGGCCAGGCGGACGAGCCCAGCGACGGCGACGGCGTCCTTGTCGCGCCTCGGCTGGAGCGGCTGCCACAGGCGGTCACGGGCGGCGGGAGAGGGAGGCAGGGTTGCGACTGGGCTGGGGACGGCACCAGGGGTCGGCACTCGGCGGTCGGCGGCCAGCAGCTCCGGCAAAACCTGCTGTTCCGGCGTGAACAGTGGACTGGCGGTGCTGATCGGTGGAAGAGGGAGCGGCCGAGAGGATTTCGGGAGAGGAGAGAGAGAATTGCGGGGAGAGAGAAAGCTGAGGAGAGAGAGAGAGAGTCAAAGATGGTCAAGGGAGGGGGTGAGTGGATGCCACATGTCAAAATCTAGCCCATTATGCCCAAAATGCCCTTGATCCAAGGGTTCATATCCATTCTCATCCAATAATGCAAGGGTATTATGGTCATTTGTCCCTAACCATGGTTAATCAACTCTAGTTAACCTTACCCAACCTTGGTTAACCTCCAAAAATTTAATTCAAAATTCGAAATAATCCAAAATTGGCCTAGGGGCATTTTCGTCCTTTTTCCGTCCCGGACCAAAATTCCAATTTTTGCACATACTGGTCCTATATATTCATGTGATACCTAATCCAGAGTCGGAATCGCGAAATTCGCTTTCTAAGCCCTCGAAAATCCTCTGCGAAGTTTCCGGGAATAAAATAATATTATTTTCCAATTTTTGCCGAAATTCCACTTTCTGTCCAGAATCATTCCAAACACACTCGGATACCCCAAAATGACGTTGGCCACGAAAAATAACCTCAAACGGCCTCCGAAATCGGCCTCGGCGTTCTCAGGGGCAAAATGGTCTTTTTCTCACTTTCTGTCAAATCTTCCGTTTTCAACTGTTTTAATCCCAAACACGAATGGCCATTACCAATTGACGTCCGTCTTGCAAAATAGTCGTAATTACCCTTGAGATTTTGATATCGAAACTCGGGTCCAATATTGTAATCTCAATATGCTCGTTTCGCAGTTTTAGGGTCTCTCACTAACGAGCGGCAGTTTAGGCGTTACGCGTATCGACCTAAGATTGTCCGAATCGTGATGGTCTAAATTTCGAGAGAACGAGAGGAATTATCACTAGTACCAGGGTCGCGATCGTTTGGATTACAATCAGGTTTCATTCGTCAGGTGTACTTTCGGTCGTGCGAAATCACTCGCGATCCGATCGTACATTACTGACAATTTCAACCAATCATTTTCCTAAGATCGGCCTATATTGGCTCAAAATATTTCCTCAACGTTCTTCGAAATCAGCGTTCAGTCGCGATTGGGTTCTCGGTCCACGTACCTGTTCCTATTTAGCCTTTCTCATATGGTTAGTATCCCGAGACTGATCAGGTTCAGGCGAGACTCACTACAATTACACGAGAATGAATATACACTTCATTGGTCCCGATAACGGGTCAAAATTCAGGATGTTACATTATGTACTTGTATTGTTTAATTTGTAAGTATATTTGGGTTGTAGGTTTGCTGCAAATTTTTTTTTGTATGCAATCTATGGTGAAAATAGAAGGTTGGAATTTATTGGTTGTGAGCACTTACAAGTTTTCTTGATTAGTTGTGTATAATCAATCTTGATTTGCTTCAATGGCTTACTGGTAAAGTTTTGCTAGTCTGCTGCAATATTTGTTGCAAACATCGGTCGAAATAAGGAGTGAACAAGTTGTCGAGTGATCATTTCAATACCATAAGTTGTAACTAGTGATCGTATGAGTACCAAGTTTTTTTGAAAGTGATTACTTAAGTGCTAATCGTGGCTCAAAAGTGATCACTCGTGCTGCACAAGTTTTAAAAAATGATTAAGCTGGTTTCACTTTTTTTTTTACTTGTAATGCACCATAACATACTAAATGCATTGTGTTTAGCCATCAATGCACTTGGCCGCTCTCGTTCACGATCCTCGAGCTTGTCCCCCGTGCACTAGCACAATACAAGCCACTAGATAGACATATATGCAAACACTGGACGATGCAAGGAACTGGTGCATCTTATGCACCACCGGTACTTGCTGGAGTACTCCAGTACTTATTGGTACAAAAACACGGCACATGTTGTGCTTGCACCAGCACACTCACCACCAGAATAACTAACACCACTAACACCACTCTTGGCAACCAGCACCAGCACCACCGGCACAACACTCGGCCACCGAAACCACTAACACCACTCTCGACCACTAGTACCAACACCACCACCATTAGCACCACTCGGCCACCAACACCACCAAGCTGCTGGTGCAATCTTATGCTTGCTAGTGCCAAGATGCACCAGCATCTTGAACTGCACTAGCACAGTTGGTGCATCTTGTGTTTGCACTAGTACACACAATTGCTGGCACCTATAAATGAACTAGCATACACAACTTCCACCAGCAACAAAATAACATCAGCCTCATCACAACCTTACACCAGCAGCACAACATAACAACCATTCACATTCCAGCCAAAACCAAGACAAAAAATGAGAATTGAAAAAAACATCGTTGCCATTAACATTGAACTACTTTACAAAAAAAAAACAAATCTCTCACTTTACTTCTCCAATCACTCAAGGTTTCCTTCACACATAACATGTCAAAACAAACCTAAAAAAAACAATGGTAGCAACCTGCAAAAAAAACAATGGTAGCAACTTCCATCAGTCAATTTGCACAACGTCCTCAGTTCCTTTTCCTTTTACACTTTTTACTTGACTCATAATCCTTACACTCTTTCTAGCTGGATGTATAGGTTCTTTAACCGGCCTTTCTATCCCATATACCTTCTTCTTAATAGCAACTATTTTCTTTCTACCACATGTCATGTGATGGGAGCTATCCATAGGGTTATTGTTGGTACCGGGTTCAGTCGGTTCAAATGGAACTGTTGTTTGATTTTTTGTTGATGGCTATTTTGGAGCTGTAGTCAATATCTTCTTCTTTGGAGCACTCTTCTTTGACTTTGGCACAACCATTGACTCTTTAGTTGGGCCACCTTGAGAGATAAGTAGCTCCGAACTTCTCCCAGGTTACAACAAAATAACCATATAATCACCAATATATGAAATACAAATGCCATAATATAAATTAAATACATAAGTCGTACAAAACTTACATTCAAAATAGTCATTCAAGTACATTTGTTTATGCAAAGGCCATAACCATATTACCTTATCCTTTTCCCAAGAACTGATCTTGTTCGTTGTGGTACCTTAGTTTCAGCAACTTATGGGGGAGCAACCTGTGCAACCTGTGTTGTTCATCATCTTCTCACGTAGAAAGACATAAAAAAAATTAAATTTAAACCCATAAAATAACACAGAAAAAGCACAATCGTGTACAACTTACTGGATATTTTCTTATTTATTCAACAGTCAACTCAGTGGTTGTTACTGCTATCCTGCGTGCAGTAGTCCCTACACCTAACCCATAATAGGGCCTTCTATTAACCCTTTAGCTGGCCCTACACCTGACTCTATATGAGGTCATTCTGATGTCTTTTTAGTTAGCCCTACAGGAGGCCCTTCTATTGGCCTTATATCAGCCCAAATAGCCTGTTGTTTTTTATGTTGCTTCTTCAACGTACATCTTTTCTTATTGTGCCATTCCCTGTGGCAATAGGAGCACCTCATCTTTGTCCCAGTTCTAGTCATCCTCCAACTTGAGATCTCCTTCTCTTATATTTTTCGTCTCCTTCTTGGCCTTCCTATTTACTTCTTTAGTGGTAAGGGTATAGGGGCTTTATGATTCGTTGACTTCCATAATTTGCTACTTTTGATAGGCTGCATCATGAATTGGTATGAAGTAAGGTATGTACTTTTCTTGTACCAACCATCTAGGTAATTTTCTAGGTTTTGTCGTTTCAGTTGGATGGCACAAACGGCATGGCCACAAGAAATTCCAGTTAGTTGTCAGGTTCGACATGAACACTTTCTCCTCTCTAGGTGGATGACATACTTATCATTATTATTCATTATTTCATAGCCATCGTCTCCATTCCAAATTGGATAGCAGAACCTACTAACAGCTAGGTTTTCATCCAATCTCTTCGCAATACTAGAACCACATTTTTTAGTCCATTTTGCAGCATCATCTTTTTGTCTATGTGGCCTAGTCATGACCATAACGCGAATGTCTTCAAGTATGCTGATGATTGGTTTGCACCTCGCCTCTATTATTCTTCCATTAAAAGCTTCACTAAGGTTGTTGTTAATGAAATCGCATTTGAATTCTTCGCTAAAGAAGACCCTACACCAATGCTTAGCTTCTGTTTGGAAAAGTGCTTCGAACCTTCCTTTGTCAACTGTAATAACCTCTGTTTGGCCAATCTAAAATCAGCCATGTTGGCACTCTTTGCTATTTGTCAAAATTGCTTTTGCAGCTTATATCCTTTGTAGTTCTTTGTCCAGTTTGCATATATGTGCCTCGCACACATTCTATGCTCGGCATATGGTATCAACTCAGCCAATGCAGGAGCAAGTCCCTGCAAAAATTCAAACCAACAAATACAAGTAAGCAAAAATATGAGATTAAGTAACATGAAAAAGCTAATAATTGAGAATGGCATTACCTTTTGTTGGTCGCTCATGAATGCCCAACCTCCCCTATCTCAAGGTTAGCCATTTAATTTTTTAAGAACCATGACCAGTTGTCCTTGTTCTCTATCTTGACAATAGCCTAAGCTATTGGAAACATTTGATTATTGGCGTCTCTCCTTATAGCAACCAAGAATTCTCCCTTACATTGGAGTGAACATGGTTCCAGGGTAGAACCTGAAACCTGAGAACCTGACCGGTGAGAACTTATAGGTTTTAGGTTTCAAGGTATGCATGGTAGGTTCCAGGTTCAAAAAATTAAAAAACCTGTTTCGACGGGTAGGTTCTAGATTCAAGTCAATGGAACCTAAAACCTAGAACCTGGATTCTAAAAGAGTTTTTTTGTGTTTTTTCTAAGTCTATGTCTTCGTGTGATTCTGTGGTGTTTCATGACATCAAATGATGAGTATATAATATGGAACCATTAATATGAGCTTTCATTTTATGACTTGTTAATATTTCATAAGTTTCGTGTGTCTATATATAAATTGTGGTTAGTGGATCATAACAATAAGTAATGATCCTTAAAGGTGATGATTCACTGTAATTATTTAATTAATAATACAGGTAGAACCTAGGTAGACTCTGGAACCAACTCTCGAACTTGTGTGGTAGGTTTTAGGTTCCAAAAAATGAGAAATCAATTATCATATATGGAACATAGAACCGCTCACCCCTAGTATTAATTCACATAATGACTTATCATTTTAATTGTATTTATTTGAACCATAATGTCAGGAAAATTAGTCTTTTGTATTCTTTTTGGTGATTGACAAGCTTATTCAGTATTGTTACGTTTATTTTAGTTTTGTTTAACTAAAACTTAAATAAATAAAAAAAGTACCTGTTAGACCTTGGAACTTGTTCTAGGTTTCAAATTCTGACGAGTAGGTTCCAGGTTCCAAAAAATGAGGAATCTGTAAAGAACCTGAAACCGCTCACTCCTACCCTTACATAATCCCTTCAGAAAACAACCATCCAATCCTACAACTCTTTTACAACTAGCCAAAAATCCCCATTTGCATGCATCAAAGCATACATAAAATCTATCAAACTTTGGCCCATAGTCAAGCAGTGGCCTATCAACAGCCTCTATATATATTCGACTAAATGGGTTATAAAGCATGCATTCGCAAGCATAATCCCAAATCTAGGCATATTCTTCCTTATACTAACCCATTAGTGTTTTCATCACCCTTTGCTTCGCTCTTTTGCACCGATTTCTCGACACATTAACCCTTACCGGCTCCTTCACTAATTGCTGAAACTGAGGACTCTTAATCTCAGGCATCGCCTTAATAGTATTAAAGAATTACATTGATAACCATACACTTGTTACTCTTTTATTGTCAAACATGATGAAACAATTATGTTCCTCCTGAAATTACCAAATCTAGAATGACCCCTTCCTACTCAGCGCACCATAGATCTTCCACGGACAATTAGATTGGGAACACTTACCTCTCACAAATTCCTTTGTATTTCTAATGAATGCAATGCTCCTCTGTTCAGTAATGGAGTTCTTCATAATAGCTTCTTTTAATTATTTAGCATCATCAAATGTCATGCCTACAGACAAAATAGGTTTGGCGACAGTCGAATCATAGCAAAGAAACTTACTTTTCCTTCTATGTGCAAGTACATCATCATCCTCAAGTTCATTCTCAGAATCAGCACTTTCATTACCTCCAGCTCTTTCATCTCTTTTTTTTGGGCTCAGATTCACACGTTTCTCCAAATGCTACGAATTTATTTCTCACAAATTCTCTCTGCTTTTGTCTTGACTATGCAAGTGCATCATTATCTTCATCACTTGGAAAATTCACATTTGCCAAAACTTCATCATTTTCGTCACTCGATTGAGCAACTTCCCAATCTAATCTAACCAACTCTTCATCAACTAATGTAGACTCATCCCTCTCCTCCCTCACTTGCCTCTTTTGTTGCCCTTCATCTAATGTAGACTCATCCCCGACCTGATTACTCGCTTGAATACGATCTCCTACTTCTCCTATTTCAGTGATCTCATCGTTTTCATCATCTCAATCATCCTCATCATCACTATAATACTCAACATACACCTTAGCTTCTTCGCTATGAAGATAATAGTAAATGATATCTTTAATACCATTATCATCACTAAAGTACCTCAAACCATCCTTTAACTTCTTCCTAGGAACACAATAATGTAGTTTTTGCACTTTGCATGATAAATAATATACTATATCTCCATGAATTCAATGTATGATGGCTTCCTAACATCGGCGAAGATAGCACCATCATTTCCACCGGCATATTCCCACTCCTCAGTGCCAATTACAAATTCTTCGCCATAGCAAATACTGATGGCCGCAAGATTCTCCTCCATGCTGACACTGCACCCAAGGAAAAAAAACATTAGCTTTAGGGACCACATAGCAAAAAGGACAATAATTTTACCTGGAGGCCCCCACAATCGCAAAAAATTGATTAAAGAATTGACTCTGCGGTTGTCGTTTTCTGGAATGAAACCAACAAAGTTGATTTAATCAATTTAGTCCACACAATATCACTGAATTGATCAAACAAAGTGAGGTCCCCACAACAGAAGCGAATCTGTTTGCTAGTACCAAGAACCAAGTCCTTTTCCTTCTCTATTACCAAAAACCCTTTTTGTGACATCCACGATTTTGGCTATACAGAATAGTTATAGAACTGGCATACAGATTTGTGGGAGAAATCGGCCATGGACCAATACAAGGATAGATCATGGACTGATCAACTTGATTGGAAGGGCAACCAAGGGATCAACCATGGTCTGATCGAAAGATTGACCTTGGAATGATCAAAGGAATCGACAATGAATCAATCTAATGATCATACAAGTTATTCGAGCTATTCGGCCATGGATTGACTTCTCGACCATAAGGATTGGTCGTGGGACAATCCTACACCACCAAGGGTTGGTGGACGATCATGGATAGATTTCGCACAATCTTATTTTAGTTACGGGTGGTTCCGCACGGTTATGTACTAATCGCAGATGACTTGGATCAATCCGTGCGACCGTGTGTGGGTCACAGAACTATCGATCTCAAACAACTACATAACAACCAAGGGTCATCCACGGACCAAGTATGCTTGGCCATGGACCGGTCATGGGACACTTGGACGAGTCACAGACTGGTCGTGGATTGGTCCCGGATTGGTTTGATAACCTTGCCAATTGGATCATGTGCCTAAGCCATGTGCCAGGTTAAGAGCCGGTCATTTGCCTAACTTGACCCTATCATAAGGCCAAATGCCAGCCTAAGCGCCAACCATGTGCCTGTCCAATGGACTCTACGGAGGGGCTGCGCGCCAGGTCACGCACGGGTCATGCACCCAGTCTGCGCAGGCCACATGCCCAGTCTAATCGGCCAGCGGCCCGACCGTGCGCTCGTTCAGGCTAAAAACCAAGTGGATAGGTCCTATGTCAGGCCATGCACGGGCTACGTGCCTGGTTTGCTAGGCCACGTGCCTGGTTAGTGTTGGCCATTGTGCATTTGACTTGGGCCACCAACTTAGTCATCCAAAACAACTTTGGCCATGACCCGCCACTTCCGATGGTGACTCGGCTACAAACCTCGGTTTAGTAGGCATGGTCAATCGTGGATGAACACGAGGAACTCATACCCGACTAAGTTAGTACTTTCTTTGGCTTAGTTCTTATGTTAGCCTTATTCCTTGGAAAATGGATAAAATAGAATATTCTAGAGAGAAGAGCTTGTCTTGGAGAGCAAGTTAGAGGTAACATCAAATCCTAAGCTCATGATTATACCAAATCTAACCATTAATGAGGGAAGGTGAGTCACCTAGCTTAGGTGTCTCCTACATTATTACACTTCATTAATGTTAGGATGATTCACACCCTAAGTGGCCCAATGAGAAGAAAGCAAGTATGCACCTACTGCTTAGGCTTGGCACACCATCTATTTAGACTTGTCACCTTTTCTTGCTAGGCTAGCCAACTCATCAAAATAGGCTTGCCACTTCAAAGAATTTTATTGGTCCAAATAGAAGAGTAATGATAAGGTTGAGACCTAAAAATAGAGGAGCCCCACTTGCACCATTGGCTCACCATTCCACCATCACCACTCTCTCTCTCTCTCTCTCTCTCTCTCTCTCTCTCTCTCTCTCTCTCTCTCTCCCCCTCACGTCCTTACTCTCTCTTGGCCGCCATCTCTATCTCGGCTACGCCCTTGCCGCATCCCTTGTCGCTTAGCTCACCCCTAATCCACACACGGCCACGACCTTGGAGAGTAATAAGTAGATTTACTAAACCTTGGCTAGGGTGTCGTGTTGCATTGTTGAGCAAATCATGTGCTTGTAGTGCTTGCATGAATTATGTGGTTTGTGAACACTTGATATAGCTTGCCATGCTTGCATTTACATTTGTAAGGTTTGCTCATGTGTTTGGCATCATGCTTGAGAGCACGTCCAAATTATGAATGAGTCTCGCTTGGTTCGGATCGACGTCAAGGCATGTCGGAACGAACCTTGCTTGGAGGATCAGTATTGAGGAGTACCGATCCAAGCCTTGCTTGGTGTAGGTCAGCGCCATGACTGGTCGGTTTTGGCCACGAGCTTGGTTTTGTGCCTGGCGTGACTTAAGATTTTAGAGGCAACATGGCATGATACGCCCTTTATGTGAAGTACTCAAGTTGGTTTAATGCTTGTTGGCATGGTCGCACGAGAGAAAAGTATAGCCGTCGCCCTTGATTAGGGGACGTTGCCGATTAATTTCGGATGAATAGCCATTGCCTTTGATTAGGGGACGTTGCACGATTAAGTTTGGATGAATAGCCATCACCTTTGATTAGGGGACGTTACCAAGAGAATTTCTGGAAGAACCGTACCAACGGTTGAGATAATGAATCCCTCGTGTACATGCTTTTGGTTGAGATGTTATTGCTTGAATCAGAAGGCAAGTTGAGATCATCTTATGCACAAAAACGAGTGTGTTTGAAGCATTTTTGCTATTGATTTGCTATCAATTAATGTGGCTATGACATGTGCTTTGTTTGATGGCGAGGCATCCTTTTATCCAGAGTTTAGTGAGTTTTACTTATTGAGTCCTCGACTCACTTCGTTATTTTTTAGATTTGTAGGCATGGAAGTCTCATATCAGTTTTGAGAGCTGTGGTCACGCTAGAGGAGATAGGAATTTCCCCCAGCCTACGTGGATATATGTAGTGTGTTGACAAGGAAAAAAGGTCCGTAGAAAGAGGCTTATAGAATACACTCATGTAATAAATATGCCATCCTATAAATATAAGATTTGTTCATGGTATTTGTCTTAATCACATTGCTTGTTTAATTGTCCTGAGTTTATGCTTTTGCTCGATCGTAGCAATAAGATAAAAGTGAACGGGACGTCATACTCTTAATAAGAAGATAAAAGAAACGGGATGGCGATGCGCCTGATGCATCGCATTAATAACCCCGAGGCAAGGACGTTACACTTTTCCCTCCAAGCCAAGCCCTAATTTTGCTCTCGTTTCTCGAATTTTGTAGTCGGAGCCTCAAGAGAGAAGATGACTAACCTAAGTGATTGACGGTGAGATGACAATGGCGAGTGAGTGACGGCGGGCGAGCGACGGCAATCAAGCGATAGTAATCGAGAGACAGCGGCGAGAATTGACTCCGCGGTTGTCGTTTTCTAGAACGAAACCCACAAAATTGATTTAGTCAATTCGGTCCCTATAATAGAACCGAATTAATTAAACAAAGTGAGGTGCCCGCAACAAAAGTGAATTTGTTCGTTAGTATCAAGAACTAGGCCCTTTTTCCTTCTCTATTACCAAAAACCCTTTTCCCTCCGAGCCGAGCCCTAATTTTGCCCTTGTTACCCTATTTTTGCAGTCGGAACCTCAAGAGGGAAGATGACTAACCTGAATGAATGACTGCGAGACAATGGCAGCGAGTGAGCGACGGTAGGCAGCCAATAGTGACCGGGCGACGGCGATCGAGGGACTTTGTTCGTATGTAGTAACAGGTGGAGGGTTGCCAACCTTCTGTGATCTCGGCCAAACGAGCGAAGAATCTAACGCATCCATATTCTATGACGTTATTTTGGCTATAGGCTCCAAACGATGTCGTTTCATTTGTTAGAGGCACATCGAACAGAAAAATGATGTCGTTTTTTACGTCCACGTGGATAGTGTTTTAAAAAATATGCCATGCCACCTTTTTCTTTTAATTGTAAATGTCACGTGTTAATTTTGGTCGGAATTTCTCGCCATTGGCACTTAACTAATCGTTTTTTCTCCGATTTGGCATTTAAGTAATCTAATGGAAACTTTTGTCATTAAAGTGAGCACCACACACAACTTTTGGCACTTGTAATGTCCTTGTTCCCGATTGGAGCCATCACTAGTTTTACATTAGTCATATTGATTTATAAAGTATGGAAAAATATGTAACATATTGAAAATACATTTTCCTTTCTCCATAAAGATTATGTAATGATGGTTTTGCTAAAATATTTTTTTTATATTCCTATCAATTGTTCATTGAATATGAGCTGCCATGTTCACTAACGAGTTAACAACATTATTTGTGAAAATATTTAGTTATATTGTGTGACTGTACATTATGCAAATCTTTCGCAATTATCTTCAATGCAAAGTGATGAGAGTTATCTCTAATCATCCATTTAATTATAAGGGTCATGAAGTTTTTATTTATAGTTGTTTATGAAATTTTCATAATCATGTAAAATAACCCTTTAACTATGTCATAAATTTTTTGTAATGATTGGTTCTTTTACTTATTTGATAGCATTTACTTTAAATGGTTCCACAATATTTCCTTATCCGTAAGAGATGACGTATGATAGTTTTAGTTGTAAAATTTTCTATGAATCCTCTAATATCATTCATTTATCAAATAGAAGGGTAGGGCATCGTGTGATATAACGTTTTCAATCATCCTTTAGCATCATATGTTAATGACTATGGACGATCATGTTATAGAGCCTTTTTAAATTAATTCTTTCTTCGATAAATCGTTTGTGTTAATGAGCAATTTTTTTTATTAATTTGCTAATTTTCATTTGTACGTAGAATATGTACTATCATCTTATATATATATCATTTTAAATCATTTGTTAAGTATGGACCATCATGTCATGTTATTTATTTAACTGACTTTGTTCTTATTCATTGTAAAGTAATACAAAGGTTACATAATGTAGGACTTCGTTCACATCAACCATAAAATAATTGGAGTTCTTGTCGCGACCTACTTCACAAGGGCCAAACTCGATGAAGTGGGTTTAGAGGTAATTGTTCATGAAAAGGTCCGTATGACACATCACAAAAGACGACTTACCGAAGCATCAATCTTTTGGTCATTCATGCGGTCCATTAATCATGAATGTAGATTTTCCCTAAATCCATACCTCACGTGGCAACGGATTGATTTTATCTTTTTTAGGAGTCGTCACTAGCCTAGGTCGGAGATTAACTAGAATACCCAATCAAAACGCGGGAGTTTCATTTCGGTTTCTACAAAACCAGAGATCATGGGTTCAGGGACAAGTTTACGTTAATGTTTCCACTAATGCCCTTTCGGTACCGGTAAACTTGACATGGTTATTATCTAAGTCGTCATGCATTTATTTTTCTTTTACCATTTTCATGCCAAAGTCATAGTCCACTAGGTGATCATGTAACTTGTTTTTGTATTTTCCATTTAGGTTTTAGACTAGCGCTATCTTAGTCTAGAAAAGGAAAAGAATTAAACAATTTGTATTGAAAAGACAATGCATAAAGTAAACACACAAAGTATTTAAAAGTGAGCTATTCTAAGTGCGAAGAAAAAAAAACCCGCAAATCGTTAAGTGTTTAATACAACACGAATAGAAAAACCCGAGACATGATCAGGTAACAAAAATTATGTACAAATTGAGACCGGATTGGACATCGGTCTTAAACCACCATCCTCGAAGTTGTTTGGTCATCTTCTCCATGGACCGCCTCACGGGTGTCGGTTTTACATTCATACCATACATTCAAGAAATGTTCAAACAAGGCAAGGCATGAACATTCAAGCATCAACTCAAGAACAAGCATCGGGGTCGGCCTTTGCTTTACATACATTCTGATCATCCTACCCACTTAATCAACTAGCATTGATTGATTAATGATTAACGATAACGAGCCACCATTTGCATTCACAAAATGGCGACTCATATCGATTAACCCCTAAAGTTGGGTCTAAGTGTTCATCATAGGGCTACCTGCCGAACATGTATCGGGCCTAGACATACATCTAGCAATCACATGCATAATAATACGTAAAGTATGCACTTAGGCTCACGGGCTTTGCTTCTCAACCAATCAAGTAATGGGTAGTGGGCCTCGTAAGAGGACCACTTATTTAATCATAATTGCCAAAATTCAGACCAATTCTGTTTAGATATGATTAATCAACCTGATGATGTACAAATGATCCAAATAATGTGTCTTTGGAGAGCTTACGTTGTGAGGATCAAAAGTCAAGAAGACCATTTTTCTCAATTTCAGCTCAATTTTCTCGAAAATCACATTTTAGCTCAGAATGATAGGTTGGACCCGGTTCTGTTAGAGATTTCAAAATAATAGCGGGAAAAATAACAAACCTTATCCAAAATGCGTGAAAAGCTTTAGACAGTTAGGATTCCCTATTACAAATAACTTTCATGTTTTGAGTTTTAGCTAAAAAACCCTTAAATTTTTATAAAATTCAGTTTTCACCGAGGATTCGTTTGCAAATCGTTTTTGAGGCTGGGAGGACCTTATCCAAGATTTTTAGCAAATTGACCACATAAATATTACTATTAAACCCCAAAACTTTCCAGTCTACATAATAAGACCCCAATGAGAAACTTTATAGTTTTGAGTTTTTGCAAAAAAAGGACACAAAGCTTATCAAATTCGGAGAAACATGTTTTGGAGTTCAAGGGAAGTAACTTCAGATCTGGACACAGAATCTTATTAAATCATGAAAAATTCCTTTGAACATCTAAATGAACTCCGATTTTCATAAAATTGGTACCATCAGAAAGCTCTGGATCTCAACGTGAAATTTCTGAAGAATATTTTTCCATATTTTGAACACACGAGTTTACAAAAATCGAAGAGCACGTGAAGGTCGGTCAAACACTCATCCATGATAGAGAGTGAACCTAAATGACGATGCTAATCGTCCTAACCTAACATACTTGAAATTTTTTGAAACTTTTACAGTGGATAGATCTAGATGTCTCTTCCAATTTTTGTGGAGGAAGCTTTTTCAAATAACGAACACAAAAATTCAGAAAAATCATCAAACCGAGCAAGGTCATTCAGTAGCATATAAGAACATAACATAATATATTCATTCCAGATTCTAATCTCAACTTTCGATAGAGTTTTAGCATAGCAAATGACGTCCATTCTAAACAGGAAACCTATCAAAACGAAGCTCATGATGTGTTTTTCGTTTCTATAGTTCATCACTTCGCGAGATTCTAACATTTTCGAAATCAAATCATCATCGCAAGTAGACTGACCATCAAGATCCGAGAATAGCATATTTGAACTCACCTTGTGTTTTAACTCTTTGATGTACAACCAAGCGATTTGGCCTTTGTATACAGCCTTAGGATACCACGGAGAAGCTTCGGAAAGCTCGACGAACCTCTGAGAATCAAGCGTACAAGTCAAAGTGAGAACTGACTCAGTTTTGCACAAATGAATGTTTAATCGAAAAATCAAAAGAACGAGAAGATCTGGTGGCCGTTCAGAGGAACCATGGCCACCACAGCCTCGGAAGGACGTCGGGATGGATCGCTGAGGCGTCAGAATTGCCGGAGGGACTGCCGGCCAGCCGGTTCAACCGCTTGAGTCGGCGGGAATTGTTGCTAGCGTGGAACACAGCCCGGTGGCCGAGAGAGAAATGGGGCCGTTAGAGAGGCTCCAGCCATCAGCAGCGGTGGACGGTCTTGCGACTGGCTTCAAGACTCCCAAGGGGTCACCAGAGAGGCGGCGGTGCGCCGAAAACTAGCCAGCGAGCGATCAAACTAGGCGGGGGAGTATCTAGCACAGAGAGAGAGAGAGAGAGAGAGAGAGAGAGAGAGAGAGAGAGAGAGAGAGAGAGAGACCAGATTTGAAAATGAGCTCCCCTTGATTTTTGGAGGGAAAATCCTTATATATCTCCCCAACTTTGAATCTTAGCCTTTAGATCAATCCAATGTCTCCAAATGTTCCCTTAATGATTAAGAATATTCTTTAGGGGCTAAAGATAAGTGGCATCGTACTATGGATGGCTATGATACATTCTAAATGAATGGCCATGATCCATTTACTTACCCTCTAAGTAATTTTGCTCAACCTTTAACCAAGGGTATTTTGGTAATTTCACTTTAGGGGCATTTTCGTAATTTCATTTAAGAGCATATCATTTTGGGCACAAAGGGATGTGGCTAGCCTTGGCTAGTCAAAATGGACAACTGGCCGCCGGAATTTTGGCCACGAAACAGCCGGTTCGATTGAGCCGCTTCAATTCTAGTCAAATCGAGTTGAACCGGTTTGACCAGGGTTCGACCATGTTGAACCGGTTCAGTTCTTCTCTCAATTTTGTTCTAATTTCATGCAATTGAATCCGTATCATGATTAATTGACCCAATTGAATTAAATTTGATTAAATTGGAATGAACCAATTTGAAATACAAGCACAGAATTGATCCAATTTAACTTGTTTGGCCCAATTGCTCCTTAATTTGAGTTAAATTGCATGGCCAAGCTAAACTAATGAATTTAATTGAAGTCAAATTGGTCAAATTAAGCTTCAATTCATCAAATTAGATGTTAGTCTAGAATGTGTCAAGTTGAATTACACTAATTAGACCAATTACTCTTGGATTTCTTAATCATTGGATCACTAGATTGGTCAAATTCGCTCAAATTCATGTGAATCTTCTAAAATTGATTTCGGATTTGAATTGCATATAAGAAATTAAGCTCATCCGTGTCTTAATTATGCAAATCATGGAGAACCGATCAAAATCCCTAATTAGGGCTCAAATTGGGGGTTTTCATCCTTGGCTTAGAATTTTAAAATTGAATGTAATATGACCTTTAGATCAAAGGTAGTGAAGGAAACTATCATAAAAAATGACTAGAAATGAAGTAATTTAATTTTTGGCTGATTGGAACCAAATTTCGCAAATTGGGGAAAAGTTGATTCTAAACCGATTTTTGTAAAATTGATGATGCCAAAGTGAAATTAAGCTAAAAATGAGTTGACCTAGGGGTTTTGAATTTTTTGAATTTTTTTTTTGAAAAAGTGTTAACAAAATATCAACATTTTTAGTGATTTGTCACTAAAATGCCAATTAATGGCTCAAACTTTGAATTTTTTTTTAAATTGATGATGCAAAAGTGAAATTGACACTATTTTGGGGTTTTTCATGCAAACAATAAAATTTTGACTTTGGGTTGACTTTTGATCAAAATTTGACAAAAAAGTCAACTCATTGACTTTTTGAAATTGAAATGCAAAAAGCTAGAAAATGAATGGCTAATGCTAATTCAAATGCTAAATGACTCTTTTTCGTTGAGGATTGGGTTCCGTTGCGATCAGAAACCTTGATCTCAAAATTCTTACCTTTCTGAAGCATCGGCTAAAAATCAGGTGTCAACGGTTGCATGAGATGTATAATATAATCAGAAGCGTCATCAATGATTTCGCATTTACTCTCAATTATGTATGATATATACGCAAATACATAATTTAACTAAAAAATTATATGATATTTTCATTATGTCTACTTTTTGTAATAATGGACAAGATTTTTTTTATTTTATAAATTTTTTAGTAGTTGTTTTCTTATTTGCTAATATTCATTTGTTTGTAAAGCATGCAATGTAATTTATTTTTTGTGATGATGGATAATATATTGGGAAAATTTCAAATCAGTACCCAAAGTAGAGTCGTTTTTTCAAAAAAGAGTCCAAAGTGGATATAATGTCAAATAAGGGCCTGAAGTGCCCAATCAGTCTCAAAATAGGGGCCCGAAGTGGTCAATGAGTCTTAAGTAAAGGTCTGAATTCGTCGGTCGGTCAAATGCTTACCAACCGACAAGCACGTCACTGTTCTGGCGATCGGAACAAGGGCAATTTCATCTTTTACTTTTTAAATTTTTTTGTTTCTTTTTTTTTTCTTTTCCTTTTCCTTTTCTTCTTCTTTTTTTTTTCCTCTTTTCCCTCAGCCAGCCAAAGCCAGGGCCGGCGGAGGTCGCCGGTGTTGGGCGGAGGCTGCCGGCGTCGGGTGGAGGCTGCCTTCGCCCGACCCTAGGTTGCCCTCACCGACGTCGGGCGAGGGCAACCCTCGCCGACATCGGGCGAGGGCGACCCTCGCTAGATCAACCGTCGCAATGTAATAAATCCTTGCCTTGAGTTTCGATTAGCAATCAACCGTCGCAATGCAGTCCAATGACACGGAGCTATTCCGACGAGCTCTTCCATTGGCATAACTCACTCGTCAGAGACATCACGTTGCGCCATCATTACTTTCAATGATTTCGCCAATCATCACAGTAGAAAGCATATTGTTGTCATTCTTCTCAAATATTCTTCTATTTTTTTCTTGTCCAATTCGAGTCTATCCCACCTCTACCCATGATTTTTTATCCACCATTTTATCCAAACATATCTTGATTAATCTGGTCCGAAGGACGTTTCCAAATACCGAATAAGATTCTTTTTTATCCTATCCGGATTCAAATCTGGACTACCAAGCATAGTCTCAAAGTATGTAGAGCAATTAGTACATCTCAAGTCCAACAAGAAGAATATCCCTGATGGTAGCACTATCAACACCCTCTAAAATCAAACACTACAAAAAAACTGTAATTTAGCTACAACATATTTGCGACGACAACAGTATCGTCGCTAATTAGCGACAACAAAAGGCAAATAGTCGCTAAGTGGCGACGAAATTAGCGACCAAGTTAATTTTGTCGCCAATTACCGAAAATAGCGACGGCAACAGACAATTAGTCGCTAATTCGTCGCTAAATAGCCACGAGGTAAAGCTATCGTCGCCAATTTGTGACGATCAAGCTTTTCTGTCGCTAAATAGCGACTACATTCAGCGACGGCATTTTTATCATAGCTAAGTAGCTACGAAAATACTTGGTAGTCGCAAAAACACAGTTTAGCGACGCATCGTAATTACTTCGTCGCTAATGTGATCTAATGTTATATTTTACGGTTCTTGATCTCTGGACAGTTTAGCGACTAAGTTGTCGCAATCTCGTCTCAAAATAGCGACGATATTAGTACCGTCACTAAATAGCTACTATATTTACCTACGACTTGTGTTTAGTCGCTGAATAGCGACTATCTTTACCGACGATTTAATTTATTAGTCGCTATTTAGCGACGAAGTAAATATATTTCGTCGCTAAATATAGCTTATAGCAGCAGCAAGACAGACGATTCATTCATTTCGCAGCACTCGATCTCTTCTTCCTCTCTGTCTGAACGAGAGCCCGACGCCTACTTGGAGTAAGTACAAGTTACCTGGAGGTGGAGATGCGTATGCTTTAGCGAAGAAATCGGAAAAGCTAAAGGGAGTGAGAAATTTGCGATTGAAGAAACCGCAAAAAATACGCCATTGTCCCAACTTGTTTAATTTCAAGGTAAGTTATTTCTTCTTTCAATTTGAGTGATATATCAGATATTACGCGTTGTTGTGTTGCCGTTATACGTTGTTGTTTACACGAGATTGATTTCAAGCCTAATATGGGGTTAAACGACTCGGATACATGTGACACCCCCCATATGTTTGTTAAAATACCGTAATGAATCTTGACATTTGTTGAGTCGGGTTTTCATCGTAGGCATCATGGAAGGAGATAGGTCTTGGATGTATAATAAGAACTTACCTAGGCGTGGAGGATTAACCGATGAGTTTCGTGCTGGGTTGGAAAAATTCATGGCGTTTGCTAGTTCACAAGTTGAATACATGAACGGAAGTAAGTTAAGGTGTCCGTGCAAAAAATGCAAAAACAGTAAATTCCAAGAATATGATATCGTTCAGGAGCATCTTTATAGAAACGGTTTCACTCCGAATTACTACAATTGGACTTGCCATGGTGAACCATTTATGTCTCCCGAGGAATATCGCAATACTCACCAATTGCCTTGTGTACGGGAAGAATGTAGTAGTGCTAGAGATGAATTAAATCCATATCAGAGAATGGTGCTTGATGCAGCTGCTCATAATTTTGGATGGGAAACGAACCAAACAAGCACCCATGAGCATGGAAGCTCCAGTCATACATCACAGTTTGACAATTCTGGTGACACAACATTTGAAGAAAGTGTGTGCCATAAATTTCGTGACGTGTTGAGTTCAGCGGATGAACCTTTATGGGGAGGTTGTGACAACCACTCAACGCTATCAGTCACGGCAAGAATGCTAAGTATTAAAGCCGAGCATAACGTGTCAGAGAACTGCTTCAATTCTTTTGTGGAAATAATGCGTGAAGCATTACCCCGTGATAACAACATGCCGAGTTCCTTTTACGATATGAAGAAGTTAGTGCATGACCTGGGTCTTCCGGTTGAGCGGATTGACGTCTGCATCGCAGGGTGTATGTTGTATTGGAAAGAATATCAATCTGCTGAATCTTGCAAGTTTTGCGGTGAGCCTAGATACAAGGTTCAAAGGAGGCATGGTGGTAACCATACACGTAGACCAGTGAAGCAATTGTTTCATCTGCCGTTAATTCCTAGATTGCAAAGGTTGTTTGCGTCTCGAGCTACTGCTGAACACATGAGTTGGCACGCAAACCATGAAACTGAAGAGGATATGATGTGTCATCCTTCCGATGCATACGCCTGGAAACATTTCGATAGAACATACCCAGGTTTCGCTATGGAGCGACGCAACATCAGGCTAGGTCTATGTAGTGATGGGTCTGCCCCCTTTGGTAAAACCGGAAAAAACTATTCATGCTGGCCAGTCATATTAACGCCGTACAATCTCCCTCCTGGCATGTGCATGAAGACACCTTATATGTTTCTGACATTGATCGTGCCCGGTCCGCATAACCCGAAGAAGATGATAGACGTTTACATGCAACCATTGATTGAAGAGTTGCAACAACTATGGAATGTTGGTGTTCCAACCTATGATGTTTGTACCGATAAAACATTTCTATTAAGGGCTGCGCTTCTTTGGACGATAAATGACTTCCCAGCTTATGGAATGTTGTCTGGGTGGAGCACAGCCGGCCTGTTAGGATGTCCGATTTGTATGGAGAAATCAAAGTCGTTCCGATTAAAACATGGTAAGAAGGCGTGTTACTTTGATTGCCACAGACAATTCTTACCGATGAATCATCCATTTAGAAGGAATAAGAAAGAGTTCGTCAAAAAAAGGATTGAAAGGACACCTCCACCAATGAGGTTGACCGGTTATGAACTTTGGGAACGAGTCCAAACCTTCCCGACCGTTGTTGATGCCCCGCAATGCATACCTCATTCGTATGGTTCTACGCATAAATGGACAAAGCGCAGTATATTTTGGCATTTACCATATTGGAAGACCCACTTTGTTCATCATAACCTTGACGTCATGCACATAGAGAAGAATGTTTTCGAGAATGTCATCAACACGGTGATGGACGTCCCTGGCAAAACAAAGGACAACCTAAATGCAAGAAAAGACTTGCGAGACATTTGTGATCGGCCGACTCTAGACGTGGAGCCAAGCAGTATTGGTCCAAAGCCAAAAGCAGTGTACACGTTGACCAAGGAGCAGCGACGTGCAGTCTTAACATGGTTGAAATCTGTCCGATTTCCTGATGGGTATGCTTCAAACATCGGGAGATGTGTTGATTTGAATGGATGTAAGTTGTCAGGTATGAAAAGTCATGACTGTCACGTCTTTATGGAGCGACTACTTCCAATAGCCTTGAAGGAATTTCTGCCAAACTTCGTGTGGGGCGCTCTTACTGAATTGACGACTTTCTTTCATGATATTTGCTCGACAATGTTACGTACATCACACATGGAGAAGCTGGAGAAAGATATTCCAATCATCATGTGTAACTTGGAGCGGATATTCCCCCCATCGTTCTTTGATTCAATGGAGCATCTACTAGTTCATTTGCCATACGAAGCAAAACTTGCAGGTCCCGTCCAATTTCGATGGATGTACCCATTTGAGAGGTAACAATGTTTTTCATTTTGTATTGGAATGAAACTACCTATCAACGATGTTGCACACTAATGTCGTTTTCCATATAGGTTTTTGTATCATTTGAAGAAAAAAATTAAGAATAAGGCATGTGTGGAGGCTTCAATTTGTAATGCATACATTGTTGAAGAAGTGACTACATTTGCATCATACTACTTTGAGTCGCACGTGCAATGCAAGAGGCGGAGACCAGGACGAAACGACGAGGGACCGCTTGATTCGGATTGTAACTCATTCTCCATTTTCAATTATCTTGGTCGACCAAGCGGCGTATGTAAGTTACGTTATATAACGGGGGAAGAAATGCATGCAGCCCACACATACATTTTATTGAATTGTCCAGAAGTGGAGCCATACTTTCAGTAAGCATTTCATATTAGACCTCACAATGTGAATGTATATACACATTTATTGTGTCTAACCATTCGCTAATAAATTATTCTATCTTGGCTCAAATCGAACAGAATGTTTCGGGCATCCATGTCAGGAGTATCGCCTGATGAGCTCGATCGTTTGTGCAATGACCATTTTGCAGCATGGTTTAAAAATTATGTAAGATCGACGTGCAGTGTTAACTTGTAGTTTTCATCAAATTTTGATATTAAGCAATACTCTATGTATACGTACATATATGAATAACTTATTCATATGTGTCATTAGGTTCACAATATTCCAGCCATGATCGAGAATGAAGGGTTGTTATATCATCTGTCATTGGGTCCAAAAGCAATAGCAAGAACTTGGCCAGCATATTTTGTCAACGGTTATAATTTTCACACGCAAGAATATGGCAAGGGAAAGGCCACGATGAATAGTGGCGTCTGTGTTCGATCTGGGAGCAGTTTGATGGAGGCCTTTTACGGCTTGTTGGATGCTATCATACAGGTAGAGTACCCTGGTCCACCATTGGCCGTTACGTTATTTAAATGCACGTGGTTCGACCCTATCAAAGGAATGAGGGTGCATCCGAAGTTTAATTTGGTTGAAGTTAATCACAAGAGAAAATATATGAAATACGAACCATTTGTACTGGCACAACAAGCAATTCAAGTCTATTACGCATCATATCCGAGCTTGAAACAGGACAAAGTTGAGTGGTTGGCAGCATGTCAAATCAAAGCGCGAAAAAAGATCGAACAACACTGGAAAGATACAGCATATCAGCAAGAGGTCGTTCTGCACACAGCTGAACCTTATGAATATAATATTCCATCTTTACAAGACCCACATGGAGCATTGATCGATGTTGATGCAAGTGAAGTTCGTCAATCGAACTTGCATCATAGTGTTGAAGAAGATGAATTTATCACTGATGATGACGAGGACACTGATGAGGAAAACGAGGACACCGAAGACGAAGACGAGTTTTATGATCATAGTGAAGATGCAGAAGACGACGATGATCATGACAACGACGAAGATGACAATGACAACGACTTTGGGTTTTAAAACTTTTACTATTCTTCTTTTATGACATGTATAACGTATTTTATGGTTTATTGTGTTATAATTAATATTCAGTATATACGGTATATATGATAATATTATTTATGAATCAGGTGTATTTATATATAAATATATAATAATGTAATTAGGTGTATTCTGTAAAAATTAGCGACAATTTTGTCGCTAAAAAAGTCACTAATTAGTGACGGCGACGCACAATGTCGTCGCCAAAAAAGGCCGAGAGATATAAAATTTGCAATGGGGTACATCTTTAGCGACAAAGCATAAACAATAGTCACTAATTAGCGACGGTCATAACCTTGTCGTCGCCAAAAGTGGCCGAGAGCTTTATATTTGGTATTCGGTCCGACATTAGCGACGGACCCTGTTCTTGTCGCTAATTAGTGACGGAGACGTGCTCGGTCGTCGCCAAAAGTTACCGAGAGCTACACAATTTGCATTCGGGACATCATTAGCGACGGATCACATATCTTCGTCGCTACTTGGTGACGGGGAGCTCATCTCGTCGCTAAAAGTGAAATTTTAGCGACGGAGACGTGCTCGGTCGTCGCCAAAAGTTACCGAGAGCTACACAATTTGCATTCGGGACGTCATTAGCGACGGATCACATATCTTCGTCGCTACTTGGTGACGGGGAGCTCATCTCGTCGCTCAAAGTGAAATTTTAGCGACGGAGACGTGCTCGGTCGTCGCCAAAAGTTACCGAGAGCTATACAATTTGCATTCGGGACATCATTAGCGACGGATCACATATCTTCGTCGCTACTTGGTGACGGGGAAATAAATGTCGTCGCTAAAAGTGAAATTGTAGCGACGATGTTGTCGCTGATTGGTCGCCAAATGTGGCCGAGAGCTTGGATTTGATTCAGGCGTTTTAGCGACTACTTGGTCGCTATACCGTCGCTAATTAGCGACGGAGGTTTTTTAATTGTAGCCAATTAGCGACGATTCGTGGCTATACCGTCGCTGAATCACGATAACCTAAGCAAGAAATCGATTTTGCCCATTCTGTCTCTCTCTGTCTCTCTCTATCTCTCCTCTACTCTCGCTCTCCCTGTGACCTCCGACGCCGCTCGATCGCCCGCCGCCGGTCGTCCGCCCGCTCGCCGCCGGTCGTCCGCCCGCTCCCCGCCGCCCAAGCCAAAAGGCGACTCGGAGTTCGCCGGTCACGACCCTCGCTCTCCATTTTCCGGCTCCGGCGATCCGCATTCCCTCCGGTAACGGCTCGCCTGCTGTTCTTCCGCTTCCGTTTCATCCTCTTTGGTTGCTGCATCATTTGCTCGTTTGTTCCTCTTGCTGCTACACTGGTCGAACGGGCAGTTCGTTGCTCGGTTGCATTTTTAGGCTGCGGAGTTGAGTTCGCCTGGATTGTACTCGGTCGTCGCAGTTTTTCAGGTTTCTTTTCCGTCGATGATCGAAAGGGTTCATTGGGTAGATAGGGGGGAAAAGAGGGTATGATCTGATTTGAACGAATTGGAGTTACGGGGAATGTTGAGGTAGTTAAATGAGATTGGAGTGTTTTTTTGGTCTCGTGGGGTGTGGCTTTTTAAGTGGGTGGCGCGAGAATGATATCGGCTGTTTGGTTTGAGTTTGTTGATTTTGCTGTACTTCCCAGTTCAATTAACTTGCTGTTATTGAGCACCTTAGGAGGATGACTGAGTTCAGCTTGCGTACTGGGTGCCTCTTTAGCTGGCAGCCGGGCACTTTTAGAGGGTCATTTTGCATACTATGTATGGGAGAACTGTGAAGCGATACGGTTTTAAGGTATTGGGTTACATTTGTTGTGTTCGTGTACTCCCGTCAATTATTCTTCTTGTCGTCTGGTGCAGTGATCTCAAGCGCATGAGGTAATCTGATTTTTTTTTCCCACAGTTCTTGCTATAGGTTGGCTAGTTTTAACCAAATAATGGCATGAGTATGATTTAACTTCTTTTGTTCCGTACAAGCAAATTAAAAGTAAATTTTTTTTTGTGAGTTGCATCGATTGAGGATCTGGGACTTTGTCTTTGCGTCTCCAGTGCTTGCCCAACGCTGGTTTTACCATCCTCTGTCTTACTTTGTCGATGACTGCAACTTACATTGCCTTGCTGATACTGAACCAATCAAGACATGAGCTTACCTTTGGTTGTTAAGACAGTGATTGAAGCAAGCTGGTTGTTACCTTTTGTAATGTTGTTTTCCTTATGCAGGAAGAAGAACAATATTTACACACTGCAAGAAAAATGGTAAGTTTTTAATTGGGTTATAAATCATTTCTAGTTGGTAAATAAATTGTTCTAACTAGTTTGTTTTTCCAATGTTCACCAGCGTCCAAATCAGAAAAATAACAACAAGGGTAAGGGTAAGGCTGCTGATCAACCGACGGTCTATACACGTGGACGGGCCAGAGGAGGGCGTTCAATGGCAGTCGTGATCAGGCCGGTCGACGAGGCTAGTCCCCCTCGACGGACCTTCGTGCCCACGCCCACTTGGGTCGATACGCCCCCCACAGAACCGCAGCCTCAACAGGAGGAAGACGAAGGAACGGAGGAGACTCAATCTGAGGGCGAGCCTTTGATCACGGCACGATCATCGGTAGGCCAAGCGTCGACATCGCCAAGCGCCGAAGATGCGGATGACAATTGGGTCATCGATGATCAAGGGAGGAGGCGGATAGAACCGTTAGGAGACTCGTAAGTACAATTTGATGAAAGTGCTTAATTTTTTGTTATTAACTGTATAGGCTAGATTTTCTTATGCTTTTGAGATGTTTTATGTATTTTTTATGTTTAACAAATGCAGCTTCTACAGAGCTACGGTAGTCCTGCGGGACTGGTATCGTATGATCAACAATTTTTGGCGTGGGCCATATACATGCATTACGCAAGCGCCGGAGGAAGATAGGAGAGTATGGTGGCGAGAGTTTGAGGTAAGTGTAAGATCGGTTTGTTAGTGACATTTCTAAAATGTATTGGTAAATTGAGTTAGCTTTTTTTTTTTTTTGCAGCGCAAGTACTATTGGGACAGATCTATGGATAGCGAGGTTAGGAGAATTTTAAACAAGAAGGCCGGCGATCACATGCGAAATGTGATGAACAAGGCGAAAACCACTCAGAGGCAGCCGGCTTGGATGCACGATCAGTCATGGTGGGAAATCCATAGAAAGTGGGCTACTGAGGAGCATAAGCGCGCCAGCGAGAGGAATAAAATTAATCGAACTTCCAGTTCCAGAGAATCTGGGATTGGGACGTATGCCGGCGGCTCCATCACAGTTGCGGAGCACAAAAGGAAGATGGTAAGTATTGTCAGATTGTCAATTTATTCCGTTAATACATTGTATGACTAGTTGGAAGTCCGTTGTGTATGTTAGGCGAAGGTGATGGGAACGCCGCCCAGCTTCTCACAAACATATGAGCGGACCTTCATGAGAAAGGACAAATCATTCGTCAGTGGCACGGCGAAGGCCGTTAAGGTATGTTCGAACTTGATGATTTTATAGCAGATTAGTTGATTGTAATGCATGCCTAGTAACTTTTAAAGTGTGTACGTAGGAAAAATTTGATGAAATGCTTGCATCTACGGCGGGTGTCGGGGGTAGTGGCAGCGGCGAGGGTACAGAAGGGACGTCGCCCACGATTGAAATGTCGCAGGCCGAGCAGGAGAAGCTGTGGTGGCAGGCATCTGCAGCAGTGAAGAAAGGGAAGGTGTACGGGTTGGGGTCGTTAGCCCGGGACAGCATGAAGTCGGTAGGCACATCTTCTGCTGGAACGAGTTCAAGGCGCAGCGCAAGAGAGAGTGAGCTGGAAAAAAAAGTGGAAAACCTCGAGAATCTACTTGCAGAGAAAGACGAAAAAATGAAGAAGATGGAGGAGAGACTAGATGCCATAGATGCCAGAGATGAGGCAATGCGCATCATGCAACAACAACTGAGTCTGCTAATGAGACAACAGCAGGGTCAGCATTCGCAGCAAGACGATGATGATGAAGCAGCCGAGCAGACTGGACTTCCACCGGCACCCCCACCCGATGAAGACCATGAAGAGTAGATACATTTGCTGAACATTTTAGATATGTGCGAATGATAATTGTTTAATTAGATACATTTGCTGAACCTTTTTGATATGGGTACTTTTCTTAGATATTTACTTTTTGCTGCTATATTTCGTTTTTCGTTGAATGTTATGACTTATCAGGTAGAACTGAACAAAAAACAAAAAAAACATATTAATCGTTCGAACAGGTTTAGCGACGCTACGATATACTCTCGTCGCTATTCTGGACGATTTAGCGACGAAAAGTTGCCTTTGTCGCTAAATAGCGACGAATCGGCGACTACCTTGTCGCTAAAAGTGGCCGAGAGCTACCATTTTGCATTCGGGACGTCATTAGCGACGGGGGATAAAGTTATCGCTAATTGGTGACGGCAGTAGACATTGTTGTCGCTAAATACGATTTAGCGACGAAAAGTTTCCTTTGTCGCTAAATAGCGACGAATCGGCGACTACCTTGTCGCTAAAAGTGGCCGAGAGCTACCATTTTGCATTCGGGACGTCATTAGCGACGGGGATAAAGTTATCGCTAATTGGTGACGGCCGTAGACATTGTTGTCGCTAAATATGCGAGACTGAGTGCATTCTGGATTTTTGCGACGATATTTTTCTTGTAGTCGCTTAAATATTAGCGACGCCTGGTGTAGTTTGTCGCTAAATGGCGACTAATGGTGTGTCTAGTCGCCAAGTTGCTATATCTGAGTTTTGCGACAGATGTTTTAGCGACGACACAGTTTGTCGCCAATTTCCGACGATCATACTCTTGTAGTCGCTAAAATATTAGCGACGCCAGGTTTACTTCGTCGCTAAATGGCGACTAATGGTATATGTAGTCGCTAAATTGTGATATCTGAGTTTTGCGACAGATGTTTTAGCGACGACATTCTTTGTCGCTACTTAGCGACTAATTGCCATATATTTCGTCGCTAATTTAGCGACATGGTTTTTCGCAACGAAATTTGGTTCGTCGTAAAGGTCGTCGCTAAAAATTTATAGCGACGAAAATTTGCGGTAATTCGTCGCTAATTATCGTCGCTAAAATGCAGTTTTTTTGTAGTGAAACTATGCTATCAATCAGTGCATGTAGGATCCTGGAAACTCTTACGGTACCGCAAGATACAATACAAGAAATCAATCGAGAAGAGGTTGCATCCTATTGATCCGTAAGCTCAACAACTTCATAAAGAAAAAACTAGAGATGTTGCCCGTCTATAAAGAAGAGTATACCAAATCGAGGGCCGAAAAGATCCAAATGATTTTAATGGACTCCTAAAGAGAATGCCCCCTCATCGGTCCTTGTTTATCAGTATGATTGTGAGTCCAAGGAAGAAGCCAAAACAAAGTGTGATGTAATACCATAGACTAATCAATCATGCAGAGATTTTCTCCGTCACGTCTACCTATCGTTTCAGCTAATGTGAGAGCTGCCTTACCGACCCAAAAAAAAACAAGAGGGCTGCCTACGTAAGCGGTGACGCCCGCGTACGTAGCGCCAAATGTTGTTGTCTGTCCCATTTTGACTCTTCTTTCCATCCTTTGTCCCTTTTTTTCGTCCCTTTCTCTTGGTAATGATTCCATCCGCCGTAACGGTCTATTTCACACACTCACTCTCGTTGTCCCACTCAGTTCCCTCGCTATGTGTATATAATTCACGAGCCATTTCAACATGAAGCAGCTCCAGAGTGTTGCAGGTTCTCCTCTCTCTCTCTCTCTCTCTCTCTGTCTCTCTCTCTCTCCCTATCCGCGTGTGTTTATGGAGTTGTATGTTCTTTCTTGTTTCTAACTTCTTTTGGGTCATAGTTCTAAGCAGTGTTTTGGTGATTGCGGGCTTGTTAAAGCTCAAGTCAAGTTGAGGGAGTTTAGCCGGGTTTTTAGTTGGGATTAAAGGCCCAAGGACTGAACTTTGCTTGCAGTGCATTCTTCAATCTACATAAACTCAGTGACTTACTGTGATATCGCCATAGTGGGTTTTCCCGCTTAACTTCTTCCAGTTCCAAACTCCCTGCCGCATTCATGATGGATGTTTGTAAACGTGCGCATTGATTCGGGGGAAATTTTTGCTATGAGGCTTCTAGGTGAATATATCTGCATTTTCCAACTGAAGCAGTTGTGATGGACTCTTGCTCTTGTAGGAAAGGCTTCACTTTGATTGGGATGCAAAAAAGAAATTACTTCATGAACTAAGAGCTAATACCTCAATCATTTAAAATATGGGTTTCGAGCTGTTGGATTGGTATTGCCGGCCGGTGGCAAATGGGATTTGGGCAAGGACTGCAGACAGCGCTTTCGGTGCGTACACACCTTGCGCTGTTGATTCCTTGGTCATTTCCATATCCCATTTGGTTCTTCTGGGCCTGTCCTGCTACCGAATTTGGTTGATCAAGAGGACTTCGAAAGTACAGAAATACCGCTTGAGGTCGAAATGCTACAACTATATGTTGGGATTGGTTTCTTTTTATTGTGCTGCCGAGCCTCTGCTGAGGTTGCTGATGGGCTTTTCGGTTTTCAATCTGGATGGTCAGACTAGCCTCCTTCCATTTGAGGTAGGAATGTTACTATATTGAGTTCCTAGCTTCAACTCTCCATTGTTCACGTAATACTTCTTTGTCTGATGAACAATCTTGATTAGCTGGTTATTTTGTTTATGTGACCATGCACATCGACGGAGTCCCATATTATAAGTCCTATTAACAAACTTACATAGCTAGTTACTCAACCCCAACATAAATGAAAGCATTAGACTGAAATTGTCCACTAGCACACTGACTGTCCTTTCTATTTTCTGTTTCAACCACTTTCTTTTGGAAGAAGCTTGGCACCAGTTAATGCTTGTCAGATTATAGCATTCCTCATTACTGCTACATTTTGTGTAATGTGGAACTAGTCTTTTGATAAAAGCCACAAACTTAATGGAAAACATTGCACATGTGAGTTTTTCAACTTCTGTATGTTCCAAGTTTAACCCTCTGAGTAAGCAATCAGCTACCATTTATAGTTAAAACTTTTAAATTGCACAACTCTGTTTCTACCGCTGCCATATTCCGAATTTCAATGCCGTTTGCTGACTAATGTCTGACCTTGATAGTTTGCAATCTGTGTTATACTGTAAGTCTTCAGAACACCAGTCCGTAACAATCTTAAATGATGCTGTTTTACATTGGATGGCATACTGAGAGAGAGTCTAATTCGCTTTGTAATCATTCCTCCTTTTTTCTTTGGCAGATGGTTTCGTTAACCATAGAGTCTCTTGCTTGGTGCTCCATGCTAGTTATGATTAGCCTAGAAATGCACGTTTACATTCGGGAGTTCAGATGGTACGTGCGCTTTGGACTCATTTATGTTCTTGTGGGGGAAGCTGTGATGCTCAATCTTATCCTCTCGATGAGAGACCACTATCAGCATCATAGGTTAGTTTTTATCCATCAGCAGACATTTAACATAATTGCTCATACTTCAGAATATGTACATCCCATATTCTCCTCATATACACTTGGATACTATTGGAGTAGTATAGTGATGTTATTAGATGCTCTCTCTCTCTCTCTCTCTCATTCTCTCTCTCTTTAAGCTATGCAGATTGATGAAAACAGTCGAAAAAATTAACTTTTCTATTGTTAAAATACTCTAGAGTGTGCATTTCTTCTCCTTGGTGGCCGCACTGCTTCACTGAAAATTATGTCATCGCTAAATCATTGCGAAGGACATATTTGCTAGATTTTCCCGTCCATGTCTTGCAATATGGTTAAATTGCTTCCTTAAACTGGTGCATGTGGCTAGTAATACCATTTCATGTTAAACATCTTTCATACTGTATATGTAAGTTTTGAAAGCATGTCTCTGTTGCGTTGCCAAAATTAAGGTGACACCGTGATCTCCCTTTGGGAATGTGAAACTAATTTTAATGGTCGAAGATGATAGCCAGTTGTAGGTTGAGTTGCCTTATTCAATCAAGTACTAGAATTGGAAATCTTTCTTGGAGACTCAAAAACTTTTTCGAAGCAGTTTGTTCTGTTACAATGTGTGACATCACATTGTTTTAGAGTTTAAGGTTCATATTCAACATGTTCCAGGGAGGACCTAATATTTTATCTTTTTTACTCCTACAGGTCTGCACTTTATCTGTATATCAGCACGGTTTTTTGCCAGGTTACTTCTCTTTCAATAAACTGTTACTCCTCGACTCATCTTTATAACTTCCTAGCCTTTTGAATAAACAGCTCGTGCCGGGCTTTGTTAATAGATTTGATATGAACACCAGCAATTATTGAGATTTCTTTCTGTCATTGGTCACCTTGATCAAAAGAATTCTGATTAAATCTTCTTCTTCTTTTTTGTGCTTCTTTTGATGAAGGTTCTATTTGGGATTCTTCTTTTTGTCTATGTTCCGAATCTGGACCCTTGTCCAGGGTATACAATGATCCACACCGAGCCTCTTGATAGTGTTGAATACGAGGCTCTTCCGGGAGAGGAGCAAGTTTGTCCTGAAAGGCATGTCAACATATTTTCCAGTGAGTAACACCTGAACTTCATTTTTTCTATCCAACAGTTCTGCTTGTTTTTAATAAGATCTGAGCGGTTCAGCTAGTCTCTATGCATTGACATTTCAAAGAACTGCCTGATATTCTCCAATAAGCAGTGATAATAACTGATAATTTGACATTTCAGATTCTGTCTGCTTAACGAGTCCAATTTGCTTGTGTTTTGCTAGCTTTCTAGTGTTGGCAATCATCAGTTCCCTGTTTGCGCATATCTCTTCCTCCCTGATGCATAATATAATTCCTTTGCTAGAAAATAAAAGTGAGATGAAACTTTGGGGGTCTAGTGAAATGGCACGTTGGATTTTGTTTATTGTTTTATTAATTAGCTGCTTATTGTTGTATTGTTAATGACACTAACTCTCTCTCTCTCTCTCTCTCTCTCTCTCTCTCTCTCTCTCTCTCTCTCTCTCTCATAGGGATATACTTTGGGTGGATGACTCCACTTATGCAGCAAGGCTACAAAACACCGATTACAGAAAAGGATGTTTGGAAGTTAGACTCTTGGGATCAGACTGAGACACTGATTAAAAGGTTTGCGTCCACTTTTCTTTAGGTGTATTTTACACTTTTTGTGTTTTAAGATATATTTCATAAGCATCGCAATTGTATCTAATTTTGCAGATTCCAGAAATGCTGGGCCAAAGAGTCTCAAAGGCCGAAACCGTGGCTTTTAAGAGCTTTGAACAGCAGCCTTGGAAGAAGGTATGTATTGGTTGAATTACATCTCATGTCCCATTCTTCATTCCCATTTCGATTTGACAGTGCACTGATATCTGTACAGCTTTATTCTGTAAGCTTCCTCATTGTTTGAATGTTCCCCATCTCATTTCACTAGCTTGCTTCTTCAGGTTTTGGTTGGGAGGCTTCTTTAAGGTATCATACTTACCTTCATGATCTAAAGTATGCCAGACTCATTCCAAAATGTTCAGATTCCTTAGATGTGGTGAATGGGTGCTTAATCAAATGTTGTTACTTCCTAGTAGGATGATGATGGCCATATACTATGCATGTGTATTTACGTATTTACTTTGGTTTGAGCAGAACATTTAAAATTGATGAATCTGAAAGAAAAAAAGTGGTATCTAAAGGACTGAAGTCTCTGAGGCTTCGTCTCGTGATTAAGCTTGAATGATCGCCAGAGCAACAATCTTGCAAGAGCATACTGTTCACTTGAATATGCAATGCTCACTGGAAGCATAGTAACTCTTTCTTGCATGGATAACCACAGATCGGGAGTGATCTTTCCCAGTTTGCAGGGCCAACATTGCTGAACCACCTCCTTCAAGTAAGATGTTCCGACTCTTTCTTTCTCTCCCAGATGAATTTGTAGGCATCAATTTTTAGATCAATGCTGGACTCTGCTTTTAAGATTTTGATGCAATCCAAGAATTGTGACATTTTACCTTCTCGTATGCTCCTCAATATGAAAAATTGTTCCCATGGAACCTTCCTCTCAAATGATTAGAATATATATATATATATATATATATATATATATATTGAAGATTAGAATATTGTCTGATAGACCATCCTTGGGTGGACTTGAAGGATTGATGAGAGAGGGCAGAACCCTGCAGAAACAGAGTTAGCATGCTTTACTTAGGGTAAATGTCATTTACTAATAATTATTTTGGGTGTGATCCATGTGTTGTCGTTACAGAAAGCTCCATCAACATAAACAGGACAACAAATGAACAGCAATGGCATAATGACTGTAGGGACCATGATTGATTCAATAAGAATGTCATCTGTTCTGTTCTATGGGTAGATTGATCTTGAGGACTCAATCACCTTGCCTTTCATAGCGAAAAATATTCTGCACATAGGCTGACCTTTTACTTTTGTATTCCATTCAACATCGCGGTGGAGTATGTTATATGGAGGTAAATTTTCCAAGAACGGATTTGCTTTTCTGATGTGTCTTTCTTTGCAACTTGCAGTCAATGCAAAGAGGGGACCCTGCATGGATTGGTTACTTCTATGCCTTTTCAATTCTTGTCGGTGTGGTATGATCCTATCTTTGTTTTGTGTCAAGATTTTGATTTAAGTTGGGAGTCAAAGTCCTTTCCTCCTAAGTTTGCACACGTTAAATTCTTATAGTGCAGCATGTGAAGTTAGGCTCCGTTTGTTTTACAAAGAATGAATGATTTGGAAAACATTTTCCAGAAAATGATTGCTTGTGTCGCTTGAAATAATTAGTCAATGAAAATTTTTTCATTACAAACAACAATTTATGTCTAAACATTTTTGTAAACAATGAAAATTTTTTCCTTCTTTTCACTTTTACAAGTTCTACAAGCGATCATTTTTAAAGAGAATGTTTTTTAAATCATTCATTTTCCATGAAATAGACGGAACCTAAATATCATTATCACCTGTGAAAATGGTAATCAAGTTTATTGCAATTATCTCCTAAATAATTTGTTACCATATGCCAAAAATCTCTGCTTTACTTATGATTGTTGTTGCCTCTTGCTTTTGGTTCTTATTCAATGATGATGTCCTTCCATCAATAAAATATGTATTAACGGCCGTTTTTAATATGTTAATGGCTTCTGATTGGATTCTGTTCAGTCGCTTGGTGTGCTTTGCGAAGCCCAGTACTTTCAGAATTCATTTCGAACGGGATTCAGGCTGAGGTCAACTTTGGTAATACCTTTTCCATATGTGTACAAATCCTCAGTATCAGATATTTAGCCTAGGTTGTTCTTCGTCGTTTGTCATGGTAGAGCAATTAAATAGCTTATTCAACCATATTGGTAGGTGGCAGCCATTTTCCGCAAATCCTTAAGACTCACTCACGAGGGTCGCAAGAAGTTCCAGTCTGGAAAGATAACAAACATGATAACAACAGATGCTAATTCACTTCAGGTCAGATTCTCACTTCAGACATGACTATGACATTGCTACGCTAGTTCTCTTATTGCTGCAACGTTATTTCGTTAAGTCAATGGTTATATCTTCCTTAGTTTGGAAATCATATGCCCAGCTCTTCTGATTTTGCAAAAGCGAAGTTTTATGAACTAAATCTGACATGATACCCGATATTGTTCAGCAAATATGCCAGCAGCTTCACAACTTATGGTCAGCTCCGTTTCGTATTGTCATTGCCATGGTCCTTCTGTACCAGCAATTAGGGGTTGCTTCGCTGCTTGGATCTTTCATGCTTGTCCTCATGATCCCACTGCAAGTAAGCATGTGCTCTTTCTTTTCATTGAAAGTTATCCTCCCTATAACATCATTAATGCCTATTTCTTCCATGATAATTGTAATCACTTACCAGTTTAAGTTAAAGCATATATATTTTAATTTTTGTGCTTATTTGGAGGTCCTTCTTCCCTTTAACTTTGATATGTTTGAAGGGCATTCTAATCTAGGTACTAAGTAGAGGATGTTCTTTCTCTGAAGCTTCTATGTAGTAACAGTTGTATCAGGAGTAGTGTTGAATAGCTAAAAGAGGTTTTCTTCACCCCATTGTCACTCTCAACTCATGGATTAGCATTTATATCGTGATGATTAATACTTCATCTGTCAATCAATCGTCTTACATTTAATAACTTTTCATGGTGAATTAGACAGTCATAATCAGCAAAATGCGAAAACTGACCAAGGAAGGGCTGCAGTGGACTGACAAGAGAGTCAGCCTCATGAACGAAATTTTGGCAGCAATGGACACTGTGAAGTATGTTGAATAAGCGGGAAGCCCTGGCCTACATTCTCTATGGCTATGTTCATTTCACAATGACTGAAATTCATTGGTAAAATTCTTGCAGGTGTTATGCTTGGGAAAAGAGCTTTCAATCTAGAGTTCAAGAAATACGAAGTGATGAGCTTTCATGGTTCCGTAGAGCGCAACTCCTAGCTGCAGTATGGACTATTTCAAAATTAATATAATATTATGCATTCTGATGATGCAATTATCAATTGTATTGGCAGTTTGAAAATTCTTGCTTTCCTTGATATGCATTATATGTATGCACACACATGCACACCGACACAAGCACATCCGCACACCGACACACACCGACACACACCAACACATGCACATCCACACACTGACACAAGCATCGAGAGAGAGAGAGAGTGAGTGATTGAGTGAGTAAGCCATACAGATTAAAGAACCTCAGTGGCAGGATATTGCTTATGTAACAAAAAAAAATTGTGAAATACTCTACTTATGGAACAGCCTGTCTTGGCTTTCTGTCTACGGTAAACTTACCAAGCAGACTGACAACAGTCGAGAATACTTTTATAGGTACTTGTGTGCAAGCAATTCAGATTCTCCATTTCTTTTCATGCATCATGAGCATAAGTTAGTGTAAAATCAAGGAAGGTGATTGATTTACCGTGTCAAATTATCCATCTGGTCTTGGGCTCCATCACCGTTTTTTGTAATCTGAGTAGTCATAGACTCATACTAGCTCTTCTTAAATCAGCATATTTATTACCAAAAAGTGCATGAAAAATAGTCTCCATTGGTTTCTTAAATAGCAGTAGACAAATGAATTTGGACCCTTTTTGTCAGAAGGGCGAGAGATCTAATGGACATGACATTTTCTCCTTCCATGATGCCACATGGTTCAATTTGTCTGAGAATTTAATTTTGGTGGCAGTTCAACAGCTTCGTACTGAACAGCATCCCAGTCATCGTAACCGTTGTCTCATTTGGGACATTCACTTTGCTTGGTGGGGAATTGACACCAGCGAGGGCGTTTACATCACTTTCTCTTTTTGCAGTGCTACGGTTTCCTTTAAACATGCTTCCTAACTTGATGTCTCAGGTTCTTACACTTCATCCTAATTTCATCTCTGTATCTCTGTCACTTAAATAGAATAGTCTACTGATCTACCCCATGGTCAACATTAACATGTTTGGCTATTTTGTGGCCAGTGGATATATCATTTATTTTTTGCTCCTAACTGTGTACCTTGGATATGTTGTTCATGATAGCCTCACTCAGTCACTCAGTTTAAGTTTAATTCATCTTGCTTTGGCGATGAAGAAAATGATTGGCAATATCAAACTGCCAGAAAAATCATATAGGTAGACTGCAGAATATTATCTTAATGATGGATCTGATTCTTTGAGTTGGACAATATGGCATGCGGAAAGGGGACAATCAGTTCTCACATACTACATTTTTGTTTAAACTAAACTGATTATCTAGTTGGAATAGCACAAACAATAGAAATTTAATTAGTTGAAGGTTAAACCTTTAATATCAATTTGATAATTGAAATGGAAGGCTTAAAATATATTGTGATCACTAGATCTGCAACAGATTATCTCTTCATTAAGCTGCTTTTACAACATTTGGAAAGTGGGAGTCAGAATTTCTCGTGTGCTTATTACGGCCTTTTGCCCTTGCTTTCTCAAAGATGATGCATATTCTCCATCTTAGATCCAGCAATTTTATTTTGACAGTTCTTGCAAACATTTGTTTGTCATCATTTGGTTTCCAATCTTATTTTTGTGTCCCAGGTTGTTACTGCGAATGTTTCCTTGCAACGTATGGAGGAACTATTTTTAACAGAAGAGAGAATTTTAGTTCCTAATCCACCGATTGAGCCAGGACAGCCAGCTATTTCAATCAAGGATGGGCACTTTTCATGGGACTCAAAGGTCAAATAAACATATGCCTCATTCTGTCTGGAAAAATATCTTACCTTTTTCCCTTTTCAATGTGAATAAACTGTTGACTATAGTATAAATTGTCTAGAATTTAGGGGTTGTAACACCAAAGACAATGCATTTATACACAATAGTAATCATTGCTGTGATTTGAAGGACAAGGGAATATTAGAAATTTTTTATTGAACCCCAAAGAAAGTACATGCCATAATCAAAATTTAAATCACACTTTCATTGGACACTTAAGCACTTACATAAGGGAGTAGTGCTCTCACAACTTCTACAAAGGTGACTGATCATGCGAGGAAACTTGCACTAATTTCTAAGTGTAATCATTTTCAGGTTAATGTAACTATGTTTGTAACTGATATTCAATGATTCAGCATAACTGAATGGTCATTTATAGTGATTTTCAAGTCTTCTTGTTTCACTATCTTATTTCAAGTGGAGTCTAAATTTTCAACTAACTTCAGGCAGAAAAACCCACATTGTTGAACATCAATCTAGAAATACCGGTTGGTAGCTTAGTTGCTGTTGTTGGTGGTACTGGAGAAGGAAAGACATCTCTCATATCTGCAATGCTTGGGGAACTCACTCCTCTCTCCAATGCATGTGTTACCACACGGGGAACCATTGCTTATGTTCCTCAAGTGTCCTGGATTTTCAATGCTACTGTAAGTTGCATAGTGCTGTTTTTGTTTTTCTGTCGATGTTGAGCGCCTTATCATCATCTTTTCTCGTTTCCTAATCCGTAGTGTGTGATTTCAGGTGCGCGACAACATATTATTTGGGTCCGAATTTGAACGGGAAAGATATTGGAAGGCAGTCAGCGTTACTGAATTGGAGCATGATCTAGATTTTCTTCCAGTTAAGTGGGACTCAGTGCTTTGCAAGATTCTCTTATTCACATGGGATGTCATCTGTTAATTATCTGTCTCAATTATTCTTCAGGGTCGTGATCTTACAGAGATTGGTGAAAGAGGGGTGAATATAAGCGGAGGGCAAAAGCAGAGGGTTTCTATGGCCAGGGCTGTTTACTCGAATTCAGATGTTTACATATTTGATGACCCTTTAAGTGCTCTGGATGCTCATGTTGGTCGACAGGTATGAAATTCATGACACAGAATATTAGTCACTTTTTCCCCCAGGTGTAGCATAAATGTTGTGGGGCTTCAACATTACCTTTATACTTGAAAAGCTTTCTATGCGAAGAATGTCCAAAAGCTTCACCTAAACAAGGACAAGAGTTTGATCCTACAGTCCTGCCCTTAAGATAACTTGCTGCAATCAATCTTGGGATGATTGAAGCAACATATGTTAATTTCAAACTCATAGGCATTTTCTGATTTGGGAGTTAACTTAAATTTAGGTATTTCTATTATTGTCTTTGTTTCACCAGTTTCTTTTATTATTCAATTCTAATAACATAGGGTATCTGAACGTCTGGCTCCGCACTATCGTACTCGTCTCAAGTGACCTTTAGTTTCATATTTATAGATCTTACATTCAGTAGGATCTCCTTTCTGAATTTTCAGAAATGAGGCCAGTTCCTGTATTAGCTTATACTAACCCGCAGTCACATGCAGGTGTTTAATAGCTGTATCAAGGAAGAACTGCGAGGGAAGACCCGGGTCCTTGTCACAAACCAGCTTCATTTTCTTCCTCAAGTCGATCGAATCATTTTGGTTCATGAAGGAATGGTCAAAGAGGAGGGGACTTTTGAGGATCTCTCTAAAAATGGGGTACTGTTCCAGAAACTTATGGAGAATGCAGGAAAAATGGAGGAGCAAACAGAAGAGGACGAGGAGGGGGAGAAGAAAAATGTAGAGGAGAAAACATCCAAACGAGCAACTAACGGCATTGTTAATGAATTGGCAAAAGATCAAGGCCATGGGAAGAAAAGTAAACAAGGGAAGTCGGTACTTGTTAAGCAAGAGGAACGGGAAACAGGCATTGTGAGTTGGAAAGTCCTGATGAGGTACTAAACTGCATGATATAAAACTTCACCTTCTAACACTTGTTGTGTAGACAGGTTATTTACAAAGAATAAAAGGCTTATTTATGGATAAGAAATACATGACCTAAAATTGTTCTTGAACTCTGCAGTGGAACAAGGTTTAAATAAGCCAATTAAATGACCTCAAACATACATGTGATATCTTGAACAATCAGTTCAAGTAAGTCCATGTAATACCTAAGACTGTATGGAGGCAATATTCATGCAGTGTAAGTGTGTGCAACATTTCTTTCTTAGCTTCACTTGACGTCACTCAAAACGTGGTCTCGAAGTTCCTTTTTCTGCGATGCTTATGTTTTCTCACATTATAAATATGTTTCATATGTATCGTTAAATGCTTATAAACACCTAAGGTCCATGCATTTGCCTATTCTTTTTTATTGAAAACCTCAACACTGTTTTCTTTTTTTGGTAAAATGCTGTTATCCCTCGTTTTTTGTTAAGACTCAATTAATCTGCACCACATAGAATTACATAGCAATAATGCTACTTATCTTTGACATTCATATTGTTAGAGTAATTAAATATTAAACCATGCTTTCATCTAACATCTTAAGTTTTTAGAACAGTTGGCAGTAGTACCACAAAACCACACATGATATCAGAGCCAGGAGGTCCCGAGTTCAAATCTTTATGGCCCCATTTGCCTTCCAATTAAATATATCCACACTTAGTACTAGTCAAAAAAACCAGACTAAGCGTGAGGGGAAGTGTTAGAGTAATTAAATATTAAACCACGCCTTCATCTAATAGTTTAAGCTTTTAGAATAGTTGGCAGTGGTTCCATAAAATCTCACACATATGAACCGATTTTCGTTTTAGGTACAAAGGGGCACTAGGAGGCCTGTGGGTGGTGGCAGTACTCTTTATATGCTATATTTCAACTGAAGTTCTTCGAGTTTCAAGTAGCACGTGGTTGAGTTTCTGGACAGATCAAAGCACTTCGGCGAACTACAGACCAGGATTCTACATATTGATCTATGCACTCCTGTCATTTGGTCAGGTCCGTCAAAATTCAGTAGATGGATCTCCTCTCCAAATTTACTATCTTTTATGCAGTAGCTTGCGCTTCTAAAATTTTTTTTCTCGATTAATGATGAAATGGGAAAGCCACATTACCTCTTAGCCCTTGAGTTTGGATAACTGCTTCTTGTTTATAATGCAGAAACATAAATGTAATTTTAGAGACTGAGTTATCAAACTACATAACGGCCTATTTACTAGCATTGCTACTTTTCTAGATTTCTGTATTTTAGTGTCTTTGGTGGATGAGGGTATATGTCAACTGAAGGGTAGGTCTTTCTAGCGACTTCCATGATGGCTTCTGTGTTTCTATGAATCAGGTGACTGTGACGCTGACTAATGCTTATTGGTTGATTATTTCGAGTCTTCGTGCGGCAAAAAGAATGCATGATTCTATGCTCCAGTCTATATTAAGGGCTCCAATGGTTTTCTTTCACACGAACCCAATGGGAAGAATAATCAACAGGTTTGCAAAGGATTTGGGTGACATAGATCGCAATGTCGCCCAATTTGTAAATATGTTCATGGGCCAAGTCTGGCAGCTACTTTCAACTTTTGTGCTTATAGGAATTGTGAGCACAATCTCTCTTTGGGCCATAATGCCGCTATTGATCTTGTTTTATGCAGCCTATCTGTATTACCAGGTGAGTGCAGATTTGTTCGGGCCATAATGCTTTTACATACAAAATGACATGTTCTCTGCTATTTACAGCCACAATTGCCAAGCCTTGTCCCACTAAGTGAGCAAGGTTATTTTCATCTGCTACATAAGCTGACAATTTAATGTTGTATTTGCATTTTTTGCGATGCTTGTGACACTACGCAACGCCATTTAGATGTTTCATAGTGGAAATTATATCATAATCCTTCTACAGTAGTAAGCAAAACTTTTTTTTCCTTTATATGAAACAGTGATTGAGTAATAAGCACCGATGGCTCAGAATGAAATTTTTTTAGCCATCTTTTTTTCATTTTTTTGGCAGAGGGAGCGTTAATCATCAAGGCTAACAGTAGATTCTTTTAGTTGCTTGATAGTGTTACACTTCTTGTTCTATTGCATGTTTTGTCCTCTACCCATAGCCGAGTCCTTTAGAAGTTTGGACGTAATTGGCTTTCTAATTGTTTTCCTTGTGGTTGTTAACAGACTACTTCTCGTGAAGTGAAACGCTTGGATTCAATTACCAGATCTCCAGTTTATGCGCAATTCGGAGAAGCGTTGAATGGCTTGTCAACAATACGTGCATATAAAGCATATGATAGGTTGGCCACCATTAACGCCAAGGCCATGGACAATAATATCAGATTCACCCTTGCCAATGTCAGTTCCAATCGTTGGCTCACCATAAGGTTGGAGACTTTAGGAGGCATAATGATCTGGTTGACAGCAACATTTGCAGTCATGCAGACTGGAAAAGCGGAAAACAGAGCAGCGTTTGCTTCAACTATGGGTCTCCTCCTCAGCTACACTTTGAATATAACGAGCCTTTTGAGCGGTGTTCTGAGACAAGCAAGCAGAGCTGAGAATAGTCTAAATGCTGTAGAGCGTGTGGGTGTGTACATAGAATTGCCTTCTGAGGCTCCGGCTATAATAGAGAGCAACCGGCCCCCTCCTGGCTGGCCTTCATTGGGATCAATTAAATTCGAAGATGTGGTCCTTCGTTACAGACCTGAACTTCCTCCCGTCTTGCATGGATTGTCCTTTTCAGTAGCACCCCGAGAAAAAGTGGGAATAGTCGGAAGAACCGGTGCCGGAAAATCTAGTATGATAAATGCTTTGTTCCGAATTGTCGAGCTTGAGAAAGGAAGAATCTTGATAGATGGGTGCAACACTTCTAAGATAGGACTCGAAGATTTGCGGAAAGTCCTTAGCATCATACCTCAATCACCAGTTCTTTTCTCGGGTAAGCACTGTGAAATTCTTTGAACACCTTAATTTGATTGTTAAAATGGCTTCATTCTTCCCTCCCTCGTTCCACTCAACCTCTGATATTCCATAGGAAAGTCTGCTGATATGTTCATATTAGTCTCCTTGCTGGTTATATTGCTATCTCCTCAAACGAATTCACAGCTGAGAGTTTTCTTTCTCACTAATTATGTACGATAAAGGAGCTCCAGAACTCTTTTCTCCTTGGAGCAAGCATCAGTTTACAAGAACTACTTACAGTTCTTGCAATCCAATTCTTTAGCCAACCACTCTTGGATGGGCGCTTTCTTTTTGAGATAAATAAACTGCTGACAAGTCCTAATCAGTTCAAATGTCTTAATTCACTGTCCTACATTGATTTGATTTGATTTGATTTGATTCCAAGGAACATTTTGGTAACAAATGATCAATTTTCTGTTCATTTGCTGTCCAATATTTCACGTGAAAAAGGCTACAATATGAATCACAACTGTGTACACTGAACTCCTTTACTGTAAACTGTGAAGCTTCTACAGTATATACCAAATAACCTTTAGACTCCAATGTTTGTGAAGACTCAATATTATCTCAAATAGTTTCTTTCTTTCCAATTTTGTGTAGGAACTGTGAGATTTAATCTCGACCCTTTCAATGAACACAATGACGCTGACCTCTGGGAGGCTTTAGAAAGAGCACATTTGAAGGATATTGTCAGGAGGAACTCTTACGGCCTAGATGCTGAGGTAAGCTTGTGTAAAGTTGCTAGATGTAAACTGTTAATGAAGGGATCATTGCAATTCCTATTAAATTTTTTTTTATGTTGATGAAATTATCGGTAGTTACCCAACAATGTTAAAGGGGAAATTATTTAAGCTTTAAAATTGTCTTGTGAAGGACAAGGATTGTTAGACGTTGTCTAAAGCGTGCAAGATTTGAGATGGTGACACCAACAAATTGACTAGTTTAATGCCCTTTGGCAGAGAAAGGAGAAAAAGTGAGTAAAATTGAAAGAAGGCAAGCGACATGAATTAGAGTTCAGCAAAAAAATTTTACATGCATATGCAGTGCATTCTCAGCGAGCCACCATTCAGGGAAAACAAACATATGTATCTTATACTTTTAGAAACATGAATTATGTAGTTAAAATTAGCATGGATTTTAAAACTTATTTAAATTAAAGGTCTGTTCAGAAGATTGGTAAAAAATAAATAGCAATAATCTTCTATGTATGGTCATAAAGACTTTTGCTTGAATGCTCTGCTTGCACTACGGTTAGCTCATCTCACTGGAGAAATCTCTGAATTGAAACTAATTTCATGATACCTGCAGAATTTCCATGAAATGCATAATATCCCTCCTTTTGACTAAATTATAAACCACAAGCAAGAGTAAAAGAGCCTTCAATCTGGGCAGGACTTAATGGCATAGTGAGCAGCATGTATAATCATTTGAATTGTTTTACGTGCGACAAATACTGTTGGATCCCTTGTATAGCGTTTTCTCAATACATAAAATATTACAGTGTCTAGTCTTAACTGAAGTTGAGATGTCGATTCATATGTGTGTGTGCTGGACTTATCTATATGCAAGTGGCCGATGTTCACGCACGCAGGTGGGGACTTGTCTATATGCAAGTGGCCGATGTAATGCTTTGCATTATCCTATTGGCTTTAAAATGTATTCGTGGGTCGAGGTTACAGATCTCCATTGATATTGATGTTGGCTGTGTCCTGTCAAGGTTTCTGAGGGCGGCGAGAACTTCAGTGTCGGACAGAGGCAACTGCTGTGTCTTGCTCGAGCATTACTAAGAAGATCAAAGATTCTTGTTCTCGATGAAGCAACTGCAGCTGTCGATGTTAGAACAGATGCCCTGGTTCAGAAAACCATCCGTGAAGAATTTAACTACTGCACCATGCTCATCATCGCTCACAGACTTAACACCATCATTGACACCGACCGAATTCTTGTGCTCGATGCTGGCCAAGTATGTTCTAACATTGCTATTCATCATGCACACATCAGTACTAGCAAGAAATGCATATTTACGGTTTGTCGTCATAAATATGTAAAAGTGAAAACCACTCTTATCTGTGAAGTTTGATTGTTATGGTGCTCGACACTCTTGAAAAATAAGAAGTGAAATTAATCATCTCATTCGATTCAACATAAAAGGACCGTGACTCCCCAATGAACTATTCATGCATTTCAATGTCGCTGCGTTTCTACTTCTTATTGTTGTATCGACTGCAATGCTTTCAACTTTCACCTCAGGTAGCAGAACACGATACTCCAGAGAATCTGCTGTCAAATGAAGCGAGCGCATTCTCTAAGATGGTTCAAAGCACGGGTTCTGCCAATGCACAGTATCTACATGGCTTAGTCCTCCAAAGGAAAGAGAGTAGGTTACAGATGGAAACAAAACATCCAGACAGCGAGAGACGAAGATCAGCCTCTTCCTACTGGGCTGCTGCTGCCAATGCCGCTCTAGCGGTCAGCCTCAATTCCAACAATGCCCTACAGATTTTGAATATCGAGGACGATGACAACAGCGGCGACAACGTCCTTAAGAGAACAAAAGATGCAGTTATAACCCTTCAGGGCGTCTTGGAAGGAAAGCACAATGAAGATATAGAAAATGCTTTGTGCAATTATCAAGTTTCTGCTGATACCTGGTGGTCTGCTCTCTACAAGATAGTTGAAGGTTAGTGCTTCGTTCCTGCACATACCTTATTGTATATTTCAATTAGGCTGTTCGCTCACTAAAGGCCGCTGCGTGAGATTGATTACTTGGACCTTCAAAATATAAGGTTGTTCCCGCCTCAGATGGATGGAAATGTGAAAGTCTATAAAAAAAAAAAAAGAAACGACCAAGATCATGTGGTATCTACTTTTTGTTCTTATTTATCCTTTTCTGCATTTTCATTCGTACATTGCATCTAATTAACCTTCCTTCATGCAGGTCTTGGTTTGATGAGCAGACTGGCTGACCGTAGATACGAACGACTAGAGCATGAGTTTGGAGACAACTCGGATTGGGATGCTGTGGAAATGTTATAAAAGAAGTGGAAAACAATCTTCAATTTGTACATGTGTACTTCTATCAATGTATCCTTCTATCAATGTATCATGTACATTTCCCGAAACTGAGTTATGGTTAAATCTTCCCCCAAGTTTGGTGATGCTCTGTATTGGCGTGCTCTTACACCAGTGAATGTGCATGAAGCCGTTAAGCGGGCGATAATTCTTCTTGATGTTTGCTTATTAGTTTTAGTACTTGTAATTGAAAATTCAAACTATTCAATTGGAGTATGAGAATCCAGGATCAAGGCTTAGCTAACTTCACCAAAATGGAAGTATTTTAAATTAGCATTCTGTTCAACTTGTCTATGTATTTTTTATTCGTGATTTAAAGTATAATGCTTGAATTTTCTCGTAAGTCTTAGGTAACTTCTCTGTTCGCCTTGAATTTCATTACAATTTGTGAATCTCGTAAGTGTGGTAGATGATGATTCCTCCTCTATTTGAAATTATAGGGTCCCTCTTTCCGCTGTAAGAGATTCGAAAGGAAAAGTACTAAAAAAGTCATAAATTTATTATATTGGTACCGATTTAGTTTTAAACCTTTTAAAAATACCAATCTAGTCATGAACTCTTTTACATTAGTACCAATTTAATCCATCTGGCCAATTTAGGCCGGAAATCTCTGACGTAGACATCGGCCATGAACGGAAAATGTTATCCTAGTCAACGGAAAACCGATGCTTAAATTCAGGAAAATAAATTTATCTTTGAAAAACCTGAAAATATTGTCCAAAATATTATTAGGTATCGGCGCTTGGATCCGAAAATTGGCGCTTGGGCACGGAAACTATACAGGAAGACTTGTGAAAGCATAAAAAACAGACGATGAAATTTTACCAGATAGGTATCGTCGTGCAGGTCTCGGAATGATGAGAAGATTGGCAAGCAACTTGAAAGAAAATTGGCAATTTCCATTAAAAAAAAAAGAAAACCAAAACAATGACATGCAATCTGAAGTTGTCTTCACAAAGGTAAGAATGCGAATTGTAGGTTGGAAAGTTGAAAATGCAAATCGTCTTTGATATGAATACAGGCGCGAAATGCATGGTTTCCGAAATTTTCCCTATGTTTTTTTTTTATTGTTTTCTCCGCGATTTATGGCCACTTGTTTACATGTTAGCGTACATGATTTAAAAGTACCAAAACAGCAAATGTCATGCATCACGACTAATTTGGTGATCTTGATGGCCTAGATTCACCGGGTCGGGTCAGTCGGGTTGACCTAGCCCAACCCTATTGATCCAGATTCATCATTTCAGCCAAGTTACCATGAAATTGATATTAAAATTGAGTTAATTTGGCTTAATCAGATTCATATTTTAGGCTAATTAGCATTATTTATGAAAGGCCGATAGGGGCCTTAAATTGGCGCTCAAAAATTGGCCAACCGGTCTCAAGTTTGAACTCTCAAAATTGGCTTGAGATCATGATGCCCTATGATCCCTGGATCAAATGTCGAGAAGGAATTATTCTGAAAAATGATTATAAATCAATGAATTTTGAAATTTGCTAGTCGAGGGTCAAAATTCTCGGTTTGGCCGAAAAGTTAACTCTTGAACGTTTTTTCGCAAAAATTAAGAATTGGAAGTCTAATTAAGCTTGCAAAGAATTGAATTGATAATTTTTCAATTTCTCAAATTTTTTGAAAAAAATGTTGACCGAGATTGACCAAAAAGTCAACTTAAAAGTCAACCTTGAATTATAGAAGAAATCAATGCTAAGTTTAGACAAAATGTAATGGAACTTGAAAGACTTTGAAAGTCATTGAAATGACTCTTTTTCGCGGAGAAACGGGCTCTGTCGTGATCTTTAGTCTTTCGCTAAATTACATCTAACATCTTAAACACACCATCTCTTGGACTAACTGAGATAAGGTTCTTCCAAGTATCATGCATGTGTATGATGCCCGAGGTTCCAATTTGCTTCACTGCTCTAGCACAAGCGAAAATGAGAAATCTCTATTCCATTGAACTATGAGAATCAATGCTCGGCAAAGCTGATAAGATGAAATTATTTTTCGGTAGACATTTTTAAAGCTACGGTCCTTCTCACGCAGTGAATAATTTGCATCCCCATTTTTGAGAATCTGCAATTCGTATCTTTGGGCAAAGCGATTAAAAAAAAGACTCATTTACCTTCACGTCAAGCTCGGCCGGAGCCGCCCGGCTCAACGGCGTTGAAGGGGTCAACCTGAGGGGGCGGAGAAGGGAGAGATATAGAGAGAAGAGCCTAGATGGGAGTCATGAGGAGAGGAGGCCGTGGGGGCCGGGGAGGCAACGAGGTGACCGTCCGCCGCACCGGAGATGAGTGGAGCAACTTGAAAGAAAATCGGCTATTTCCATAGATAAATAAAAAAAACTGGCAAACAATGACGTGCAATCTGAAGTGTCTTCACAAAGGTAAGATTGTAAATTGTAGGCTCGAAAGTTGAAGATGTAAATCGTCTTTGATGTGAACACAGGCGGGAAATGCATGGTTTCCGAAATTTTCCCTATGTTTTTTCCTTTTTTTCTTCGCGATTTATAGCGACCTATTTACATGTTATCATACATGATTTAAAAGTACCAAAACAACAAATATCATGCTCCACGACTAATTGAAACTAGAATAAATGCATTGAAAGTCCTAAAAATTGTCAAGAAAGTGCAATTGAGTTCTAAAACTTTCAAAAAGTGCAATTAACTTCCAAAACTTTCAAAAAAGTAAAATCAAGTCCTAAAACTTGAGAAAAATAAAATCAAGTCCTAAAACTTATCAAATTAGTCCAATCAAGTCCTTCCGTTGATTGTATTTTTTGAAAGTTCTAAGACTTGATTGTACTTTCACGACAAGTTTTAGTACTTAATTGCACTTTTTTTGAAAGTCTTATGACTCGATTGTATTTTCGGAATAAGTTTTAGGACTTGATTGAATTTTTTGAAAATTTTAGAATTTAATTGCACTTTCATTCTAAGTTTTAGGATTTTCAATTCGCTTATCCCTTGAAACTTTAATCATGTAGTAGACTATGGTTCCTCTCCTTAAACTATAAATTAAAAAGAGGTCCTCTTTCTAATAGGGGTAAGCCAGATGGACCGTCCAAACCGGGACCGGACCAGACTGGACCGAACTGACCGGTTTGGTCCGGTTCTCGGGAATATCTGTCCGATTCTCGATTCCTAACAGTAGAACCGATTTCCCGGGCGGTCCGGTTCCCAGTTCTAGGGTGGGTACCGGACTGAACCGAACCGATAAATATATATTTTTCTAATTTTTTCATATAAATAACAAAAGAAGCATTTGATAGTTCATTTTTGTTCGGTTCCAATGGGATCAATCCAAAAATGCTTTCATATATTAGTCCCGAAATGCTTTCCGGTTCCCTCTTGCCTTTACCAATTAGTCCCATAGGAACTGAACAGGATCGGACCGGACCGGCCCAACGGTCGGGTCCGGTCCGATTCCCGGTTCTTGGGTTGGACCGGAAACTGCTCACCCCTACTTTCTAATAGGGTAAATACAAGATAAAAGCGCAACGGGCCTTTAGTCACAGTGACAATTTTGTCAAGAACTTTCAAACATGCCAATTAATTGTACGACGTTCCTTTTAATTGTACTTTCCTCCTTTAGAGTTTCCAATATTCACAAATTTGCAATTAAAGCTATAGTTTGTTTTTTTTTTGTCGAAGCTATAGTTTGTTGAAAAAGCATTTTTTTTCATTCTTTTGTTGTGTAAAATAATGTCGACATCAACAAGGTGTTGATCTTAATGGCAAGAGAGTTTGCTCCCCTTCTTATGGTACATAAGCATCCTAGGAATAAAATTCTTAACACACCAAACTGATATAGGTTAATGCGCTCTTACTATCGCTTGAGAAGGTGGATTGGTCGAGATGTGTGAAAGCTAACCCGGATTCTATTTGACCCGCTATTAAGAAAAGGTCAATGGAAAGTCCGATATATCTTCTCCCTTGTGCAATACATTTGTTATTGGCTACAAAGTGAAGTAAAATAATCTTTCGAAAAAATTGCTCGAAAAAAATTTTTCCCGGATACAAACGAAGGGACATATACTCTGGCAAAACAAGTGTCCCTATTGGTCAATGAAATACTATAGGTTGGTTGTCACGTCAAACTTTGACTCCTTACTAAAACAAATGAAAAGAAAAAGCCAACTCAGGTAAATTGGTCAATTTTGAAGGGTCGAAGTAAAAGAGTCAAACCCTGCAGTCAGACAGTCGAAGTCAAAGTCAAACAGTCAACTCTACAGTCAAACATCAAAGTCAAACCAGGAAAAAAAAAAGTCAACCATGAGTTGACCCAGGCCTTAGCTAGTGGTTGACAGGGTATGTCATGTTTTTTCCTAAGAAACGCGTTTGCGCGAAAAAATAGCGGCTCGAGCCTTTAGTCAATTGCTGATCAAAGTTGAGGCGATCAATCATAGTTACAAACGCCCAATACCAAGTATGGTTCTAAACTCCCATTAATGCCTAAAACGTACAAACTTTCAGTAAAAAGAAAGCGCCTTTAACCTTGCGAGGAGGCGCCTCGTACCTTCAAGAGGATGCGTGCTCAGTGCTCTACGTGGAAAGGCAACACCTCATGTCTTGAAATCACGCGCGTCGTACCCTGAAGGACGACGCCTTCACACCCTCAAAAGGAAGTGCGCTGCATCCTGAAATGTGATGCCTCCCACCCTGAAAGTGCATTGCAAAAAGTATTGAAAGGAAGTAGGCCGCAAGGTTTTCAAAAAGGAACATGGAAGATGTTGGAGTTGGCGAATACTTCGGGGACCCTTGTTTCTCACATCGGGTACGCCCACGTGAACTTAGAGAAACTGAAGTGTTGTCCGACGACATGTGACCCATGCGTGCGGAATGCGGGGGTTTCGGGGGCAGCGCCCACCCGACGGGGGTTCCGCTGCCCGGTCAGCGAACGGCTGTCCTGCTCGCCGGTGAGCGAGCGGGGGCTCGGAGGCAGCGCCTCCGAAACCTCAATGGGTTTGGGCTGGCCCGTATGGTGCGAAATTAAGAGATTTCATATAGGTTTAGATTTTGGGACCGTTTAGGGCATATATATATTTTGCTCGTTTTTCTGATCATTGTAACGAGTTGAGTGGCTGTAAACCAAAAATATAGTGAAATCTCTTTGCAGGACGTAGCCCTATTCGAGGGTGAACCTGGGTAAATTCGTGCATCGTCTATTTTCTCTATTTTCTGCATGATCGTTGTGTTTCGGTTCTCGATACATCCCTTCAATTGGTATCAGAGTCGGAGTTGTTCGAGGAATTAGGGTTTATTCGAGATGTCAGGAGGATCACGAATTGAGATAGAAAAATTCGATGGGACGCGATTTGATCTGTGGAAGATGAAGATGGAGGATCTTCTTTGTGATCGAGATCTCTGGTCAGCAATCGAAACAGAAAGGCCTATTGCTGCGCAACTTGGTGTCATGATAGGCAAGGAAGCGGTGAAGGATGGGGATTCAACTTCCAAACCGACAGATCCGAAGGAGATTGAAGACTGGAATCGGATTGATCGGAGAGCAAAGAGGTTGATTCGGCTTTGTCTCGCGGACTCAATCCTAACGAATGTGATGAGCGAACCTACAGCCAAAGATTTGTGGCAGAAATTAGAGTCGCTGTATCAAAGTAAGTCGTTGGTTAATAAGCTGTTCTTGAGGAAAAAGCTGTATAATCTTCGGATGCATGAGAGCGACTCGTTTTCTGCACATCTGTATAACTTTAACACATTGATTAGTCAATTCGTATCAATCGGTGTTAAGTTCCAAGATGATGATAAAGCAATAACACTACTCTGTTCACTGCCGGACTCATGGGATAATCTGATTGTGGTGATCGGTGGTGGGGATAAGGAATTATCGTACGAAAGTGTGTGTTCTGCTTTGTTATCGGAGGAGACACGAAGAAAGGGATCGGGAAATTCCGGTAAAGAGGCATTGGCAGCTAGGGAAAGACCAGCAGAGAAGACTCTGAATCCGAGAGGATCCAAATCCAAATCTCGAGGGCGATCGAAGAGTAGGGAGAGGAGGGTACAGTGCTGGAAATGTCAAGAGTGAGGCCATGTGAAGCGGGACTGTAAAAACAAGTCAGTTTTTAAGAAAGAAGCTGAATCATCCTCGGGTAAAAAGGAGGTCGATGCGGGAGATATGTATTTGGCTGCTGCGTGTATGGCGCAGTGAGACAAGGATATATGGTTGATCAATACCGGTGCTTCATACCACATGACGCCTCATAGACACTGGTTTTGTGAATATGAGCAATATAATGGTGGGGATGTCATGCTTGGAGATGATACTGCAGTTCAAATTGTCGGGCGTGGTAGGGTGAAGCTGAGGATGAGTAATGGCACGGTGAAGACTATTCCAAACGTGATGCACATACCCTTGATGAGTAGAAATTTGTTATCAGTCGGTACGATGGCTGATTCGGGGGTTATTTTTAGCTGTGATAAGGATTCGTGCAAGATGACTCGAGGTTCTATTGTGATTGCACGAGGAGTCCGTTACGGGATATTATACAAGCTGCTCGGGGAAACAGTGACTGTTGGTAGCGGATTCGTTTCTGAAGAGGCCAAAAAATATGGACATGATACATCATGTTGTGGCATCAGAGGTTAGGGCATATCGGTGAAAAGGGCTATCTACATTAGCTTCAAGTCAGATGGTAGAAGGAATTCCAAATTGCTCTATGGGTTTCGAGTTCTGTGAATACTGTCTCCATGGAAAACAAAACCGAGTTAGCTTCCAACACACTGGTACGAGAGCAACTGAGGTTCTCGATCTGATTCACAGCGATGTCTTTGGACCTACTCCGACTCCATCTATTGGAGGATCCAGGTACTATGTATCGTTCATAGATGATTTTTCGAGATATAGTTGGATTTATTTTATTAAAAGTAAATCAGATGTATTCGAGAAATTTCGAGAATTTAAGGTTTTGGTTGAAAACCAATTGGGCAGGAAAATCAAGGTCATTCGTACAGATAACGGAGGTGAATTCTGTTCGGATAAGTTCGAGCAATTTTGTGTGGATAATGGTATTGCAAGACAGAAGACGACTCCATATACGTCTCAACAGAATGGGATAGCCGAAAGATTAAATCGGTCACTCATAGAAAAGGCAAGATGCATGCTGAGTTGGGTAGATTTGGGGACAGAATTTTGGGCGGAAGCTGTAGCCACAGCCAGTTATTTGAAGAACCGATCACCGACCTCATCAGTGAAGGATCGTACACCATATGAGGCAGTGTTTGGGAAGAAGCCGAATCTGTCGCATGTTCGGGTGTTCGGGTGTGACGCATATGTTCATGTACCCAAGGAGAAGCGGGGTAAACTTGACAATAAGTCTGAGAAGAACATATTTGTCGGATACAAGGAAGGGGTCAATGGCTATAAGCTGTGGAATCCAGAATCAAAGACCATTGTATACAGCAGGGATGTTGTCTTTCGTGAATCACAGCCCCAGGTTGGCACACAGAAAAGTGATGAGCCCAAGAGAAGTGGTAGTGCTTGAAGAAAGTCCTAAAACTGAAACTGTGGAGATGATTCCACAAGGCACGTTAGTAGAGTCTGATTCTGAATCGAAGCAAGGGGACTCGGTTAATGAAGTCGAGGATGCAGATTCAGATGAAGACCTGGATACAGATAGCATGCCGGCTCTCAGGAGATCGGCGCGGGAAAGAAAGGTACCACTTCGATACTCACTTAGTGCTTTGAGTACGTTTCACGCTTTGAGCATTACCGAAGATGATCCTAGTTCTGTAAAAGAGGCGAGATCTATGGATGATGCGAATCAGTGGGAGTTCGCAATGATAGATGAGATGCAGTCGCTTGATAAAAATGAAACATAGAGCTTGTGTAAATTGCCTAAGGATAGAAAGGCAATTGGGTATAAATGGGTATTCAAGCGAAAGCTGAAACCGGATGGGACTGTAGAGAAGTACAAGGCTAGGCTTGTAGCCAAGGGGTACTCTCAGATTGAGGGAGTTGATTATGACGAGATTTTCTCTCCCGTGGCGAAGTTGACCTCGATACGGTTTGTTCTGTCTATAGCAGCTGCATATGATCTTGAGATAGAACAGATGGATGTAAAGACGGCATTCCTTCATGGGGACTTGGAGGAGGAGATATATATGAGGCAGCCAGAAGGCTTTGAAGTAAGAGGAAAAGAGAATTTAGTGTGCAAATTAAAAAAGTCTTTATATGGGCTGAAGCAGTCACCGAGGATGTGGTACCAGAAATTTGACACGTACATGCTCCAGCTTAATTTTGTGTGTTCAAATTCTGACCATTGCGTTTATGTGAAGAGAACGGGCGATCAGTTTTTCATTCTCACGCTATATGTCGATGACATGTTGTTGATCGGAAATAATGTGAAGATGGTGAATTCCGTGAAGAGTTTGTTGGCCAAAAAGTTCGAAATGAAAGACTTGGGGCCTGCAAATTTTACTTTGGGCATGCAGATTAGGAGGGGTCGTGAGAAACGAAAGCTGTGGCTAGGGCAGGAGAAATACATAAAAGAAATATTGAAGAAATTCAATATGATAGACTGCAAGCCTGTTGGTACCCCTATACCTTTAGGGACCAAGCTATCTGCGGAACAATGTCCAAAAACGGATGAAGAAGCCGAAGAGATGTCCCGAGTTCCATACGCGAGCGCAGTGGGTAGCTTGATGTATGCTATGGTGTGCACGCGTCCGGATATAGCCCAAGCAGTGGGAGTCTTGAGTCGATACATGTCTAACCCAGGTAGAGAACACTGGAATGCGATCAAAAGAGTTTTCAGGTATCTTCGTGGAACTTCGAATTTTTCTTTATGTTTTGAAGGTACAGGAAACGGAAACATGCTTGATATCGTAGGCCATGTAGATGCTGATTGGGGTGGAGATATTGATAGTAGACGGTCCACTAGCGGATATGCTTTCACATTGTTTGGTGCTGCGTTGAGTTGGATGAGCAGGAGACAAAGCGTGGTAGCGCTTTCTTCTATGGAGGCTGAATATATGGCTCTTACTCATGCTGGAAAAGAGGTCGTATGGTTACGGCGATTGTGCTTGGAGCTGGGTTTTGAGCAGGGTGCCATAGAGGTGAGATGTGATAATCAAGGGGCTATTTATTTAGCTAAGAATCCAGCATTTCACTCCCGCACAAAGCACATTGATATACAATATCATTTCATCCGAGAAAAGGTAGAGAAGAAAGAGGTTCGGCTTGTAAAGGTCGGCACGGTAGAAAATAGTTCTGACTTCCTTACTAAAGCCGTCACAGGTGCGAAGTTTGAATGGTGCTCTACTTCGATTGGATTGAAGAAGAATGATATTGGAGAGGCCCTCGTCTGCGCGAAGTATCCACCAAGTGGGAGAATGTTGGAGTTGGCGAATACTTCAGGGACCCTTGTTTCTCACACCGGGTACGCCCACGTGAGTTTAGGGAAACTGAAGTGTTGTCCGACGACATGTGATCCATGTGTGCGGAATGCGGGGGTTTCGGGGGCAGCGCCCCCCGACGGGGGTTCCGCTGCCCTGTCAGCGGACGGCTGTCCTGCTCGCCGGTGAGCGGGCGGGGGCTCGGGGGCAGCGCTCCCGAAACCTCAACGGGTTTGGGCTGGCCTGTATGGTGCGAAATTAAGAGATTTCATATAGGTTTAGGTTTTGAGCCCGTTTAGGGCATATATATATTTTGCTCGTTTTTCTGATCATTGTAACGAGTTGAGTGGCTGTAAACAAAAAATATAGTGAAATCTCTTTGCAGGACGTAGTCCTATTCGAGGGTGAACCTGAGTAAATTCGTGCATCGTCTATTTTCTCTATTTTCTGCGTGATCGTTGTGTTTTGATTCTCGATACATCCCTTCAATTGGTAGAACCTTGATGTTCTCAAGGTAAACGTTTGAGCAGCTGTGACTAATGTTGTGTTATGGATGAAAAAACCCCATAAGGGCGATACTTGTCCGCAAAAGTATCTGCATAGGGGAAATCTTTGTAGCACATTCATCGAAGATGAAAATCTTGATGACGAAACTTACTTATATGCCTCTATGTACGAGTAGAAACTCGAAAATCCAGATTTTGAAGTTGAATTTGTCTATGAAGATTCTTTTTAATTGGAATACAAGACAGACGAGCTAGATCCGAATTTATGTATTGAACAGTTGTTCACGATGAACTCAGATGATAGTGCAGTACCTTTATAATCAGTATCTCAGGAATCAGAAGAAGCTGTCCATTTTAACGATCCTTCGTATCAACTGTGGAATGGACGTTGCCCGAGGTTGATGTTAGGACAGTCTATAAGCTATCTAGATTTAGCTTTAAATCGTTCAGAGACATCTCTCAATCAGATTCATACAAGGACAATTTAGAGTCCTATGATTATGATTGCGTAAAAAAATAAAAGATGGAGAGAGTTCAGAGAACTGGGAACTCGTTAAAGCTTGGGTTTAAATCTTTAAACATAGACAGAATGAATCCTCAGGCAACATGATTGATCACACTAGGACAATTTGTAGATTGGTTAACACTACTAATTCTGAATTAAGAAACTTTTCTAGGATAACATAATTATTCGAATACCAATTATAGACAAACGTACCCTATGTGAGAAGTTAATCACTTTTTATTGATAAGGTCAATACCACGAAAAATCTAAATTAGTACACCGGTCACAGATTTATCCCGAACTAATTTTTTAACCACCAAAAACCCTAAATTTGTACACTTGTGACAAATTTATAATCTATAAATGTCACGCCCCGTACCCCACGAAGCATGAACATCCGCGTATAGGTCGAAAAGAGGTGCGACGCTCCCAGGAATGCGTCACCGACCCGTAACATAACCAATCAGAGAGAGAGCGCATCGCAAGCGGAAACGACGTATATGAAATATATATATATATATATATATATACACCCAGACAAAATATATAGTAACCATGAATAGTAAGAAACAACAATTTACGATAGATTATACCATAATATACATTCGATTACAAACTTACACACAATATCCCCTTGACACCAAAATGTACGCCAAAAGGGCCACGAAGCAAAAAGGGATCGGTGGCCTCGGGATATCAACTAACTATCGGGAAGAGGGCTACGTCAAAAAGGGTTAGCCTCTACTCCTAACACTGAGACCTAATCTAAGTTTCCCAGTCTAGATCGGATGGCACTGAAGACTCCTCGGAAGAATCCTCCTCAGTTCCTATCTCCTCGTCCGACCCAACCTCAGCAATTTCTCCGGCTGCCTCGATATTACGTCCATTGCTCCATGATCAAACTCTTCGTCGTCCACTGGGTTTATGTCTGCGGCTATAACTTGCTGCTCTCCTTCCTCCCCATCCATAACTACCGGTCCATCGACAGTCTCATCCTGAAAACATACGCTAAGGGAAGTTGGAGGGTCCGATACTTCACCACTCGCCATCTGAGGAATTATAATGCCGTTTACATCCACCGGAACGTCAAAAGTCCTGATCGGGGGTCCCGTTGTCACGCCCCGAACCCCATCGGGCACACTACACCCTTACCTGGTCGATTCAAGCGACGTCCCAGGAATGTCGCCGACCTCAAATAATCATCAGAGATTTACAACCACAGCAGATAATAATTTATGTATCCCGGACAATATAAAAACTGGGGAGGCATTAAGGGAGAAAATATATATCCATATCTCACTTCCAAACTTATACCAAAATATTTACAATTACAACGCCATCCCAACGCTTACAAGCCACCACAAATACAAGTGCAAGCCACATTACTACGGTCAGTAACAAAAAGGGCCTAAAACCTGATTCCCTTTCCATCCAAAAATAATACTCGCAAAAACCTATTCCAAACCCGAATATTACTCCCTACGCCCCTTACTAGGCGTCCATTCTGAATCCGATTCTTCGTCCTCTGAATCTGAGTTCCCTTGTACCGTCCCATCCACTGAGGACTCCAAAACGTTCTGGTGGCGGTGGCAGGATATTCATTGCTCTGGTGGAAGATCTGAAATGGTTTGGTTTATAAAACCATGAGACACTTCTCAATAAGTTGTAACCTAAACCCTACCTAAGCTATCACGTTATTCCAGACATAGATAAACACACGACCCATCAATCAACCACAGAACACACGAAGCCTGCACGTTAATCCATTTACAAAAATTTATTTTGAAAAGACATGAAATAATATGCGAAATTTTCCACAAATCACACACCCAACGAACATACCACGTTTCCAATCCATTTAACATACGCACATTCCACCTCCACTTTCTCATTCTTTCCATTCTCAATTCCTTTTTCCCACATCATTCGCCAGTGACCCGCGTAAACGTACACGCCTCAGGTACACTGCGACCACTCATCACTTCCCACATCACTCGCCAGTGACCCGCGTAAACGTACACGCCTCAGGTACACTGCGACCACTCATCACTTCCCACATCACTCGCCAGTGACCCGCGTAAACGTACACGCCTCAGGTACACTGCGACCAACACTCGGCCCGCGTAAACACGCCTCGGCCCTCGATCGCGCCCCGAGCATCACACGCCTCGGTCCGATCCCACTTTCACACTATCCTCAGCCCACGCCAAATGCGAAAGGCCTACATGATCGGAAACCGAGTTTATAATGCCTCGGTCCAATCCCGGTCTCACCCGAGCTGATCGTGCCTCGGACCGAACTCAATCATGCTCTTTCGAGCCTCAGCATGTGTCAAATGCAACAGACCTACGTGATCGCTGCCCGAGTTTATGATACTCGGCCCGATCCCAACCTCGCACTTTCACCCTTTCACATACTCTTCACAATCACTTGCCACACCGCAATTTCCCTTCTACTCAAGTCCATACTCAACACACATTTACCACACGCAACTGGCCCAACACACGGGGTTCGTGCACACATCATTTCACACATAAAACATGCTCACTAAGCAATTCACACAACCAATGTCAATAAATAATTCAGTTTAGCTCACGTGTGCACCAAACAAGCATATATAATCACCCAATTGCACAACACCATGCTCAATTTGTTCACCACCATTTATTTATAATTAACTAAACATCCAACAAGTAAAATTCCCATTTTCCTCCGACTAAATGGCATCGGATTAAGTCCGAGCCTTCACGGAACTTTCTCGCCATAATTTCTAGGTTCCAAAAATTCAACCCGCGCCTCGATCGGACCCTCACAGCCCCGTGAATAGTAATTCACAGCTTATGAACAGTGTTGTGAGGCTTGTGAACAGTAAATTCGCAACCCTATTTTCTGAATTTCTAATAAATAATACTCGAATTAATTCCTAAGGCGCGCCATAAAATTTCCACTCCCTATTCATACCATTCCGCACCTAATTCCATACTGATTTCGCCCAAAATCGCCCGTCGAAACCCGAAGTCCTAATTTGGGTTTAATTTCCATACGCGCATTAAACACATAAATCGCTATTTTTCTCCCACCAAACGACGCCAAATCGATCCCGGTCCTTCACGAGATTTTCATAAAATTCCAAGACGGACCTAACGGCACCAATCACGCGTCAAACGACCCACCACAGCACAGTGAACAGTACCCCCACAGCTCATGAACAGTAATTTCTGCACTCCAAACCACAAAATCACACTTCCAACTCTTCACGACACTTACATAAAACTCCGAGCCGGACTCAACGGGACCATTCTCGTACCCAATAGCACATCACAGCACACTAAGCCCCAATTCACAGCATTGATCGGCCCCTAAATTTTCACCAAAATTCTCGAAATTCAAACCTAGGGCCCGCAAATCAATTTAGCTCGCAAAACCGCAACAACCCGCGTCTATCTAAACCCGAAACAACCCGATCTACTAGGCGAGGGTTTAGATCACAACTTACTTAGTTCTAGACTCTCTCGGCTAGAACAAAAGCGGTGGTAAATCTCGAAATCCAAAGACGACTTGCGGTGGCGGCGACGATCGGCGACGATCGGCGAGCTGCGGCTTGCGGCGGGTGTCCACGGCGGCGATTGGGGCTCACGGCCAGAGATGGAAAGAGAGAGAGAGTGTCACGATTGGGTGGGGATGAGGCGGTGAGGACGCGGCTTGGGCGCGGCGGCGGTCCGGCGGACGTGCGAATGGCGGCTTGGGGCGCGGCGGCGAACAGCGGAAGGAGAGATGGCCGGTGAGGGCTCACGGTGGAGGAGGGGGAACCCACGGCCTAAAAAAAAGACAAGGGGGGAGACTCACGAAGGAGAAGGAGAGAGGGGAGAGAGAAAGGGGGGTCAAGGGTTTAAATTTAATTTTGACCCACTTTTTGAAAAATGACAAAATTGCCCCTTGCCCTCAAAACTACCCCTTCTTTAATACTCAAGGGTAAAATGGTCCAATTCTCCGTTGCTTGCCCAAATTGAATTTTTCCGAAGGATTTGAGCACACAAAAAATTCACACGTGTCACGTGCAACGTCGTCCTAGCGTTCCGGCGTGACTTCCTAATTTTCCGGTGTCCAATTTGGGCAAAATTCCAATAATTAAATTCTATTAAACGCAACTCGAGCGTTTCTCGAGCTAACGGGTGGCTTGCTGGGAAAATTCGCGAAATCGACTCATGACCGATACTAAATCGAGTCACGTGCAAGTCCGTTCGGTACGTGACGACCTCGATTGTCATTAAAATCGCGAAAATCAATCACTTGATCCGAGGGGTACGATCGTTCGGTATAATTTCGGAATAATTCGTCAAGTCGTTTCGTGGTCCAACGGAATCACCCGCGATCCACTACTAGGACAGTGGCGAACTGACCCCTAACTATCATTGGATCGGCCAACAGTGGCTCAAAATATCACTTACGCGATTTAATGGTCGAAATCCATTCACGATCAAATTTTCTCTAGTCGCGCGAATTTAATTTCCCTATTAGCCTTTCCCTAATGGTTAGCATTCCCAGGAATGATCAGTTCCGGGCGAGAATCTACTGCGAGCACATCTCATAAAACTCAATCATTCAATAAATTCCAATTGGTGGAATTTCGGAATGTCACACCCGTCACGCCATCCGCTCCCCTATAACACCAGGCTACATACTCTTGAGTATCGCTATAATCCTCTCCCACGTTTACAAATACAACTGAATGGTATCTAATATACGCCGATCCATCCCCGCAGGGGTGCACACTAGAAGATCGCTGAATTCGCTGCGGGAATCCAAAAAGAGGGGCTTTCCTCGGCATCTTACGGACGGGGGTCTGAAAATTCGATTTTACCACAACTGTGAGATAAACTCAGCAAGTAATAATTTCTAATCCTAAACTAGGCTAAAGTGCACCTCCAGAAGATAAATAAAACACATAATTCAATGAACCAGATATATATCAATCAATTTAATTTCACCGGGCCCATAGCCCAATTCAATACTCCGCCCTGCAGGTTAAACTTTTAATATCATATAATCATATGCCATTACATCGACCCGAAGGCCACGACCCTAAGGCCAATCAACAATTAAACCGACCCGAAGGCCACAATTTAAAACGACCCGAAGGCCCGACCCAAAGGCCAACAGTTTATAACGACCCGAAGGCCCGACCCGGAGGCCAACAGTTTATAACGACCCGAAGGCCCGATCCGAAGGCCAACAGTTTATAACGACCCGAAGGCCCGACCCGAAGGCCAACAGTTTATAACGACCCGAAGGCCCGACCCGAAGGCCAACAGTTTACAACGACCCGAAGGCCCGACCCTAAGGCCCGACCCGAAGGCCACAATTTAGTCACATTAGGTACGTGCATCTTTTAGCACTCGCAATTTCAACCATGTTGAAACACTAATAACGAAATCACGAGAAATGGAATCCAAGCCAATTATCAATGCCAATATGCCAAGTACAATTATTCATAAAATTCGACAAATTGAACGCATTATCGGCACGTACAATTCATTCCATTTTAGTCCACTTAAACCCGACACTTATTTCACGTGTTTTAAAACAATGCAATTCAACGCGTTTAAGGCCCGCCATGGACGAATCAAATTTAGCCACTAGTCCCACAATTATGGCCTTAACAATTTAATCCAACCACGCCTTAATTAGACATTGGGTCACCCAATTCAAACAACCACACATTAACCCAATTAATCCACAACTTAGACAAAATAATGCATTCTCGGTTTCTGGATGAACAGTACCAGAACAGCCCCTAATTTGTCTCCAAATCACATTTAAATCATCTCATTAAGCCCCAATTAAGTCCCCTAATCATCCCATACACAATTACACTCAATGAGGCCACAATTAAGCTTAATTAACCCTAAATTTACCCCTAAAATTGCATAATTAGGCTAATTCGGGATTATAAATTTTTACTCGCCTAAAATTATCTTGAGGCGACGGAAGCGGGCGATCGATTACCGACAAGCGGTGAGAATCGACGGCGGCGCTCCGGGGGCAAGCCGGCGGTCACGGCGACTCCGGCGGACTCAAGGTTCAATTCGGCCAAAACAGGGGAGGGGCTGAGGTGAGGGGGCTGTGGACGGGAAGAGAGGGACTGAGGGGGCAAGGCTGGTCGGCGGTGGTGGCGCTCGGCGGCGGACGGCGGCGCGGCACCGACGGGGCGAGACCGGCGACGTTTCTCCCCCCCTTCCGCCTGGAACAGAGCAGCTGCTGTGGGGCGGCGAAACAGGGGTAGGGAAGGTCGACGGTGGCTGGGGGTGACGCCAGGGAGCGGCGTGAGACGACTGGCGGCCAGCAGCTCCGGCGTGGACGGCGGCTCCGACGGGAACAGCGGCCGACAAAGCAGAACCGGCGAGGGAGAGAGCGGCCGAGAGAGAACGATCGGGGAGAGAGAGAGACGTGAGCAGAGAGAGAGAGTCTGAAGAGAGAGAGAGAGTCTTGGGTCAAAAGTGGTCAAAGCTTGGTGAGTGGGATCCAAGTGTCACCAATCTAAGGGCTTAGGACAACTTACCCTTTGATCCAAGGGCTTAAATTCAAACCTATCCAAAAAAACAAGGGCAAAATGGTCAAAAATCCTTTAACCATGGCTGACCAGGTCTGGTTGGCTTCACCTAACCCTAGTTAAACCCCAAAATTGACCAAAAATTCGGAATTAAATAAAACACTCTAGGGGCATTTTCGTAATTTTTCGACCCCGGACCGAAATTCCAATTTTTGCCCATACTTGTCCTAAATATTCATGGGAGACATAATACGGTGTCGGATTCGCAAAATTCATTTTCTAAGCCCTCGAAATTCGTCCGCGAAGTTTCGGGAATAAAATAATATTATTTTCTAATTTTTGTCGAAATTCCACTTTTTGTCCAAAACCACTCTAAACGCACTTGGTTACCCCAAAATGACCTTGGCCGCGAAAAATAACCTCAAACGGCCTCCGAATCCTGCCTCGGTATCCACATGGGCAAAACCGTCATTTTCTCAATTTCTGACGAATTTTCAGTTTTCAACCGTACTAGTCCCAAACATGAATGGCCACTCAAAAATGACGTCCGTCCTACAAAATAGTCATGAATACCCTTGAAATTTTGATATCGAAGTTCGGGTCCAATATCGCGATCTAATTTACTCGTTTTGCAGTTTTAGGGTCTCTCACTAACGGGCGGCTGTTTAGGTGTTACGCGTATCGACCTAAGATTGTCCGAGTCGTGATAGTCTCAATTTCGAGAGAACGAGAGGAATTATCACTAGCACCGGGGTCGCGATCGTTTGGATTAAAATCGGGTTTCCTTTGTCAGGCGCACTTTCGGTCGTGCGAAATTACTCGCGATCCGATCGTGCATTACTGACAATATCAACCTGTTATTTTCCTAAGATCGGCCTATATTGGCTCAAAATATTTCCTCGACGTTCGTCGAAATCGGCGCTCCATCACGATCGGGTTCTCGGTCCACGTACCTGTTCCTATTTAGCCTTTTCCATTTGGTTAGTATCCCGTGATTGATCAATTCCGGGCGAGACTTACTAAAATCACACGAGAATCAATATATACTTTATTGGTCCCGATAACGGGTCAAAATTCAGGATGTTACAACTCTTCCCCCTTACAAAAATTTTGTCCTTGAAATTTGTACTTCAAACTTGTTCCTCGAACAACTGGGGGTGTTGACGTCGCATGGCTTCCTCGCTTTCCCAAGTAGCGCCTTCTGTCCCGTAGTGCTCCCAAACTACCTTAACCATCGGGATTGTCTTATTCTGAAGTACTCGATCTTTCCGGTCTTCAATTCTGACTGGTCTCTCTACGTACGACACCCTGTCGTCCACATCTATTTCTTCGTATCTTAAAACGTGTGTCGGGTCTGGTTCATATTTTCTCAACATCGACACGTGGAAGACATTGTGTACCTGGGACAAATTTGGTGGCAGGGCAAGCCTATATGCCATATCGCCAATCTTTTCCAAAATCTCAAATGGTCCAACAAACCTCAGACTCAGCTTCCCTTTCTTGCCAAATCGGGATAACCCTTTCATAGGTGACACCTTTAGAAATACATGGTCTCCAACTTGGAATTCCAAAGGTCGTCGTCTCTGATCGGCATAGCTTTTCTGTCGACTTTGTGCTGTCTTTAACCTTTCTCGGATAATCTCGACAGCTTCCACTGTCTGCTGTATCAACTCTGGGCCTGTAATGCTTCGTTCACCCACTTCATCCCAGCACACTGGAGTCCTACACGCTCTGCCATATAAAGCTTCAAATGGGGCCATCTGGATACTCTGCTGATAACTGTTATTATACGCAAACTCCACCAAATGCAGCTGTTCTTCCCATTTACCTTGAAAATCCAGTACGCAAGCTCTTAACATATCCTCAAGAGTCTGAATTGTCCTTTCTGATTGACCGTCAGTCTGTGGATGGTAAGCTGTACTAAACTGCACCTTTGTCCCCAAGGCCGTCTGCAGACTCTTCCAAAAATTCACTGTAAACCTCGGGTCACGATCTGATGTAATTGTTACCGGCACTCCATGCAGCCTAACTATTTGTCTTACGTACAGTTCTGCATACCTTTCTAGCTCAAAATCCTTTCGTACTGCTAAGAAATGTGCCGACTTTGTAAGTCGATCCACAACCACCCAAATGGAATCATGCCCTCTCTGGCTTCTCGGTAATTCGGTTACGAAGTCCATGGTGATGTGTTCCCATTTCCACTTAGGAATTTCTAACGGTCGTAGCAGTCCTCCAGGTTTACAGTGTTGCGCCTTTACCCGCTGACATGTCAAACACTTTGCCACATATCTGGCCACATCCGTTTTCATTCCGTTCCACCAGTAATGTTGCTGTAGATTCTGATACATTTTCGTGCTGCCCGGGTGTATACTATAATTGCTGCGATGAGTTTCTCTTAGTATCTCTTCCTTAAGCTCATTATCATCAGGTACACACCATCGTCCTCTAAATTTCAGGATTCCATCCTCTGACACTTGGAAATCTGACTTACTTGTAGTGGCATCCATTTCCACGATCTTCTGAATCTCTTGATCCGTGGACTGAAGAGCCTTAACCTTGGTCTGAATCTCTGGCTCGATTCTCAAAGTAGCCAGCAGGTTCGACACATGGCTCAATTCCAATCTAAACTCTGAGTCTCGAAGTTTTTCCAACAATGTCCACTCCTTGATCATCATGTGCGCCATACTTGATTTGCGACTTAGCGCATCCGCCACTCGGTTCACCTTTCCAGGGTGGTACATGATGTCGCAATCATAATCTTTCAGAAGTTCCATCCATCTACGCTGCCTCATATTCAACTCTTTCTGTGAGAACAGGTATTTGAGACTCTGGTGATCCGTAAAAATCTGGAACTTTTCCCCACATAAATAATGTCTCCAAATTTTAAGTGCAAAAACAATGGCAGCCAACTCTAGGTCATGCGTCGGATAATTCAACTCGTGTGGCCTCAACTGACGTGACGCATATGCAACTACTTTTCCATGCTGTATTAATACACAACCAAGTCCCCTGAGCGAAGCATCACTGTACACCTCGAATCCACCAGGTCCGGATGGAATAGTTAAGACTGGAGCTGTTGTCAGTCTGTGCTTAAGTTCCTGAAAGCTTCGTTCGCACTTGTCATCCCATTCAAACTTAATTTCCTTTTTCAACAATCGCGTTAATGGCATGGCTATCGACGAGAATCCTTCCACGAAACGTCGATAATAGCCAGCCAATCCTAAGAAACTTCTGATTTCCGTAACTGATGTTGGCCTAGGCCACTTGAGCACTGCCTCAATCTTAATCGGATCCACAGTTATTCCTTCTTCCGATACTATATGTCCAAGGAATGCTACCTTGCTAAGCCAGAATTCACACTTACTGAACTTCGCATAAAGTGCGTGCTCTCTCAACGTCCGTAATACTTCAGTCAAATACATTTCGTGCTCTATCGGACTCCTTGAGTATACTAGAATATCATCGATAAACACAATGACGAACTGGTCCAGGAATTCCTTAAAAACTCTGTTCATTAGATCCATGAAGGCTGCAGGGGCGTTCGTCAAACCAAAGGGCATGACTGTAAACTCATAATGCCCGTACCTTGTCCTAAATGCAGTCTTGGGTATATCCTCTTTTCGAATTCTTAACTGATGATACCCGGTCCGTAGATCAATCTTGGAGAACACTGACGCCCCTTGCAATTGATCGAACAAGTCGTCGATCCTTGGCAGTGGATACTTATTCTTTATAGTCACCTGATTCAACTGCCGATAGTCTATACATAATCTCAACGTCCCGTCCTTTTTCCTCACAAACAGGACTGGCACTCCCCATGGAGATGCACTGGGATGAATAAACCCTTTGTCTAGTAATTCATGCATCTGAACTTTCAGTTCCTTCAATTCCGACAAAGACATCCGATACGGGGCTTTAGAAATTGGCTCTGTACCTGGGGCCAATTCTATTACGAATTCCACTTCCCGTTCTGGCGGCAAGCCCGGTAATTCTTGAGGAAAAACCTCGGGGAAATTGCATACTACAGGGATTCCTTCCAACTTAGGTTCCACTAATGTCGGGTCCTTAACATTCACCAAGTATCCCTCACAACCTTCCTCGAGCATCTCAGCTGCCTCTACTGAGGAAATCCAAGGGATCGAGGTTCCTCCTCGATTTCCCTGAAATTCAAACCTAGATGTCCAATCGGATTGAATTGGATCGTCCTATTGCCGCAATCCATAATGGCTTTCTGCTTAGTCAGTCAATCCATACTAATGATCACATCGAAATCAAACATGGCTAACACAGCCAAATCAATCCTTTCCTCTACATTCCCAATCACAATTTTACAATCCAAGCACCCCAATGATACTAACACCCTATCATGCAATGGTGTCGTCACACATAACATATTTTCAAGTAAAATAGGCTCCAGACCAACCAATCTAACAAACTGTTCTGAAATAAACGAATGGGTTGCCCCGGGATCAAATAACGCATAGGCAGCATGATCACAGAGAGAGATGGTACCTGTGACCACGCCCGGCGCGTCCTCGGCATCATTGCGCGCCATTGCGTATACTCGTCCTTGCGCAGGTGGTCTACCCTGAATAGCAGGTGGGGGATTTCCAGCCTGATTTCCAATTCTGAGCTGCTGCTGTTGTCCTGGGGGTCCCAAAGGTCGTTGCTGGGGGCAATTCTTTATCTGGTGTCCCAAACTCCCGCAACGGAAACAAGCTCCAAGTCTATTTGGCGTCTGACTGGGTTTCCCTATATTCCTTCTCGGAGGTGGAACAAACAGTCTATTGTTGGTCATCGGTTTCTTTCCAAAGCGACGATTGTCCCGATTCTGATTGAACCTTGAACCCGATGCTGCTGTCCTTTCCATCTGATCTCGCTTCATCGTTTGGGCTCGCTCATACAATTCTCTGTAATCTCTAATATTCAGCAAAAGCATCTGGGTGCGAAGATCCGACTTCAGTCCATCTCGGAATCTTCGAGCCTTATCCAGTGGGTTCTCGACCATCCTTGGGGCGAATCTGGACAATCTTGCGAACTCTGCTTCGTACTGAACTACTGTCATCGACCCCTGACGAAGCCTCATGAACTCTGCCATCTTCTTCTCTTGGGCGCTCTCTGAGAAATACTGTCCATAGAAATGCTCGACAAATATTGCCCAGGTCTGTTCCATATTTTCCGGAAACACTCTATCCTTAACGGCCTTCCACCAATCGTGGGCATTATCTTGCAGCTGGTAGGTCGCCAACGAAATCTTTTCTGTCTCAGTACACCCCAACAAGTTGAATGCTTTCTCTAGCTCCTCCACCCAACGTGGGGCGGTTTCTGGGTCACCTCTGCCCGTGAACTTGGGCGGTTTCAGCTTAAGGAACTGCTCCACCAACTGGTGCATTGGCCTAGCTACTACCAATGGTTGAGCCTGAGCTTGCTGGGCTTGGGCTTGATTCTCGTTGATGGCAGCGGCTGCCGCAGCCTCGGCGGTGGCATTATCTCTTTCTTGAGCTTGTCTATCCATCACATTTCCAATTCTCTCTAACACTCTGAGGACTCCTTCCATACGCGGATCTTCCGCAGGTCTCACATTAGCCCTGGGGTCCACTGCAGCCCCAATGCCAACTCCAGGGTTCCCTACCACTCTAGCACCCGTACCAAGGTTTTCTACAGCTCTGGTTCTAGCACGACCTCCACCTCTAGTTCCTCTTCCTGTGCCCCTCCTTGGGACTCTCTCTGTACCCCTTCCTTCACTGCTCATCCTTAAAAATCTGAGTGCTCACTACCTGATATAATTCCATCCAGGAATTAGAGACCTAAACCAACTAACTGGTCTAAGTCCTAGGCAGGTATAAACACAAAAACAATTAAACACTCAGCATGCGGCTAGCACAACGGCACATAATTTTCACCCAAGGACTCGCACACTAACCTTGGGTCCTGCCGCACCTGTATAATACTGGTTCAAATAATCGCCATAACATTCAAACACAAACAATCCGGAGGTATACTTAGCACACTAGGTCACCCTATGGCCACCCATGGTCATTCCTCCTTATCACTCCAGGGTTCAACTAGATTGGACCGAGCTATCCTTGCTCTGATACCAATTCGAACGGGGAGATGTCACGCCCCGTACCCCACGAAGCATGAACATCCGCGTATAGGTCGAAAAGAGGTGCGACGCTCCCAAGAATGCGTCACCGACCCGTAACATAACCAATCAGAGAGAGAGCGCATCGCAAGCGGAAACGACGTATATGAAACATATATATATATATATACACCCAGACAAAATATATAGTAACCATGAATAGTAAGAAACAACAATTTACGATAGATTATACCATAATATACATTCGATTACAAACTTACACACAATATCTCCCTTGACACCAAAATGTACGCCAAAAGGGCCACGAAGCAAAAAGGGATCGGTGGCCTCGGGATATCAACTAACTATCGGGAAGAGGGCTACGTCAAACAGGGGTTAGCCTCTACTCCTAATACTGAGACCTAATCTAAGTTTCCCAGTCTAGATCGGATGGCACTAAAGACTCCTCGGAAGAATCCTCCTCAGTTCCTATCTCCTCGTCCGACCCAACCTCAGCAATTTCTCCGGCTGCCTCGATATTACGTCCATTGCTCCATGATCAAACTCTTCGTCGTCCACTGGGTTTATGTCTGCGGCTATAACTTGCTGCTCTCCTTCCTCCCCATCCATAACTACCGGTCCATCGACAGTCTCATCCTGAAAACTTACGCTAAGGGAAGTTGGAGGGTCCGATACTTCACCACTCGCCATCTGAGGAATTATAACGCCGTTTACATCCACCGGAACGTCAAAAGTCCTGATCGGGGGTCCTGTCACGCCATCCGCTCCCCTATAACACTAGGCTACATACTCTTGAGTATCGCTATAATCCTCTCCCACGTTTACAAATACAACTGAATGGTATCTAATATACGCCGATCCATCCCCGCAGGGGTGCACACTAGAAGATCGCTGAATTCGCTGCGGGAATCCAAAAAGAGGGGCTTTCCTCGGCATCTTACGGACGGGGGTCTGAAAATTCGATTTTACCACAACCGTGAGATAAACTCAGCAAGTAATAATTTCTAATCGTAAACTAGGCTAAAGTGCACCTCCAGAAGATAAATAAAACACATAATTCAATGAACCAGATATATATCAATCAATTTAATTTCACCGGGCTCATAGCCCAATTCAATACTCCGCCCTGCAGGTTAAACTTTTAATATCATATAATCATATGCCATTACATCGACCCGAAGGCCACGACCCTAAGGCCAATCAACAATTAAACCGACCCGAAGGCCACAATTTAAAACGACCCGAAGGCCCGACCCAAAGGCCAACAGTTTATAACGACCCGAAGGCCCGACCCGGAGGCCAACAGTTTATAACGACCCGAAGGCCCGATCCGAAGGCCAACAGTTTATAACGACCCGAAGGCCCGACCCGAAGGCCAACAGTTTACAACGACCCGAAGGCCAACAGTTTACAACGACCCGAAGGCCCGACCCTAAGGCCCGACCCGAAGGCCACAATTTAGTCACATCAGGTACGTGCATCTTTTAGCACTCGCAATTTCAACCATGTTGAAACACTAATAACGAAATCACGAGAAATGGAATCCAAGCCAATTATCAATGCCAATATGCCAAGTACAATTATTCATAAAATTCGACAAATTGAACGCATTATCGGCACGTACAATTCATTCCATTTTAGTCCACTTAAACCCGACACTTATTTCACGTGTTTTAAAACAATGCAATTCAACGCGTTTAAGGCCCGCCATGGACGAATCAAATTTAGCCACTAGTCCCACAATTATGGCCTTAACAATTTAATCCAACCACGCCTTAATTAGACATTGGGTCACCCAATTCAAACAACCACACATTAACCCAATTAATCCACAACTTAGACAAAATAATGCATTCTCGGTTTCTAGATGAACAGTACCAGAACAGCCCCTAATTTGTCTCCAAATCACACTTAAATCATCTCATTAAGCCCCAATTAAGTCCCCTAATCATCCCATACACAATTACACTCAATTAGGCCACAATTAAGCTTAATTAACCCTAAATTTACCCCTAAAATTGCATAATTAGGCTAATTCGGGATTATAAATTTTTACTCGCCTAAAATTATCTTGAGGCGACGGAAGCGGGCGATCGATTACCGACAAGCGGTGAGAATCGACGGCGGCGCTCCGGGGGCAAGCCGGCGGTCACGGCGACTCCGGCGGACTCAAGGTTCAATTCGGCTAAAACAGGGGAGGGGCTGAGGTGAGGGGGCTGTGGACGGGAAGAGAGGGACTGAGGGGGCAAGGCTGGTCGGCGGTGGTGGCGCTCGGCGGCGGACGGCGGCGCGGCACCGGCGGGGCGAGACCGGCGACGTTTCTCCCCCCCTTCCGCCTGGAACAGAGCAGCTGCTGTGGGGCGGCGAAACAGGGGTAGGGAAGGTCGACGGTGGCTGGGGGTGACGCCAGGGAGCGGCGTGAGACGACTGGCGGCCAGCAGCTCCGGCGTGGACGGCGGCTCCGGCGGGAACAGCGGCCGACGAAGCAGAACCGGCGAGGGAGAGAGCGGCCGAGAGAGAACGATCGGGGAGAGAGAGAGACGTGAGCAGAGAGAGAGAGTCTGAAGAGAGAGAGAGAGAGTCTTGGGTCAAAAGTGGTCAAAGTTTGGTGAGTGGGATCCAAGTGTCACCAATCTAAGGGCTTAGGACAACTTACCCTTTGATCCAAGGGCTTAAATTCAAACCTATCCAAAAAAACAAGGGCAAAATGGTCAAAAATCCTTTAACCATGGCTGACCAGGTCTGGTTGGCTTCACCTAACCCTAGTTAAACCCCAAAATTGACCAAAATTCGGAATTAAATAAAACACTCTAGGGGCATTTTCGTAATTTTCCGATCCCGGACCGAAATTCCAATTTTTGCCCATACCGGTCCTAAATATTCATGGGAGACATAATACGGTGTCGGATTCGCGAAATTCATTTTCTAAGCCCTCGAAATTCGTCCGCGAAGTTTCGGGAATAAAATAATATTATTTTTCAATTTTTGTCGAAATTCCACTTTTTGTCCAAAACCACTCTAAACGCACTTGGCTACCCCAAAATGACCTTGGCCGCGAAAAATAACCTCAAACGGCCTCCGAATCCGGCCTCGGTGTCCACATGGGCAAAACCGTCATTTTCTCAATTTCTGACGAATTTTCAGTTTTCAACCGTACTAGTCTCAAACATGAATGGCCACTAAAAATGACGTCCGTCCTACAAAATAGTCATTAATACCCTTGAAATTTTGATATCGAAGTTCGGGTCCAATATCGCGATCTAATTTACTCGTTTTGCAGTTTTAGGGTCTCTCACTAACGGGCGGCTGTTTAGGTGTTACGCGTATCGACCTAAGATTGTCCGAGTCGTGATAGTCTCAATTTCGAGAGAATGAGAGGAATTATCACTAGCACCGTGGTCGCGATAGTTTGGATTAAAATCGGGTTTCCTTTGTCAGGCGCACTTTCGGTCGTGCGAAATTACTCGCGATCCGATCGTGCATTACTGATAATATCAACCTGTCATTTTCCTAAGATCGGCCTATATTGGCTCAAAATATTTCCTCGACGTTCGTCGAAATCGGCGCTCCATCACGATCGGGTTCTCGGTCCACGTACCTGTTCCTATTTAGCCTTTCCCATTTGGTTAGTATCCCGTGATTGATCAATTCCGGGCGAGACTTACTAAAATCACACGAGAATCAATATACACTTTATTGGTCCCGATAACGGGTCAAAATTCAGGATGTTACAATAAAATTAGATTAATGTCACGAAAAATTGCAAATTGGTAAACTTGTGACAAAAAGAGGGGTAAAACTCCAAACTGGTATACTCGTCAATTATTACGTGTCATTCAACTCAGCAATTTGACGTCAAAATTTAAAGAAAACTAACGGAGAACAAATTTGTTACATATATACCAGTTTGGGATTTTTTGTGGGTTAATATGGCTTGAGAGTTGGATTATGGTAGATTCTAATGGACTATGTGGAGCAATTAGTACATCTCAAGTGAAACAAAAGACCAAAAGAATAATTCTTATGATAGGAGAACCATTGACATCCCCTGGACTCAAAAGATTGCAATTAATAAATGAGTTTAGGATGTTTGAGCCGCTTACAATACGGAAAAATGTGGTGCAAAAAATCAATTGAGAAGAGGCTGCATCCCAATGATTTGTAAGCTCAACAACTTTATAAAGAAAAATCTTATGGTGCAGGCAAATTAATTTGCCTATCTTTATGAAATAACGACACAAATGGTGCACATGAGCTTTGGACCACTTTCCCTCATTTCTTTAGAAACTACCACAAACTTCCAACGTCCCATTGGCCCCTTCTTTCGTCCTTTTTCCTCTTTTCTTGGTGATAATTCATCTGCCTTTAACGGTCTATTTCACACTCACTCACTCTTGTTGGCTCACTCAAAGCACTCCCTAAGTGTTCTTGCTTGTTTGGTACTTTGTATGAAATCAATGGGAGTTCTAATTTCTTTTGGGTCATAGCTCGAAGCGTTGCTTTGGTGATTGTGGACATTTTAAAGCTCAAGTCGAGGACATTTCACTGGGCTTTTACTTTGGAACAAAGAGCATTAGACTGTGACTTCGCTAGCATTGCAATCTTTAATGGACTGTGACTTCTTGTGATTTCGCCATCGTGGGTTTTCTTTCTTAAAATTCTTTCAATTCCAATTTCCCTGCAGTATTCATGATGGATGTTTCTGAACATGTGCATTGTTTCGGGGGAAGTTTTTGCTTAATGAGACTTCTGCGTTGATATTTGCAATGCTAACTGAAGCAGTTGTGATGGACTCTTGCTGTTGTAGGAAAGGATTCATTTCGACTGGAAAGCAAAAAAGTACTCACACGGACACCTTACTCTATCATTTAAAAGATGGGTTTCGAGCCATTGGAGTGGTATTGCCGTCTGGTGGCAAATGGGATTTGGGCAAGGAGCACGGACAGTGCTTTCGGTGCGTACACACCTTGCGCTATGGATTCACTGGTCATTTCCATATCTTATTTGGTCGTTCTGGGCCTCTGCCGCTACTGAATTTGGTTGATCAAGACTACTTCAAAATTCCAGAGATACCATTTGAGGTCGAAATGCTACAACTATATGTTGGGATTGCTTTCTGTTTACTGCACTGCCGAGTCTGGGCTGAGGTTGGTGATGGGCTTTTCGGTTTTCAATCTGGATGGTCAGACTAACCTCCTTCCATATGAGGTAGAAATTTACTGTATCGAGAACCTAGCTTCAACTCTCCAACGTTCACATGACATCTCTTCGTTTGATGAACACCCTTGATTTGCTGGTTATTTTGTTTAATGTGTGCTCATGCACATTGACGGAGTCCCATATTAAAAAACTTACATTTGGTAGCTAGTAATTCTTTTTTCTGTTTCAACTGCTTTCTTTTTGGAAGAAGCTTAGCACCCTCGCAGGACTATAGGATTCCTCATCGTTGCAACATTCTGTATAATGCTGGAGTTAGTCTTTTGATAAAATGATGAACTTAATGGAAAACATCCTTCTTTGCACATGTGAGTTTTCCCAACTTTCGTTGGTTCCAATTTTAACCCTCTGAGTAGGCAACGGCTACCATTTATAGTTAACTGTTAAATTCACAACTCTGTTTCTGCCGCTGGCCATAATGTGCATTTCAATGCTGTTTGCCAACTAATGTCCGACCATAATATATTGCAATCTGTGTCAAACTACGAGTCTTCAGATCACCAGTCTGTAACAATCTCAAATGTTGCTGCTTTACATTGGCCGGCAAACTGAGAGTCTAATTTATTTTGTAATAACACCTCCTTTTCTCTTTGGCAGATGGTTTCGTTAACCATAGAGTCTCTTGCTTGGCGCTCCATACTAGTTATGATTGGCCGAGAAATGCCCATTTACATCCGGGAGTTCAGGTGGTACCTGCGGCTTGGACTCATTTATGTTCTGGTGGGGGAAGTTGTGATGCTTAATCTCATCCTCTTGATGAGAGACCCCTATCAACATCATAGGTTAGTTTTTATCCTTCAGCAGAAAATTAACTGTTCATACTTCAGAATATATATACATCTCATATTCTCGTTTATATACAATTGAATGCAAGTAGAGAAATTAAATGTTGTTATTAGATGCTCTCTCTCTCTCTCTTCAAACTATGCAGGTTGATGAGAATAGTTAAAAGAATTAACTTTTCTATTGTTAAAATATCATCGCAGAAAGACATATTTGCAAGATTTTCCCATCCATGTCTTGCAATATGGTTAAATTGCTTCCTTAATCTGGTGCATGTGGCTAGTAGTACTATTTCATTAAAAGCTTTCATACTGTGTATGTATTTTCTGGAAGCATGTCTCTGTTGAGTTTCCATAATTAAGGTGACACTGTAATCTCACTTTGGGAATGTGAAACTAATTTTGATCGGTCAAAGATGATAGCCACTTATAGGTTTAGTTGCCTAGCTCAATCAAGTCTAGAATTGGAAATCTGCCAGGTTATGTTGAATAAGTGGGAAGCTCTGGCCTACATTCTCTATGGCTGTGTTCTTTTTTTAATGACTGAAATTCGTCGGAAAATTCTTGCAGATGTTATGTTTGGGAAAAGATCTTTCAATCTAGAGTTCAAGAAGTACGAACTGATGAGCTTTCATGGTTCCGTAGAGCACAACTACTATCTGCAGTATGGATGTTTTCAAAATTTAGATGATCTTATGGCTTCTGATTGTGGAATTATCTTCTGTATTGACAGTTGGAGGATTCTTGCTTTCCCTGATATGCATGTCTATGTCAGTATATAATATACACGTACACCCACGCACACATACACCCACACACACACATCCACACACCCACGCTTGCGTGCGCACGTGCAGAGAGAGAGAGAGAAAGCCATACAGGTTCAAAACCCTCGGTGTCAGTATATTGCTTGTGTAAAAAAAGAGTTGTGAAAACACTATTTATGGAACGACGTGTCTTTGCTTTCTTTCTGGTGTAAACTTACCGACCGACAGCAGTTCAAATACTTTCATCTGTACGTTTGTGCTAGCTCTTCAAATTCTCTAATTCTTTTCATACATGAGAGTAACTGTAAAATCGAGAAAGGTGAGATTTACTGCGTCAAATCATCCATCTGGTCTTGGACTCCGTTAACCATATTGTGTAAGCTGAGTAGTTATAGACTTACACTAGCTGTTTGAATAGGCAGATTTATTACCAAAAATTTCATGGAAAAATAGTCTCCATTTGTTTCTCAACTAGCAGTAGACAAATGAATTTGGAACATTTTAGTCAGGCGGGCAAGAGAGCTAATGGACATGGTATTTTCTCTTCCATAATGCTAGATGGTTTTCTATTTGTCTGAGAGTTAAACTTTGGTGGCAGTTCAACAGCTTTGTACTGAACAGCATCCCCTTCATCGTAACCATTGTCTCATTTGGGACATTCCCTTTACTAGGTGGGGATTTGACACCAGCGAGAGCATTTACATCACTTTCTCTTTTTGTGGTGCTACAGTTTCCTCTGAACTTGATACCTAACTTGATGCCTCAGGTTCTTTCACTTCATCCTACCCTCATTTCTGTATCTCTGTACTCAATAGAATAGTCTACTGATCTACCCCAATGTCAACATCAACATGTGTAATTATTATGTGGTTAGTGAAAATATCATTTTGTTTTTCCTCCTAATTGTGTACCTTGGATATGTTGTTTGTGATATCCCTCAATCGGTTTAAGTATTAATTCATCTTGCTTTAGCAATGAAGAAAATGATTAGCAGTATTAAACTGCTAGAAAAATGAGATAGAATATCCAAGGTGAACTGCAGTAGATCATCTTATTGATGGGTTTGATTCTTTGAGTTAGACAATACGACATGCAAAAATGGGATGATCATTTCTCATATACTACATTTTTGTCTAAACTAAACTGATTGTCTAGTTGTTGAAATGGCATAAAAATAGAAATATAATGAGTTGAAGGTTAAACCTGTAACATCAATGTGATAATTGAAATGGAAGGCTAAAACCATGTTGTGATAACTAAATCTGTAACAGATTATCTCTTCATTAAAATGCTTTACAATATATGGAAAGTGGGAGTCAGAATTTCTGTTTTGTGCTTAGTACGGTTTTTTACCTCTGCTTTCTCAAAGATGACGCATATTCTCCAACTTAGATCCAGCAACCTTATTTTAACAGTGCTTGCGAACATATGTATGTCATCGTTTAGTTTCCACTCATACTTTTGTGTCCCAGGTTGTTACCACGAATGTTTCCCTGCAACGTTTGGAGGAACTATTTTTAACAGAAGAGAGAGTTGCAGTTCCAAATCCACCGATTGAGCCAGGACAGCCAGCTATTTCAATAAAGGATGGGGACATTTCATGGGACTCAAAGGTCAAATAAACATATGCCTCATTTTTTCTGGCAAAATCACTTACCTTTTCCCAATTCAATGTGCATAAACTGTTGACTTCATTATGTATGAATTGTCCAGGTTTTAGGGGTTGTAACACCATCGACCATGCATTTATAAACAAAAATAACCACTGCCGTGATTTGAAGGATAAGGGCATATTAGAAGTCTTTCATGAACCTCAAAGTTAGTTGATGCTGTAATAAAAATTTAAAGCACAGTTTCATTGAACAACTTAAGCATTTTAAGTGATTAGTGCACTTACAACTTCTACACAGGCGACCAATCATGCAAGGATACTTGTGCTAATTTCTGGAGTTTAATTGTTTGGGGTTAATTCACTCTTGCTAAGTGTCTGAGGAGGCAAATAACTGAACTCAAACCTCAGAGAATGCATCTCTTTTTCCATCATTTATGGTGGTTTCCAGTCTTTTTGTTCCCATAGCTTATTTCAACTGGAGGCTAAATTTTCAGCTAACTTCAGGCAGAAAAACTCACATTGTCAAACATCAATCTGGACATACCAGTTGGTAGCTTAGTTGCTATTGGTGGTGGTACTGGAGAGGGAAAGACATCTCTCATATCCGCAATGCTCGGGGAACTCCCTCCTATCTCCGACGCATGAATTATTACTATACAGGGAACCGTTGCTTATGTTCCTCGAGTGTCGTGGATTTTCAATGCCACTGTAAGTTGCATAGTGCTGGTTTTGTTTTTCTGTCAATGTTGGGAACCATATCGTCATTTCGTCTCGTGTCCTAATCCCTACTGTGTGATATCAGGTGCGTGACAACATATTATTTGGGTCCGAATTTGAACCAGAAAGATATTGGTAGGCGGTCAGCGTTACTGAACTCGAGCATGATCTTGATTTGCTTCCAGTTAAGTTGGACTCAGTGCTTTGCGAGATTCTCTTATTAACACAGGATGTGACCTGATAATTATTTGTTTCTATTAATCTTCAGGGTCGCGATCTTACAGAGATTGGCGAAAGAGGGGTGAATATAAGCGGAGGGCAAAAGCAGAGGGTTTCTATGGCCAGGGCTGTTTACTCAAATTCAGATGTTTACGTATTTGATGACCCTTTAAGTTCTCTGGATGCTCATGTCGGTCGACAGGTATGAAATTCAGGACACACAATATTAGTCACTTCAGATTACTACAGATGTAGCAATTGATTTTATTAGGTTTCAACAATTACATGTATGCTTGAAAAGCTTTTTATACGAAGTATGCTCAAATGGTTCAGTTGAACAAGATAAGAATTCTGATCCCACAGTCCTGCCCTTAAGATAACTTGCTGCAGTCAAACTTGGGATAATTGAAGCAACGTCCTAATTTCAAAACTCATACGTGTTTTCTGATTAGGGACTTCTTAATTTAGATTTAGGTATATCTATTATTGTCTTTGTTTCACCAGTTCTCTTTTAATAATTATTAACAAGGGGTATCTGAACTTTTGGCTCAACTGATCTCCACATCTGAAGTGAACTTTAGTTTCATATTTAAGAGATCTTCCATTCGGTAGGATCTCTTTTTTGAATTTTCAGAAATGAGGCCAATTCCTGTATAAACTTATACTGAGCCACAGTGACCTACAGGTGTTTAATAACGGTATCAAGGAAAATCTACGAGGGAAGACGCGGGTTCTTGTCACAAACCAGCTACATTTTCTTCCTCAAGTTGATCGAATCATTTTGGTTCATGAAGGAATTCAGAGGGGGGGGGGGGGGGCGGACTTCTGACGAGCTCTCTAGAAGAGGGGTACTGTTCCAGAAACTTATGGAGAATGCAGGAAAAACAAAGTTACATACAGAAGAGGAGGAGAAAACATCCAAATCAGCAGCTAACAGCATTGTTAACGAATTGCCAAAAGATCAAGGCCCTGGAAATAAAGGTAGAGGAGGGAAGTCGGTACTTATTAAGCAAGAGGAACGGGAAACAGGCGTTGTGAGTTGGAAAGTCCTGATGAGGTAGTAAAATCCATAATATGAAGCTTTAATTTCTAACACTTATTGCATAGACATGTTATTAACAAAAAAGGCTTATTTTTGGATAAGAAATTCATGAGCCAAAAACTTTCTTGAACTCTACAATGGAACTAGGGTTCAAAAAAGCCAATTAAACCTCAAAACGTAGGTTTGATATCTCGAATAAAAAGTTCAAGAAAGTCCATGCAACACCTGATACTGTATGGAGGCAATATTGATGTAGTGTAAGTTTGTGCATATCTGTTTCTCAGCTTTACTTGACATCACTCAAAACGTGGTCTGTAGGTACCTTCTCTTGCGATGCTTAGATTTCGTCCACATGATAACTATGTGTCGCGCATATCATTAAATGCTTATAAACACATAGGGTCGATGCATTTGTATAGACCGAACACTGTGTTTTGTTTGATGAAATGCTTTTTTCCCTCTATTTTTATTAGGACTCATAAATCTGGACCACATTGTATAGAATTACATAGCAATAATGCTACTTATCTGTGACTTGTATGTGAACTGATTTTCTTTTTCGCTTAATCTATTTTTAGGTACAAACACTACAAAAAAACAAGGATTTAGCAACGGAAATTTGCGACGAAAAATTTTTCGTTGCTAATTTGCGACGGAATTTGCGACGAATTTGTTTCCGTCGCAAATTTGTGACGAAAAATTATTCGTCGCAAATTAGCCACGAATTTTGCGACGGAAAAAAATTCGTGGCAAATTTGCGACGGAATTTGCCACGGAAAAAAATTCGTGGCTAATTTGCGACGGAATTTTCCACGAAAATATATCCCGTGGCTAATTTGCGACGGAATTTTCCACGAAAACATATCCGTGGCTAATTTGCGTCGGAATTTGCCACGAAAAAAATTCGTGGCTAATTTTGCGACGGAATGTACCACGAAAAAAAATTCGTGGCCAATTTCCCACGGAATTAGCCACGAAAATATATCCGTGGCTAATTTGCGACGGAATTTGCCACGAAAAAAAATTAGTGGCTAATTTGCGACGGAATTAGCCACGAAAAATAAATTCGTGGCTAATATGCGACGGAATTTGCGACGAAAAATAATTCGTGGTTAATTTGCGACGAAATTAGCGACGAATTTTTTTTCCGTTGCTAATTTCGAAGAAAAAACATTTTGCGTTGCTAATTTGCAACGGAATTTGCGATGAAAAATTCTTCGTAGCTAATTTGCAATGGAGGATTTGTCCGTTATTTAGAGCCCGAACTTTGGTGTCAAATTTCTCGGAATTCTAGGACGAATATAATTGGACGGTGTCGATATTATTGTGGCCAGCCGCGATATTACTCGGGATAGGTGAAAAGTGAATTTTTGATCGGGTACTGATGTGGACTGATAGACCTCTCTCGCGGTGTGTTTTTATTAATACTATTTGGTCAAATCCTAAATTATTAATTAGAATTTTTCGGGACCGTTAGATCGTTTTTGAATTTGAATCGTGGCCGTTGGATCGCAATTATTGCGATTTGACTTTTCCTCTCTCTACCCTTTTTCCACGCCGGTCCCCCCTTCATGCGCCTGACACCACCTACCCCCATCATTTCCCATTTCTTCCTTTTCTTTTTCTTGTTTCCTTTTCTTCCTTTCTTCTTCTCCTTCGCTGGTCCTTTTTTTCCGCTCGGCTTCTTCTTGTGAAATTTCACAAGAAAAGGTATAAGAAATATGAACCATTTGTATTGGCACAACAAGCAATTCAAGTATATTATGCATCATATCCTAGTTTGAAACGTGACAAAACTGATTGGTGGGCTGTATGTAAAACCAAAGCACGAAGAAAAATCGAGAAACACAGGAAGGATACATCATATCAACAAGAGGAAGTTTGTAACGCGGTTCAAACTGAGGAATATAACATTCCAACTCTACGAGATTCATGTGGAGCAATGATAGATGTAGATGTAACTGAAATTCGCGAATCAAATTTAGAAGGTATTGCAGAATCAGATTTTGAGACAGAGGATGATGATGATGATGATGATGATGATGATGACGATGATGATGATGATGATGACGACGACGACGACGATGCTCAAGAAGAAGATCAAGATGAAGACGAAGGTGAAGATGATTATGTCGTAATTATTATTATGACAAAAGTTCATTGTTGTTGTCATATTTATTATTATTGTTGTTGTTGTTATTATTATTATTATTATTATTATTATTATTATTATTATTATTGTAATTGTTATTGAATATTATTATTGCTATTACTGTTAATGTTATTGTCCGGAAAAAAAATGAATTACGCGAGTGTGGGATAGTAGAAATGAAATTCGTGGCTAATTTGCGACGGATTTAGCCACGAATTGTTATTTTCTCGCGGCAAATTCAAATCGAAATTAAAATTGTCGCGGCAAATCCTTATTTTTTTAAATTCGTGGCAAAAATCCGTGGCAAATTAGCCACGGATTTTTGCCACGAATTTGATTAAAAAAATCCAAAAAAAAATTATTTTGAAGAAATTCGTGGCAAAAATCCGTGGCTAAATTTAGCCACGGATTTTAGCCACGAATTCCATAAAAAGCGAGAAAATTCGATTCTTTATGGAATTCGTGGCAAAAATCCGTGGCTAAATTTAGCCACGGATTTTTGCCACGAATTTTATTAAAAAAATCCAAAAAAAATTATTTTGAAGAAATTCGTGGCAAAAATCCGTGGCTAAATTTAGCCACGGATTTTTGCCACGAATTTGATTAAAAAATCCAAAAAAATTATTTTGAAGAAATTCGTGGCAAAAATCCGTGGCTAATTTGCCACGGATTTTTGCCACGAATTCCATAAAGAATCGAATTTTCTCGCTTTTTATGGAATTCGTGGCTAAAATCCGTGGCTAAATTTAGCCACGGATTTTTGCCACGAATTTCTTCAAAATAAATTTTTTTTGGATTTTTTTAATCAAATTCGTGGCAAAAATCCGTGGCTAATTTGCCACGGATTTTTGCCACGAATTCCATAAAGAATCGAATTTTCTCGGTTTTTATGGAATTCGTGGCTAAAATCCGTGGCTAAATTTAGCCACGGATTTTAGCCACGAATTTCTTCAAAATAATTTTTTTTTGGATTTTTTTAATAAAATTCGTGGCAAAAATCCGTGGCTAATTTGCCACGGATTTTTGCCACGAATTCCATAAAGAATCGAATTTTCTCGGTTTTTATGGAATTCGTGGCTAAAATCCGTGGCTAAATTTAGCCACGGATTTTAGCCACGAATTTCTTCAAAATAATTTTTTTTTGGATTTTTTTAATAAAATTCGTGGCAAAAATCCGTGGCTAATTTGCCACGAATTCCATAAAGAATCGAATTTTCTCGGTTTTTATGGAATTCGTGGCAAAAATCCGTGGCTAAATTTAGCCACGGATTTTAGCCACGAATTTCTTCAAAATAATTTTTTTTGGATTTTTTTAATCAAATTCGTGGCAAAAATCCGTGGCTAATTTGCCACGGATTTTTGCCACGAATTCCATAAAGAATCGAATTTTCTCGGTTTTTATGGAATTCGTGGCTAAAATCCGTGGCTAAATTTAGCCACGGATTTTTGCCACGAATTTCTTCAAAATAATTTTTTTTGGATTTTTTTAATAAAATTCGTGGCAAAAATCCGTGGCTAATTTGCCACGGATTTTTGCCACGAATTTAAAAAAATAAGGATTTGCCGCGACAATTTTAATTTCGATTTGAATTTGCCGCGAGAAAATAACAATTCGTGGCTAAATCCGTCGCAAATTAGCCACGAAATAATATTCGTGGCTAATTTGCGACGGATTTAGCCACGAAATAGTATTCGTGGCTAATTTGCGACGGATTTAGCCACGAATTTGGATTTGTGGCTAATTTGCGACGGAATTAGCCACGAATTTTAATCCGTGGCTAATTTCAGCGGAAATTGCCAAAACGGCGTCGTCTTTATGAGCCGGTAGAAATTAGGGTTCCGTGACTAAAATCTTCTCCTTCTCTGTCCCTTCTCGGTCTCGGTCTCGGTCTCTGTCTCTGTCTCTGTTGCAGGTCTCGGTCTCTGTCGAACGATTCTGGGCGACCTCTTCGGCGGCGATTCTTCGGCGTTCTTCGGCGGCGGACGCTGGGAAGCGAGGACACCCAACGCGCGGTCTGCTTCTGTTGGGTTCTTCAGCAGCGTAGAGTGTTCGGTCAGTCTGCTTCTGCTTCTGCTTCTGCGCTTCTGCTTCTGCTTCTGCTTCTGCTTGTGTTGGCTGGCTTCTGCTTCGTTCTGGTTGTGTTGGCTGGCTTCTGCTTCTGCTTGGCTTCGGTTCTGCTTCTGCTTGGCTTCGGTTCTGCTTCTGCTTCTGACTGGCTTTTGCGTTGGGTCTGTTTCTGCGTCTGTGTTTCTGGGTCTGACTGGCTTCTGTGTTGAGTCAGCTCTGTTTCGTGCGAAACAAAATGGTTCTGTTTCGTGGGCGAAACAGATTGGGTCTGTTTCGCCCACGAATTTGATTCTGTTCGTGGGCGAAATAGACCCAATCTGTTTCGCCCACGAAACAGAATCAAATTGCTCATATTTAAGTTGAAGATTGATTGGATTTAGGTTGAAATTTCGTCGGAATAAGCTGAGATTTGGGTTGAAATTTAGTTGAAATTGGTTTGAAATTTGGTCGGAATGAGGCGAAATGTGGTCGGAATGAGCTGAAATTTGGTCGGTCAAGTGGAAACGGCCCGCTGATCCAAACTCACTGCCTTTGGCTGTGACGCAAGTCATTTTTTGACCATCCGGAGTCGTTTAGATGGGTTTTTTGGCAAAAAACGATTCTGGTGAATAGTGTTTTCCGTGACATTTGTGTTTTTTTTTTCGTTTCGGAGTCATTTCTTTGAATTGAACCATCATTGGCATGCATCCCGTATCCCGTATACATTATTTAGATGAAAAATGTATTATGCTTTTATATTCATTTGTGTCAAATGCTTCTCTTATTAAATGAAATTTAGTTTGTTATCAAATGAAAAGAACTTGAGGGTCAATTGAACGGCATGCTCGGATAATCGGACTTTGAGCTTTGAGATTGGTTGAGAGTCAGAATTACTGGGTTTGGTTTAGCTTTATTGTCGTGCACGCAAATGACTTTGGCTTGAGTCAATTTCAGCCTTTTATTTTTCCCGGTTTTGCATGCTTAATAATGAACCCTTTTTGCACTTTCTAATCTCCAGAAGATTTGCGCCTGCCCTTTTTAGTTAAGCCGTGTCGGAAAAAAGCCACTTGGCTTGTTCCCCTTTCTTTCTTAATTTTAATTTTTTGATTTTTTTAATTTTTGGATTGGTGAGGAATGTTATTGAATTAAGAACAAAAAGCAAGAGGATAAAGCATTGGTACCACCCCCTCTTTCATGATTAAGCCTCCAACAACACCTCAATGGCCCATGTTAATATGTAATCGGTTTGTGTCGTGGATCTTTTTGTAATTATGTTTGTATATGTACCGTGATTCTAGTTAATTACTGTAATAAATACATATCGGGCAATCTCAATTGGGGTCAAGCCAACTTGTCCTTTTTCTTTATATGACTCTAAGGCTCCATTTATATCATTGTAGTTAGTGTTATTTGTTTCAATTGAAGGTAGTATATTCAGTTTAGTTATCACTACCCAATTGCAAAATTTACTTATGCTTTTTGAGTTCCCATTCTTTGCCCTTTGATTCTCTAATCTCTATTTATAGTCAACTACCTACCTTTCCATATTTAACATCAGTCAGCTGTTTGCTTTAGATAGTCCCATCCAGCCGTGTAGCTAAGGAAAGAAGGTCCATCTCTAGTCATATTTAACTTTTTTGTTTTGTGTATGTTGAAGTTGAATCAATCAGGCCTCTAACTGCCCCCTTTTTTCAGGGGCCAAGTTTCTCTCTCGCTCTCAATAACAAAATGGTAAGCTTCACGACGTACATCATTATGTTCTTTAATACATGTTCATAATTTTTTACATTTTTGTCTAACCTTGCAACTTTTAGTATAAACGTGGAGGTCACATGCGTCGTGGTGATTCTTCACAAAGAAGACCAGGCCTTTCCACTTCCTCGGGTTCATCCCCGTCCCTTTCCGCTTCCCCTACCCCTGCCCTTTCATCTAATCCTCAACTAGTACATGGACACATTGGCCCTTCCTCCGACCCTCAAATGCCAACTGAATTTACTTCAGTTCCATCGCCTTCGATTCCACCTTCTTCTTCATCGCAACACTCGAGATATGAAGAAGATACCCGATTCATGATAGCCCCATTTGGAGATTCGTAAGTATTTCATTGTTTTAAGTGTATGTGAATTATTATGGATGTCAACTGAATTGTCTGTATGATATGATGCTACGTATGTTGACATTCTTTGTCTTTATATCCCGTTTGCAGATTCACGGATGCTACGCAAGTTGTGAGGACACTTAATAAAATAATCAATAACTATTGGATGGGGCAATATCATAGTTGGACCACCGCTCCAAAAGAAGTGAAGGAATTGTGGTGGAATGAGTTCAAGGTAAGTTTTGTCCTTCTATTTCCTCGCAAACTAAGTTAGATTTAGCATATTAAGTGTACAATTATTTTTCTATTGATTGCTTGCAAAGGAAGTTCAGGTGGGATGAAGTGGAAGAGAGAGAAATTAAAAGAATTTTTAAAAAGAAAGCCGGTGATCACATGCGCAATGTGATGAATAGAGCAAAGAGAAAGCAAGAAAAGCCTGATTTTATTACAGCTGACAATTGGGCGGAATTTCAGAGAACTTGGGACACCGAAAAGCATAAGAAAATCAGTGAAATTAATAAAAAGAATCGAGCTTCCAGTTCTAGTGAAGGGTCTGCCACGTATGCTGGGGGCTCTATCAATATCGGGGAGCATAGAAAAAGAATGGTAAGTCTTTTTAACATGTTGTAAGTTAAATCAATAATTACTCATTTATGTTTATATTTTGTAGGCAGCTGAATTGGGGACGGAACCAACGTTTATGGCTACATTTGAACGCACCTTTTAGAAAAAAGATAAGACATGGTCTGGCAATCGAACAAAAGCTATTAAGGTATGTATGTATGTATGTATGTGTGTATGTATGTATGTATGTAAGGTTATATTTTGTATTATATATATAAAGTTTTTATATTTGTAGGACAAATATGATGATCTTGTAATGAGCACGGCTGCTGCTAGTAGTGGTGATGGTCATGGTGATGGTCATGGTCATGGTGATGGTGATGGTGATGGTGTTGCTGCGTCCGAGCCGTCGGTAGACAGTATGGCATTATGGATGCAGGCATCGGGTGGAATGAGAAAAGGTCAAATATTTGGGATGGGATCCTTGTCAAGGATGTACAGAACGCCGGCTGCTGCAACTCCATCCTCCAGTGCCGCTTTTTTTAGGGCACAAGACCAGCAGCGGGACCAAGAATTGATCCACCTGAAACAATTACTTGTGCAGAAGGATGAAGAAATGATAGGAGTGAAAAAACGTTTGCAATTGATCATGCGACACCTCAACCTCCAAGCTGATGATGACGTTCCTCCAGTAGGTGATGGCCATAATGATGATGATAATGAGATTCCTGATGCTGCAGCTGATGACGATGCTGATGACGATGCTGATGATGATCCTTTCTAGTTTTAATTCCCAAGAGGTACTTATATCATGGCTGATGATCCTTGCTAACCAAATGCTGTTGATGATCCTTGCTATTGCTGATTAGGAGTTTGATATTGTGAAAAAAGTCCGTGATGTTTGCTGTTGAATAGATGTGATGTGAAAAAATTAACAGGGGTTAGGAGTTTGATATTGTGAAATAATTTCCTGATGTTTGCTGTTGATTATATGTGAAAAAATTAACAGGGGTTAGGAGTTTGATATTGTGATGTTTGCGCTGCAGATGGCCAGGACTTCGATTCTTGGAGAACACTATCGACAACGTGGCAAGATGAGCAGTTTGCGAACTGACTATCAACTCTTCTTTCTGATGTTTGTTTCATTTATTTCTTTTTGGGATTTGTTCTTGTTGACTTAGAACTTTGCGAACTGACTATCAACTTTTCTTTTTGGGATTTGTTCTTGTTTCATTTCTTTCTTTTTGAGATGAACAGGATTTGTCTTGACTGTGATTTTCTATCAATGTTAATTAGATTAGATTTCAAATTGAATTCGTCCCTACACAACATTCGTCGCTAAATTATTCATTAAATTTCGTCGCCAAATTTGTTTTCGAATAATGTCCGTCGCAAAAGTCAATAATTTTTCGTGCAAAAATACTGACCCAAAAAAAAATTGCAAATTGCGTTAGAAAATTCGGAAAAAAAAACATCCCAATTTAGCCACGAATTTTGCCACGAAATTTTTTTGTGGCAAATTAGCCACGAATTTTGCCACGAAATACGAGAATTTTGCCACGGATAATTAGCAACGCTTTTTGCGACGAAAATATTTCGTCGCACAAATTAGCCACGGAAATTTGCCACGAATTAAAATTCGTGGCAAATTAGCCACGGAAATTTGCCACGAATTAAAATTCGTGGCAAATTAGCCACGGAAATTTGCCACGAATTTTAATTCGTGGCAAATTAGCCACGGAAATTTGCCACGAATTTTAATTCGTGGCAATTTAGCCACGAATTTTGCCACGAATTAAAATTCGTGGCAAATTAGCCACGAATTTTGCCACGAATATTTTTCGTGGCAAATTTTGCCACGAATTTTGCCACGAAAAATTAGCGACGAATTTTGCGACGAATTTTTTTTGTTGCAAATTAGCCACGAATTTTGCCACGAATTTTGCCACGAAAAATTAGCGACGAATTTTGCGACGAATTTTTTCCGTCGCAAATTAGCCACGAAAATTGAAATTTTCCGTGGCAAAATTTTGCGACGACCTATTAGCGACGGATTTTTTTCCGTCGCTAATTTCGTCGCTAATTCATTTTGCCACGAATTTTGACGAATTTTTCGTGGCAAAATTCGTGGCAAAATCCGGCTTTTTTTGTAGTGAAAGGGGCACTAGGAGGCCCGCGGGTGGTGGCAGTATACTTTATATGCTATATTTCAACTGAAGTTCTTCGAATTTCAAGTAGCATGTGGTTGAGTTTTTGGACAGATCAAAGCACTTCAGAGAACTACAGACCAGGAATCTATATATTGATCTACGCACTCCTGTCCTTTTGTCAGGTACATCAGAATTCAGTAGATAGATCTACTAAGTTTAATACCTTTTATGGAGTAGCTTGCGCTTCTATAATTTCTCTTGATTATTGATGAAGTGGGAAAGCCACATTACCTCTTAATCCTTGAGTTTGGATCACAATAACTTGTTTATAGTGCTAAAAAGTAAATGTAATTTTAATGAGACTCTGATACCATGAAACAGACTATTTGCTAGCTTTGCTATATTTTTAGATATCTATATTTTAGAGTCTTTGGTGAATGTGGGTATATGTCACCCGAAGTGTAGGTCTTTCTAGCAACTTCCGTGATGACTCCCGTGTTTCCGTGAATCGGGTGACTGTGACACTGACTAACGCTTATTGGTTGATCATTTCGAGTCTTCGTGCGGCAAAAAGAGTGCATGATTCTATGCTCCAGTCTATATTAAGGCACCAATGCTTTTCTTTCACACTGTTAGAAATATGATAAAGAGAGTAGAATTGTAATATTGTGTTTACAGGATTTTACAGTATGTTAAGCATATATATTGTAATTCCTTCATTGAAAAGCATAATAGAAACAATTCATTATTCTCTCAAATATGATATCATAGCTCGACTCTTAAACCTAATCCACTTGCTGCCGTCGTCTAGCCGCCGGAACCGTCGGCCGCAGCGGGCTCCACCCTCACGCGACCCTCGCACTCTGCTTGCGTGAATCTCGCACTCACGCGAGCGACCATAGCGCTCTGCTTGCGTGAACTTCGCGCTCGTGTGTGCTCTTTTGCTGCTCACACGTTGCTCGTGCGATGCTGCTTGTTGTCTCTGCTTGCACTGCCTCGCCATCGCTGACTATGGTTGCTGGATTCTTCGTGCCCCCGTGAATTAATTTGATCCATTTGTCACCCGGTCCGTAATCTTTTGGCTAACACATGAATACCCGAAGTCGCTTTTGTTAAAGTGTTGTATTGGATGTCGCTGGAAGTAGTGGGTGTCGGATGTTGTGGTGAACTGAGGAAACCTGTCAGCAGTGATAGAGTTTGGAATTAAGAGGTTTTCCTCCTCTCTTTTTGATATTCATGGGTACTGTGCTAAAGTGAATTTTAGGTAATGGTTGGTCTTTTAATTGGTGGTGTTTGTGGGTCGTGGAGACTTACAATTGCATTGGGTTATTGGTCGGTCGGCATTCCTCCACTAAGTATTTTGTTCAAATTCTAATTAAGGCGCCGTTGTTTCTGGTCGTGCAGCTACTGTGAACAGTAGCTAGGTTTTTCTGAAAAAAAAAAAAAAAACAGAACAGGAGCTATATTATCCAATGCAGCGATGACCACTGTCCAGTAGCTACAGTACCTCGAAATATTCAGTCCTCTCTTATGAAAGTGGTAACTCTTCAACATTGACTCGATGGTTATATGATTTTTCCATGAATTGTCATGACTAGTTGTGATTCGATTGAACCCTCATATTGATGATTATGTTTGGCTGATTGTGTTTTGGAGACTGTTATTGGAGTTGAATACTTAGTTGTTGTGACATTGTTTGTGGGTTTAATCATATATTTAGCTTATTAATGGCTACTGCTGCATATCCTCTGTTGGATTACCACATTTGTAATTGACTTCAGTCAAGTTGAATGGTACCAATTATGCATCCTGGTCTAAAGCTATTGAGGTTTACCTTACTGCTACCAAACAACTGGATTATCTTACGTCTGAGGCCCCATTAAATCAGAGTAAGGTCGCTGATTGGAGTGCTAGTGATGCCTTGATACGTACATTGTTATGGAATAGTATGGACTCGAAGATTAGACCTCGTTTTATTCAATGTAACACAGCTAAGGAGGTTTGAGATAAATGTGCCTTACTGTATTCTGGACAAATAACATGACACAAGTTTGTGATACATGAGAGGCACTCTTTGATCTTAAGTGTGGAGATCAGTCATTATTTGAATATTATGCTCGTTTCACGACTTTATGTAGACAGTTGGACACTTATCTTCCAACTTCAGACAATGTCACCACTCTTACCAAAAGACAAGAGGATCTTCGGGTAATATTATTTCTCAAGGCATTGGGACCTTAATATTCTTCATTACATCAACAAATGACTTCTCAGAGCTCTCTTCCTACAGTAGATGAGGTTTTCTCTCGGGCTCTTCATTCGATGCCTACTGAGAAAATTTCAACCTTAGCTTTGGAGACCAGTGCTATGGTTTCTCATGGCACTATTGGACGTGGAACTTGAGGTTGCAGTTATGGGCGTCGTGGACGAGGTTTTGCTCTGACTGGTGGTCGTAGTGGTCGTGATGGTAGTATTGATGGTCGTAGAGAACAGGCCATACAGAGGCTTATTGTTACAATCTTCATCCTAAACTCCGACCTACTGTTGTTGCATACGTTGATTCTCCAGCATTAGCATCACCAGAACCTCCTACTGTGCATGGTACAGGTGATACCATTACATTGTCACGAGTTGAATATGATGCATGGGTTTGCTCTCGACAAGTGACAGGCTCTGCAGCTCTCACTGCAACTCTGGCACAGACTTCCCAATGTAGTTCATCTTGTTTAATGTCTACACTGTCAGATTCCTGAGCCATAGACTCTGGAGCCACTCATCATATTACGGGTAACCCTAAGCTTCTTTTCATTCTACATCTCCTAGTGTGTCTAATTCTGTTACATTAGCCGATGGTTCCCAATCTCATGTTAATGGTACCGGAGTTGCTCAATTGAGTCATTCTTTCTCTCTATCATTTGTCTTACACCTCAAATCTCCATATAATCTGATTTTTGTTAGCTCATTGACCAAGGTACTGTACTGTTCAGTAACCTTCTCCACGTCTCATTGTGTTTTTCAGGATCTAACGACTAGACAGATGATTGGTGGGGGACATGAATCAAATGGCATATACTATCTTGATCAACAAATGGTTATTGCTGCAGTTGGAAAGCGAACATTATTTGATGTGTATCGGATGTATTGTCGAGCTAGTCATCCACCACCGAACATTCTTCAACGTTTATTTCCAGAGTCTGCGTTTGTGAGTTCATTTCAATGTGAAGCTTGTTAGTTTGGAAAACATCATAGGGCATCTTTTCCTTCTCGTTTTCAAAGTCATGTTTCTAGTCGTTTTCATATGTGCAGAGTTCGTGTTGTATTTCTGATACTTTTGGTTCCAGATACTTTGTTACATTTGTGGATGATTTTTCCCGAATGACTTGGTTATTTTTAATAAAAGATCGTACTGAGATTTTTCATTGCTTTCGCCTATTCTATTATGAAGTATTGAATCAGTATAATATCTCTATTAAAACTTTACGATTAGATAATGCAAAAGAATATCTTGCCTCCACTACTGGTTTTACATCCTTCCTTCATTCTCATGGTATTATTCATTAAATATCATGTTCATACATGTCGCGACCTAAAAATCAAATCGGGTTTTCGATCTTAGGCTAATGGATTACTAGATCAATTAAATTAACTAACATAGCTCGAGTTCTCCCAAACTCTACCAAATCGCAACTTAGGTCCAATTGTGAGCATGCAAATATTTTCAATGGGAGTCGCCACTAATCATTTAAGGTAGGTTGATTAGAAACCTAAATAAAATAACAGGAGTACTATTTTATTTCTACAAACCAGAAATTATAAATTCGGGGACTTGGTTACGCTAGATTACCTTAATGCCCTTTCAGTACCAATCTCAAGAAAAATACTCAATTTGACAATTTTGATAAATCCTGACTTAGAGTTCAAAGGTGCAGAAAATTTTTTGATTTTCTTTTATGAAATTTTTTTGTATTTTCGAATTTAAATTCAAATTACAAATTTTTTAGTAAAAGAAATATAACCGCTAAATCTTTCGAATTAAGTTTCGATCTGAAGCCTGACAGATCGATCCTAAAATTCGAAATACCCGCTATGGAAATAACTCTATCTAAAGCCTAATAAATAGATTTATTTCTATGTGTGCGGTTGCAGATTAGGAAATTTTCCTAATCGATCACATCTTGAAAAAATTCTGATATCTTAAATATCTTGGATATATTCAAAAGATTTTGAAAATTTTAAATTCTATCCAAATTTGACAAGTAATAGATATCCAAGATTTCAAAAAAAAGGAAATAAATCCTAATTGAAATAATGTCTATTATTCAAATATGCAAAGTTAGATATCAATAAATACGAATTAAGCAACAAAATATTCAAATCAAATCAGGATAAGATAATTACCTAATCTGAAGATTTGTTTCCAAATTTGAATCACCGGTGGATCAGAATGGAACGGTGGCCGGCGGTGCACGAAGGTGGCTGCGACAAACGGCGAAGCACGAGTGGCAGTGGCGTGCAAGAGGGCGGCGCGGCGGTGGCGTGCACGAGCGGCGGTGCGGCGGTGGCGTGCACGAGCGGCGGTGGGATCTTCAAGCCCACTGTTGTTCAGCATCGGTGTGCGTAAAGCGGCGGCGATGCAGGAGTGTTGTTCACGGACTAGAAAGATTCAATGAGGCCCGACGGCTGTGTTGTTGCAATATTGCGGCTCGAGTTGTTGCATTCGGGGCACGACTGATTGTGCTTGTCACAGCAGGTTTAGCGAAGGAGCACAGGCGTGGACAAGGCTGCTGTACTGGACTGGGACTCGGCATCGCTGAAGCAATGAACTTTGATGGCAGGAGCAATAAGACGCTACAGCTAGACCTGGTGAAAGTCGGACTTACTGTGTCTGTAAATCCAGCAAACCCACCAAAGCTTTCCCCAGAGAACTCCCTCTATCTGCACGCCTCTCTCTTCTTTGACTCCCTCTATATTATGTGGTCTCTAAAAATTCTCAACATCGAAAATTATGGGAGCCCCCCCTCGGAACATGAATGGGTGTTCATTTATATAGTGTTAGGTTTAGATTAAAACTCTCAATTTTAAATTCTAAGAGATATATTTTACTGATATGAAAATTTTATTATCTCTTAGAATCTTGATAATATCAAACCAAATCGAACAATTATCTTTCAAAATTTGAATAATAATCAAGATTAATTGTTCAATTATCCAATGAGAGAATTTCGGCTCTTATAATACTTATGGGCTAGGCCAAGAATTTTCTTGAACGAGGGCTTAGTCCAATATCATTAAGTTCAGAGCCGTTCACTCGAGTCCAACCACCGCCGATCCAATGCAAATGTAACTATATGAGCCTATGCAAATGCTTCTAATATCTATATGCATTTTAATTAATATTTTTTCCTAGAGACCAGGATTGATCTCTAATTTTTATGCAACGAACGACTGACTAGATCGTCAAAATTTAGGTGTCAACAATACACTCCACAACAAAATGGTGTAGCCGAATGCAAAAATCGTCATCTCCTTGATGCTGCTCGTTGTCTTATGTTTCATATGCATCTCCCTAAACATTTTTGAGGCCATGTTGTACTTACAGCTTGTTACTTAAATAATTGCCTTCCAACTTTTGTGCTTCAGGGGGAGACACCTTTTTCTATCTTACATCCGGATCATCCCCCCTTTGCATTACCTTTGCGTGTCTTTGGTTGTGTTTGCTTTGTTCATTGTCTTACTCTTGGCTTAGATAAGTTTGATTCTCGTGCCGAGAAATGTGTCTTTGTAGGATATTCTCGTACTCAAAAGGGCTATAAATGTTATAGTCCTACTCGTCGCCGTCTTTTTGTGTCAACTGATGTAACTTTATTTGAGGATTAGGCTTATTATGATACTAAGTCTGTACCTACGGTAGCTACTGAGGGTAGTAAGTGTGTCCTCCCTACACTTCCTCCACTCTCTGTACCTCCAGCACCATCAACAAGATTTCAGTTTGCTGGGTGCACATATCATTGACGTAATGTAGTTCCTACCATAATGGTACAAGTCCCACAGACATTTGATTCATCTGTTCCTCCACCAGTTGTCGTACAATCCTCCAATCCTGATCAACCCATTGCTCTTCGAAAAGGTACAAGATCTTGTGTTGGTCATCCTAGGGATCGCTATGCTCATTATTCTTATCTTTCTTCTTGTCTTCGTATTCATCATCTCATGTCCAATTTCATATCATATGATCGTTTGTCTCCTACCTTTTCTACCTTTGTCTCTTCCTTGTCCTCTATCTCTGTGCCTAGCAATTTTGCTGAAGCTCTTGCTCATCCTGGATGGCACAATGTCATGGAAGATGAAATGAAGGCACTTCTTGAGAATCGTACTTGGCAACTCACTCACTTACTTAATGGGAAACAACCTGTTGGTTGTCGTTGGGTTTTTACTATTAAGATTCATCCTGATGGTATCCTTGATCAATTGAAAGCTAGGTTGGTTGCCAAATGATATACTCAGACACATGGTATTGATTATGATGATAGTTTCCCACCTGTTGCCAAAATTCCATCTGTTCGTGTTTTTATTTCCCTAGCAGCACACTTTGGTTGGCATCTTCATCAATTGGACGTCAAAAATGCCTTTTTACATGGAGATTTAGCTTAAGAAGTCTATATGGAGCAACCACCTGGGTTTGTTGCTCAGGACGATAATCTAGTATGTCGTTTACATAAAGCCTTATATGGAATTAAACAATCTCCTCGTGCTTGGTTTGATAAGTTCACTGATGCAGTTACCAAGTTTGGGTTAAAACAGTGTCAAGTCGATCATTCAGTATTTAGTTTTGTATCCTCAGTTGGTTGTGTACTTCTAGTGGTATATGTGGATGATATTATTATCACTAGTAGTGATTCAAATGGTATCCAACGATTTAAACAGTTTCTACATACAAAATTCGATACTAAAGATTTGGGACGTCTACGATATTTTCTTGGGATTGAAGTTGCCTATTCACAAGTAAGTATCAATTTATCACAACGAAAATACATAATTGATATTCTTAATGAGGTTGGATTTCTTGGAGCAAAACCAGTTGATACACCTATGGAGCCTAATGTAAAGCTTGATATAAAATATGGAGAACTGTTACATGATCCAGTGAAATATCGAAGGTTAATGGGTAAATTGAACTATCTCACTGTCACAAGACCCGATATATCTTTTGTCATCAGTGTAGTGAGTTAGTTTATAAGTTCTTCTCGTATTACTCACTAGGACGCTGTACTACGAATTATTAAGTACTTAAAGAGAACACCAGGTCAATGATTACTTTTTAAGAGTCATGGTTATCTAAACACTACAGGATACTCTAATGTAGACTGGGCTGGATGCCCTACTGATAGAAGATCTACATCAGGGTATTGCGTATTTCTTGGAGACAATTTAGTTGCTTGGAAAGTAAGAAATAACATGTGGTTTCTTGATCAAGTGCTGAAGCAGAATATAGAGCTATGGCACATGTGATAGGTGAATTGCTCTAGTTAAGGATGTTATTGTCAGAAATTGATGTGTCAACATCAGATCCATCAACATTATATTGTGATAATCAATCAGCTATCCATATTACGAACAATCCTGTTTTCCATGAGCAAACCAAACATATTGAGGTTGACTGTCACTTTATACGAAAGAAGGTCCAGAAAGGGAAAATCACTCTTCAACATGTAAGGACAGAGGATCAACTAGCATATATTTTTACTAAATCTCTACGGGGGAATAGAGTGAGTTTTTTGTGTAACAAGTTGGGACTATTTGATATCTACGTCCCAACTTGAGGGGGAGTGTTAGAAATATGATAAGGAGGGTAGAATTGTAATATTGTGTTTAGAGGATTTTACGTTATGTTAAGCATATATATTGTAATTCCTTCATTGAAAAACATAATAGAAACAATTCATTATTCTCTCAAACGCACACCAACCCAATGGGAAGAATAATCAACAGGTTTGCCAAGGATCTAGGTGACATAGATTCCAATGTCGCCCAACTTGTGAATATATTTATGGGCCAAGTCTGGCGGCTACTTTCGACTTTTGTGCTTATAGGAATTGTGAGTACAATCTCTCTTTGGGCCATAATGCCGGTATTGGTCTTGTTTTATGCAGCCTATCTGTATTACCAGGTGAGCGCAGTCTTGTTTTATGTGTGCTCTGCTACTTAAAAAAAGAATTGCCAAGCCTTGTCCCACTAATTGGGGTTGGCTATTTCCGTTTGCTACATAAGCTGACAGGGTCATGTTGTATTTGCATTTTTTGTGATGCTTGTGACACTACTCACCGGCATTTAGATGTTTCACAGTGGAAATTCTTGAACACAATTTCCATTATTCTTCTATAGTAGAAAGCAACACTTCTTTTTTCCTCTATATGAAACAGTGACTAAGTAATAAGCACAAACGGCTCAGAATGAAAATTTCTTTTAGCCATCCTTTTGTCATTTTTTTTCGGTAGAGGGGGTGTTAATGATCAAGGATAACGGTAAATGCTTTTTTTTTTGTCAAATCGGTAGATCCTTTTAATTGCTCGAAAGAATTACACCTCTTCTTTGGGAAAAGGACACCACAAGTGCTAACTTTTCATATGGTGCTCACTTGAGGGACCTAAATTCTTTTTTCTATCACTTGGGTGGCATAACTTATATACGGTGCTCACTTAGAGTGCCATAACTTCTTCTCCAATCACTTGAGTGCCAAATAACTTTTGAATAGATCACTTGAGTGCTATAACTTTTTAAAAACGTTCACCATAAGTGTCATGCCACGTTTGATTTTCGATAGTTGGGTGAATGTTTTTAAAAAGTTATGGCACTCAAGAGATTAATTAAAAGTTTTGACATTCAAGTGAGCGATTTTTATAAATTACACACTCAAGTGATTGAAAAAAAATTATGACACTCAAGTGAGCACCATACGAAAGTTGTAGCACTTGTTGTGTCTCTATCCCCCTCTTGTTCTAAAGCATGTTTCGTCCTCTACCTCTCGACAAGTCCTTTGGAAGTTTGGATATAATTGTCCTTCTAATTGTTTGCCTTGTGACGTTAACACAGACTACATCTCGTGAAGTGAAACGCTTGGATTCAATCACCCGATCTCTAGTTTATGCACAAGTCGGAGAAGAATTGAATGGCTTGTCGACAATACATGCATATAAAGCATATGATAGATTGGCCACCATTAACGAGACGGCCATGGACAATAACATCAGATTTACCCTTGTTAGTATCCGTTCCAACCGTTGGTGCTCCATTAGGTTGGAGACTCTAGGAGGCATAATGATCTGGTTGACCGCGACATTTGCAGTCATGGAGACTGGAAAAGCAGAAAACAGAGCAGCGTTTGCTTCCGCAATGGGCCTCCTCCTCAGCTACACTTTGAATATGACGAACCTTATGAGCGGAGTTCTGAAACAAGCAAGCAATGCTGAGAACAGTCTAAATGCCGTAGAGCGTGTGGGTGTATACATAAAGTTGCCTTCCGAGGCTCCGGCTATAATAGAGAACAGCCGGCCCCCTCCCGGTTGGCCTTCATCGGGATCAATGAAATTCGATAATGTGGTCCTTCATTACAGACCCGAACTTCTTCTCATCTTGCATGGATTGTCTTTTACTGTAGCACCCCGTGAGAAGCTGGGAATAGTTGGAAGAACCGGTGCTGGAAAATCTAGCATGATAAATGCTTTGTTCCAAATTGTCGAGCTAGAAAAAGGAAGAATCTTGATCGATGGACGCGACACTTCTAAAATAGGATTGGAAGATTTGTGGAAAGTGCTGAGCATCATACCGCAATCACCAGTTCTTTTCTCAGGTAGGTACTGTGAAATTCTTTTATCACCCAAACTTGTTTGTTAAAATCGCTTCATTCTTCCCTCCCCCATTTCCCTCAACCTCTCTGACATTCCCTAGGAAATTCTGCTAACAAGTTCACGCTTTTCAGTCTTCTCACTGGTTCATATTGCTATGTCCTCAAACCAATACATAGATGAGAGTTTTCTCTCACTTATTATGTCCAATATGGGAGCTCCAGAACTTTTTTACTCCTTGGAGCAAGCATCAGTTCACAAGAGCTAGTTGCAGTTCTTGCTTTCCGATTCTTTACCCAACTTTTCTGGGATGGTTGCTTTCTTTTTGACATGAACAATCCAACTGACCAGCCCTGATCAGTTCAAATGTCTTAATTCGCTGTCCTTCTACTTTGGTTTAATTCCAAAGAATATCCTCGATAAAAATGACCAATATTCCTTTAATGTGCTGTCCGATATTTCATGTGAAAAACACTACAGTACGAACCATAGCTGCATACACTGAACTACATTACTGTGGACTGAGAAGCTTCTACGATATACCAAAAAGAAACTTTAGATTCCATTATTTGTGGAGAGTAAATATTATCTCCAATAGTTTATTTCTTTTCAATTTTGTGTAGGAACTGTGAGATTCAATCTCGACCCTTTCAATGAACATAATGACGCTGACCTCTGGGAGGCTCTGGAGAGAGCACATTTGAAGGATGTCATCAAGAGGAACTCTTATGGTCTGGATGCTGAGGTAAGCTTGCAATAAAGTTACTAGATGTAAAATGTTGATGAAGGGATCATTGCAGTTCCTACTGAATTCGGGTTTATGTTGATGAAACTATCGGCAGCTACCTAACAATGTTTGAGAGTAATATATTTTAGTAATGAAAATTGTCTTGTGAAGGACAAAGATTATTATACGTTGTCTAAAGCATGCAAGTTTTGAGATAGTGATGATAACAATTGACTAGGTTAATAATTGGCACATAGAGGAGAGAAATTGAGTTGAATTGATACAAGGCAAGTGACATGAATTAGTGTTCAGCGAAAAAGTTTGACATGCGTATGCAATAGATTCTCAGCGAAGCACTATCCATGAAAAACAATGATATGTATCCTATACTTTTAGAAACACAAATTATGTATCTAAAATTAGCATGGATGTTAAAACTTTTTGAAGTTAAAGGAGATGAGACAGATTGGTGATAAATAAGTAGCTATAGTCTTCCATATATGATTATAACTTGTTTGAATGCTCTGCTTGCACTATGGTTAGCTCATTTCACTGGAGAAATCTCCAAAGAGAGACTAATTTCATAATATCTGCAGAATTTCCATTAAATGCATAATATCCCTCCTTCTTAACTAAATTATAGACCACAAGGCAGAGTAAAAGAGCCGTCATATCTGGCAAGGACTCGGTGGTATAGTTGGCAGAGTGGTACAGGCGTTGGAATTGGGCTACCTGCGAAAAAAACCTGAAGGATACTGCATAAAATTTTCTAGATATGTAAGATGTTATAGTATCTGAAGTCTTAATTGAAATTTTTTACCCCAAAAAAAAAGTCATAACGGAAATTGATATGTCGATTTTTACATATGTTTCGACTTGTCTATACCGATGCAACTGTACTATTCTATTGGTTTTAAAATGTATCTGTAGGTTCTTTCTTGTTAGTTAAGAAAGGAAAAATCAAAGATCTCCATCAATATTGATGTTAGGTTGTGTGCTGTCAAGGTTTTTGAGGACGGAGAGAACTTCAGTGTTGGACAGAGGCAACTGCTGTGTCTTGCTCGAGCATTACTAAGAAGATCAAAGATTCTTGTTCTCAATGAAGCAACTGCTGCCGTCGGTGTTGGAACTGATGGTCTCATCCAGAAAACCATCTGTGAAGAATTTAACTACCGTACGATGCTCGTCATCGCTCATAGACTTAATACCATCATTGACACTGACCGAATTCTTGTGCTCGATGCCGGCCAAGTATGTTCGAACACCACTATTCATCATGCATACATCAGTAATAGCATGAAATGCATATTCACGATTTGTCTTCATGTATATGTAAAAGTGAAAACCGCTCTACTCTTATGGTTGTTATGGCGCTTGAAACTTCTGAAAAATGAAAAGCAAAATTATCCATCTTATTCGATTCAACATAAAAGGACCATGCACCCCCAATGAAATAATCATGCATTTCAATGTCTTTGTGATTCTACTTCTTATTAAAGTATCAATTGCGATGATTTCAAATTTCACTTCAGGTAGCTGAACACAATACTCTAGAGAATCTGCTGTCAAATGAAGATAGTGGATTCTCTAAGATGGTTCAAAGCACCAGTTCTGCCAACACACAGTATCTATGTGGCTTAGTCCTCCAAAGGAAAGAGACAAGGTTACGGATGGAAACGAAACATTTAGACAAAGAGAGACAGTGATTGGCCTCTTCCTACTGGGCTGCCGCTGCCAATTTCGCTCTAATGGTGAGCTCCAATACCAATAATGCCTTTCAGATTTTGAATATTGATGACGATGGCAACAGTGGCGAAAACATCCTTAAGAGAACGAAAGATGCCGTTATAACCCTTCAGGAAATCTTGATTGGGATGCACAAGAAAGATTAATGCTTTGTACCATTATCAAGTACCTGTTGATAGCTGTTGGTCTGCTCTCTACAAGATTGTGGAAGGTTAGTGCTTCATTACTGCACATACCTTATTATTCTGTATTTTAATTAGGCTCTCCGCTGCTTATAGTTGTTGCGTGAGATCGACTACTACGACCTTCAAAACATAAGGTTGTTCCTGCTTATAGACGGGTGGAATTGTGAAAGTACTAAAAAAGAGACGACAAAGGTCATAGAGATATGTATCTTCTGTTTTTTCTTATGGATCCTTTTCTGCATTTTCATTCGTACATTGCATCTTATCAATCTTCCTTCGTGCAGGTCTAGGTTTGATGAGCAGACCGGCTGACAGTAGACACGAACGACTAGAGCACGAGTTTGAAGACAACTCGGATTTTAATGCCGTGGAAATGTCATAAAAGAAGCGAAGACATCAATGCAATTCTGTAAATTCAAATAGTTCTATGCAAATCAAACCCTAATAGTTGCACAAGACATAATTCCCGAAATCTTAGAACAAGGTGATTTTCACAACATCATAAGAGACGAGAGACATACCTTGATCCATAACGATTCTTTGTAAAGAAATCAATTGTAGATGAGAAATCTTTGAAGAAATCCGTTTCTCTCTCTTGACCCCTTTTCGCTTTCTGACGTTCTTAATAGAATAGAAACTGTTGTTCTATTCTAGGGTTGAGAGAGGACCAGTTTCTAATTGGGTCTTTTATAGTCACACCATCCATCAGGGTGTACGGTAATTAGAGTACACCTCTCTATTGACCAATAGGAATTTAGCACATAATAATTATTAAACTTAAACAACATATGGGCCAAGCCATTAATCACATGGGCCATAATAAAATCCAACATTCTCCCACTTGGCCCATCTGATATTATTCAACTTTAAGGTTTAACAATAAAACATAATGCACAAAGTATAAGCTAAATCCTTTCTCAAATTGGCCAAATCATAAATCATCATTAAGTAAGACCTTATAAGGATTATGGCGGTTGTATGTCATTAGTTCGACGCAGTCCCTTCCATGTATCACGGTATCGGACATATACTTAACATGATCAATAATAAGAGATAACATAATGGTCCAACAATAATGTTTCTTTTCAGAAACAAATCCGGTTAACATTAACATAATTCATTCATGTATATACCAACATAAGAAGATAGGATGCATAAATGTATCAGAAACAATAGATAAGTGATATCGGAGTGTCAAGTACAAAAAGAGCATAAAACTTTAACATAATGTCAATGATGGTTTTCAATAATGCCCATTCTTTCGACATGTTCACTAAATGTCTTTGGTGGCAACCCTTTAGTTAACGGATCCTTAACCATAAAATCGATGCTAATGTGCTCAATTGACACTCTTCCTTTCTGAACTTCTTCTTTAACACAAAGGATTTCAATTTCATGTGTTTAGCACCCTTCGAATACTTGTCGTTTTTAGAGAAGAAGACTGCTGCTGCATTATCACAATAAATTTTCAACGGCTTGGCAATATTGTCGACAATTCCAAGTCCTGAAATAAAGTTCCACAGCCATAATCCATGAACAATGGCCTTAAAAGCATGCCACGAACTCAGCTTCCTTAGTGGATGTAGCAATGATGGACTGCTTCACACTTTTTCATGAAATTGCTCCTTTAGCTAAAAGGAACAAATATCCATACATGGATTTTATGGTATCCACACACCCAACCCAGTCCGAATCTGAATAACCTATCATCTTAAGATGATCGGACCTTCTAAACGTGAGCATATGATCTTTTGTCGCTTGCAAGTATCTCAGTACTTTCTTTGCAACTTTCTAATGATCCAATCTTGGATTACTTTAATACCTACCCAGCATTCCGACAGCAAAACTGATGTCTGGCATGATACAAATCTAAGCATACATCAAGCTCCCAACAATAAATGCATAAGAATTTGTTCCATTTGTTTGCATTCCAATTCATTCTTTGGGCATTGAATAAGGCCCAATTTATCTCCTTTCTGAATTGGAACAACACTTGCAGAGCACTTTTCCGTCTTGAATCTCTCTAGAACTTTATTAATATATGATTTCTAAGACAACCCTAACAATCCTTGTGATCTATCACGAAATATTTCAATTCCAATCACATAGGATGCCTCACTCATATCTTTCATTTCAAAGTTCTTAGAAAGGAATTTCTTGGTCTCATATAACACACCAAGATCATTAGTAGCAAGCAAGATATCGTCAACATACAAAATTAGAAATATGAACTTGCTCCCACTGACCTTCAAATATATACACCAATCAACAGTGTTTTCTTTAAATCCAAAGGAAGTGATAGTATTATTGAACTTATGATACAATTGTCGAGAAGCTTATTTACATCCGTATATTGACTTCTTAAGTTTACACACCATATGCTCCTTTCTTTTAACTGAAAACCCCTTTGGTTGGTTTGGTTGGTCCATATAAACTTCTTCATCTAAATTCCCATTCAAAAAGGTAGTTTTCACATCCATTTGGTGTAACTCTAAGTCGTAATGAGCCACCATAGCCATAATAATTCTCATAGAGTCCTTCTTAGATACAGGAGAGAAGGTCTCTTTATAATCAACACCATCTTTTTGAGTAAAACCTTTGGCAACGAGTCTAGCCTTGTATCTTTCAATATCGCCACTTGAGTCACGTTTGGTCTTAAAGACCCATTTACAGCCTACTCTTTTACAACCTTTAGGCAAATCAACATGGTCCCAGATTTCATTGTGATCCATTGATTTTAACTCTTCCTTCATGGCATCAAACCACTTAGCAGAATTAACACTTTCCATGGCTTGTGAAAACGAAATTGGATCTTCATCAATTCCTAAGTCAAATTCAGATTCATGTAAATAAATCATATAATCATCAGAAATGGCATATCTTCTTTGCCTTTGAGACCTTCTTAATGCCACTTCATGTGGTTCATCTACTGTAGGTTCATTAGTAGCAACTTCATCATGGAGTGTTTGGTCATTTATTTGTTGTTCTTGTATGTTGTCAAGCCGTTCAACAACTGTGGGAATAACAACCTGAGAATGAGTTATAGGTAAAGGTACTTGTACCAATTTCCACTTTTCGTGGTTCTACACTACCACTAGTTTCACCATTTTCAATGAACCTAGCATTTTCAGTTTCAACAATTCTTGTATTATGGTTAGGACAGTAAAATCTATACCCTTTGGATTTTTCTAGATAACCAATGAAGAAACCACTAGTTGTTTTTGAGTCCAGTTTCATTTCATGAGGATTATAAATCCTTACTTCCGTTGGGCAACCCCAAACATGCAGGTGCCTTAAACTGGGTTTCCTTCCTGTCCATAGTTCAAAAGAAGTCTTTGGAGCTGCCTTACTAGGTATCCTGTTTAATAAATACATGGCGGTTTTCAAAGCATTCATCCACAATGATAAGGGTACAGAAGAATTACTTAACATACTCCTAATGTAACAGCCCGAATTTTGTTGTAATTTCCGGGATCAATGAAACTGACATTAATTCGCATTTCATTTTAGTAAGTCTCGCCCAGAGCTGATCACTCTCGGGATACTGACCAATGGGGTATGGCTAACTAGAAAATAGTACGTGGACCGGAGACCCTATCGTGAAGCGGACACCGATCACGAGAGACGTTGAGAGAAAATTTTGGGCCAATGTGGGCCGATCGTAGAAAAGGGTAATGGATTGGGTTTGGCCAAGGTCAACGATGTATAATAGGGACGCAGGTGATTCTGCAAGACCGAAAGTACACATGGCCAACCAGTCCTGAACCTGAACCGAACGATCGTGACCTCTGGAACTAGTGATAATTTCTCATTCTCTCAATGATCGAGACCATCACGACATGGATAGCCCTAGGTCGATACGCGTAATTTCTAAACAGTCGTCCGTTAGTGAGAGACCCTGAAATTGAAAGTTTAGCGAGTTTATTCGCGAAATTGAGCTCGGATTTCGACGTTGATTTTCGAAGGCTTAAGGGACTATTTTTGGAAATATGACGTCATATTACGCTTGCCACACACGTTTGGAGTTAGTACGTGTAAAAATTGGAATTTTGGTCCGGGGGTGGAAAAGGACGATTTTGCCCCTCGGGACGCCAGCGTCGCTTTTCGAGGTCAATCGAGGTTATTTTTTGGAGCCGACGCCATTTTTGAGTGGCCACACATACCGGGAGTCATTTCGGACAAAAACAGGAATTTCGACAAAAATTGAAAAAATAATATTATTTTATTCTCGGAACTTCGCAGTCGCTTTTCGAGGGCTTAAAGGATAAATTTTTCGATTCCGACACCGGATTATGTCTCCCATGAATATATAGGACCGGTATGGATGAAAATTGAAATTTCGGTTCGGGATCGAAAAATGACGAAAATACCCCTAGGCTATTTTTGGATAATTCCGAATTTTGGATTTAATTTTGGGGTTAACCAAGGTTAGTTAGGGCTAAACCAGGTCTGGTCAACCATGGTTAAGGACAAATGACCAAAGTGCCCTTGAATTATTGGATTAGATTAATTTTGGGCCATTAGATTAGGGGTAAAAAGGTCAAATGGCCCTAGATTTTGACACTTGGCACCCCTAGTCTACAATTTTGACCAAGATAAACTCTCTCTCTCTCTCTCTCACGCAGACCCATTCGGCCAGCAGCTCCCCAGAAATTTTCTTCTCTTTTTCTCTTCCGTTTTTGCTGTTTTTAGTGCGTTTTCTGCACTTTCGGTACTGTTCACGCCGGAACAGTACCGCCCGGAGCCTTCCTCGGCGAGCCACCACCACCAGCATCCTATTCCACCTCTTTGCAGCCTCTTTAGTCCAGGTTTTGTCCCAAAAACAGCTCTGTTTTCTCTGTTTTTCACTGTTTTTCACATTTTCCAACTTGTAAACAGTGTCGCCGGAGCTTCGCCGGAGCTCCGATCGCCATTCCGTCGACACCCGGGCGTCCAGCACCTCCATACGTCGCCATCCCACCCAGTCCGTACAGTGTCCGTACGGATTTACTGTTCATCCGTACGGTCACTATTCACGCTGGCCGTACGGACCGACGCCACCGTGACCGGCACCTCGCCGGCGACCTCCTCGGCCCTGTCTGTACAGTCCCGTACGGAAATCACTGTTCATCCATACGGAAAACACTGTTCACCGTACGGAATTTCACTGTTCATTCGTCCGTACGCCGAGTCCCGGGAATTCCGCCACCGATTTCACTGTTCATCAGTGATTGGTCGCCATTCCCCGTCGTCGTGATTTCGAATTAGGTGAGTAAAATTCCTAAACCCGGATTAGGATTGATAATGCATTGTTCTGGACTGGTTTAGGTGTTATCGGTACGTGCGGATGGGCTTGGATATTGTCGATGTGTATTTCCGATGGAGTTGTGGACTAATGAGAATAAATTGCAAAGATTAATTGGATTAGTTGGCCAATGTAGATGTTCGTTGGAAAATTACTGGGCGTGCTCGGGATAATTGATTGTTCGTAAATTATGTTTAATTGTGATTAGATTTCATTGGTGCTCATGGTGCATTGCATTACATAACATAATCACGCATTATGTATGCCTAGAGTGTGGCATGTTGTGAAATTGTGCGAGAATGCGTGTCTGCCATGAGTGCGTGATCACCTAAAATACCCCAAAGCGTTATCCGCTAGGTTCAGATAATAATAATGAATTATGTGATCACCTAAGGACCTTCGGGTCGATACCGTCCTCATGCACTTTGAAGCAGGACGATGCCCGGTATATCCGGAAGGCGACCATCCTCATATACTTTGAGACAGGCTCTGGTTCGCAAGGAGGACAGTGTTGCGCCTCATGCACTTTGAAGCAGGCTAGAGACACTAGGCCAGATCGGTTGCTGCGCCTCATGCACTTTGAAGCAGGTTAGACGCACCGGGCCGTGAAAATTAATGACTCGAGTCTTAATAATAAATGAATTGGGCAAGTGTGCCAGTGTGGGCCGGTGGGCCAAAGAATGCGTATGACACGTCAATAACATGTGTCTGCATAGACATGCATTGATTAGCATGCGAGTGTGTGAGATTAGGTGCCTGAGAATGTAATTGGCGTACGTGTAAATGTGTATGCCACGTATATGCCATGATGATTATGGAACTGTCTAACCTGCAGGGTCAGAGGATTATTTGATTGTTGTTGTGTTATGATTTGTTTTAAATAATTGTTTCCAGTCAGGAGATTGCATGTTAGCCTAGCCTAGGTTTAGGGGTTGAACTCACTGAGATTTATCTCACGGTTGTATAAACTGAAACATTTCAGACCCCCGGCCGTGAGGATGGAGAGACCACCACCTCTTTTTGGGATTCCTCGGCAGATCGAGCAATTTACTAGTACTTACCCCTCGGGAAATGGGGAAGCTTTTGTGAGGTACCGATCTGAAGTGGTTATAGATATAGGCGAGTATTATTATCAGAGACAGGAGTATGTGGCATAGTGTCACCGGGATGCCGCGGGGAATGAGGGAGAGCCCCTCAGGACCTTCGATATCCCAGTCGATAGTATTGGGTTGTTGCAGCCGATCATAGCCGGTGGTGAGGTGATCAATGCAGAGTCCACACCTGAGTGGATGAGGGAGGAGGAGGAGGAGATGGACGAGGAGCCCGAAGTAATAGCAGAGGACGCCGAGCCTATGGATGAGGAGGAGGATGACGAACCCGAGGCCATGGAGCAAGATGTCGAGGAGGACGGAGAGATGGCGGAGCTGGGATCAGACGAGGAGGAGATCGAGCTTTACCTGGACCCGGAGTTGGAGCCAGACTCCGAGGATGAGCGAGCACAGGCGATGGATTCCGAGGACTCCGAGTCTAGCGAGGACGTCTCTGAGGAGTTGTCAGACGATCCCACTGAGTCATCCGACCCTGACTGGGAGCCTTAGGGCCGCCCAGTGTCCTTAGCTATCCACGAGGGCCGAAACTTTTTGGACTGTCGCCCTCTCCCCTAGTTAGTCTAACCTCCCTAGCCACTTATACCTTTTTGACCAGGTGGCTGCTGATCAGTTGTACCTTTTGTTATATCTGTAAATGTTGTACAAATGGTTTTAATAGAAATATCAATGTATAATTATTTTCTATATATGTTTTTGAGGTTTGGCTATCCTTGGTCCGTTTCGTAATTGTCTGGGGTTGTTTAATTTATACTTCCGCTTGTGCTTGATCTCTGTTTGGGTGCGGGTCGGCGATGCTTCCTGGGACGTCGCAGCCAAAATCGACCGTTGACAGGATGTTGCGCTACGTGGGGTACGGGGCGTGACACCTAACCATATCCATTAATGTACGGTTACGCCTTTCTGCAATTCCATTTTGTTGCGGTGTTCCTGGCATAATATATTGAGCACAAATGCCACAACTTTCAAAGAATTTAGCAAATGGACCAAGGCATTGTCCAGTTTCTTCATACCTTCCATAATACTCACCACCACTGTCAGATTGGACAATTTTCACCTTTCTGTCTAGCTATCTTTCAACCTCATTAGTAAATAGCTCTAATGTGTCTACCAATTGAGATTTTTTATGCAATAGATATATATAACCATAACGTGAAAAATCATCAATAAAGGTGATAAAGTACTTTTCTGCACCAAACAATGGAACATCAAAAAATCCACATATATCAGTTTGTATTACTTCGAGGAGCTACGTGCTTCTTGTAACTGCTTTCTTAATTGTGTGTTTTGTGTGTTTTCCTTTAATGCACTCCATACAAATACCAAGATCAGTAAAATCCAAATCATGAAGGATTTCATTCTTTACTAATCTCTGTATTCTTTATTTGGATATATGACCCAAATGTTTATGCCACAAGTAAGCTGAACTTTCATCCAATAAGCCACGTTTCGAACCAACATTATGGTGCAGGGTCAATAGAGTCTCAACGAATAAATTATCAAGTTTTAATTTGTACAAACCATCACAAAGCACACCAGAACTAATAAAATGATTATGTTTAAATAAACGGAAACATCTATTTCCAAACTTAAAAGAATATCCAGCTGTATCAAGTTGTGATAATGAAACTAAATTTCGAGAAATAGAAGGAACATAAAATGTAAAAAAAAAATAAAATAAAATGTTTGAAAAAGATCTAAATAATGTCCAGTATCCAAAATCAAACGGTACATTCCAATGGCTTCAACTTGAGCTTTAACTCTATTCCCCATGAAAATAAACTTTTCATTTGGATTTATAGTTTGGGTTGTAAGGAATCCATGTATCGTATTCGAAACATAAATGGTACAACTAGAATCAATCCACCAAGTATTATAAGGAACTTTTGCCAAGTATGATTCGAAACATACAAAAGCACTAGGCTTACTCTTCTTTTCGAACCATGCCTTACATTTCAAGCAATCTTTCTGATAGTGTCCAGGTTTTTTGCAGAAATGACACATATCATTCTTTTGTTCCTTCTTATGGATTTGGGCAATTGACTCATTAATCTTTAGTGGTCCTTGATTGTCCTTTTCCATTCTTCCTTCCTGATTTTCTTTTAGCTCCTGGATGACCCATGAGATTGACAGAGTGGATTCCTTGCTTCTTAAGCCTTGCTTCCTCTTGAATGAGCATACTTTACAGTTCAGTCACATTCCACTTATCCTTTATAGTATTATAATTTATTTGGAATTGACCATACTTAGGAGGCAAGGAATTTATGATAAACTGCACAAGGAAACTTTCATCCACTTTCATTCCCATAGAACTCAATCTTGCTGATATATTTGCCATTTCAGTGACATGCTCATGCATGGTACGAGAACCATCGAACTTCATGGTGGTTAATGTACCCATTATTTTCCCAGCAACTGACTTATCAACAGAGTCAGATTGAGAACGACTTTTCACTAACTTCATAAATTCCTTAGCATTGTCAGTTTCAGAAATGGTTGACTTAATATTGTTTACTACTGTCATCCGCGTAAACATTAAGCTCAGTCTGTTTGATCTTTCCCAAACCTTATGGAAAGACCTTTCTTCGGTGCTGCTAGAAGCAGTAAGAGCAGCAGGCTTGTCATTCATAATTGCTAAATCAAGATCAAGAACACCTGGGTGAAACTTGACTTGTTCACTCCATTCAGAAAAGTTAAGCCCATTGAACTTCATAATAGACGAAGCTTGCGAATGAAGAGAAATAGAAACAGATGCTACAAAATACATAGATTGCTCACACATTAATACTTTGAGTCGTAACTTAAACACATAACCTTAACTGTACATCAAAGTTCTCCTTTGGGTGATACAACAATGTACAACCATAAAACATAATTGATGCTTAAGTTTAAGTTCACATAATTGGTAATTATATATATTCCAATTAGACACGTTTGCTATCTTTGGATATGCTAAACATATCTAACCAAGTATACTAATTAACCACTATTATGTTCATGATTGTAAAATTAACTAATCAACCTTTGGGTGATCCTTAAATATTTTATAATCAATGAACTTCAAATTACCCATGACAAACAATACATATATAACATCATGCCATCTCATTAGTAGCATCACATAACATGGGCAATTGAATTTTATTTAATTTGACGTCAATAAGAAACTTTCTAATTCGGCCACTTTGGTGAATAACGAATTATACATAATATAGATATTAAATTAAATAATCATAACAATAATTATTTCAATTGAATGAAATACAATTAATGTCCGTTTACTATATGTGATCCAAAACTTCTTAATGTATATAATATAAGATAATTAGAGTTGTTGTGATTAATCTCTAATCAAGCAAAATTATATACGGATCACTAGACATTTAATTTTACGGATAAAACATTCATATAATTGCCTACAAGGGCAAAACGGTACAATTTATGGGGCAAGGACAAAACAGGAAAATCACGTGGCAAGGGCAAAACATAAATTTTCAATGCGGAGAGGGCCAACATAAGAAAATCATACGGGAAGGGCAGAATAGTAATTAACGGCAGGAATCGGTACGGGTCCGTGTCACACACGCAACTGCACAAACACAATTATCCAAACCCTGCACACGCGCGCAAACAGATGCATTGCTGGGTGCATCGAAGCGTGAATATCTCTTGTTCTATTGCTATGAACAGTTTCTGCTCGTCTTGGTTCAACTTCAGCAAGCCCGTTAAAGGGGTTACGAGATCCAGAAAGTGATGGTGGACAAAGATAGTTTCTTGATCCATATGCACATATAAGACAAGAGAAGGGAACAGAACTGAGGCACAATCAGTACAAAATCTCCATAACAGGCACTTGAGTTGAGACGGTTAATCCTTACTCTAGCAGCATCCTACTTTGCATTGTAAATCAAATAATCAATGGAAAATCACCAATTCTCAAACCATGATCTGATACCACATGTAAATTCAAACAGTTCTATGCAAATTAAACCCTAATATTTGCACAAGATATAATTCCCAAAATCTTAGAACAAGGTGATTTTCACAACATCATAAGAGACGAGAGACATATCTTGATCCATGATGATTCTTTGTGAAGAAATCAATTGTAGATGAGAAATTTTTGAAGAAATCGGTTTCTCTCTCTTGACCCCTTTTCGCTTTCTGACGTTCTTGATGAAAAAAAAACCGTCGTTTTATTCTAGGGTTGAGAGATAACCAATTTCTAATTAGGTCTTTTATAGTCATACCATTCATCAAGGTGTATGGACCTCTCTATTAATCAATAAAAATTTAGTACATAATAATTGTTAAACTTAAACCACATATGGGTTAGGCCATTAATCACATAGGCCATAATAAAATCCAACAAATTCTTCATTTTTAATCGAAGGAATTTACGCTTGAAGGCGAAAACAGAGATTTTGCCCTCAAGTAGAGACTAATCTTCAATTTGGAGATACGTACTTCAATCAATGCATCAATTATATTTCCCGAAACTGAGATAAGGTTAAATTGTCTCACAGGTTTGATGATGGTCAGTATTTGCGTACTCTTACACCAGTGAATGTGCGTGCATGAAGCCATTAAGCGGGCAAAAATTCTTCTCGCTGTTTGCTCATTAGTTTTACTAATAGCAAATGAAAATATAAACTATTCAATTGAACTATGAGAATTCAGAGAGGATCAATGTGTTAGCTTTAGACTCACCAAATGGACGTATTCTAAACTAGCGTTCTATAGTAACTTGTCTGTGTATTTTTTTCTACACGATTCAAAGTATGACGCGTGAATTAGGGAGTCAAGGGTCAAAATATTTAACTTCATTTCGTGAAATCATATAGATCTAGGTTTGTGGAGTTTCTCCCTTTCTAAAAGACACAAAATTAATAAAACAAAAAAGGAGAATGTGCAACCAAAAGTACGGAATAAAACCTTAAGGTTGTTCCCAGGTTCAAGCTTATGTGTGAGCTTGACTTGGTTTAGATCCAAATTAACTTTTGCACAACGAGTCAAGCTGAACCGAGTCGAGTCAAGCTCAAGCTTGGAAAATACTTTGTTTGGTTGAGCTTGAGCATGAACTAAGTATCGACATCTTGCACATTCGAGTCGAATTCAAATAGTGCAAATTGCGTTGGCTCGACTCAACTTGCATGCCAATGCACCAGGCCGATATAACTTGCGTTGGCCCTGTATTCCTGACTGCACAAGGTCTGAAAAGCTTGTGCAGAAGCTGCAATATCTATATAGTATGTAGAACACATAAACATAAACCTTTTAGTTCTAACCTTTCGAAGATTTTCCAATTAATCCTAAACTTAATATTGAATTGTTGGACAGAAGGACTACATTGGCAAATTGTTAAAAGGTGAAGGACTAAATTAAAAAATCTTCAAAAGGTTAAGGACTAAATTGACACAATTGGAAAATTTAAGACAAAATTGGCACAATTAAAAGGTTTAAGACTGAATTGAATTCCGTATATTAAGTTTAGAATTTTTTGAGAACTTTCCCTAAATCTAATTAAGGGAGTTTTCTAATTGTCAAAATTAATTTAGGGTCAACGTCCGCTGGTTTTGGGCGACCAGCCTAGTTCCAGCTGCTCTCGGTGCTTGAGTTTCTTCCAGATGAGCCTATCGTCCAGGCATTGGGCACATCTCTAGGCAATTTTAGAAAGGATCCTGATATCACGTTGTTGCGGCCCGGGAATTTGAAAGACAACACTTGAAGAAATTAGCGGAATTCATCCTTAGTTTGTATTTCTTTTTTCGACATGGTTGTTGTTCGATGCAGGTTACATCGAATTCCATAGCAGAAGGAGAATAAGAAGTATTTATGCCAACAAAAAAACCAACTTTTTATAATCGACAAGGCGTGGAACTCAATTGGTTAATCCGGTTTGGGACCGGCACGGTATTTAATAGCTATGTAGCATGGTTATCGACGACTTCATGATGCGGTTATCAACAATTACATGACAAGGTTATCAATGACTATAATTAAATGGTCTTCGACAACTATATAGTACGGCTGTTGGCAAAAGATGAAAGACGATCGACAAATATTATTATTCAGTGACAAAGCCAATAGATAGCCAATTACCATAAAATTGGCTAAGTGTTGGACATAGAGATGGGAAAGATGCGGACCAAAGATGTCGATCGAGGGTACTAGTGAGAAAGTGACGGTTAATATCTCGATGACTTGAGACATTACAACTGCTTAGGGATAAGGTTGACAAGAAAAGTTATAGTTACAAAGATTTTGCTAGTATAACAGTATTTGAACTACTATTATAAAACCACTGGGGCACCCTTTTTACTTGGGAAGAGGGAGGTGGGGAGTTCGATTCTCCACATTCTCAGGGGGGTTAGGGATGTAGATGTTTAGTTTCAGATATGGGTTTCGACTCCCATGCTTTATAAGGAGGCATGGCAAAAATATGAGAGTGAGTAGGATAAACAAAAAAAATATTAGAATAACATATTATGAGCCACAAATTCTTAAAGGTACGGACCTCGCAATAATTTCTAATTATTTGTTATTTTTCGTGGCTCAAAACAAGTTGTTATTCTCATAATAGATTAAAGATAGTCACATAAGCATGTTTTTAATTACAACCATACTCAAGACAATAAGTGCTCGTAAGCGGTTATACTTAGTGGCCTATAAAATTGGCGGCACGAAGTTATGGAGGAGATCACGATCATCAACACACGCAAACTGCAACAACACAACTTGCAAGATGTTTTCCAGTTATGTAGTTGCAATTTGTCCTTTTATCTTCGATTGTACTCATAATTTCTGGTCATTTATTAATAAATTTCCGAGAACATTTACTTTCATTGTTGCAATCTCATATTATCCAAAAAAAGCCATGCGACTCTCATGTCTGGAATCAACGCGGACCCATACTATTCAAAAAGCCAAAGCTCAACTTCTAGTCTTCCAGTGAGAGATTTTTCTCTATTTGTGTGAGACCCCTTTCCAGTGAAACATCTTTTTGGCATGTCTGATGAGACTTTTGTTCTTTGATTTGAGGAAAGAATCATGGCAAGAACTAGAAATCAACTAAAACTGACAATGTCGTTGGTGACAATCTAGTGTTGCAACGGTTCGTTCCGAGTCTTGCGCTGCTTAAGCAGCGGCAGAGGAAATCAAGGGGGAAAATGCTAATATCCTTGGGCGAGGGAGATGGCACCAAACCTTTGATGGGCTGGGTCCACCTCATGAGGCCTACTTCACCATAAAAGAAAGAAAGAAAGAAAGAAAGAAAAAGAGGGCTGAACGAACGGACAAGAACAAAGAAGAAAAAGAACAGAGAGGGCAGAGAGACCGACGCAGAGAGGAGGAGGAGGAGAAGAAGAAATTTCGACACAAATTTGATAGCGAAACCTTGTTGGAATTGGCTGACATTTTAGTATGTTGCTGGTTAAAATTCTTCTACAAATTATCTCTCCACTTGTCCGGCGGTGATAAGAGTTTTCTTACCCTTTTATGTTTATCCACATTTGTGGTGAGGATATATTGTTCTATTGTTGATGTGTTCAGCCTCTAGTTGCGTGCTAGAGATGAATTATTGGTGTATCTTGTTGATTCTTGGTGATTTGTGGAAGTTTTTGAGCGGCCCCGTGGTTAATCTCGCACTGGGTTTTCCACATAAATTTTGTGTCATTTTTCTATTTTGTTTTTAATTTTCGGCACAGGTTTTGTGATATTGTTAAAATATTATGGCTAGTTGCTTCCAAGATTGCTTCGATATTAGTTGGTTAAATTTTGGGGAAGATATTGACCCTAGATAGATTTGTTGTTGTTTCCTTCCAACAAAGTAGTATTAGAGCTAGCATGAGGAAACCGGCAGCACCATGTTTAAATTAAATGCCTCAAATTATCTACTTGGAAGTCTCAAATGGAAGAGATGGGAAGATATTGTATTGCAAAGATTTGTATGATCATATTAAATGCCTCAAATTATCTATTTGGAAGCCTCAAATGAAAGAGATAGGAAGACATATTGTATTACAAAGATTTGTATGATCATATCGATTGTGATGAGGTCAAAAGAGACAAGGAAGATAAAGAATGAAGGCAAATATATCGGAAAACGGTTGGTTTTATTCCACAGTGATAGTGTTTTTCATCATGTTACTCAAGAGACAAATGCTGAAAAATTGTAAAGGAAATTATAAAACCTCAATGAGAGGCGAACCCCACAAAATAAAGTTTTTTTAGTTAAGAAACTTGTTAATTTGAGATACAAGGAAGGAAATAGCATGCCTGAGCATCTAAGTGAATTTCAAGATGTTGTGAATCAGTTGATAAATCTAGAAATTGATATTTGTGATGAGTTGCAAGCTTGTTATAGCACAGTACTCTTCCCACCTGTTGGGATACATTGGTTGTGGCATTAAACAATTGGATTAATACTACGAAAAACCCTAAACTAATACATCTGTAACAAATTTATCCAAACTAATTTTTTTACCACTAAAAATTCAAAACCAGTATACCTGTGATAAATTTACTCTAAAGTAATTTTTTGACAACCAAAAACCCTAATTGGTACATTTATGACAAATTTACCCTTCATTAATTAAATTAATACAAAAAAAATCACAAACTAGTACACCCGAGATAAACAGAGGGTAAATCCCCAAACTTGTATATTTGTCAATTACCATGTGTCATTTAACTAAGCAATTTGATAGTAAAATTTAACAAAAACTAACGGAGTTTGTCGCAAGTATACCGATTTAAGGATTTTGTAGTCAAAAAATTTGTTTGGGATAAATTTATCACAAATGCACAAATTTGGGATTTTTCGTAGTAATAACCCTATTTTTTCCCCATCCATCATTTGCTTATTGTTTTTTTTTTGGTCGAACATTTTCTTATTGTTTGAGCACCTATTATTTGCTTTATTATTAGGAAAAAAAGATCAAGAAAAAAAAAGGAGAAAGGTCGCATGCAAAACGTTTTCATTGTTAAAAAAAAAATTTAGCACGTTGGGCGTTAGACATATTTGGCAAAATTAGATCTAAAACGGGCTTCCACATCTCATTTGATTTCTAATTGGCTCATAATAAATTAATAACGACTCCTAATAATTAAAGAGGAAACCAAGTTAAATTCGGTATGTTTGGGAGAGTATGTCTGCTAAGTTGAAGCGTCACCTCGCGAGAGAGACTGTTCACGTCCACTTGGCAATCCGTCAAACTTCCACTTCGGAAGGTTGCGACAGAACCATAGATGAGAAGTTGATCCGAACCTAAGAGTTGGACTATGGTGGAGCCCATTTGAGTATATCAAGCAATAAGTCCATCTCAAGTCCCCCGGAAGACAAGATTAATAACCCTTATGTTAGGGGAACCGTCCACATCATCCAGACTCAAAAAATTGCAATCAATCGAGAAGAGGTTACTTCACATACGTAAGATCAAGAATTTCGTCCGGAAAAATCTTATAATGCAAGCAAAGGGAAAATTTCAATTAAGAACCCAAAATAGGGTCCTTTCTCAAAAAAGGACCTCAAGTAAGTATAGTGTCAAATAAAGATTTGAAGTGTCCAGTGAGCCTCAAATAAGGATCTAAAGTGCCCAATTAATCTCAAGTAAGGGTCTGGGTTCGTTGGCCGGTCAAATGCTCACCGGCCGGCGAGCACGTTACTGTTCCGGTGACCGGAACAAGGATAGTTTTGTCCTTTTCTTTTTAATTTTTTTCTTTTTTTTCCTTTTTCTGTTTTTTTCTTTTCCTTTTCCTTTTCTATTTTTTTTCCTCTCTTTCCTTCGCCGACCAAAGCCGGGGCCAGTAGAGGCTACCCTCGTTGGCTTCGGGCGAGGGCAAGGGTTACCCTTGCCAGACCTGGCGAGGGTCAACCCTTGTCCACCCAGCCTAGGTGAGGGCCGCCCTCGCCGGCGTCAGGCGAGGGCCGCCCTCGCCGGCGTCAGGCAAGGGCGAGGGTTGCCCTCACCGGATCTAGCGAGGGTCGCCTTCGCCCACCTAGCCCAAGCGAGGGCGGCCCCCAATGCAGGCGAAGGCAGCCTCCACCTGAGGCCGGCGAAGGTCGCCGGCCCCGGCTATGGCCAACAAAGGAAAGAGATGAAAGGAAAAGGAAAGAAAATACCAGAAAAAGGAAAATAAAAGAAAAAAATTAAAAAGAAAAAGACGAAATTACCCTTGTTCCGGTTGTTGGAACAATAATGTGCTCGTTGGCCGGTGAGCATTTGACTGGCCAGCGAACCCAATCCGTTATTTGAGATTAATTGGGTACTTTAGGTCCTTATTTGAGACTCACTGGATACTTTAAGCCCTTATTTAACACTATATTTATTTGGAGTTTTTTTTTTAGAAAAAGACTCTACTTGGGGTTTTTAATTGGAATTTTCCCGCGGGCAAATTAATCTGCCTATTTCTAGAGAAGAGTATACCGAATCAAGAGACAAAAAAGTCCAGCTGTTTATAATGGACTCTGAATCATTTGTCTTTGTTAATTAGTATGATGGTATGAAAGTCCACGGAAGAAGCCAAAAACTGAGGGACGAAGAAAACTATAAAGTATAAACTAATCAATCATGCAAAGATTTCTCCATCACGTCCTCCGCTCGTTTCAGCTCAGGTGAGAGGGCTGCCTACGTAAGCGATGACGCATGCATCGCGCCAAATGTTCATGTCTGTCTCGGTCGTCCTGTCGTTATTTCCTCGGAAACTGTCACAAACTTCAGATGTCCCGTTCGACCATTCTTTCATTCCTTTTTTCCTTTATTTTTTTCTTCCCTTTTTCTTGGTGATGATTCATCTGCCTTAGCGGTCTATTTCACACACTGACTCTTGTTGTCACGCTCTAAGCACTCCCTATATTTTTAATTCACGAGCCACATCAACGAGAAGCAGCTCTAGAGTGTTGCAGGTTCTCTCTCTCTCCGCCCATGTGTTTGTGGAGTCATGTTCTTTCTAGTTTCTATTTTGTCTGGGGCGATTGCTTGACAGTTTGTAATGAATAGGAGTTACTAATTTCTTTTGGGTCATGCTCAAAGCACTGTTTTGGTGAGTGTGGACTTTTTAAAGCTCAAGTCAAGTTGAGGAAATTTTACTGGTGTTTTAGTTTGGAACAAAGAGCAATGGACTGTGACTTTGCTTGCATTCCACTTTTCAATCTACATAAATTCAGTGACTCCTTGTGATTTCGCCATAATAGGCTTTCTTGCTTGACTTCGTCACTTACAAATTCCCTGCAGTATTCATGATGGATGTTTCTGAACATGTGCATTGATTCAGTGGAAATTTTTGCTTATGGAGACTTCTGAGTTTAAAAAGTTTCAGAACTGAAGAAGTCGTGATGGACCCTTGATGAACTAAGAGCGGATTCCTCATTTAATTACTTAAAAGATGGGTTTCGAGTTGTTGGATTGGTATTGCGGGCCAGTGGCGAGTGGTATTTGGGCAATGACCACTGACAGTGCTTTTGGTGCATACACACCTTGCGTTGTTGATTCCTTGGTCATTTCCATATCCCATTTGGTTCTTCTTGGTCTCTGCTGCTACCGAATTTGGTTGATCAAGAGGACTTCGAAAGTCCACAGATACCGTCTGAGGTCGAAATGCTACAATTATATGTTGGGATTGCTTTCTTTTTACTGTGCTGCCGAGCCTCTGCTGAGGTTGGTGATGGGCTTCTCGGCTTTCAATCTGGATGGTCATACTATTGTCCTTCCATATGAGGTAGGAATTTTATGGTTCCGAGGACCTATTTGACTCTCCAACAATCACGTAATATTTCTTTGGCTGATGAACAATCTTGATTAGCTGGTTATTTTGTATAATGTGTGATCATGCACATTGACAGAGTCCCATATGTAGTCCTATTAATAAACTTGCATTTGATAGAAAAAAGCATAAGACTGAAATTGTTCACTAGCACATTGACTCTCCTTTTGTTTATTCTTTTTCCACTGCTTTCTTGGAAGAACCTTGGCACCCGTAAATCCTCAGGGGACTACAGCATTCCTCATTGCTGCAACATTCTGTGTAATGTTGAACTTCATCTTTTGATAAAAGCAATGAACTTTATGGAAAACATCCTTCTTTGCACATGTGAGTTTTTCAACTTCCATAGGTTCCAAGTTTAACCCTCAGAGTAAGCAAATCAGCTAAGTTTTATAGTTAACTTTTAAATTCCACAATTCTGTTTCTACTGCTGCCATACCGCGAATTTCAATGCCGTTTGCCGACTAATGTCTGGCCACTATGGTTTGCAATCTATGTCATGTTGTAAGTCTTCAGAACACCAGTCCGTAACATTCTCAAATGATGCTGTTTTACATTGGCTGGAAAACTGAGTCTAATTTGCTTTTTAACAACACCTTCTTTTTTGTTTGGCAGATGGTTTCGTTAACCATAGAGTCTCTTACTTGGTGCTCCATGCTAGTTATGATTGGCCTAGAAATGCACGCTTACATCCTGGAGTTCAAGTGGTACGTGAAGTTTGGACTCATTTATGTTCTGGTGGGGCAAGCTGTGATGCTCAATCTCATCCTATCAATGAGAGACTACTATCAGCATCATAGGTTAGTTTTTATTGTTCAGCAGATATTTAACATAACTGTTACTACTTCAGAATTTGTACATCTCATATTCTCCTAATGATACAGTTGAATGCAAGTAGAGAAATATAGTGATGTTATTAGATGCTCTCTCTCTGTTGAACTATGCAGATTGATGGAAAATAATTGAGAGAATTAACTTTTCTATTGTCAAAATACTTTAGAGTGTGCATTTTTCCAGCTTGGTAGCCGCACTGCTTTACTGAAAATTATGTCATTGCTAAATCATCACAGAGGATATATTTGAAACGTGTCATGTTAAATAGGCTGTTGGTTTAGTTGCCTTACACAATCAGATACTAGAATTGGAAATCTCCCTTGGGGACTTAAAAACCTCTCGGAAGCAGGTTATTCTGGTTTAATGCATCACATTGTTGAAGAGTTTAAGATCTATATTCAGTGTGTTCCAGGAAGGACCCAATATCCATCTTCTTTTACTTGTGCAGGTCTGCACTATATCTCTACATCAGCATGGTTTTTTGCCAGGTTATGTCTCTTTCAATAAACCGTTACTCCTGACTCATCTGTTTATAGCTTTGCTAGCCTTTGAACAGACAGCTCCTGATGGGATTCATCAATTAATCACTTATTTTGTCAATTAGTGAGATTTATTTATGTCATTGGTCACCTTGATTTAAAGAATCCTGAATAAATCTTCTTCTTTTTGGGCTTTCTTTGATGTAGGTTATATTTGGGATTCTTCTTTTTGTCTATGTTCCGAATCTGGACCCTTATCCAGGGTATACTACGATCCACACCGAGCCTCTTGGTAGTGTTGAATACGAGGCTCTTCCGGGAGAGGAGCAAGTTTGTCCTGAAAGGCATGTCAACCTATTTTCCAGTGAGTAATACTCGAACTCCATTTTTCTTATCCAATGGTTCTGCTTGTTTTTTCATATGACCAGACTAATTCAGCTAGTCTTTATACATTGACATGTCAAAGAACTGCTTGTTGTTCTCTAATAAGCACTGATAATTAGCTTATAAATTGAAATTTTCAGATTCTGTCTGCTTAATGAGTCCAATTTGCTTTTTTTTTTTTTTGCTTGGTTTCTGATGGTGGCATTCATTGGTTCCCTGTTTTCACATCTCTTCCTCCCTGAAGCAAGCCTAAAAATAAAAGTGAGATGAGACATTTCTTTGAGGGTCTAGTGAAATGGGACGTTGGATTTTGGTTAGCATTCTATTAATTAACTGCTTATTGCTTCATCGTTAATTAACTAGCTCTCTCTCTCTCTCTCTCTCTATAAGGGATATACTTTGGGTGGGTGTCTCCACTTATGCAGCAAGGCTACAAAAGACCAATTACTGAAAAGGATGTTTGGAAATTAGACTCTTGGGATCAGACTGAGACGCTGATTAAAAGGTTCACGCCAGTCAATTTTCTTTAGTAGTATTCCCAACTTTTTTGTGTATTCAGATACATTCCTAAAGCATTGCAATTGTATATTATTTTCCAGATTCAAGAAATGCTGGGCCAAAGAGTCTCAAAGGCCCAAACCATGGCTTTTAAGAGCTTTGAACAGCAGCCTTGGGGGAAGGTATGTATCAGCTGAATTGAATCTCATGTCCCATTGTATTCCAATTTCGATTTGACAGTGCACTGACATCTGTATGGTGTTCTTCGTAAGTGTCCTCATTGTTTGAATGTTCCCCATCTCATTTTAGTTGAATGTTTTGCTTCAGGTTTTGGTTGGGAGGCTTCTTTAAGGTATCATAATTACCCTTCAAGGCCTCATTGATCGCCAGACTCATTCCAAAATGTTCAGATACCTTAGATGTGGTGGATGGATGCTCAATCACATTTCATCTCCTTTCCTAGTAGGATAATGATGGCCATATACTATGCATGCCCCGTTACATAATAAGTTTGGTTGAGGAGAACCTTAGAAGCTCATGAATCTGAAAGAAGAAAAGCAGTATCTGAAGGACAGTCTCTGAGGCTTTGTCTCGTGCTCAAGCTTGAGCGATCACTATAATAATGATCCTTCAAGAGCATACTGTTCACTTCGATATACAATGCTCATTGAAGCTTTAGTAACTCTTTCTAACATGAATAACTACAGATTGGGAGCGATCTTTCCGAGTTTGCAGGGCCCACATTGCTGAACTACCTCCTTCAAGTAAGTTGTTCCAACTCTTTCTCTGTCTCTGTCTCTCTCACTCTCAGATAAATGTGTAGGCATCAATTTTAAAATCAATGCTGGACTCTGTTCTTAAGATTTTTATGAAATCCAAGAATTGTGAATTTTTGTCTTCTAGAAACATGTGCTTCATAGTGGAAAATTGTTTCCATGGAACCTTCCTCTTGAAATGATTAGAATATTGTTCGAAAGACCAACTTTGGATGGAAAACTTGAAGAATTGTTGACAGGAAAGGGAGACCCAGGCAGAAACAGAGTTAACATGTTTATCTTAGGGTAAAATGTGATTTTCTAGTAATTATTTCAGTGTGCTCCTTGTATTGTCGTGACAGAGAATCTGCTCCACTATACGCAGGACAACAGATGAACAGAAAGGTTTAGTGACTATAGGAACGAACTATGATCGGTTCAATAAGAATCGTATCTGTTCTGTTCTATGGGTACATTATCTTGAATTCTCAATTGCCCTGTCTTCCATGGAGAAGAATATTCTGCTCCTAGACTGACCTTTTACTTTTGTATTTCATTCAACATCACAGTGGATTATGTTAGATGCAGGTTACTTTTCCAGGAACGGATTGTTTTTTCCTAATGCGTCTTTCTTTTCAACATGCAGTCAATGCAAAGAGGGGACCCTGCATGGATTGGTTACATCTGTGCCTTGTTTATTCTTGTCAGTGTGGTATGATCCTTTCTTTGTTTTGTGTCAAGTTTGTGATTTATGTTAGGAGACAGAGTCCTTTTCTTCTAATCTTGCACGCTGTTAAATTTTTATGGTGCAATGTGAAGTAAATATCATTATCACCTTTGTAAATGGTAACTCAAGTTTATTGCATATACCAACATTCTCTGCATTACTTATAATTGTTGGTGCCTCTGGCACGTGGTTCTTATTCCATGATTATGTCCTTTCATCAATTAGATATGTGAAAATTACTGTTTTTGGATATCTTATTGACTTCTGATTGAACTCTGTACAGTCGTTCAGTGTGCTTTGCGAAGCCCAGTACTTGCAAAATTCATTTCGGACAGGATTTAGGCTGAGGTCAACTTTGGTAAAACCTCTACCAGATGTTTACAAATCCTCAGTATCAGATGCTCAGTCTTGGTCGTTCTTCATCATTTGTCATAGTAGAGCAATTAACATAGCTTATTCAACCTATTGGTAGGTGGCAGCCATTTTCCACAAATCCTTGAGACTTACTCATGAGGGTCGCAAGAAGTTTCAATCTGGAAAGATAACAAACATGATAACCACAGATGCTAACACACTTGAGGTGAGATGTCTCACCTCAGACATGTCTATGACATTGCTACCATAGTTCTCTTATAGCTGCAAAGTGATTTAGTTAAGTCTATCGTTACATCTTCCCCAGTACATATGTCCCGCTCTTCTGACTTTGCATTCTATGAACTACATCTGACATGACACCTGGTATTGTTCAGCAAATATGCCGACAACTTCACAACTTATGGTCGGCCCCATTTCGTATTGTTGTTGCCATGGTTCTTTTGTACCAGCAATTAGGCGTTGCTTCGCTGCTTGGATCACTCATGCTTGTCCTCATGATCCCCTTGCAAGTAACCTTATGCTCTCTCTTTCCCTCAAAAGTTATCCTCTCTATAACATCAGTAATACCTATTTGTCCATGATTATTTTAATTATTTACCAATTATAGTTAAATCATATATAGGTTAATATTTGTGCTGATTTGGGGGTCCAACTTCTCTTTAACTTTAATTTTTATAAGGGGCATTCTGATCTAGGTAGGTATAGGTTGTTTATCCTTCAAAACATCTACATAGCATGGTTGTATCAGTAGTATTGTTAATACAACAATATCATGTTGGTGTGGCACTTTGTGCTACAGCAGATGCTCTAGGAAAGCCAAATTTGGTTGGTTAAGATATGAAAGCAATTATTTCTTATAGTCATTGTGACCAAAGAAATGGTCTAACAAGTAAAGAGTTCCATGAGTTAAAATTAGTGATCTCTGCCTACTCTGCTTATTGCTCATTAACAAATTCCCAGATTCACAATCTCTATATTATGCGATATGTGGTTAGCTAAATGAGGTTTTCCATGCCACATCGTCACTCTCAGCTCATGGATTATACTTTATATCATGATGACTGATTCACTATCTGTCAATCAATTGTCTTACATGTTCTAATATTTTCATGGTGAATTAGACGATCATAATCAGCAAAATGCAAAAACTGACCAAGGAAGGGCTGCAGCGGACTGACAAGAGAGTCAGCCTTATGAACGAAATTTTGGCGGCAATGGACACTGTGAAGTATGTTGACTAAGCGAGAAGCCCTGGCCTACATTTTCTATGGCTTGGTTAGGTTTATAGTGACTCAAATTCATCAAAAGAATTCTTGCAGATGTTATGCTTGGGAAAAGAGCTTCCAATGTAGAGTTCAAGAAGTACGAAGTGATGAGCTTTCATGGTTCCGTAGGGCGCAACTAATATCTGCGGTATGGATTATTTCAAAATTGAGATAATCTTTATGCTTTCTGATCGTGGAAGTATCATCTGTACTGACAGTTGGAAAATTCTTGCTTCCCCCAGTATACATTTCTATATCAGTATAAAATATATATGTACGCATGTACAACATGCACATCCACATACCCACATGCGCACGTGCGCAGAGAGAGAGAGAGAGAGAGAGAGAGAGAGAGAGAGAGAGATTAAAAAACCTCAGTGGCATGATATTGCTTGTGCTAAAAAAGAATTGTGAAAACACTCTATCTATGGAACAAACTGCCTTGACTTTCTGTCTGTGGTAAACTTGCCAAGCAGACAGCAGTTGTAATTCTTTCATAGGTACTCCTGTGCAAGCAATTCAAATTCTCTATTGCTTTTCATACATCATGAGAATAAGTTAGTGTAAAGTCAAGAAAGATGGTTGGTTTACTGTTTAAAATTATCCATCTGGTCTTGAACTCTGTTCCCCGTTGCATGTAAGCTGAGTAGTCATAGACTTATACTGGCTGTTTTCGCATCAGCAGACTTATTACAGTGCAATGAAAATAATCTCCATTTGTTTCTCAAGTAGCAGTAGACAAATGGATTTAGACCCTTTTGTCAGGCGTGCATGAGAGCTAATGTACATGACATTTTCTCCTTCCGTAATGCTAGATGGTTTTCTTTTTGTCTGAGAGTTCAATTTTGGTGGCAGTTCAACAGCTTTGTACTGAACAGCATACCCGTCATCGTAACCGTTGTCTCATTTGGGACATTCACTTTGCTTGGTGGGGATTTGACACCAGCGAGGGCGTTTACGTCACTTTCTCTTTTTGCAGTGCTACGGTTTCCTTTGGACATGCTCCCTAGCTTGATGTCTCAGGTTCTTTCTATCTTCGGAACTTCACTAACTACGGTTATGTTCATTTATGATGGTGATCATGCACATTGACAATATAAAACTGCAAGAAAAACAAAATAGAATGTCAAAAGTGAACTGTAGTAAATTATCATATTGGTGGAAATTTGACGAGCAATTCTCATATACTACATTTTCGTTTAACCTGAAGTGATTGTCTAGTTGTTGAAATAGAATAAACAACAGAAATTTAATAAGTTGAAGGTTAAACCCATTACATCAATGTGATAATTGAATTGAAGGCTAAACAATGTTGTGATAACTAAATCTGTAACATATTATCTCTTCATTAGACAGCTTTTACAATATTTAGAAAGTAGGAGTCAGAGTTTCTGTTTTGTGCTTCGTACGGTTTTTACCTTTGCTTTCTCACGCAATTTTATCATAACTGTGCTTGCAAACATTTGTTCGTCATCTTTTAGTTTCCAATCTTACTTTTGTGTCCCAGGTTGTTTCTGCGAATATTTCCCTGCAACGTTTGGAGGAACTATTTTTAACAGAAGAGAGAGTATTAGTTCCAAATCCACCGATTGAGCCAGGAGAGCCAGCGATTTTAATCAAGGATGGGCACTTTTCATGGGACTCAAAGGTCATATAAACATATGCGTCATTTTTTTTGGCAAAATCACTTACCTAACTTCTCTCGATGTGTATAAACTATTGACTTTAGTATGTCTAATTGCCTAGGTTTTAAGGGTTGTAGCAACATCGAAATGCATTTATAAACAGTAACAATCACTGATGCGTTTGAACGATAGGGGCATATGAAATTTTTTATATGATCCCCGAAGTTGGTTAATGCCTTAATCAAAATTTAAACCACACATTCATTAAACAACTTAAGCATTTAGTTAAGTGAGGAGTGCTCTCACAACTTCTATAAAGGTGACCATCTTGTAAGGAAACTTGTGCTAATTTCTAAGTGTAATTTTTTAGGGTAAATTTACTCTTGCTAAATGTCTGAGGAAAATAACTGAACTCAAAATTCAGAGGAGAACATAATTTCTCTAGGTGAATGCGTCTCTTCTACCACCATTTTGAAGGTTCGAGTTTATGTAGCTGTGACTTCTAACTGTTATTCGATGATTCAGCCTAACTAAATGGTCATTTATGGTGGTTTCCAGTCTTTTGTTGCAACATCTTATTTCAAGTGGAGGCTAAATTTTCAGCTAACTTCAGGCAGAAAAACCCACCCTGTCGGACATCAATCTGGAAGTACCACTGGGTAGCTTAGTTGCTATTGTTGGTGGTACTGGACAAGGAAAGACATCTCTCATATCGGCAATGCTCGGGGAACTCTCTCCTGTCTCCAACTCATGCGTTACTATACGGGGAACCGTTGCTTATGTTCCTCAAGTGTCGTGGATTTTCAATGCCACTGTAAGTTGCACAGTGCTGTTTTTATTTTTCTGTCGATGTTGGGCACCTTATCGTCAATTTATCTCGTGTCCTAATCCCTAGTGTGTGATATCAGGTCCGCGACAACATATTATTTGGGTCCAAATTTGAAGCGGAAAGATATTGGAAGGCAGTCAGTGTTACTCAATTGGAGCATGATCTTGATTTGCTTCCAGTTAAGTGGAACTCAGCGCTTTGCAAGAATCTCTTTTAACACGGGATGTGATCCGTTAATTATCTGTTTCATTTATTCCTCAGGGTCACGATCTTACAGAGATTGGTGAAAGAGGGGTTAATATAAGCGGAGGCCAAAAGCAGAGGGTTTCCATGGCCAGGGCTGTTTACTCAAATTCAGATGTTTACATATTTGATGACCCTTTAAGTGCTCTAGATGCTCATGTTGGTCGACAGGTATGAAACTCATGGGACAGAATTTGTCACTTTTTATCACCACAGTTGTAGTTATTGATGTTATATGGTTTCAACAATTACCTGTATACTTGGAAAGCTTTTTGCGCGAAGATGCTCAAATGCTTCAGTTAAATGAGGATATGAATTTTGATCCCACTGTCCTGCCCTTTGCTGCAATCAATCTTTGGATAATCGAAGTAACATCTTCTACTTTCAATACTTTTGAGCATTTCCGATTTGGGACTTCTTAACTTAAAATTTGGGTATTTCTATTATTGTCTTTGTTTCACTAGCTTCTTTTATTTTTTTAGTAACATGGGGTATCGAAGCCTAGGCTCGAGTGCTCTCCATGTCTAAAGTAGGGGTGAGCATAGTTCCAGGGTAGAACCTGGAACCTGAAAACCGAACCGATGAGAACCTGTCAGTTCCAGGATATGCAGGGTAGGTTCCTGGTTCCAAAAATTGGAGAACTTGTTTTGACGGGTGAGTTCCATATTCTAGGTAGGTGGAACCTACAATCTGAATTAAGTTTTTGTATTTTTCTTAGTTTATGTCTTCGTGCGATCCTGTGGTATTCCATGGGATTCGATAATTAGTGTATAATCTAGAATCACTAGTCTGAGCTTTCTTTTTATGACTGAGACTTTTACTTTGTTGATGATTCATTTTCTTCATGTGTCTAAATATAAGTTGTGGTCAGTGGATTGTAACAGCAAATTGTGATCATTAAAGGTGATGATTTATTGCAATCGTTCAATTAATCATACAAGTGGAACCTGGGTAAACCTTGTAACTAATCCTGGAACCTCTGATAGGTAGGTTCCAAGGTATGCAGGGTAGATTCTAGATTCCAAAAAATGAGGAACCTGTTTCAACGGGCAGGTTCCATATGGAACCTAGAACTGCTCACTTCAGTCTGAAGTGAGCTTTAGTTTCATACTTTTAGATCTTCCATTCAGTAGGATCTCTTTTCTGAATTTTCAGAAATGAGGCCAATTCCCGTATTAGCTTATACTAATCCACAGTCAACTACAGGTGTTCAATAGCTGTATCAAGGAAGAGCTGCGAGAAAAGACCCGGGTTCTTGTCACCAACCAACTACATTTTCTTCCTCAAGTGGATCGGATCGTTTTGATTCATGAAGGAATGGTCAAAGAGGAGGGAACTTTTGAGGAGCTCTCTAGAAGCGGGGAACTGTTCCAGAAACTTATGGCGAATGCAGGAAAAATGGAGGAACAAACAGAAGAGGATGAGGAGGGGGAGAAGAAAAATGTACAGGAGAAAACATCCAAACCATCAGCTAACAGCATCGTTAACGAATTGCCAAAAGATCAAGGTCATGGGAACAAAGGTAAAGGAGGGAAGACGGTACTTATTAAGCAAGAGGAACGGGAAACAGGCATCGTCAGTTGGAAAGTCCTGATGAGGTACCAAAATGCATGATATAGCTTCATCTTCTAACACCTGTTGTATGGACAGATTATTTACGAAATAGGCTTATTTATCGATGAGAAATTAATGAACTAAAGACATTCTTGAACTCTACAATGGAATTAGGGTTCAAATAAGCCAATTAAATGACATCAAACATAATGTGATATATTGAACAGAAAGTTCAAGACAGTATGGAGGCAATATTGATGTAGTGTAATTTTGTGCAACATTTCTTGCTCAGCATCACATGACATCACTCAAAAGGTCTCTAGGTAGCTTTTTTTGCAATGCTTAGGTTTCTTCCATGTGATAACTGTGAGATTTTGTGGGACCACTGCCTACTGTTCTAAAAGTTTAAGCTAAGCTGTTAGATGAAGGCGTGGTTTAATATTTAATTATTCTAACACTCCCCTTTACACTTAGTTTAATCTTTTTGCTCAGTATTAAGCGTTGACATATTTAATTGGGGAGGTAAATGGGGCCTGGTAAGATTTGAACTTGGGACCTCCTGCTCTGATACCATGTAAGATTTTATGAGACCACTGCCAACTGTTCTAAAAGCTTAAGCTGTTAGATGAAGGCGTAGTTTAATATTTAATTATTCTAACAATAACTATGTTTCATGCATATGACTAAATGCTTATAAACACCTAAGGTCCATGCATTTGCCAATTCCTTTATATTGAAAATCCGAACACTCTGTTTTGTTTTGTAAAATGCTATTTTCCATCCATTTCTGTTAGGACTCATAAATCTGGACCATATTGAATTACATAGCAATAATGCTACTTGTCTGTGACATGCATATCATCTGATTTCCTTTTTCGCTTAATCTATTTTTAGGTACAAAGGGGCACTGGGAGGCCTGTGGGTGGTGGCAATACTCTTTATATGCTATATTTTAACTGAAGTTCTTCGAATTTCAAGTAGCACGTGGTTGAGTTTCTGGACACATCAGAGCACTTCGGAGAACTACAGACCAGGATTCTACATATTAATCTACACACTCCTGTCCTTTGGTCAGGTATGTCAAGTCAGCAGATAGATCTCCTATTCAGTTTCTCCAATGTTACTATCTTTTAGGCAGTAGCTTGCGCTTCTATAATTTCTTTTTGATTCTTGATGAAGTGGGGAAGCCACATTACCACATTAGCTCTTAGTGCTTGAGTTTGGCTCACAACTTCTTGTTTATAGTGCAGAAACAGTGTTGTATTTTCAGAGAGAATCTGAGTTATCATACCATGAAACAGACTATTTGCTAGCTTTGCTATATTTCTACATTTCTGTATTTTAGAGTCTTTGGTGGATGTGGGTATATGTCAACTGAAGGGTGACGATTCCCGTGTTTCTGTGAGTCAGGTGACCGTGACGTTGACTAATGCTTATTGGTTAATTGTTTCGAGTCTTCATGCAGCAAAAGGATTGCATGATTCTATGCTTCAATCTATATTAGGAGCTCCAATGCTATTCTTTCACACCAACCCAATGGGAAGAATAATCAACAGGTTTGCCAAGGATCTAGGCGACATAGATCGCAATATCGCCCGATTTGTAAATATGTTTATGGGCCAAGTCTGCCAGCTACTTTCGACTTTTGTGCTTATAGGAATTGTGAGCACAATCTCTCTTTGGGCCATAATGCCGCTCTTGATCTTGTTTTATGCAGCCTATCTGTATTACCAGGTCAGTGCAGTTTTGTTCAGGCCATAATACTTTTTCATGCAAAATAATATGTTCTCTGCTACTTACAGCAACAATTGCTAAGCCTTGTCCAACTAGGTGGGGTCAGCAATGTTCTTCTGCTACATTAACTGACAATTTCATGTTGTATTTGCATTTTTTGTTATGCTTGTGACACTATGCTCCACCATTTAATTGTTTCATAGTGGAAATTCTGAAATGCAATTTCCATGATCCTTCCATAGTAGAAAGCAACACTTTTTTTCCCTTCATATGAAACAGTGAATAAGTAAATAGCACCAACGGTTCAATAATGAAATTTCTTTTTTCCATCTTTTTGTCAGTTTTTTTGTGGTAGAGGGGGGCATTAATCATCAAGACTAACAGTAGATACTTTTAATTGCTCAATAGAACTGCACCTTTTTTTCTAACACACGTTTCATCCTCTACCCATAACCAAGTCCTTTGGAAGTCTGGATATAATTGTCTTTCTAATTGTTTGCCTTGTGGTTGTTAACAGACTATATCTCGTGAAGTGAAACGCTTAGATTCAATCACTAGATCTCCAGTTTATGCCCAATTTGGAGAAGCCTTGAACGGCTTGTCAACAATATGTGCATATAAAGCATATGATAGGTTGGCCACCAGTAACGCCAAGGCCATGGACAATAACATCAGATTCACCCTTGTCAATCTCAGTTCCAACATTTGGCTCGTCATAAGGTTGGAGACACTAGGAGGCATAATGATCTGGTTGACCGCGACATTTGCAGTCATGCAGACCGGAAAAGCAGAAAACAGAGCAGTGTTTGCTTCAACAATGGGTCTCCTCCTCAGCTACACTTTGAATATAACGAACCTTTTGAGCAGTGTTCTGAGACAAGCAAGCAATGCTGAGAATAGTCTAAATGCCGTAGAGCGTGTGGGTGTGTACATAGAATTGCCTTCCGAGGCTCCAGCTATAATAGAGAGCAACCGGCCCCCTCCCAGCTGGCCTTCATCAGGATTAATTAAATTTGAAGATGTGGTCCTTCGTTACAGACCTGAACTTCCTCCCGTCTTGCATGGATTGTCCTTTTCGGCAGCACCCTGTGAGAAACTGGGAGTAGTTGGAAGAACTGGTGCTGGAAAATCTAGCATGATAAATGCTTTGTTCCGAATCGTCGAGCTGGAAAAAGGAAGAATCTTGATCGATGGGTGCAACACTTATAAAATAGGACTGGAAGATTTGCGGAAAGTCCTTAGCATCATACCGCAATCACCGGTTCTTTTCTCTGGTAGGCACTGAAATACTCTGTAACTTGTTTGTGAAAATTGCTGCGTTCTTCCCTCCCCTATTTCCTTCAACTTCTCTGATATTCTGTAGGAGATTCTGCTAACAAGTTCATGCTTTTCAGTCTGCTCGCTGGTTGATATTGCTATGTCCTCTAACCAATTCATAGCCGAGAGTTTTCTCTCACTTATTACGTCTGATATTAAAGGTCCAGAACTCTTTTCTCCTTGGACCAAGCATCATTCACAAGAGCTACCAACTATTCTTGCATTCCAATTCTTTGCCCAACTACCCTTGGACTGTCGCTTTCTCTTGACGTTAACTATCTGCTGACCAGTCCTAATCTGTTCAAATGTCTTAAATCACTGCCCTTCTACTTTGGTATAATTCCAAGGAACATTCTGCATAAAAATTGACCAACTTTCTGTTCATGAGTTGTCCGATATTTCATGTGAAAAAGGCTACAATATAAGTCATAACTGCGTGCACTGAGCTCCATTAAAGTGACCTGAGGAGCTTCCACAATATACCAAAGCAAACCTTTAGACTCCATTTTGTTTTTTTGGAGTTATATTTTTTCTGTTCTCAATTCTGTGCAGGAAGTGTGAGATTCAATCTCGACCCTTTCAATGAACATAATGATGCTGACCTCTGGGAGGCTTTGGAGAGAGCACATTTGAAGGATGTCATCAGGAGGAACTCTTATGGTCTGGATGCTGAGGTAAGCTTGCAAAAAGTTACTAGATATAAAAAGTTAATCAAAGGGATCATTGCAATTCTTATTAATTCAGGTTTATGTTGCTAAAATTATCGGTAGTTACCTACAATTTTAAAGGGGAACATATTTAAGTTACGAAATTTGTACTTCGGTAGTTACCTACAATTTTAAAGGGGAACATATTTAAGTCACGAAATTTGTACTGTGAAGGACGAGGATTGTTAGAGGTAAGCATGCAAGTGTTGAGATGGTGACAATAACAATCGACTACGTTAATGCCCTTTGGCAGAGAGGAGAGAAATTGAGTTGAATCAATCCAAGGCAAGCGACATGAATGTGTATTCAGGAAAAAAGTCTAACATGCATATGCGGCACATTTTCAGCAAAGCACTATCCAAGGGCAAAAAAAGATGTATCCTATACTGTTAAAAACACAAATTATGTAGTTAAAATTTAAATGGTTTTTAAAAATTTTTGAAGTTAAAGTGGATGTAGACAAGATTGGTGAGAAACAACAAGCAATGATCTTCTAAGTATGATTACAAATATTTTGGCTCGAATTCTCTGCTTGCACCACAGTTAGCTCATCTCAGTAGAGAAGTCTCCGAAGTGAGACAAATTTAATTATACCTCCAGAATTTCCATTAAATATATAATTTCCTCCACCTGAACTAAATTATAGACCACAAGGCAGAGAAAAAGAGTAGCCAATACGGACCAAACTTGGTGGTATACTGGACAAAGTGGTATAGATGTTGGATTTGTTTTACCTGCAAGAAATACTGAAGGATCCGTTCTATAACATTGTCCAGATATGCTAGATGTTATAGTGTCTGAACTCTTAATTGAAGTTGATATGTTGATTTTTTTATATGTTTGGTCTGGTCTATATGCAAGAGGTGGATGTAATGCTCCACATTATTCCGTCGGCTTTAGAATGCATCCACCGGTTCTTTCTTGTTTGTTAAGAAAAGGGAAGTTAAAGTTCTCCATTGATATTTGATGTTGGCTGTGCTCTGTCAAGGTTTCTGAGGGCGGAGAGAACTTCAGCGTCGGACAGAGGCAACTGCTGTGTCTTGCTCGAGCTTTACTAAGAAGATCAAAAATTCTTGTTCTCGATGAAGCAACTGCGGCCGTGGATGTCAGAACCGATGCTCTCATCCAGAAAACCATCCGTGAAGAATTTACCTACTGCACCATGCTCATCATTGCTCACAGACTTAACACCATCATTGACTCCGATCGAGTTCTTGTGCTCGATGCCGGCCAAGTATGTTCCACCACCAGAAGTCATCATGCATACATCAGTACTAGCAAGAAATGCATCTGTAGTATGATTCTTTGGGCACTTGATGCATTTCAGTGTTGTTGCATTTCTATTTTCTTATGCAAGTATCAATTGGGATGCTTTCAACTTTCACTTCAGGTGGCAGAACACGATACTCCAGAGAATCTGCTGTTAAATGAATCGAGCGCATTCTCTAAGATGGTTCAAAGCACTGGTTCTGCCAATGCGCAGTATCTACGCGGCTTAGTCCTCCAAAGAAACGAGGACAAGTTATGGCTGGAAACGAAACATTAAGATAACGAGAGATGACGTTCAGCCTCTTCCTAATGGGCTGCTGCTGCCAATTTTGCTCTAGCAGTCGGCCTCAATTCCAACATCGCCCTTCAGATTTTGAATAATACGACGAAGACAACAATGGCGACAACATCCTTAAGAGAACGAAAGATGCAGTTATAATCCTTCATGGCGTATTGGATTCGTTGAACGAAAGATGCAGTTATAACGCTCATCTGGATGTTTGCTCATCAGTTTAGTACTAGTAAAATTGAGAATTCACGCTATTCATTGAACTGTGAGAATCCAGGCTCAAGGCTTAGCCAAACTCACGAAATGGATGTAATTTAGATTTGTTAGTAGTAGTAAAAAGGGTAAAGTGGTCCTTAGGACTTTTAGGTCTTATTTTTTGGTATATGTAATGGTCACTCGTTGTGAATACAATACAACCTTTTCCCTCTCTCTCTCTCTATTTCTCATGGTATCAGAGCCGCGACCCTAGCCGCTACCGGCGGAACAACCCGTCGCCGGCGCCGTCGCCGTCGCCGGAACAACCCATCGCCGGCGACCCCAGCTCGCGAGGGACTCTAGCCCCGCGCGCTCGCGGGGCTGGAGGGACTCTAGCCCCGCGACCCAGCTCGCGCGGGGCTCCAGCCGCGCGACCCAGCTCGCGCGGGGCTCCAGCTCGCGCGACCCAGCTCGCGCGGGGCTCCAGGTCGCGCGACCCAGCTCGCGCGGGGCTTCAGCTAGCGCGCGCGGGGTTCTAGCCGCGCAACCCAGCTCGCGCGGGACTCCAACTCGCGCGATTCAGGTCGTGCGAGTCACGCGAGCCTGGTGATTGGAGTTTTCCTCGCCATTGATGTGAACTGAAGGTCTCCTTGGCTCCGTGAACTGAAGGTCTCTCCCCCTCTTTTCCTTCTTTGTTCCTCTGTCCCTCGATGGAATGACAAGCAAATGAAAATTCTTCAAGCTGGCAAGAAGGTGTTTGTAGCCTTTTTCATAGTGCCTGCAGTGATTTTGTTGCTGGACTATATTGTCGGTGTTGCCTTGCTTGCTTTTGTCGCTCTTCAATACTGGCCAGGTTAGATTGCTTGGTTGTTAGACCTTAGATTATGGATGTCTGATCAATCGGGTTATGGTTTATCTATTGGTGGAGCTGCGAAGGAAGGCTGGTAACGTTGACGAGGCTTGGGAGCTAGTATACGGTCTGTTGCATTGCTAAATTGTTGTGATATATGGTCTGTTGAAGTACTAAACTATTGTGCCAGTATACGGTCTGCTGGAATATTGAAGGATGGGTGATTCTGAGAGGAATAATCCTGTGATAACTGAGGTGATGTCCTCTTCGTCTAATCGAATTACTGATAAGAAGCTTGTGGGTAGTTCTAACTTCCATCAATGGAAGAAAATTGTGAAGCTTACTTTAACAGGCAGGAATCAGATTAGACACATAACTGAGCCTAAACCTGAAGATGATGCAAATTGGGATATTGTTGATGCATGCATTCTTGGTCAGATGTTAAACTCTATGGAAAATAATATAGTTGATCTAGTAACTCATATTGACACGGTCAAAGAAATGTGGGAGTATTTGAACGTATTATATTCTGGCCAAAATAACCTGTCACGAGTTTATGAGTTATCGCAGGAGTTTTACCGATCTGAAAGGAAGGGACGTCCTATGACGCAATACTTTGCTAAGTTTAAGAGAATGTATGAGGAGTTGAATGCTATTCTTCCCATTACAGCCAATATTCAGCAAATGCAACTTCAAAGAGAACAATTGGCTGTAATGGTGTATCTAGCAGGCATTGGTCCTGAATATGAAACTGTTAGGTCTCAGATTCTTGGGGGAGAGGCTGTCGCATCACTCACGGATACGTTTGCTCGGGTACTTCGGGTATCTCGTGAGTCTCCTCAGGATGTTACACCTCTGGCAGATAGTTCAGCTCTTGTGTTCCAATCTCGATCGGGTAGCGGTAGCAGGAGTGATGGAGAAAATCGTGGAGGATATAGTGGACGTGGTGGCCGAGGAGGAGGCCGAGGTGAAGGACCAGGGAGAGGCAAAGGCCAACAGCACTTGTCTACTAACAACTCAGGGGCCATACGGACATGTCATTACTGTGGGAAAGCTGGTCATATTCAAAAATTTTGTTACAAGTTACATGGAAGATCAGTGCAACAACAACAGTTTGCCCATACTACTTCTGGTACTGATTCTTCTCCACAGTCTTCTGAAGGCAAGGTAGTTGTTATGTCTGATGCGGAGTTTGCACGGTACACCCAGTCTCAGATTTCACAGCCTGCTTCCTCCACTGCTACTTTGGTACAGACAGGTAATGCAACTACATGCCTATCAGCTGCTTCTCGTCCTTGGATCATTGATTCAGGGGCTTCTGACCATATGTCAGGTCTTTCATGTATATTTTCCTCTCTTACTTCATCTTCATCCAAGGTAACCATAGCCAATGGATCATCTACACATGTTAAGAGGGTTGGCACAGTTTATCCAACTCCTTCCTTGCCATTGTCCTCAGTGCTTTATCTTCCTCAATTTCCGTTTAACCTCATGTCTGTCAGTAAATTAACCAAAAACTTTCAGTGTTCAGTAACATTCTACCCCTATTCTTGTATTTTTCAGGATCTGGCTACGAAGAGGACGATTGGTAGAGGACATGAGGCGGGGGGGTTGTATGTACTTGAAGATGCTCCTCCCATTGCATGTCCTAGTGTTGCATCCTTACATCAGATCCATTGTCGACTTGGTCATCCTTCTCTACATAGCCTTCAGAAGTTAGATTCTAGTTTTAGATCCCTCTCTAGTTTAGAGTGTGAATCATGCCAACTGGGCAAATTACATTGTATTAGTTACCCGCCACGAGTTATTAAACGAGTAGCGTCCCCTTTTTTGTTAGTTCATTCATATGTTTGGGGTCCTTGTCATGTGGCTTCTAATCTGGGTTTCAGATATTTTGTAACTTTTGTTGATGACTATTCCAGGGTAACATGGTTATATCTAATGAAAAATCGTTCATAATTGTTTTCTATATTTCGTGCATTTGTATATGAAATTCATACTCAGTTTGGTGTGCAGGTTAAAGTTTTGCGTTCTGATAACGCTAAAGAGTACTTTTCTGCACCTTTTTCTGACTTTATGACTCAACATGGTATGATCCATGAATCTTCCTGTCCTGATACACCACAACAGAATGGTGTTGCTGAAAGAAAGAATAGACACTTATTGGATGTTACTAGATCCATGTTGCTTGAAATGAAGGTTCCCAAAACCTTTTGGTGTGATGCTGTTCTAACGGCATGCTATCTCATCAATCGCATGCCCTCTTCTGTTTTGCGAGGTGGTATTCCTTTTTCTACTCTGTTTCCAAATGTGTCACTGTTTGTCTTACCACCTCGTATTTTTGGTTGTGTCTGTTTTATTCGTGACCATCGACCTGGAGTATCAAAACTTGATCCCAAGGCTATCAAGTGTATGTTTTTGGGTTATTCTCGTACTCAAAAGGGATATCGATGTTATTCTCCATTACTGAGAAAATACTTTATAACTGCTGATGTTTCATTCTTCGAATCCACGCCTTATCATGATGTTCCAATTTCTGTTTCTGAGTTTGATGAAGACTTCTATGTGACTACCTTTCGGTCACCTGCTCCTACTACTTCACCAGTCTGTACACAGGAACCACCTCCTCTCCAGGTTTATACTCGACGTCCTCGAGTAGCTACTATTTCCCCCCTTGCTCATGACACTACTACGTCATCTTCAGCTCCAGATCCGCCATTAGTTGACCCTCCTCTTGTATCTGATCTTGATCTTCCTATTGCTCATCGCAAAGGTACACGTACTTGTACTCAACACTCTATTGCAAACTTCGTCTCATATTCTTCTGTCTCTCCTTCTTTTCGATGCTTTCTATCTACTGTGGACCAATATCCTATTCCCAAATCTGTGTTTGAAGCATTACAAAATTCTGGCTGGAGGACAGCAATGGAAGAAGAACTAATGGCTCTCCAGTTTAATCAGACTTGGGACTTGGTACCTCTTCTTTCAGACAAAACTGCTATTGGTTGTCGTTGGATATTTGCTGTGAAAGTCAATCCTGATGGTTCTCTGGCTCGTTTAAAAGCACGACTTGTTGCAAAAGGATATGCTCAGGTTTATGGAGTTGACTATCTAGACACTTTTTCTCCTGTTGCCAAATTTGCTTCTGTTCGTATTTTGATATCCCTTGCTGCCACATATAACTGGCCTTTATTTCAGCTTGATGTTAAGAATGCCTTCTTGCATGGTACTCTTCATGAGGAAGTTTATATGGAGCAACCTCCAGGGTTTGTTGCTCAGGGGGAGTCTAGGGTTATGGTTTGCAAATTAAGAAAGTCTTTATATGGTTTGAAGCAATCCCCACGAGCATGGTTTGGAAGATTTTCTGATGCTGTACTTTCTTTTGGACTATCTAGATGTGAAAATGATCATTCTTTCTTTTATAAATAGTCACGGGGAGGCAAATTGTTTTTGATTGTGTATGTTGATGATATTATCATCACTGGAGATGATTTGACTGGTATAGCTGAACTAAAGATTTATCTTCAGCAACAGTTTCAGACTAAGGATTTAGGAAAATTGAAGTATTTCCTAGGAATTGAAGTTGCTCAGTCACATAAAGGTATTGTTCTATCACAAAGAAAATATGTGCTAGATTTGCTTAATGAGACAGGTATGTTGGGGTCAAAACCCCTTGATTCACCCATGGAACAAGGAGTCAAACTAGTCGCTGAGGGAGGAGAAATTCTTGATAACCCGGAGAGATATAGGAGACTGGTAGGAAAACTGAATTATCTCATAGTCACTCGACCAGATATTGCCTTTTCAGTTAGTATGGTAAGCCAGTTTCTATCTTCTCCTCGTACATCTCATTGGAATGCAATTATTCGGATATTGAGGTACTTGAAAAAGACTCCAGGAAAAGGAATTATTTACCAAAATCATGGTCATAGCAAAGTAGAAGGATTCTCTGATGCTGATTGGGCAGGGTCTCCAGATAATAGAAGATCAACTACTGGCTATTGTACCTTGGTTGGAGGAAATCTAGTATCATGGAAGAGTAAGAAACAAAATGTTGTTGCAAGCTCGAGTGCCGAGTCAGAATATAGAGCCATGGCACAAATGACATGTGAATTAGCGTGGATTCAACAGTTGTTGACTGAGATAGGCTTCAAAGCTTCAGTACCCATGACTCTATGGTGCGACAATAAAGCTGCAGTGCATATAGCTTTCAATCCTGTGTTTCATGAGAGAACAAAACACATTGAGATTGATTGTCACTTTATTCGGGAAAAGTTGCAGAGTGGAATGATCATTCCCAATCATATTCGAACCGGTGAACAACTTGCAGACATTTTTACTAAACCTTTGGGTAATGGGAGGATAGAATATATTTGTAACAAGCTGGGCATGATTAATATCTATGCTCCAGCTTGAGGGGGAGTGTTAGTAGTAGTAAAAAGGGTAAAGTGGTCCTTAGGACCTTTAGGTCTTATTTTTTGGTATATGTAATGGTCACTCGTTGTGAATACAATACAACCTTTTCCCTCTCTCTCTCTCTATTTCTCAAGATTAGCATTATATCGCAACTTGTCTATGTATTTTTCTACATAATTCGAAGTACAATGCGTGAATCTTCTCGTAAGTCTTAAATAATTTCTTTGTGTTGGAGCTAGCAAAATATCAACTATAGGTGATTTTAACAAATTTTGACAAATTAAAGCGGAAGTAAAGTAGTCAAGATAAACATTGTCAAATTGGAAAGAAATCAAAGTCTAAAAAGCATCAATAATATGATAATATTCATTGAGTACTAAGGCCAGAGTCTAAATGTTAACAGAGTTGCGATATGATTTACTAGAGTGTAAAAGTCTTATCAAAATTAATCAGCAAGAGTTTTGAGATAGAGGAAATTGCACACAGAATTTATAATGGTTCGGTTTAGATCAAGTTTACGTCCACTTTTTCACGCAGACAGCTTACTAGCTGGATGTCACTATTAAATCAATAGAGGCTATCTTACTCAATCACTCTTTCAAAGCCTCTCAAATATTACAATTTGTAGCTCAGAAAGACAAGTAAGTAAGATCGAAGTACTCTTGCACTTTATAATTTTTTATTCTGGACCTCTTTTTTCTCTTCGACACCTAGTCTCCTTTTATATTCCTCAACCTCCAATCAACCTGTTGGACAATCTTCAGAGGATCACTTTTCAATCAACTTGTTGTACGAGATTATGTAATGAAGACTGATTAATCATTGAAAGATAAAATCTGAATCCCCGCTGATTTGTATGCCCAACCAAGCAAATCTTTAGTTTCCACAAGTAGAGTTCTTTGATTAAAGAAAGTAGCTTGTCTAAGAAGTGATTGCCAATCAACGAAGATGTCTTGCGTGAATGATTTTGTTGCAAAACAATCTCTAAGATCGAGGATCAACACTTTCTAAAAAGGAAATCCGAGCAAGAGCAAGATCACTAGTTGTGATGATTGAAGTTTGTGTCTGAATATATTGCGTTTGAATATGTTTCCCAAATGAACATATCCAGCTTTAGCTCAAAGTCTAAAGTAATAAGATGCATCCACATGTAAAATTAGCCGATATCCATATTGTTGCTCCGATGATATCCAAGCAATGATTATCATGATGTTTGAACAACAGGAAGTAAAGTCCAAATAAAATCTAGATTGTAAACTTTTCTTCATGATTGAAACATTCAAACTTCGATAGATTGAATTTGAATAAACTTCTCTTTATGAGTAGTTCTTGTAAGAAAGACACTACTATGCAATTATCCAATTCAAGACAATCGACAGTTTTGTTAACTTCAAAATAAATTAGGAGATTTTCTCAACACTTTGTACGCCTTAAATTTCACTACAATGTTGTGTGATAGGTGATGAATCCTCTTGATTCAAAATTTTGTGGCTGAATGGAAGTAAGTGTATCACCAAGTTAGATTTGATCATCCATGCACCCTGAATCGATCCTAGAATTTGATTACTTAAGGTACACGTTTCCTTGGAACTTCCATGTGTTTTAGCTAATTTGTTTTAGTAAGCTTCATCCATATAGGTAACCAAAAAGAAAAAAAATAAAGAAATCTTATTATGAAAAGGTCTACACAATAAATCTTGAAAGAAAGGGAGAAAAGAAGGTAAATATATCATCCATTTGCTTTGCAAAAAATGAATGATTTGAAAAACTTTCCTAAAAATAATCGCTTATAACGCTCACAAAAATGACTAAACTAAAATATTTTCATTGTTCATAAAAATATAATTATAAAAAAAAATTTCATTGAATAATTATTTCAAGCGATACAAGTGATCTTTTTTAAAAAATTTTTTTTCAAATCATTCATTTTTCGCGAAACAAATGAAGCAACTAAGGAATTATTTTGCCGTAAGAAACAAGGGATTTATTAAAAGATTGCTGAAAAGGGGCAGGTTGAGGCCGTATGGTGATTTTTAAATGGAGCAATCACATGAAGCACTTTTCTTTCCAATTGATCCACTCTAATCATTTCCGAACTATTTGTGTTCGAAATGTCTTACAAATCTATGAAAATATATGAAATACAAGGAGGTTGTACGTGCATCTAAATTTAAATAACAATGAATATCTTCTAAATAACCAAAGGAAAAAAGAAAAATACGTTACATTAGCTTTTGGGAGAATTACCAAAAAAGTCCTAAACTAATTGCAATAGTGTCAATTCAGTTTTAAATATTTTTTTTGCCAATTGAGTCCTAAAATTTTTGCATATGTGTCAATTCAATCCATTCGGCCAATTTTGGCCGGCCAGCGCTGACGTGAACAATTTTTCATATTTTTTATTTTTCATTTTTTTTCTTTATTTTTTTCTTCCTTCTTCCTCTGGGTGGTTGCCTCTTGTGACCGGCCACTGGCGAGGACAAGCCTCGCTCGCGGTGACTAGCCAAAGGCAGTAGGAAGAAGGAAGAAAAAAAAAAAGAAAGAGAAAGAAAAATAAAAAATTCAAAAAAAAATATTAAGATACTCTTAAAAATTATCAACGCCAGTGCCAGTCGCTCCACGTCAACACCGATCGTGCCACGTCAGCTCTGGCCGATCAAAATTGGCTAGATAGACTGAATTTGCATAAATATAAAAGGTTTAGGACTGAATTAGCAAAAAAAAAGTTTAGAACTAAATTGATACAATTACAACAAATTTATGACTTTTTTGGTAATTTTTCCTCAGCTTTTGATTATAAATTTTTTCTTAAGTTTTCATTAAAACTTAGTTCACGCGAGCTCTTGAACTGATGTGACAACATCTCTACCACTAACCTAACCATTTCATATATGAAAAAAAGGAAAATCAAAACTAACAAGATGACCCAATTATCCATGAACATCACTGACCTAACCATTTGGATTCTTCAATCCCTTAACATTTGTTTTGTCCGCCCACCCGGGCAAAAGCATGTCCATGTTGTTTTCAAAGCATGTAAGCAAACGCATCATTATTTTCTAACTTAAGTTTCTTATTTCGATGATGCTAGCTGTGCATGAAGCTTCCCGGTATCTTATCTGATTCAATTTTTGTTCGCATCTGCTGAGGAAAAGGAACTTCAGCTGTTACTTACTAGACCGCAAGGGGGGATTAACTATTAGTTGCCAATGCCCAACATTGTTTAATTAAACAGCGTCGGTTTAATCTGCATTTTTTATGCATAATCTTACTAATCACTTGAATAAGTTGCTAACCTCAGGTAAATTCAGAAAAAAAGTATAAAAAAATTCATAAACCTATTACATTAGTACCAATGTTGTCCCAAATCTTTCAATTGAACCAATTTAATCCTAAATCCTTTACATTAATTCAGTTCATTCGGCCATTTTCAATTGGAAAAGTCTGATGTGGATTTCAAGTCGGCGCTTTCAGCGCTTACATGGACACCGGAGAGCAAAACGACTCCATTTCCCTCTCCCAAAACAGCGTTTCCCTTTAATGCAAAGGAATTTTTTGGTAAAAAAACAAATACCAAAACAGCATCGTTTGAGATCTTCCCCAAATACCAAATTGATCTCAAGAACCCTCTTCGCCTAGATTCGTCCAACGCTTGCCCAACGCCTTCGCCCATAAATATGCTTCTGCTGCAATATGAATTTGGCTAAGGATAACGGGCATGAGCTGATATTTTGGTTTATTTCGTTGCTCTTTGTTTAGAAATTGTTGTTCTTTGGTGGTTTTATGAACATTTCTGGTATTATGGGCAATATGAGCTACCTATTTTGCGGAAATGTGGTTATTGTAAGGATAAACTCATTGTTTTTGCTCATCATAGTGTATGCCAAACAGCATTGCCTGTTTCGTTTCCTAGAATTTGTCGGCGGGAAGTGTAGCAGCAATGGTGATTGAAGGGATAGCATTAGCCATGAGTGTAGTGGCACTTATGATGCTTGGCCTTACTGCTTTTTGGCTGATCCTTTATCGTTTTTTCCTACTCTTTCGCTTGCAGGAACCTGAATCATTGACTGGGAAAGGAATTGGGCCTCGCTTGGTGGATATGTACAAAGGAGCTTATGACAATGAGTTGCCCCGACTCCTCCTGAACTGATCAACGAACTTATTCTCTTGAATGCGAAACATTTTTGTAGGACGGACACACGAAAAGAGATGCTCAGCTCACTATTTTGGTTTGATTTTCTGATCATTTGCCTGTACTTTAAGGTATTCACTTGTGTTGAACACAATATGTTTCGGCTAGAATATGGATTTGGTTACATCTATCTGCTTCAGGAATGCCGGGCATGAGCTGATGTTCTTGTTTATTTCGCTGCTCTTTGTTTGGGCTATGAGAAGACATTTTGCCAGTTATTAGGCATTATTTATATCATCGTCATTGCCTGGTATGCTTCAATCTCTTCCTTAACAGGGCATATCAAAGTGAGCTTAAGGGCAATGGTACTTTTGAATTCAATTGTGCAATTCCTGAATCTAATGTATGGCTAAACCATTTATAAGCTAGTTGCATCCAACTAGGAATAGCTAGATTGAGACTTGACTACTTTTAGATAAACGGCAGGAGTAAAAGTCTAGAAGGGGAGATCAGCCGTTTGTGGATTGTGTAGCGGCTTTGATTTCTTTAAATTTATACGCCCTTTTAAGGAGTTCTAATTGGGACCTGGTTTTCATATGTGGTGCATTATGGAATTGTAGGTCAAGCCATGTAGATATATTCTGAGCTGCTATTGTTGAACTTTTTTACAAGTTAGGAATGCTTCGACTGGTATTGATTTTGAAAGCATAATTAGAGTTTCACTACAATCATCACAATTGATGAAGACATCAGCAAATTCATCACAACCAATGACATCGGTCCCTCTAATCAACAATGATACATATATATTTTACAAGTTAATATTGATTGTCTTATATAAGCTGTTTTTTAATGAATTTTTGTAATAAGGTTTGTGTTTGTCCATATGTTGAAATATGAACCTGAATGAAGTGAAAGTTGTTTGCAATCTGCTGTTTCATGTGCAATCTATTTCTCAACCTGAGCACTAGAGACATATCATTCTTGTTCTTATAACTTGCTATCATGAAATGAAGTACGATATGAGAAAAATAGCAATACCAACTTATTACTATATGAACAAACAACCACAATATAGTAAACGAGCAAATAACAGATGCACAAACCCATTTCATTGCAATAAGGGAGGGTTCACAAGCAAAGTACTTTATTGATCACAATTGTTATACAAATAGCCATCTAAGATGGATCAAAAAGTTACATCAACACTAAACCCATCATCACAAAAAAGAAAGAAAGAAAGAAAATAATCACAACATATCAATACTAAACCCATCCAGACATCCTATTAGTTTTGCCTCTTCGAGCAACTTCTAGCACTTGCGCCTTTGCCTATAAGATTCACATTGATAGGGCCACTATCACTACCACTTGCACCTTTGTCTGTACATCCATGAAACTGCAAAGAGTATATTCGTTTAAAGTCTAATTGACAAAGTAGGCATGGCACAATGGAAATGGAAGTACTAATTGAATTTTTTTGCCTTGAAAATTATGTTTGCGATGATGTAGACCCAGTCTTCTTAACTAAACGTGTCGAATTGATGTGTCTCGTGTTCAAGTAAGTTCGACAAGTCATCTTCATTATGATCCTTGCATCCTAGTTCCACTTGTCACCTTACCTTCCTCCCTTGATCTTTTCTGTTTATGTCATCCAGGATTCACCTTGGCTGGAAGTGATTCAAGTGACTCCCTATTAGTCTGTTTCCAAAATTTAATTTCTCGAACTAGCATCATCATGTTCTCATATGCAGCTAAAACTTGGCCTTCTTATAACATCCATCAACATACTCGTATGCATCCCCTTGCCTATAATTTATAATAGAAATGACATGGGGATAAGGGATCCTAGTAAGTTGTCATCTTCCACGAGAATAGTTGCTCTTGCATACATTGACCACGTGCTTCATACCCTTATTCATCACCTCCTATCCAGTTTCACCATTCCATATCACTTGGCAGTACATCCCACCAACTCTATTTTTTTTCTAACTTTCTTACAATTCTTGAAGCACATGCATCTATCTGTGTATGCATCATTGTCATTATCATTATTTGCATTTCGTCCAACATACTGTAAATGGACTTACACCTAGCATGTATGATTCTTCCATTGAATGCCTCACATAAATTGTTGTCAACAATGTCACATTTCACATCAGTGGTGAAGAAGGACCTTGACCAGTGCTTTAGCTCTATTTGAACCAAGTCATGATACGCATTAGGACTGATTTTCTTCAATGTTTGAGAGTGTTCGTCACACTTCATCATAGTGTTGCTCTTAGCACACTACCAAATAGTTTTTGCATTTGTATCCCCTTATACTTTTGACACACATCATATGCTCAGCTACAAGTAACAATTCAGTCACAGTTTATACAAGGCCTTGCAAAAGATGATTACAACGTAAAGCATATGTTACAAGTGTGACTATCTAAGAGGCATAACTAATAAAAATTAAATAAGAAGCTTACCTTTTGTTTGTCACTAATTATGTCACAACCTAGTACATATGTGCTCAAAATGTTGAGATCAACATCAAATTTGTTAAAAAAACCACGTCTAGTGTCACGACCTAAATTTCTCAGGCTGATGGATTATTAAGACTAAGCCTAACTCGGGCCCCCCAAGCCCTACCAATTCGCAACCTAGGGTTTAAGTTTTTAACATGCAAAAGTTTTCACACTTGGAGTCGCCACTAATCTATTTGTGGTAGGTCGATTAGAAACCTAAATAAAACATAGGGAGATATGTTTTATTCCTACAAACCAGAGAGTCTAAGCTGGGGGGACTTGATTATGCTAAAACTAGTCTAACGCCCTTTCGGTACCTTTTCTTTTCAAAAAATGTTTATGTAGGCAGTCTGAATCCATTTTATTACCTAATTACTAACATGTAAGATGTTCATGCGGGTGCGCAAATCACCAATTTAACACCCAAGAAAGTAATAAATAAATTGCAAGATTAGGAGAATGACGTACCTTAATACAACGCAAGCATCTGCATTGTTAGTAGAAAATCATACAGACAATCCTATTATGATTTCTAATTAATAAAAAAAGGCACTTGAGGTGTTGTTTAGGGTCTACGCTCTATTAAAATGCAAACTAACCTATATGCAATGACGTGCAAAAAAATGACGTGCGATTAATGCTACCTAGCATGCGAACTATATGTCATGCGACAACGTAGCCTAATTCTAATGACGAACAAATGATTTATTTTTGGTATTTTTTCAATGAAATTCGGAATTAAAAATACTCAAATCAAACTGCAATCTGTCCTAGAGAAAATGATTTGATCTATCCTAAAGTGATTCTTTTTTTTGGGATTTTTATTAAAATTCGAAATTTTAAAATAACCTAAATAATCTATTAGGATTAGAATAACACCTAATTTAAACTAGGAAATAAATTATCTCAAGTCCTAATTTAAATTAAATAATTATCCTATCTTCTAGATACATTTAGGGTTCCCTAAACATGCAAAACTTCTAATTTAAATCTAACTAACAAATTTTTGGATTTTCTTTATTTAAAAGGAAAGCAATCAAACAAAGATAACAACTACATTTAAACAATCCACGCAATCTGCAAGATTCTTCAAATTCAGATAAGGCAAAGAAATCAAACTAACGGTCATATCTATAGGGTTATAGATATCGAATGAAAGTTGATTGTTTAAATTTGAAAAGTAAATAAAATCTATTATCGTATCCAAGTGATGATGAACAAGATAACCATTTTCTGTATCGCCGCGTATCGTGCCTTAGAGATAAGGTCGGATAGTCGTCCAGATACGTTACAAAATTAAGGATAATTCCTAATTTTAAGTGTTTTCAAATATTGCGGATATAGCACACATTATCCTAAGATATCTAGCAATCCACGCAATATTCACGGAATATTCAAAATATTCAAACTAATAATCTAAATATTTTGAAAATATACCGGATAGATATCTTTACCTGATTTGCAGATTACTTTCCAAATTTGAATTGCTGGGATTGCAGATCGGGATGGTGACCGACAGTGGGTGATCAACGGCGAACATAGCGGTGCATGCGATGGTGCTCCCGGTCTATCTGCAAAACAAGAATAAGGCCACGGCAGTATAAGGATGCCATGAGGCACCGGGACAGTGGCGGCTTAGCATCGGGACTCAGGGTGACCAGCAACTTCGGAGGATGTCGGCGTCGCGGTGGGGCAGCTGCTGGTCCGACGTGGGCACGGCAAACAACCACGGAAAATCCAGCAACGAGGAAAGATCACCCACTAATGTCCAAAATTGTGTCTTCCTCCTGTGTAACACGAATTGAAATTCCACTTTGTCAACTGATGTGCTATTTTTATTCTAACTCCAATTCACCGATTGCGGGGTTCAAGGACTTCTCTTCCAAGCGGTGGTCAATGGGCATTGGATTGAACCACAGCTAAAGATATCGACACGTCGAGACCTGCGATGGAAAGAGGCGATTTGCTGGTTTTCACCGTGAAGTTAAAAGGCGCGTCTCTGGCGGTTTGCTAAGTCCACAGTAATTGGCGTCTGGTCACGGCAGCAGGGACCACGGCGAGGAGGGTCGCGACTCACGGCCATAGGTCTGGTTGTGAGGGAAGCGGCGGCAACGGGCGGCGGCTCCACAATTAGTGGTGGGATGGTGGAGTCGCGAAACAGCAGTAGCAGCGGTCCCCACGGTGCGGTTGCGAGGCAACGCAACTATGAGGCGAGCGCCTGTGCGATCGACTCTCTCTCTCTCTCTCTTACTCTTACTCTCGCTCACGTGTGTCTCTCGTGCCTCTGAAAATTCTGTGTCTGAAAATTATGAGAGTTCCCTCTATTGACCGAGACCTCCTCTCCTTTGAATGTGTATCTCCTTTTATATTCAAAGCCATGGGACCTCTTCAAGGAAAGAATCAATATCTCTTTCCTCTTTTAAAATATTAATATATCCTTTCTTATACTACCCACATGGCCGAAGATATATTTTCCTATGAGTGCAATTGACTTTCCATCTCCAGTGATCCGTCCTTATTCCTTTCCCTTTTTCATTCAACCGCGTGAATATATATTCTACTCATTGCAAGCTACACTTAGCTGAATATAGGCAAAAGTATACTATAAGTGCCATAACTTGTGTACGACAATCACTTTGGTGCCATAACTTTTTTTCAAATCACTTTGATGCCAACTTTTTTGAAAAACGATCACTTGAGTGCCAATGCTGACATGACACGTCAGAAATCTGATGTGGCTCTTTTTTATTAATATTCGATGCTTAGATGGTTGGCTGGAGCTGTCCGAAGAGTCCAGTCAACCCTTATAGTGAAAACGACGTCGTTCAACCTTTCTTCCCCAATATAGGAACCCTAAATCGGCTAATTGGACATATTCCCCAATTGCAAACCCTAACCGACCATATTATTTTCTTGTTTTCCCTGAAATTGACAGCCAAATGTTGCAAATGGATGGCAGGAGCTTCACTAGCAGCTCAAATTCGTTTGAACGAAGTGAAGAAGAATATCGGTTCTTCTGCTATTGTGGATTACTGAGTCCAAGAAGAACATCTTGGACTCTATTGAACCTCGGGAGAAGATTCCATGGATGCGCCAGGTATAGAGAAGGCTCGAAGTGCAAAATCTTCAAGTGGATTGATGCGAAATTTTCAGATCGAGCAATAGAGGTGATAGTGAAGCTACTTGAAGCTCAACATCAACCTCCACCTGCATTAATGGACGAGTTGGATGAGTTGGATGATGTCGACTCATTGCAAGCTGAAATGAAGGCTTTAGCATCTCTGGCCAACCATTTGAAGAAGGAAGTTCGAAGGATGAAAATCGAAAGAAAGTGTTATCGATTTTTGATTGTGTCATTGATATTTTTTATAGCCTATTTTATGGTCAAATGTAATGTCAGTGATGAGCAAAAGTTTCTTAGTCTACCATAATTTAAGATAGGCTTGTACTATGTACGTGTATTTGGTAATTTGTAGCTATGGTTATGTTATTAGTTTGCTGCAATTTATCTATGTAACAAAAGGTTTGCTGCAATCTATGACAAATGGAAGGTTGGAATTTATTGGTTCTCAATGTTGAGTTGCTTAGTATTTTGTTGCTGCATATTTTGATGCAGTTTTGCCTCATTGGCAGCATATTTTTGCTCATTTGCTGTCTTTTGCTGCATTTCCTCATTTGCAGCATATTTTTTCTCATTTGCTGTCATTTGTTGCACTTTCTCATTTGCAGTATATTTTGCTGCATATTTTTGCTCATTTGCTGTCATTTACTACACTTTCTCATTTGCAGCATATTTTACTGCATATTTTTGCTCATTTGCTATCATTGCTGCACTTCCTCATTGGCAACATATTTTTTGCTGATTTGATGTCATTTGCCGCACTTCGTCATTTGCTTCATATTTTTGCTCATTTGCTGCATATTCACTTGCTCATTTGTTATATTTTTTTCATTTGGTTAGATGGTTGCATATTATGGAGTAATGCTCACTACTGAAAAATGAGGTGCTGCAACTGTACGTAGCAGCAAATTATGAAGTCGTCACAAATTCAGCAGTTGACATTTTAGTGCCAAATGTTTCTAACCGTGATCACTTAAGTGCCAGTCGTGGTTCAAAAGTGATCACTTAAGTGCCAGTCGTGGTTCAAAAGCGATCACTTAAGTGCCAATTGTGGCCGAAAGTTGATCACTTAAGTGTTATGCCGTGTGTTTCTTTGAAAAATGGAGACTTTGGTTCCAACCTTTAAACCAGATCATTCCAGAATCAAAGCAGTAACTGTACCAGCACTGCTCACCAGCACCAAACCGCCCCAAACCATACTCATAAACTGGTTCAAATAGCCCACAAACCATATTCAATCACCAGCACCAAACAACCCCCAAACCATATTCAAAAACCGGTTCAAAATGCTTGCACCAACACATGCTGGCGTGCTGGTGCAAGCACTATACTGCACTCCCAAATATGACAAAATCAGCAGCTACCATACTATACTCCCAAATAGTACAAAATCAGCAGCTAGTGCAAACACCATACTGCACTCCCAAACATCACAAAATCAGCAGCTGATGCAAGCACCACATTGCACCTGAAAATAGCACAAAAAACCAGCACTAGTAGCACCAATTCCCACCCTCCCCACCAACTGCATCAGTAAGTTTCTTTGAATATTAACTTACTGATGCAACTTGCAAGCACCCCACTACACCAGTACTATACTAAAGCAGAACAAACAAGTGTGCAAAAATATGGAAATCACAACCACATTAACCACGGTAAACATCAAATTTAGTCATTACACACAACATCCCATTAATCAATAACATTCTAGGACCACAAAAAATCAACCTCCTATTAGCCAATACGGTAAACCTCCCTAATTTCACAAAAACTAACAATCACCACAACACCCTCCCATTAGTCAATAGTAATAAGTCTAGTATTTCCTTTTCCTTTCGACGGCTTCTTGAATTGATTCATAATTCTTTGACTCTTTCAAACTGGAGGAACTGCAGGTTGTTCTTCTAAAGATGCAGGTTCTTCAATAGCTGGAGCTGCTTCTTCTTGAACTGATAGAGCTGCATCTAAAGCTACTTCTTCTTAAACTGCTTAAGCTGCATCTTCTTTAACAGCTAGAGCTGCTTCTTCTTGAACTGCTTAAGCTGCATCTTCTTTAACAGCTAGAGCTGCTTCTTCTTGAACTGCTCCAGCTGCATCTTTTTCAATTACTGGACCAGCAGGTTGTTCTACTAGCCTTCTTGCTCGAGATTTCTTCTTAGGCGCAGTAACTATCTTCTTCTTACTGGTGTTGGTGGCTGTTTTAGAGCTGGCAGCATGTGCTGGTTGATCAGGAACTAGTGTTGAGTTTTTTGTTGGTGGCAGTTTATGAACACTCTTCTCTGCAGCCACCCTTCTTCTCTTCGGACCAGCTACTTGCGACGTTGGTTGGATTCTTTTTGATGCAGCTCCTGACTCTTGGCTTGGGCCAACATGAGATATAAGAACCTCTGAACTCCTCCCAAGCTACAACATAATCATGGATGAGAAGAAGCAATATTGTTATAAAAGTGAAAAACTCAAAAATGAAATGCATGAGATGTACAAAACTTACATGCAAAATAGTCATTCCAGTATTGAAGTCCGTATAAATTCCATAACCATATTGCTTTAATCTTCTGCCAAGGACCTCTGATATGGTGTCTCACTTTGAGGAACCTGAGCTGCTAGTTCAGTTGGTTTTCTTCTCAACTGATAAAGACAAAACAATGTCAATTAAAGCCAAAATCTGCTCACTAAAGATTAATACAAATACATATAGCTTACTGGATATTTTCTCCTAGCCTATACAACAGTCGAGGAGGAGATTGCCCTTAAACCTGGGCCTCCAGTTGGCTCTGCAGCTGGTTCTTGAACTTGGCCTTCACGGGCCCTTCAGCTAGACAATCAGTATGTCTATCAGCTGGCCCTCCAACAGGCCTTTCAGCAGCCCCTTTAGCTGGTTCTTGTGCTGGCGCTGCACTTTATCCAATTTAGGTCTTTCTACTTGGCTGTTGAAGCAACTGATGTTGCTTCTTCAAATGACAATCACTTTTGTTGTGACCTACCTCATGACAATATGAGCATCTTATCTCTACACCTGACATGCTCATCTTCTTACTTCTGGGCTCTCCCTCCTGCTTTCTTCGTCTCCTTTTAGGCCTTCCCATTTGTTTCTTAAGTGGTAAAGGATGAGGGGCTTCATGATTTATCGGCTCCCCGAATTTTGCACTTCTAATAAACTGCATTATGTGCTGGTACGCAGCAAGATATGTGCTTTTATGGTGGCAACCATGCAGGTAATCTTTGGGATTTCGGTACTTCGCTTGGATGGCACAAATGGCATGTGCGCAGAGAATTCCAGAAAGTTACCAAGCTCGACATGAGCACTTTAGTTTGTCCAATTGGACAACATACTTGTCTGTCTTTTCCATGACCTCATAGCCATCATCTCCATTCCAGATAGGATGACAGAACCTACTACTCACCAAGTTGTCATTCAATCTTTTAGTAATCCTAGGACCACACTGTCCAGTCCACTTCGCAGCCTCTTCTCTCTATTTTTGTAGCCTTGTCATGACTATCACTCGAATATCCTCAAGCATGCTGATGATTGGTTTGCACCTGGCCTCTAAAATTTTGCCATTGAAGGCTTCACTAAGATTGTTATCAATGATATCGCTCTTGAATTCTTCACTGAAGAAGGCCTTGCACCAATGCTTGGGTTTAGTTTGAAAACGTGCTTCATAACCATCTTTCGTCAAGTCAAGCAGCTGCTATTTGTGAATTCTAAAATCAGCCATGTTGGTGCTCTTAGCTATCATCCAAAATTGCTTCTGTAGTTTCTCCCCTTTGTAGATCTTTGCCCAGTTTGCATATATGTGCCTCACACACATCCTATGTTCAACAAATGGCATCAACTCAGCTAGAGCAGGAAGAAGTCCCTACAAGAATTCATACATCAAGGCATTAATAACGGCATGTGTAAGATAAAATGTCATAAATATTATTTGTGCAGTTGTACCAGCATTACCTTTTGTTGATCACTCATGAATGCCCAACCTCCTCTATTAGTGATCTCAAGGTCCGTCATCAAATTTTCCAAGAACCACGACCAAGTATCCTTGCTTTCTACATTCACAACAACCCAAGCAATTGTAAACATCTGATTATTGACATCCCTCCCAATGGCAGCCAACAATTCTCCCTTGCACACACCCTTCAAGAAACATCCATCTAACCCTATGACTCATCTACAACCAGCAACAAATCCCCGCTTGCATGCATCAAAGCAAATATAAATTCGGTCAAAGTTAGTCCCATGGTTAGGCAGTGGCCGCTCCACAACCTCAACATAAACTCAACTACCCGGATTTTGCAGCCTACATTTTCCGATATATTCCCAAATTTGACCATATTCTTCCTTGTACGTCTCTAAAATTTTTTTCCATCACTTTATACTTGGCTCTTTTACACTGATTGAGTGATACGTTAATCCTTACCTGCTCCCTCACCAACTGCTTTAGCTGAGCACTCTTCACATCAGGCATCGCTTTGATGGTATCGAAGAAGTGCTTCGACAACCAAGCACTCGTTACCCTTTTGTTGTCAAATATGATGGAACAAGTATGTTCCTCCTGTAATGACCTAATTTGGAATGACCCGTCCCTTTTTGAACGTGCGCCATATATCTTTCACGAACAACTAGATTGAGAACACTTTGCTCTAACATAGTCCTGCGTATTTTGAGTGAACTGAAGAGTCCTCTATTCAGCTATTAAATACTTGATAATCCCTTCTTTGAATTATTTGGCATCAGAAAATTTCAGACCTACAGTCAACATAGAAGAAGAAGAGTTAGGATCGTATAATGGATACTTACGTTTTCTTCTGCGCACAATGGGATCATCATCTTCATGTTGATTTTCAGAATTATCATTCTGTTCATTAGAGCCACTTTCTTCATAATCAGTGTCATTACCTTCAGTTAGAGCTCTATCAATGCTATGTCCTAGTTCAGCTTCATGCAATCCTCCAAGTGCAGCTATTGATTTTTTTCCAAATTCCCTTTACTTTTGCCTTGACTGTGCAAGTTCCTCATCGTCATCTTTACTTGGTAAATTTACATTTGTCACACCCTCATCATCTGATTTACTAGATGTAGCAACTTCCTACGGTAATCCAGTGAACTCAAATCCAATGAATTCTTCATTCGCTGCATGGCTTGCCTCCCTCTCATGTCCAACTTCATCTATAATAGAACTAGCACCAACCTAAGTACTAGGTAAAGCAGCACCATCACCTACGTCTCCTCCCTCAATCCCTTCATCAGATTCACTATCACTATAGGACTCAATGTACACAACAACTTCTTTTCCATGAAGATAATGGTAGATGATATCTTTAACACCATTATCATCATCAAAGTTTCTAATACCGTCCTTCAAGCTGCTTCCAGGAACACAATAATGCAAACTTCCTATTTTACATCTTAATTGTTGAACTATATCCCTCATGAGATTAATATATGCTGGCTTGCTTCTATTGAAATAAATAGTACCTTCAAGTCTCTCAAAGTATTCCCACTCGTTAGTACCGATAACAAATTCTCCTCCATAGCGAACAATGATGCCGATAATTGTGTCTTTATCCCCTATATCGACCCTACATTAAAGGAAAAAAGCCAAAAAATTCAATATTTTAGCTTTCGGGACACACCACATAGGAAAAAGAGCACAGTTTCACATAAAGGTCCCCCATATGGTCGACAAGATTGAAAATGTCACGCCCCGAACCCCATCGAGCACGCAACACCCTTCTCTGGTAGAATAAAGCGATGTCCCAGGGTATCGCCGACCTCATTTAGACTTATCAGAGATTTATGTCAATCAGCGGAAGCCACAAATATCCGGACAATAATAACTGGGGTAAACAGGGAGAATAAATGCATCCATTATCGATTCAAGCTTATATAATAGCCACAATTTACAAAACCACAATATATAAAAGCACACCGAACTTCTATACTATAAACCACCAACGTCAAAAAGGATCAGCAGCCTGGTATACCCTATCTCCAAAAATGGTACCCTTCAAAAGCCTATACCCAACCCCTACTTTAACCCCTACACCCTCTACTTGGCGTCCACTCAGAATTTGATTCTTCAACACTCGAGTTCGAATCCCCTGAACTGTCTGCTCCTCTGAGGACTCTGGCTTAGCCTCGATCTCAATCGGATTGTTTATATCACCCGACTTCGCTGGAATCTCAACCCACTCCTCCTCAACTGGCTCCTCGTCCGACTCGTCCTCTGGCACAAACTCGGGATAGTACCAAGGAATGTCCTCGGGTTCATACTCTGGCTTATCCTCAGGTGCGTCCTCCGGCTCTTCTTCAAGCTCATCTTCTGGGGCCTCTTCAGGTTCTGCCTCAGATTCTTCCTCTTCTTCTAGTCCTCTTCTAGAATTACCTCGAGGTCCACATCCATGGGGCCGTACCCAACCTGGGACTCCTCTAGCTCCGGTTTGTACTCGGCCCCCGAAGGCTCAGGTGCTGCAGGCGCTTGCTGAAGACCGGACTGTGTCAGACTAGTCTTTAGGCTCGTCATCTCGCCATCGAGAGGGGGTATGGCTGCCGGGTCCCAATCTCCAACTCCGTCAAAGGGGACATCAAATCCACGGACGGGACCAAACTCATCTACCTCATCTCGAAAGAACCAAGCGGTATAGGTAAGGGCTTGCCAAAGGGGTAACCCTACGTCTACCCAGACTACTATAGTATGCTTAATCCATGTCATATTATCGTCTATCGAGTACTCTACAACATTATGGTCGGTGTGCATCAGTACTCCAAAATGCTCAGGTGGCGGCGGTGGGAGATTCATTGCTCAGGCCGGGGTTCTAAAAATGTTGGTTGAAACAATCATGAGATTACATCTCAATAAGCACACATCCTAAATCCTACCTAGGCTATCACGTACCTCCAGACAATCATAATCACAATCACACTCAACCATCACATCGCAAGCACACAGTTTATACTTACCTGGGCCTTTTTTGCGTACGACCTGCACGTTAGCCACAATAGTATAATTTTCAATCACATGCAAGTTCTAGTTATATATCCCACACTCATTCCTGTCTCATCACATGATTTCCACATTCGGCTAGCCAGTGACCGGCATAATGAAACCGTCTCAGGTTCACTACAACTAACTCATACTCATCTCGCCAGTGACTCGCGTAATGGTACCGCCTCAGGTTCACTGCGACTAACTCATAACAACACTTTAGGGCCCCCATAATGGTACCGCCTTAGGCCGTATATCTTGCCCGCATAATGGTACTGCCTCAGGCTTAACACCCACCACCTACGACACAACCCGCGTAATAGTATCGCCTCAGGTTGGCCGTCCTCCCGTAATACCGGGAATCGTCCCGCGTAGTCGTACCTCCTCAGGACGGATCAATTTTCCGCGTAATGATACTGCCTCAGGGATTTCCGCAACCACACATACCGTGCCACACACGATTTCTCGCTCGTTCACATGCTCAACACCCACTTGCCAATAATTGGCCAATCACACGTGAACCGTGCATGCACCAATTCACATACATTTCTCATGCTCAATAAACATCCAACACGGCCAATTGACAGTCAATTTCAATTCGGCCCAAGCGTGCACATAACGAAGCGCATCTCAATCAATCAAGTCACGGTACAGCAAACATACGATGCCACTAACAGGCCCACGAACACAGCCACTATATGGGCACAAAATTCAACATTTCCTCATCCATTTTTAGCTCGAATCGTCACCACAATTCCGCCATAAATCATCGCACCAAACTGATACCGTTTACCCCGAAATCAAACCCCATACGCTCCTCAATACGAGCCCAATTTTCAGCACCCAATTTCACATCAAATCAGTCCCGGATCACCATGATTTCACCCACAATTCAGCCAATTCGCGTCGTAAAAATCAATCTACCAATATAATGCCTAAACGGCCCCAATTAACTCCTAAATCGACACTAATTAATCCGATTTAACCCCTAATTCGTCCGTCGATACCCGAAGTTCTAAATAGAGTTTAGGGCGTGACTTACTCGAATTCTAGACTGGCTCGGCTAGAGTGGGAAGGGGACGGCAGGCTGGCGGCTAAGGGTGCGAATGGTAACCATTCTGCTCCAGAAATCAAATTCTTGCCAGAAATTGATTTCTGGAATTCATGCCAGAAATTGATTTCTAGAGGAGAAATCTGTTTGGTAAAACATGACCAATTCTGCTCCAGAAATTGATTTCTGGAACAGAAATCTATTTTTATTTTTTTATTTTTTTGGGCACCTCAAAAAAATAAATTTCACTCAAAGTGGGTGCCCAAAGGTATTCTAAGCCATTTTGTGAAGTTTTGAAATTTTTAATTTTTTGATTTTTTTGGGCACCTCAAAAAAATTAAATTTCACTCAAAGTGGATGCCCAAAGGTATTCTAAGCCATTTTGTGAAGTTTTGAAATTTTTGATTTTTTTTATCTTTTTGGGCACCTCAAAAAAAATTAAATTTCACTCAAAGTGGATGCCCAAAGGTATTCTAAGCCATTTTGTGAAGTTTTGAAATTTTTTATTTTTTTTATTTTTTTGAGCACCTCAAAAAAATTAAATTTCACTCAAAGTGGGTGCCCAAAGGTATTCTAAATCATTTTGCGAAGTTTTGAAATTTTTGATTTTTTTTTATTTTTTTGAGCATCTAAAAAAAATTAAATTTCACTCAAAGTGGGTGCCCAAAGGTATGCTAAATCATTTTGTGAAGTTTTGAAATTTTTTATTTTTTTTATTTTTTTGGGCACCTCAAAAAAATTAAATTTCACTCAAAGTAGGTACCCAAAGGCATTCTAAGCCATTCTGTGAAATTTTGAAATTTTTGATTTTTTTATATTTTTTAAAAAAAATTCACCAAATTTCCTATTTTCTCAAAATCTTGACTTTTTTTATTTTCTAAAAATTTTTATGAATTTTTCTGGAATTTTTCAATTTTTATGCATTTTCTGAAAAAAAAATTAGTAAGAAAAAGGGAGAAAATAGGGAGAATGCATTCTGGAAGAGAGAAGCTATAAAAAGTAGCTTCTCTTTTTCTTGCCCAAAACTCATTCTGGAATAAAAAATGCATTCTGGAATCAAGTATTTTTAACAAACGCATTTTTATTCCAGAGTGTGAAAATTGCTCCAGAATGCATTCCGGAAATTTTTTAACAAACGCATTTCTATTCCGGAATCCATTCTGGAACAGAATTTCTATTCCAGAATGGATTCCATGCGCGCCTTAAGCGACGATGTGCGGCGGCGATGGCGGCGGTGGCAACGGCTTCCTTGGCCACGGTTCACGACCACAAGGGGAGAAAGAGAGAGAGAGAGAGAGAGAGAGAGAGAGAGAAGGATGGCGTGAGGGTAGTGGTGCGGCTCGGTGGTGGGACGGCGGTGGCATGGCGGACAGTGGCCAGCGAGCGGCGGCGCGGCAAGGAGGGCGGTCGGTCGGTGAGGGGAGGGAGAGGGAGAGAGAGCCGAGAGGTAGACAGAGAGTGAGGAGAGAGAGAGACATTTGGCCTTAAATAATCCAAGGTCAATTATTGGTGCCCAAGAGATCATCTTGCCCCTCTCTCACAAATCTAATCAACGGCTTAGATTCATTCTTATCCTGAGATCGACGGCCCGGATTGAATCTTTTTCAAAATATCCAAGAGCAATTTGGAAATTTCTCAAAAAGTCCAAGGGCAAAATTGTCCAAAAATCTCTAATTCTAAGGCTAGGGCGAAATTACCAAAATACCATTCTCAAATTACATTGGCCCTAACAAATGTCTAGGGGTAAAATGGTCATTTTTCATTTCTCGCCGAAATTCAATTTTTCTGAAGGATTCGGACAAATCCGAGGCTACCCGGGCAAATGACAACATCGTCCACATGTTCCATCGTGACTTTCTAAATTTCTAATGCCCAACATGGTCTCTAATTAATGACTAAGTTCTAAACAACGTAACTTGTGCGTATCTCATACTAACAGGTGGCTTTTGGAAAAATTCACACATTTGACTCGTGGCCAATACTGAATCATGCCACGTACAAGTTTCCTCAGGTCGTGCCGACCTCGATTGTCACTTAATCGCGAGGATCGATAGCTAGATCCGACGGGCACGATCATTTGGTATAGGTTTAGGGTCATTCATCAATTCATTTCGTGGTCCAGCGGAATCACCCGCGATCCATTAATATGACAGTGGTGAACTGATCCCTAGCTATCCTTGGATCAGCCTACAGTGGCTCAAAATATCACCTTGATAATTTTCATGGTTGAAAGTCGGTTCACGATCGAGCTTTTTGGTCGCACGAATTTAAATCCCTAATTAGCCTTTCCCTAACGGTTAGTATTCCCAAATTGATCAATTTCGAGTGAGATCTAACTACAAGCACGTTCATAAACTATTCATTTCATAAATCCCAAGTGGGTCGGATTTCAGAATGTCATAACTCTTCCCCCTTATAAAAATTTCGTCCTCGAAATTTACAAATCAAACTACTACTCGAACAAGTGGGGGTATTGACATTGCACTTGCTCTTCACTTTCCCACATCGCGCCTTCTGTCCCGTGGTGTTCCCAAAAAAATCTTGACCATCGGGATCGTCTTGTTCCTTAGAACCCGTTCTTTCCGATCTTTAATCCTTATCGGTCTCTCAACATATGACACCCTGTCAACGACTTCTATCTCCTCATAATTTAACACATGAGTGAGGTCTGGTTCATATTTTCTCAACATCAATACGTGAAACACATTATGCACTTGCGATAAACTAGGCAGAAGCACAAGGCAATACGCTAAATCTCTAATCCTTTCTAAAACCTCAAAAGATCCCACGTACCTCGGACTCAACTTCCCCTTTTTACCGAATCTGGATAGTCCTCTCATAAGCGATACCTTAAGGAATACTTGATCTCTACTTGAAACTCCAAAGGTTTTTGCCTTCTGTCTGCAGAACTCTTTTGACGGCTTTGAGCTATTTTCAGCCTTTCACGAATCACCTTAATAGCCTCAATTGACTGTTGAACTAACTCTGACCTGGTAATACTCCTTTCTCCCACTTCATCCCAACACACGGGCATTCTACAAACCCTACCATATAGTGCTTCAAAGGGCGCCATTCCAGTGCTCTGCTGAAAACTATTATTATAAGCTAATTCTGCTAAGGGCAATTGCTCTTCCCACTTACCCTGAAAATCCAATACGCATGCCCTAAGCATATCTTCTAAAGTCTGAATCGTCCTCTCAGATTGGCCATCCGTTTGTGGGTGGTAAGCTGTACTGAACTGCAACTTTGATCCTAATGCCATCCGTAGACTTTTTCAAAAATTGGCGGTAAACCTAGGATCATGATCTGAGGTAATCATCACTGGTACCCCATGCAAACGAACTATCTGCTGCACATACAACTCAGCATATCGATCTAATGCGAAGTCCTTTTGCACCGCCAAAAACTGTGCCGACTTTGTCAATCTATCGACAATCACCCAAATAGTATCATGGCCTCTTTGGCTCCTTGGTAATCCCGTCACAAAATCCATAATTATATGCTTCCATTTCCATTCTGGGATTTCCAAAGATTGCAATAATCCTCCAGGCTTACAATGTTATGCTTTCACTTACTGGCACGTCAAACATTTGGCCACATGTCTGGCTATGTCTACCTTCATACCGTTTCACCAATAATAATGCCTTAAATTTTAATATATTTTGGTACTACCTGGGTGGATACTATAACTACTATGATGCGCTTCTAACAAAATTTCTTCCTTAAGCTCCGCATCGTTAGGCATACATAATTGTCCACGAAACTTTAGTTTCCCGTCTTCGGATATCTGAAAGTCTGGCTTTCTCTTAGTATCATCCAACTCTAGAACCCTTTGGATTTCTTTATCCGTAGACTGCAAGGTTTTAATCTTAGCCTAGATCTCTGGTTCAATCCTTAGCGTGGCTAGCAAACTCGATATTTGACTTACTTCGAATATAAACTCTGAGTCTCACACTTTTTCTAACAATACCCATTCATTGACCATCAAATGAGCGATGCTCGACTTCCGACTCAATGCATTAGCTACCCGGTTGGCCTTCCCGAGATGATATAATATATCACAATCATAATCCTTCAACAACTCCATCCACCGACGCTGCCTCATATTTAATTCCTTTTGAGAAAATAGATATTTGAGGCTCTAATGGTCGGTATAAATCTGAAATTTCTCTCCGCATAGCTAATGTCGCCAAATCTTAAGGGCGAATACTATGGCGGCTAATTCCAAATCACGCGTCAAGTAATTCAACTCATGCGGCCTTAACTGTCTTGACGCGTAGGCCACTACCTGTCCATTTTACATGAGTACACACCCCAGTCGTTTCAACGACACATCGCTATAAATTTCATATCCTCTAGGTCCTGATATAATAGTCAACACTGATGCCGTAGTCAACCTATATTTCAATTCCTGAAAACTCCTTTCACATTTGTCGGTTCATTCAAACCTCGTTTCCTTTTTCAACAAATGTGTCAACGGTGTCGCTATTGCCGAAAACCCTTCGACGAAACGAAGATAATATCCTGCCAAACCTAGAAAGCTTCAAACCTCTGTTACCATCATCGGTCTCGGCCACTTCATTACCGCCTCAATCTTCATTGGATCTACTGAGATTCCTTCCCCAGAGATTACGTGTCCGAGAAATGCTACTCGATTGAACCAGAACTCGCACTTGCTAAACTTAGCATACAGTGTATTTTCTCTTAAAGTTTGTAAAACTTTACTCAAGTGAAACTCATGCTCCTCTAGACTCTTCGAGTACACCAGTATGTCGTCCATGAAAACGATCACAAATTGATTTAAGAACTCCTTAAACACCCGATTCATAAAATCCATAAAGGCAATAGGGGCGTTCGTCAAACCGAACGGCATTACCGTAAATTCATAATATCCATATCTCGTCCTAAATGTCGTCTTCGGTATATCCTCCTTCCTAATCCTCAATTGATGATATCCCGTTCTCAAATCAATTTTAGAAAACACCGAAGCCCCTTGTAACTGATCAAACAATTCATCAATCCTCGGTAAGGGATATTTATTTTTGATCATCACCTGATTTAGTTGCCTATAGTCAATACATAACCTCAACGATCCATCTTTCTTCCTCACAAACAAAACTGGCGCTCCCCATAGAAACGCACTCGGGCGAACAAATACTTTGTCTAATAACTCTTGCATCTGTACCTTTAATTCCTTTAACTCTGACAGCGACATTCCATAAGGTGCCTTCGAGATTGACTCAGTTCCAGGAGCCAACTCGATTACAAACTCTACTTATCTTTCTGGTGGCAATCCCGGCAATTCCTTAGGGAAGACATCGAGATAATCGCACACCACGGCTATGTCCTTTAGCCTCGATTCTTCAGCCGTTGAATCCACTATAGCCGCTAGAAATCCTTGACACCCTTCATTCAACAACTTAATCATTTCTAGCGACGAAATCCATGGAATCGAGGGTCCCCCTCGATTTCTCATAAATGTGAATTCCGGATGTCCAATGGGATTAAATTGGATCACCCTACTATTTCAATCCATTACGGCCCTCTGCTTAGACAGCCAGTCCATACCCACTATCACATCAAAATCGAACATGACTAGAACCGCTAAATCAATCATTTCCTCCCTATCCCCAATCATAATCTTACAATTTGGGCACCCCAACAAGACTAGCATCTTATCATTCAAGGGAGTTGTAATACATAACACAATATCAAGCAACCGCGGTTTTACACCAATCAACTCAACAAATTGCTCAGATATAAATAAAGGTGACGCCCCAGGGTCAAATAAAGCATACGCAGCATGGTTGCATAGAGAAACCGTACCTGTGATAACCCCTGGCACGTTCTCAACCTCTCTTCTGGCCAAGGCGTACACCCGTCCTTATGCCTGTGGCCTATTCTGATTAGTTGTCTGGGCCGCTACAGTCTGGTTCCCATTTCGGGGTGGTGGCAACATAGGCGATCTATTCAGCCTGAGGTTGGGGCAAAACCTTATGTGATGACCAAATCCACCACATCCGAAATATGCTCCGCCCCTGGTTGGACAAGGTCCATTTCCATGTCTTTCCCCACACACCCGACATGGACTATTCTGATTACGGGCCGGCTTCCTTATATTCCTTCTAGCATGAGGGATAAAATGTCAATTACCCGTCATTGGCCTTTTTCCTAACTGATGGTTGTCCCTACCCTGGGCAAACCTCAACCCAAAAACGGTGGCCCTATCCGCCAAATCCCGCTCAATCGCTTGAGCCTTATCATAAATCTCATTATACCCTTTCAGATTCAATGAGATCATTTGACTGTGAAGATCCGGTTTCAAGCCATCTCGAAACCTTCGAGCCCTATCTAATGGGTCCTCAACCATCTTTGGGGCAAACTTAGACAACTGAGTAAATTCGGCCTCGTACTGATCCACCATTCTCTGCCCCTGACGCAATCTCATAAACTCAGATAATTTTTGTTCCCGAGCACTCTCAGAAAAATATTTGCCATTAAAGGCTTCTACAAACATCGCCCAAGTCTGGGCTGTACCAGCCGGAAATATCATTCCTCTAGTGGCTTTCCACCAATCATTTGTATGTCCTTGCAATTGATATATCGCTAATGTCACTTTCTCCTCGTCGGTACACCCCAATACTTCAAAAGCTTTTTCTAATTCCTCCACCCACAGTGATGCACCATCAAGATCGCCTCTACCATCAAACTTAGAAGGCTTCAATTTCAGAAACTGCTCAACTAATTGGTGCATTTGCCTATTCGCATTCACTTGCCCCTGTCCTTGATTCTCATTATTATTATTGGCAATAGCGGCCACAGGGGCGTCGGCAGCTTGGGCAATCGTGGCAGCTTGTTCCTGAGTCTAGTGTCCTATCATATTACCGATATGTTCTAGGGTCCTCATGACCGCTTCCATTCTAAGATCTTCTGCAGGTCGGGCTGGGGCTCGCGAGCTAGACGGACCTCAGTTCCTCTACCTCGCGTACACATCCTCACGATTTCTATCACTTGTCTATCTGCTATAATTCCACTCAGGAATTAGAAACCTAGGCCAACTAGATGCATCTAGTCCTAGGCAGTGAATTAACACAATAATTCACTCAGCAGGAAATCAATCACCACAGCACAAGGCCACAATCAATAGGGTCTAGGCACTTACCTCAGGTCCAGACGCACCTGCATTTCAATCGTCATACCATCAATTCACCCAACAATCACACAAATAATCTGGAGGCACGTGTAGCTCATACCACCCTATGACTCACTAAGGTCTGCCTAGATTCTTACCCCAGGGTCTCTACTCCTTATCACTCCAAATTTCGACCAACTTAGATTGAGCTATCCTCACTCTGATACCAAATCAACACGTGATGTCACGCCTCGAACCCCATCGAGCACGCAACACCCTTCTCTGGTCGAATAAAGCGATGTCCCAGGGTATCGCCGACCTCATTTAGACTTTAGACTTATCAGAGATTTATATCAATCAGCGAAAGCCACAAATACCCGAACAATAATAACTGGGGTAAACAGGGAGAATAAACGCATCCATTATTGATTCAAGCTTATATAATATCCACAATTTACAAAACCACAATATATACAAGCACACCGAACTTCTACACTATAAACCACCGACGTAAAAAAGGATCAACAGCCTGGTATACCCTATCTCCAAAAATGGTACCCTTTAAAAGCCTATACCCAACCCCTACTCTAACCCTACGCCCTCTGCTTGGCGTCCACTCAGAATCTGACTCTTCAGCACTCGAGTTTGAATCCCCTGAACTATTTGCTCCTCTGAAGACTCCGGCTCGGCCTCAATCTTAATCGGGTTGTTTATATCACCCGACTCCACTGGAATCTCAATCTGCTCCTCCTCAACTGGCTCCTCGTCCGACTCGCCCTCTAGCATAAACTTGGGATCGTACCAAGGAATGTCCTCGAGTTCATACTCTGGCTCGTCCTCGGATGCGTCCTCCGATTCTTCTTTAGGCTCATCTTCTGGGACCTCTTCAGGTTCTGCCTCAGGTTCTTCCTCTTCTTCTGGTTCCTCCTCTGGAATTACCTCGAGGTCCACATCCATGGGGTCGTACCCAGCCTGGGACTCCTCCGACTTCGGTTTGTGCTCGGCCCCCGAAGGCTCAGGTGCTGCAGGCGCTTGCTGAAGACCGGACTGTGCCAGGCTAGTCTCTAAGCTCGTCATCTCGCCGTCGGGAGGGGGTATGGCTGCCGGGTCCTAATCTCCAACTCTAAACCCTACCTAGGCTATCATGTACCTCCAGACAAAATCACAATCACAATCACACTCAACCATCACATCGTACGCACACAGTTTATACTTACCTGGGCCTTTCTTGCGTGAGACCTGCACGTTAGCCACAATAGTATAATTTCCAATCACATGCACGTTCTAGTTACATATCCCACACTCATTCCTGTCTCATCACATGATTTTCACACTTGGCTCGCCAGTGACCCTCGTAATGGTACCGCCTCAAGTTCACTGCGACTAACTCATACTCATCTCGCCAGTGACCCGCATAATGGTACCGCTTCAGGTTCACTGCGACTAACTCATACTCATCTCGCCAGTGACCTGCATAATAGTACCGCCTCAGGTTCACTGCGACTTACTCATAACAACACTTTAGGGCCCGCGTAATGGTACCGCCTCAGGCCGTATATCTTGCTCGCGTAATGGTACTGCCTCAGGCTTAACACCCGCCACCTACGACACAACCCGCGTAATGATATCGCCTCAGGTTGGCCGTCCTCCGGTAATACCGGGCATCGTCCTGCGTAGTCGTACCGCCTCAGGACGGATCAATTTCCCGCGTAATGATACTGCCTCAGGGATTTCCGCAACCACACATACCGTGCCACACACGATTTCTCGCTCGTTCACATGCTCAACACCCACTTGCCAATAATTGGCCAATCACACGTGACCCGTGCATGCACCAATTCACATACATTTCTCATGCTCAATAAACATCCAACACGGCCAATTGACAGTCAATTTCAATTCGGTCCAAGCGTGCACATAACGAAGCGCATCTCAATCAATCAAGTCACGATACAACAAACATACGAAGCCACTAACGGGCCCACGAACACAACCAACATAGCCACTACATGGGCACAAAATTCAACATTTCCTCATCCATTTTTAGCCCGAATCGTCACCACAATTCCGCCATAAATCATCGCACCAAATTGATACCGTTTACCCCAATATCGAACCATACACTCGTTAATACGAACCCAATTTCCAGCACCCAATTTCACATCAAATCAGTCCCAGATCACCACGATTTCACCCACAATTCATTCAATTCGCGTCCCAAAAATCAGTCTACCAACATAACCCCTAAACGGACCCAATTAACCCCTAAATCGACACTAATTAATCCGATTTAACCCCTAATTCGTCCGTCGATACCCGAAGTCCTAAATAGAGTTTAGGGTGTGACTTACTCGAACTCTAGACTAGCTTGGCTAGAGTGGGAAGGGGACGGTAGGCCGACGGCCAAGCGACGGTGTGCGGCGGCGACGACGAGCATCTCGGCAACGGCGGCGGTGGCGACGGCTTCATTGGCCGCGGTTCACGGCCACAAGGGGAGAGAGAGAGAGAGAGAGAGAGAGAGAGAGAGAGAGAAGGACGGCGTGAGGGTAGTGGTGTGGCTCGGTGGCGGGACAGCGGTGGCACGGCGGACGGTGGCCGGCAAACGGCGACGCAGCAAGGGGGCAGTCGGTCGGTGAGGGGAGGGGAGGGAAAGGGAGAGAGAGCCGAGAGGTAAAGAGAGAGTGAGGAGAGAGAGAGACATTTGGCCTTAAATAATCCAAGGCCAATTATTGGTGCCCAAACGACCATTTTGCTTCTCTCTCATAAATCGAATCAACGGCTTAGATTCATTCTTATCCTGAGATCGACGGCCCGGATTGAATCTTTTTCAAGTTATCCAAGGGCAATTTGGGAATTTCTCAAAAAATCCAAGAGCAAAATTGTCCAAAAATCTCTAATTCTAAGGATAGGGCGAAATTACCAAAATGCCTTTTCCAAATTACATTGGCCTTAACAAATGTCTAGGGGTAAAATGGTCATTTTCTATTTCTCGCCGAAATTCAATTTTTCTGAAGGATTCGGACAAATCCAAGACTACCCGAGTAAATGACATCATCGTCCACATGTTTCGTCGTGACTTTCTAAATTTCCAATGCCCAACTTGGTCTCTAATTAATGACTAAGTTCTAAATAACGTAACATGTACGTATCTCATACTAACGGGTGGCTTTTGGGGAAATTCGGACATTTGATCCGTGGACGATACTGAATCATGCCACGTACAAGTTTACTCAGGTCGTGCCGACCTCGATTGTCACTTAATCGCGAGGATCAATAGCTAGATCCGATGGGCACGATCGTTTGGTATTACCTCCGGTAATACCAGGCATCGTCCCGCGTAGTCGTACCTCCTCAGGACGGATCAATTTCCCGCGTAATGATACTGCCTCAGGGATTTCCGCAACCACACATACCGTGCCACACACGATTTCTCGCTCGTTCACATGCTGAACACCCACTTGCCAATAATTGGCCAATCACACGTGACCAGTGCATGCACCAATTCACATACATTTCTCATGCTCAATAAACATCCAACACGGCCAATTGACAGTCAATTTCAATTCGGCCCAAGCGTGCACATAACGAAGCACATCTCAATCAATCAAGTCACGGTATAGCAAACATACGAGGCCACTAACGGGCCCACGAACACAGCCACTATATGGGCATAAAATTCAACATTTCCTCATCCATTTTTAGCTCGAATTGTCACCACAATTCCGCCATAAATCAGCCAATTCGCGTCCTAAAAATCAGTCTACCAATATAACGCCTAAACGGCCCCAATTAACTCCTAAACCGACACTAATTAATCTGATTTAACCCCTAATTCGTCCGTCGATACCCGAAGTTCTAAATAGAGTTTAGGGCGTGACTTACTCGAATTCTAGACTGGCTCGGCTATAGTGGGAAGGGGACGGCAGGCTGGCGACCAAGCGACGTTGTGCGGCGGCGACGGTGGCGGTGGCGACGGCTTCCTTGGCCACGGTTCACGACCACAAGGGGAGAAAGAGAGAGAGAGAGAGAGAGAGAGAGAGAGAGAGAGAGAGAGAGAGAAGGATGGCGTGAGGGTAGTGGTGTGGCTCGGTGGTGGGACGGCGGTGGCACGGCGGACAGTGGCCAGCGAGCGGCGGCGCGGCAAGGGGGGCGGTCGGTCGGTGAGGGGAGGGAGAGGGAGAGAGAGCCGAGAGGTAGACAGAGAGTGAGGAGAGAGAGAGACATTTGGCCTTAAATAATCCAAGGCCAATTATTGGTGCCCAAAAGACCATCTTGCCCCTCTCTCACAAATCTAATCAACGGCTTAGATTCATTCTTATCCTGAGATCGACGGCCCGGATTGAATCTTTTTCAAAATATCCAAGAGCAATTTGGAAATTTCTCAAAAAGTCCAAGGGCAAAATTATCCAAAAATCTCTAATTCTAAGGCTAGGGCGAAATTACCAAAATACCATTCTCAAATTACATTGGCCCTAACAAATGTCTAGGGGTAAAATGGCCATTTTCCATTTCTCGCCGAAATTCAATTTTTCTGAAGGATTCGGACAAATCCGAGGCTACCCGGGCAAATGACAACATCGTCCACATGTTCCATCGTGACTTTCTAAATTTCCAATGCTCAACTTGGTCTCTAATTAATGACTAAGTTCTAAACAACGTAACTTGTGCGTATCTCATACTAACGGGTGGCTTTTGGAAAAATTCACACATTTGACTCGTGGCCGATACTGAATCATGCCACGTACAAGTTTACTCAGGTCGTGCCGACCTCGATTGTCACTTAATCGCGAGAATCGATAGCTAGATCTGACGGGCACGATCATTTGGTATAGGTTTAGGGTCATTCATCAATTCATTTCGTGGTCCAGCGTAATCACCCGCGATCAATTAATATGACAGTGGTGAACTGATCCCTAGCTATCCTTGGATCAGCTTACAGTGGCTCAAAATGTCACCTTGATAATTTTCATGGTCGAAAGTCGGTTCACGATCGAGCTCTTTGGTCGCGCGAATTTAAATCTCTAATTAGCCTTTCCCTAACGGTTAGTATTCCCGAATTGATCAATTCTAAGCGAGATCTAACTACAAGCACGTTCATAAACTATTCATTTCATAAATCCCAAGTGGGTCGGATTTCAGAATGTCATAGAAAAAGCCACCATCAGACCACATGGATGACAATGACAGAGGTCCCCACATGAATCACACTCTATCGCATATACTCAGCCCGGGACCAACACAATTGAATCCACTTCAAGCCCTAATATCCGAACAAGTAGCCATAATTTATAAAGTTCAAGCTTTAATTCCATAAGTTCAAGACCTAATTTCAAGTTCGAGCCCCAATTTCCCAAGTTCGAGCCCTAATTTCCTACTTCAAACCCTAATTTTCCGAAGGCAGCCCTAATCTACCAATTAATTGAGTGAAACATAGGACAATGAAGCACAATGTGTCGATCAATTCAGCAAAATAGAAATTAACAGCCCTTATTTGAAGACCGACCTTCGTAATTTGCCATGGAGACGGGACCGACGCCAACGGGACGAGTGATGCTCAGTCCACGGGATGTGAGAGCGACGCCGACCGACCGCGAGGGGAAGGCAAGAGATGGCGATGGTGACGGTTACAGCAACGATGACGAAATGAGGGTGCCACAAGTGACGAGCGATGGGCGACGATGATGGGCGACGGCGACTGGACGAGGGAGACAGAGCAGGTGTGACGAGCGACGCGATGCTAAGACCTTTGAACTGAGCGATGTCATTTGCTGTCTTAAATGGAACGACGTCGTCCTTTTTGTCCAAGTGGACTGAGCGACGTCGTTTTGCTCATCCATGTGAACATCAAATGTTGAACCCAATATCCACGTCACACTCTTTTTTAAAATAAAAATGCCAGGTTAGCTTTTTGGCCGGAATTTTGGCCGGAGTCACTAAAATGATCTATTTTCCTCCAATTTGGCACCAAAGTGATCCAAAAAAAAGTTATGGCACCAAAGTGATCGACGTACACAAGTTATGGCACTTATAGTGTACTTTTGCCGCTGAATGTATATACGCGGTGTGACATTCCTAAATTTCCGCCAATTGAAAATTATGAAATAACTGAGTTTTATAAAATGTGCTCGCAATAAATTCTCGCCTGGAACTGATCAATCCTGGGAATGCTAACCATTAGGGAAAGGCTAATAGGGGAATTAAATTCGCGCAATTAAAGGAAATTCGATCGTGAATGGATTTCGACCATTAAATCGCGGAAGTGATATTTTAAGCCACTGTTGGCCAATCCAAGGATAGTTAGGGGTCAGTTCGCTACTATCCTAGTAGTGGATCGCGGGTGATTCTGTTGGACCACGAAACGACTTGACGAATGATTCCGAAATTATACCGAACGATCGTATCCCTCGGATCAAATGATTGATCTTCGCGATTTTAATGACAACCGAGGTCGTCACGCACCGAACGGACTTGCACGTGACTCGATTTAGTATCAGTCATGAGTCGATTTCGCGAATTTCCCTAGCAAGCCGCCCGTTAGCTCGAGAAACGCTCGAGTTGCATTTAATAGAATTTAATTATTGAATTTTTGCTCAAATTGGACACCGAAAAATTAGAAAGTCACGCCGGAACATTAGGACGACATTGCACGTGACACGTGCGAATTTTTAGTGCGCTTAAATCCTTCGGAAAAACTCGATTTGGACAATAAACGGAGAAAGTGACCAAAATACCCCTAAGATTTAATAAAGGACATGTTTTAAGGGCAAAGGGCATTTTGGTAATTTTTCCCTAAAATTTTGATTGGATAATTTTGCCCTTGGATTTTTGAGAAATTACAAGCATACCCTTGGATATTTTTGTGCAAGAATCGATCTCGGCCGTCGGATCAAGATAAGATCGAATCGGGACCGTCGGATTAAAAATAAGAGGAAAGGGTATTATGGTCATTTCCACCTTGGTCAATTGAACACTATTTAAGTCAAGGATGTCTTCTTCTCCCCATTTTTCCTCTTCATTGCCGTGAACATCCCCTCCCCCTTTTTTTTTCTTTGCCGTGAACTTCTTCCTCTTCCATCGTGAAGCCACGCCGCTCGCCGCAATACGCCAGGACCGCCCTCAAGCCGCCGTCCACCATCGTACTGCACCACCACCAGCCCTTGAAGCCGCCGTTTCTCTCCCTTTCTCTCTCTTTTTCTCTCTTTCTTCCAAGTGGCCGTGAGCCCCAAATCAAGGAGCCGGACCGCCGCCGCAAGCCAATCGCCATCGCCGAGCTTCGCCGCCGTTCCCGCCGTGTCTGTTTAAGTGCCACCACTCCCCGTTCTAGCCGATTAAGTCTAGAACTTTGTAAGTCACACTCTAATCCCGATTTAGGATATTGGGTATCAACGGATAATTTGATTTGGGGTGAAATTAGTATTATGCGGGTGCGAAATATTAGGGTTTAAGATTGGAATGTTGTGGCGGGCCTTGAGGATTATTTTTGAAATTTTTGGAGGACAATTTGAGGTGAATTATAAACTGTGATTTACTGTTTACAAGCTGCGAATTACTATTCACGGGGCTGTGATGACTTGTTCGGGACGCAAGTTGGATTTTTAGAACCGTTATTTAATGGCGAGAAAGTGTCGTGCAGGATCGGAATTGATCCGACACCATTTGGGTGGAGAAAGTTGGCAATTTACGTGTTTTAGGCATGTTTGAATTATTCTGGATGGGGTTGATTTAATTGAGTGCTTATTTGTGTGTTTATATAGTGGACATATGTCTATTTGGTGCACGCATGGGCCAGATCGAATTAATTGTTGATATTGGCCATGTAAATTGTTGAGTGAGCTCTGTCTGCGTGTGACTCGATGCGTGCACGGATCGCGTGTGATGGGCCAGTTGCATGTGGTAAATGCGTATCGAGTATGTGCATGAGTAAGGAGAAGTTGTAGTGTGACAAGTGATTGTGGGAAAGTATGCGAAGGTGTGATAGTACAAGAATAGGATCAGGCCGGGTATCGTAAACTCGAGCAGCGATCACATAGGTCTGTTGCATTTGGCACAGGCTGAGGCTTGAAAAAGCAAGTTTGAGAATCGGTCCGAGGCATGATCAGCTCGAGTGAGATCGGGATTGGACCGAGGCATCATAAGCTCGGGTTCCAATCATGTAGGCTTGTCGCATTTGGCGCGGGCTGAGTTGGGATCGGGCCTAGGGCGTGTGATGCTCAGGTTGCAATTAGGGCCTGAGGCACGAATGAGTACGCGGGCCGGATGTAGTGAATGATCACAGTGTACCTGAGGCGTGTACTTCAACGCGGGTCACTGGCGAGTGTTGTGGAAAATGAATGGTCGCAGTGTGCCTGAGGCGTGTACTTCAACGCGGGTCACTGACGAGTGTTGTGGAAAATGAATGGTCGCAGTGTGCCTGAGGCGTGTACTTCAACGCGGGTCACTGGCGAGTATTGTGGAAAATAAATGGTCGCAGTGTGCCTGAGGCGTGTACTTCAATGCGGATCACTGGCGAGGAATATGAAAGAGGAATAAGGATGGAAGGAACAATGGGATGAGAATAGTACCTGCGCGTGTTTGCATATGATGTAATTGTGATTGAGTGCAGGTTGAACGCATGATTGAGTCTGGCAAGAGTGACTGATGTGCCTGCTATGTGATGATTTGATCCGTGTGAATGTATATGTTTGTGTGATTATCTGGAGGTACGCGATAGCCTAGATTGGATTTAGGGGTGTACTTGCTTAGATATAATCTCATGGTTGTGTAAACCAACAATTTTCAGAACCCCGACCTGAGCGATGAATCCTCCATCACCGCCACCAGTACGTTTTGGAGTACCAGTGCATACGGAGTATGAGGTAGCTGAGTTTCCGATGGGTGACGGAATGACCTGGATAAGACACACGATGACCGTGTTTGTAGAAGTGGGAAAGCTTGCCTTGGATGAGAACCATTTTTTAGGTCGAACGTCAGGTCATCGACTCTTTTTTGATTTTGGTAGTTTCAGTAAAGTGTGCACCGGTAGTCAGAGGTTTATTTTATTGTATATATGGTGGAACAAGTTGAACAAGAAATGGAAATGTATATTCTCCCAATTCTCCCCAGTTTAATTTGTCCGGATATTTTATGGTTTCCGTTTGCGCGATTAAAACTCTGATGTTTAGATGAGGTCGGCGATAACCTGGGACGTCACAACCGTTCTACCTGAAGCGGTATGTCGCGGGCTCGACGGGGGTTTCGGGGCGTGACACGCGGGATATTGCCCTTTTATGGCCGAATCCTCAAGATTGCGGTAATATTGCTCTCTATATTTCTTAACTTGAAGTATCACATGTGCAAAGCATATGAATGATGGGTTTTGCCAAATTTTCATCACCATGGGCTTAGTTCAATTAATTTGATTAAGCACAGAACTATTCGTTCAAGTCTATCTACCATCAGTCCGATAAATATGCAAATTATATGGGCCTAATTAACTATCACTGAAATGCTCTTAATATCTATATGCAATTTAACTAATTAATTTTTTTCTAGGGATCGGGATCGATCCCTAATTTTTATGCAATGAATGACTAATTGGGTCTCCAAAATTTAGGTGTCAAAATCTAGGTGTCGGTACTTTCAACTCTAACAACCACCTGAGCAATTGAACTCATTTAATCATTCACGTCCCTTCTAATAGCATACAAGATCTAACCTTGACAAACTCCCTTCAACAAGCAACCATCTAACCCCAAAATTTTCCTACACCCACTAAGGAACCCTTTCTTACAAGTAGCAAAACAAATGTACATTCTCTCAAAAAATGCCTTATATTGCATATCAGGCTTTCTAACATTCGATGTAATAGTACTCTCAGGATTTCTCTCCCTAAACTCTTATGTATAATCCCATAGCTTTGCATATTCCTTCGTATAGTTTCGCATCAATATTTGATAAGCAAATAACTTAGCCTTCTTACATTAAATTATACTTATATATAAACCCAATCGCTCCATGCAAGCAATAGTTTTAATAGTTGGCATTGTTTCTATTGTAGGAAGATAGTGATTTGCCAACCAAGAACTTATCACCCTCTAATTTTTTAAGCTGATGCTATAGGTATATTTTGAATGGTAGATCTTCACATGAAATGATCTAGTACGAACATCAAGAGATCTAGAAATGTTCCAAGGACAATTTTCATTAATACATTTTGCTATAGCAAATTTCTTGTCATTATTTATAAATTTTATTCCCTACGCTTAGCCACTGAATAATTATTACAGCATCTTCGAATTGCCTACTACTATCAAATGTGATAAACACAGTAAACATAGGCACAACACAATTAGGATCGTGTCTCGAAAACTTTCTTCTCCTTCTAGTAAAATCGTCTTCTTTTCCTTTTTCAACAGACCCCAAACTCTCATCTCTATCTGCTTCATAGTACCATGTCTCATAACTAACTTTGGTATCAATCACACTATCCACGACCAATCATTAGGATGATACTAATCCCGCTAATGGTTCCCTTGAAATAAGATCTTTTGTGGCCCTACCACGAAACTCCGTCATGTTTCTCCTTACTTCTAGAAGCTCCTCATGATCACAATCATCATCATCAGTCAAGAATTTTACACCAACAAGGGAATCTGTCTCATCATCATCATCATCCAAAATAAATCACCTTCATCAACTAAGTCATCAGGATTTAAACCACCCTTATGCTCAACCACTATCTCATTACCTACACTAACATCAACACAAGTACCCTCGCCGACCCTCTAACCATCACCCTCACCTTCACCCTTACCCACACCCACCCAGCACCTTGACCACCTCCACCTACCTCATCTGTTGCAAATTCTTCTGCATATAGCTCAATTAACCCATAATGTAAATAATTGAAAACTAGATCGACAATACTACTTTCATTCCATATATATGTCACGTATCTTCCAGAGACTTTCTAGAATTCTTAAAATAAAGCTTTTCGAACTTATTATTTGCCCCGTTCTCAATTTATCTAATGAAGTTTTCATAGCTTATTGAACTGATATCAATTTTTACTAAATCAAACTTCCTCTGAACATATTCAAGCATTGGGCGACAGGAAAAATTTTCACCAAAAAAAAGCAAACCCATGCTGACTTAGCATTCATCTTGACCCTACCCAAAAAAAACGAAACTTATGTTATAAGCAACCTAATAATGGATTGGCTACATAATAACACATAAGCAGATATTACTGGTCATACACAATTTGATCACCATGACCTAACTATGCATGACTGTAGCCTAAAGTGCCGCAAGTTTGTGAAGATTTTGACAAGAGTATAAGTGTAGAATCCTCTCCGGCTCAACCTTTTATTATGCATTTTTATTAAATGAATATGACAAAGGCTAAGTATTATCATTTTAGTGAAATTGCTGCGAGTATTCTACCGCCACAAAACTAACAAAGGCCGAGTTTTCTCATTACAATCATGCTCATTCATTGTATAATCTAAGGTACATGATAGTGACTATCAAGGTTCAACAAGCATGTAGGAATATTTCTCTTCCAACCAGCAACAGCACACGCAAAGAAACCAAGGAAAATGGACAATATAAAATAAGACAAGGACAACAAACTCAGTTTGGCACCATGACAACATACCTTTTGACCATTCTTCTTTGACTTCAAGACCACCAAGTAGAGTTGTTACTCAACACTGCCGACAACACAATCAAACCAAGACCCCAACACTTGCTCGTGTTCGTTGTGGATTGTGATGGACGAATCGGGTTTCAATTGGGTTGTGGGTGAATTGGGTCTTCTCCCACAAAGACGGGTGAGTCTAGAATTGTGACAGGCGAAGGCATACGGCAAAAGGGGGCTCAATTAAGGAGGGCAATTGATGGATGAACGACTTAGCTTGAGGGGCATGGCAAGACGGGATCGAGTGTAAGGAAAATTGGTGAGAATTTTGGGCAAAGATCGGTTTGGGCAAGATCGACTTGCACGAGATCGTTTTAGTATTTTTTTTACTAAAAAATTATTTTTTAAAGGGAAACGACGTTGTTTTGCTCTCTAGCGTCCGCTGACTTGGGAACCACATCAAACTTTTCCAATTAAAAATAGCCGGATGAACTGAATTGGCACAAATGTAAAATGTTTTAAACTAAATTGGTCCAATTGAAAAGTTTAAGATAGTACCAATGTATTAGATTTAGGACTTTTTTGTTACTTTTCCCGATAAATTCTTAGTCTTCAATATTAAAGCTTATTGCTACATTGCAAAAAATATTAGCTACTGTTATAAATACATTGTATGACGTGGATGTATCTCTTTTCACCATTCTATGAATAGTTCTATGCATTCCCTCTTTCAATGTACATGATCACCTCCTCCATTAATAGTATACCTGAACACATACATTCATGTACAATATACTTATATTATTCATGTACCCTCTACCCTATAAATAGAGGCTTTTGTAAACTTGTTAAGGTGAGTAAAAGGGTTAACATTTGGTTCCCACTTCTCTCTTATTTCTTCCTTTTTCTCATATTATACTTCAAGTTGATTTCTGAATTGATTCCAAAGATCACTATTTACTTTCACAACACGTTATCAGCACGAGTCAGTTAGAATCTTGGATATCACTCAAGGTAACATACATTTACCTCTCCATTATCTAATATCTCTACAATTTCTTTTTAAGTATGTCAAACATTACCAAGAGAGAGTTTGCAACGTTAGATATTACCGGAAGTAATTATCTAACATGGGCTTTTGATGTCAAGATACACTTAACATCATTAGATCTCAATCAATCTATTCTCCCAGAATCGAATTATACTCCAGCCCAGAAGGCTAAGGCTCTTATCTTCATCCGCCACCATATACATCAAGATTTAAAGGTTGAGTATCTGACTGAAGAGGACCCTGCAGTTCTATGGCAATCCCTGAAGGATCGCTTTGATCATCAACAAGAAGTGGTCCTTCCTCATGCCAGGTTTGAATGGATCAACTTACGCTTTCAGGATTTTAAGTCTATAGCAGAATATAATTATGCTATTCACCGAATTGTATCACAACTAAGACTCTGTGGCTAGCAGATCATAGAGATTGAAATGTTGAAAAAAAACATTATCCTCCTTTCATGCCAATAACCTTGTACTCCAGTAGCAGTATAGGGAAAAGAATTACTCCAAGCATTTGGAGTTAATTTCTGCACTACTTGTAGCTGAAAAGCACAACAAGTTGTTGATGCAAAACAATAATTCTCATCCTACTAGATCTACACCCGCGCTTGAACCACATATTGCACGTCATAATAACAAGAGCCACGGACGTTGGAAGGGCAAAGGGCGTAACTTGAAAAATTAGCCTTATAAGAACCGAGATAGAGGTTCACAAGGACCTAAACATGGTCCGCAAAGAAAAAAAGGTCCAGAAGTACCTAACTACGTTGGTGCCAATGTTTGTCATAGATGTGGTTCTGCAGGCCATTGGTCTCGCACTTGTCGCACCCTAAAGCACCTGGTTGACCTCTATAAATGAGAACAAGATGAACGAAAAAGGGAAGCCAACGTTGCAACCAAGCCCTCAATAGAGAATAAAGAATCATCTCTTGATAATACATGTCTTGATATTGATTATTTTGGTGATTTAGATTAAGCAATATATATATATTATAAGTTTATGTTTATTCACATGTGTTCTCTTAGTTTTGAATAATATTCATGTTTAATATTGTAATTTAATTTCTTATTCTTTTTATGTTAGTAATCAATGATGCTAAACACTTACCTCGAGGAGAACAATGGTATTCTTTGTCTTGTAGACAGTGGTACTACACGTACTATCTTCCAGCAATGGAAGTTCTTTGAGAAATTGAAAAAATGTGAAGGGAATATTACCACTATTTCAGACGATAGTACCATAATTACAGGCTCCGGAAGAGCTTGTGTAATACTACCAATGGGCACAAAAATTTTCATTAATGATGCTTTATTTTGCCCACAGTCTAAAAGTAACCTACTTAGCTTTAAAGATATTCGTTCCAATAGGTTTCACGTTCAAACCGAGACCAAAGGTGATAAAGAATACTTGTTTCTAACCCATATGAGTGGATACAAAAAACAAATTATGGAAAAGTTACCATCATTCTCCTCCGGGTTATACTATACGTACATACATGTGAGTAATAAACATGTTATGATGAACCTGAAGTTCACAAACGCAGAAGGTTTTCAATCATGGCATGACCATTTGGATTACCCAGGGTCGAATATGATGCGCTGAATATTAACACATTCAGTTGGGCATTCATTAACAAATCATGGGCTCCCTTCACCCACTAATTATGTATGCAATGCGTGCGTTGAGGGTAAATTAATTGTACGGCCGTCTCATATTAAATTAAGGGTGGAATCTCCTATATTTTTGCATAGAATTCAAGGGGATATCTATGGGCCTATCCACCCTGCATGTGGACCTTTCAGGTACTTCATGGTCCTGATTGGTGCTTCAACACGATGGACATACGTTGACCTGTTGTCAACACGTAATATGGCCTTCGCAAAATTACTTACTTAGCTAATTAAATTACGTGCGCAATTCCCCGATTACCCAATCCAGAAGTGTCACGCCTCGAACCCCAATGAGCTCGCGACACCCCACGGCGGTTGCATCGAACGCGACGTCCCAGGACTCATCGCCGACCTCACAATACACTAGAGATAATTCGCCAGTGGAAGCACTTAAAACACCCGAACAAAATTTAAAGAGAGGGGTACCGGGAGATCAATATAAACATAATCCACAACTTACATTATCCATTGATTACAAGCATACCAATTACTTGGGTTAACAACCATCAAAAGACAACTTCCCAAAAATGCTTCCAACCCCTACGAGACCTAAAGGGAGTCCAACTAGGGTCAGAACCTTTAGAGTCAAGGTCCGTCTCCTTAGCATCTGCCCACTCCTTTGATGGCTCAGAATCTGTCTCTATCTCAATCGGTTCATCCTCGGACTCTGATTCTACCGAGATTTCTATCGGGGGTTCCTCCTCGGGCTCCTCTTCTGGCTCTATCTCTTCGGGATCTTCTTTGGGATCTTCCTACAGGTCTTCTTCAGGGTCTTCTTCCAACTCTAGCTCCATGGACTCTTCCTCCGGGTTCGACTCTATCGGTGCTTCCTCTTGATGAGGCTCCTCGGGTATTGGTTCGAAAGCTACCTCCATCTGATCTGACTCCAAGGGTGCAAATTGGTGCCTAAACTCCGCAAGACCGGTACCTGTACTGGTCAACTCGCCCTCGAGGAGAGGTATAGCCGACGGGGCCCAATCACCTACTCCATCGAATGGGACATTGAAACCTCGCACTAGCCTGAACTCGTCAGCTCGTCTCGGAAGCACCATGCTACATAGGTAGGAGGTTGCCACAACTGTTCACCCACTTCTACCCAAACTATACCGATACGCTTAATCCAAGTAAGATTCTCATCTATAGGGTACTCCAAAACTGTATGATCCGTGTGCATCGGGTTCTCAAAAAGTTATGGAGGAGGGATATTCATTGTCCCGACCGGGGGTCTGAAATGATTTGGTTTAACAACCATAAGACACTTCTCAATAAGCGAAACCCTAAACCCCACCTAGACTAACACGTACCTCCAGACAAGTTTTAACACACAAACAACCAACACTCAACATGCTATCACATTCACAAACACAGATGCCTTACCTTCTTGGCATAAACGGAACCCTGCACATTATTCTAATCACAATAACAAACAATCATCACAAGTCACACACTATCTCATGACATGGCTAAATTATGCACAAGTATCAACACTAATCCGAGCACGATTTAGTCTCACACTCTCCACCTCGTAATCGTCCAACCTTCGAACACATATGTCCAACTTAGTTGCAACCCGCGTAAACACGCCTCAGGTCCAACTTTCTTTCTCAGCCCGCGTAAACACACCTCAGGCTCAACATTCTCACTTGAACCGCGTAACACGCCTTAGGTCATTCACACTTTCTTAGCCCGTGTAAACACGCCTCAAGCTCTCTAGACTTTCTTAGCCCGCGTAAAGACACCTCAGGCTCAACATTCTCACTTGACCCACGTAACATGCCTCAAGTCATTCACACTTTCTTAGCCCACGTAAACACAGGTCAGGCTTGTCCTGCGTAACACGCCTAAGGACTTATCCAATTTCCCACGTAAACACGCCTCACGGATTATACGATTCTACTTGTACCATCTTTCGATTCAATCTCTATTCCCCGCGTAAACACGCCTTAGGGATTAATACTCTCATATACCACATCCCACATTCTCAATGCCACTTATATGTACACAATTACCAATCAATTTAATTCATTCAAAGCTAGCACCAATTCAGCCACAATGCTCACTAATTGATTCATTTTTACTAAGCAAGCTTGGTCACAATGAAACCAACACAGCTCAGCCCATCAATCACACATAGTATCATGCTCGAGTTCTCAATTCCACTCACCAAAAACGGCAAACAAATCAGCCACATCACTCTTGTCAAGCAAACACATCATAAGTCACAATTCAAGCCAAAATTTCAATGGCAAAGGCCCACAAATTTCCCACTCTCAAACTAACAATGCTCAGCCCCTAAATTGATCTCTAGATTATCATAAACCAACCACATATTAACCATAATATCATATCTAAGTACATCCACAAAATGCTACATTTAAGCTACGAATTTCACCAAATAAATCCACTATCCTAAGCATTCAATCCAACCATGCTCAACCCCTAATGTGGGCTCTAAAACCTCACCAATTCGTCCAACCATCAGCCCCAAATCAGTCCACATGCTCAACTCACCATTCAGCTCAAAATAGCTCCGAATTTACCTCTAATTAACCCCTAAACAAGTCTACAAGTACCCATAAGCCTAATTAAGATTTAGAGGATCACTTACCTCACTAAAAGCCAAGATTAAGCAAGAACAAGGGGTAGCATGGGGGGCGGACAGCAACAGCAATGAATGGCCGCTCCGGCGAGGCTGAACAGCAATGAGCGGTTCCGGCGGTGGCTGATCACACGGCGCGTGCAAGGGAGAAGGAAGGTTCGGCCAAGGGGAGAGAAAGATGGGCCTGGTGGTGGCTTTGGCGTGAGGGAGAGAGGAGAATGAGGGAGAGAGAGAAAAGAACGAAAGAAAAAGGGTGACACCAATAATTGGTGCTAACTACCCCAAGCAAAACGACCATCCTACCCTCTCCTCTAGAACAAGATCGAAGGGCTACAAACCAAGCTCATCCACAATCAATGGTCAAGATCACTTCCATCCTCAAAATATCCAAGGGTGAAAAAGGAAAAGATCCAAGAGGATAAGGGTATTTTAGTCCATGAAATTCGGCCATAATAGGGGCTATACAAAGACCATTAAGCCCTTCCAACATAACCAATAGCCTTCACACAATTTCAAGGGCAAAACGGTAATTTTCTACTCCTGGTCTAATTTCCAAATTTTTCGACAAATCTGATCAATTCTCAGATTGACCAAGTAAATTGTGACGTCGTCCAATTAATTAGTTGTGAACCTTCGAGAAATTCAATACCCAAGATCGGATTCCAAGAAATAGCTAAAATCGAATTAACGGGACTTGAGTGCATCTCAAACTAACGGGGCAGCTTTTAGGAGTTACGCATGTAAATTCACTCGAACTATGGCGACCTCGATTGTTATGTAATTGCGAGGATCAATCATTAGTTCCTAAGGACGCGATCGTTCGGAATAGGTTTTAGGATCATTCGCAAATTCACATCATGGCAAGGCAGAATCACCCGCGATCCATTTTTGTGTTACTGACGGATTGATCTATAACCATCTTAAGATCGGCCTGTATTGACCCAAAATATCCCCTCGACAATCTTATGGTCGATAGTCGATTCATGGTCAAGTTCTTTGATCACGAGAACTTAAATCCCTAATTAGCCTTCCCCTAATAGTCAGTATCCCAAGAGTGATCAATTTCAGGTGAGATTTAACTACAAGCGCGTTAATGAAATCATTCATTAACGCGCTTGTAGTTAAATCTCACCTGAAATTGATCACTCTTGGGATACTGACTATTAGGGGAAGGCTAATTAGGGATTTAAGTTCTCGTGATCAAAGATCTGGTTAGATAATGTTGGTGAGATTATGTCTACGGCTTTTGATGACTATTGTATGGCCATTGGGATAGACATGGAGCATCCTGTGCCACATACTCACACACATAGAACGGCCTAGCATAAACTTTAATTAAATGCCTGAAAATGATTGCTAGACCGTTGCTGTTGAGGGCCAAATTACCCTTTAGTTTATGGGGACATGCGATATGGCACGTTGCAGCACGGATTAGAATTTGACCTACTACATATCATGAATACTCCCTGATTCAACTTGTACGTGGAAGTGACATGATGTTTCCCATTTGCGAATATTTGGTTGTGCCATATATGTTCCTATACCACCTCCACAGCGTTCCAAAATGAGGCCTCAACATCGATTTGGCATTTATGTGGGATATGAGTCTCCATCTATTATAAAATATTTGGAGCCCCAGACGGGTGACTTGTTTACTGCCCGGTTCACTTATTGTATATTTGATGAGGCACATTTCCCAACATTAGGGGGAGAAAGCCTGAAGTTTAAAGAATGCCGTGAAATTTCCTAGAAGGAACATCAATTGATTTACCTTGATCCATGTACAAGCACAACTGAACTTGAAGTTCATAAGTTATTAACTTGTGAAATTTAGCAAGTAAACTGCCATGTGCATTTACTGATCATAAAGGGGTGACTAAGTCCCATATTTCTGATGAAAATGCACCACCTAGAGTGGAGATCCCTTTGGGACCAAAAATGTCTGATGAGCCTAGTCAACGTCGAAAGTGTGGACGACCCACATGAGCTAAAGACATAAATCCATGGAAAAGAAAAAACATTTAGTCACCCAATGCGCCTTCTATAGAGAAATGCAATCCCGGTGAAATTAGTGCAGCTACCCCAAATAACAATCTCGGGAATACGGAACGGCCAAATCCTATTGATCTGCGAAACGAAGAGGATTTGGTTGATTTAAACATAGAAGTTGCAGTAAATTATATGAATACAGGAGTAAGATATGATAGAATTACAATTGTCATTGACAACTCCTTTGCCTCTTCAGTAGTGCTTACTGTCTCAAAAGATAATCTGGATCTAGAACCAAAATCCATTCTTGAATGCCAGAAGCGTTCAAATTGGAATAAATGGAAGGAGACAATTAAGGCTGAACTAGACTCACTTAATAAGCGTTGTGTTTTTGGACCTGTTGTTCGAACACCCAAAGATGTTATCACTGTTGGATATAAATGGGTGTTTATAAGAAAATACAATGAAAAGAATGAGGTGGTAAGAGATAAAGCGAGACTAGTTGCCCAAGGGTTTTCGCAGAGACTTAGTATAGACTTTGATGTCACTTATTCTCCCGTAATGGACAACATTACGTTAAGTTATTTGATCAGTATGACAATAAGTATGAATCTAGATATGCACTTAATGGATGTTGTGACTGCATATTTGTATGGGTCACTTGACACTGATATATATACATAAAAGTCCCTGAAGGATTTCCAATTCCCTAGACGGGAAAGAATGAAAATCACAACATGTATAGTATTAAATTGCAAAGATCATTATATGGTCTTAAACAATCCGATCGCATGTGGTACAACCGGTTAAGTTATTACCTGCTGAAGTAGGGATATGTAAACAATATAATATGTCCTTGTGTATTCATAAAAAGGTCACCAAATCCCTTTGCCATCATATCTGTATATGTTGATGACCTGAATATAACTGGAACTCTAAAAGAGCTCGAAGAAACTCGTTCCTACCTAAAGAAGAAATTTGAAATGAAAGACTTGGGTCAAACCAAGTATTGTCTCGGCCTACAGATCGAGCACCTCCCAGAAGGAGTTTTATTGCACCAGTCTAATTATACAAAAAGGATATTGGAGACATTTTATATGGATAAATCTCATCCTCTCAGCGCACCAATGGTGGTCCGTTCACTTGAAGTGGACAAAGACCCATTTAGACCTAAAGAGGAAAGCGAGGATAGGTTAGGACATGAAGTTCCTTATCTTAGCGCCATAGGAGCACTGTTATATCTTGCAAATGGCACCAGGCCTGATATTGCATTTGCAGTAAATGTTCTAGCGAGACACAGTGCTAATCCAACCGAAGACATTAGAATGGTGTTAAACATATCCTACATTACCTCCAAGGAACTGTTGGCCTTGGTTTATTTTACCAAAGAAACAGAGATTTAACATTGGTGAGATATTCAGATGCTGGCCATATGTCTGATCCTCATAATGCCAAGTCACAGACTAGTTATGTGTTCCTCCGTGGAGGCACGGCAGTTTCATGGAAGTCAATAAAACAAAGTACGGTTGCTACTTCCTCAATTCATTTTGAGATTATTGCACTATTTGAAATTGCCAAAGAATGTGTTTGGTTAAGAACTTTGATACATCACATTCAAGATTCATGTGGCTTATCCTCAATTCATGATGCCCCCACTATACTTTTTTAGGATAATGCGGCTTGCATTGCACAAATGTGTGATGGATTTGTCAAAAGTGACATAACTAAACATATTCACCTAAGTTATTTTACCCGCATGAACTCTAAGAAAAAGGTGAAATAGATATCCATCAAATTTGCTCTAGTGACAATCTTGCAGATTTGTTCACTAAATCCCTACCTACTTTCACATTTGAAAAACTTGTATATGGAATAGGAATGCGTCGGCTTGGACGACTACTTCAATCAAGGGGAGCGAATTAACCATCCCCGAAGAATGGAACCCATAAGGTTTATGGTTGTACTCTGTTTTCCTTTACTAAGTTTTTTTTCCCACAGGGTTTTTACTTACCAAAGGTTTTCTAATGAGGCAGCCTAAGTGCAATGACTATTAAAATGAGGGGGAGTATTATACACACTGTACTCTTTTTCTCTTCGCCAAGTTTTTGTCCCACTAGGTTTTTCTTGGAAAAGTTTGTTTTTAATGAGGCAGTCTAAACAACGTATAATAAAAGGTGAACATTCAAGGGGGAGTGTTATAAATATATTGTATGATGCGGATATATCACTTTTCACCATTCCATGAGTAGTTCTATACATTCCCTCTTTCAATGTACATGATCACCTCCTCCATTAATAGTATACATGAACACATACATTCATGTACAATGTACTTATATTGTTCATGTACCCTCTAGCCTATAAATGGAGGCTTTTGTAAACCTGTTGAGGTGAGTAAAAGGGTTAACATTTGCTTCCCACTTCTCTCTTATCTCTTCCTTTCTCTTATATTATACTTCAAGTTGATTTCTGAGTTGATTCCAAAGATCACCATTTACTTTTACAACAGTTACGTTCAAACTTGTCCTTTATTCTTTATAGGATTAATATCACAAAAAATCTCAAACTATTACATTTGCAATAATATACAATTCGTTAGTTTCCGTTAAATTTTATCGTCAAATTGTTGAGTTTGATGATATGTGGTAGTTGACGGGTGTACTAGCTTAGGGTTTTACCCTCCTGTTTATCACAAATTTACTACTTTATGATTTTTCGTAGTATAAATCCAATTTAACGGAAGGTAAATTTGTCACAAATGTACCAGTTTGAGGTAAATTTGTCACAAGTGTACCGGTTTAGGGTTTTTGGTATTAAAAAAATTAATTTTGGATAAATTTGTTATAGGTGTACCAGCTTGAAATTTTTCGTAGTATTAATCCTTCTTTATATGGAATGATAAGAATCAGCAAAACAAATTAGTAATTATTCATGCATTGAAGGTCGAGTTTCTTGTAACATGTAACTGATCACATAAAAAATTATTTGTTGCCTTCAATAATTGGTCGTGTGTCAGTGTGTCACTAGAACCGTTGACTTTCTTCCTATATCATCTATCAGAGACCAGACTGTCCCTAGAAAGACCTATGTTTGGTGTGGCCAGAATCTTTCTCGCTCTCGCTCAACCGATCCGCATCCCCTTGTCGCAAGCCGAAATGTCGAGCAGAGATTCGGAAGGTGCCTGGCCGTGGTTGTGGCCTGCTAAAGAAGCGAATGATGCAATTCCTAGAGCTACTACAACACTGCTTGTCATAGCAATCACAGCTCTTAGTTTTTTCTCTTTATTCAGGAGAAGAAAAAATGGGACGGCTCCATTCCCGCCGGGCCCCAAGGCATGCCGTTCCTTGGGTACCTCCCATTCCTAGGGACCGAGCTCCACCGGAAATTTGCTGAATTGGCTGAGGCCTACGGCCCCATCTACAAACTCTGGCTCGGAAGCAAGTTATATGTCGTGGTTAACTCCCCATTGCTGGCCAAAGAAATTGTGCGGGACAAGGACACAACATTCGCCAATTGGGATCCGAACATAGCCGCTACCATTGGATCATACGGCAGAAGGGACATTACCTTCTCAAGCCAGGGGCCTTATTGGAGGAATCTCCGCAAGCTGTTCATACGGCAGATGCTGAGCAACACGAGCCTTGACGCCTGTTATGGTTTGAGAAGGCAAGAGGTGAGGAAAGCTCTGAGTGATCTGTACAAAAAATCCGAGGTGCCGGTAGATATCGGTGAATCGGCACTTCTGATCTTGATTAACGTGACGATGGCGATGCTGTGAGGAGGGACGCTTAAGGGAGAGAAGAGCGAGGCTGTGGGGGCCGAGTTTCGAAAGGTGGTGGCTGAACTCATGGTGCTCGCAGGTAGACCGAATATTTCGGACTTTTTCCTAGCACTCGCTTGGCTTGACTTGCAAGAAGTCGAAAGGGACATGAAAATGGTGCATAAGTGGTTTGATGATTTTATTCAGTCTGCTATCGATTGCGCCACCGAAGGAAAAACAAATGAACTGTTCAAGCAGCAGGACGGAGAATCTAAAGGCAGTGAACAAAAAAAGGACTTTTTGCAGATTTTCCTGGACACGGAGATGGATCTTGAAGATAAGGAGTCTCCAATGGACAAGAAGGAAGCACTCAAAGCCATTCTTATGGTAAGTTTATTAAGCTAGGTGACTAGTTCTTATATGAATGTACATTATTATTTAATGACCTGATGCACTAGTAAGTATACTTAATCCTCTTCTGCAACTCTGTTGTTGGTTTATTTCATTTCATATTTTGGCCAACATAATCATGAGTTATTGTCAAGCGATTATAACTAGAGTACCATTATTTTCATCCAGCGTTAGTGAAACAAATATAGTAAAGTTGATATAATGCAAAAGTATTTCAATTATTTTGTGTCATTTTTCAAATGAAGTTGGTCGTATCATGTCCAGATTGAAATCTCTTTCCATACCCTTCGTTTCGTATCCTAGAAGGTCGATTCTTCTCTATTACAGTGATATATTATGTATTCAGCTTTATAAAACCTGACAGCAATTTACTCTTTCTGTTGACACTTTGCAATTGTGGAATAGGACATCGTGGTTGGTGGAACTGATACAACTTCAACAACGGTCGAGTGGGTGATGGCAGAGTTGCTGCAGAACGGTAATGTGATGAACAAAGTAGTCAGCGAATTTACAGAAGTCGTGGGGAAGGATAAGATGGTCGAAGAGCACCACTTGCCCAAATTAAAGTACCTCCATGCTGTCATCAAGGAGGCATTTCGCTTGCACCCGGTGCTGCCCTTTGTTGGAGCCTCGGACCCCACATGCTTCCTGTGTCGTCGGTGGTTACACAATTCTGAAGGGCAGCAACATATTCTTGAACGTGGATTATATCCAAAGGGACCCCAAGATGTGGGACAAACCATCGGAGTTTAGACCCGAGAGGTTCTTGGAAGATCCCAGCAAGTACGATCTCTCAGGCAAACAACTCCACGTACATGCCCTTCGGTTCCGGTCGAAGGATGTGTGCCGGGCTGGCGCTGGCAGAGAGGATGCTACCGTATTTTTTGGCCTCTCTTCTGCATTCGTTCGAGTGGGAATTACCGCCAGGAGTGCAGCTGGGATTCTCAGACAAGTTCGGGCTTGTGGTCAAGAAAATGAAGCCCCTGGTCGCCATTCCCAGGCCGAGATTGTCCACTCCAGAGCTCTACATGTCGATATAGATCTTTTATTAGTCTCAAGACTGCTCATTTCAATTCTACGCAGTAAACGTATCTTGCCTGTATCAATCATTTTGAAAGGAATTTATGCTGCTTTTGTTTGTAATAGGACGAGGACTTCCTGTCATCTATTGGTTCTTCAGGTCAGTTAGACCAGAAGATGAAGTCTAGTAATTTAAGAGCAAAACGTTTCGGGTCTTGCATATAAAATATATTCGACCGGGGAGTTCTCATGGAGGCGGGTGCGCTTGCATCCGGTGCTGCATATTTTCTACGTATTCTGGAACACTTATTAAGCATTCTTCGCAGTTTTCCATAAGACTGACTGACTTTTCCTTGCTAAATTTTGCCTAAATATCTCTGACGCTTACTTCGACAATAAACTATGGCAAATGATCCGAATCTTGACATGGACAGCAGAGTAATGCATTAATAGCTGTCTTTTTATATAGGATAAAGGAAAATCAAAACTAACAAGATGACCCAAATTGGCAAGAACTGTTGTGACATCATTATCCTAATCATTCTAACTTTTCAATCATTTAACAATTTTTCTTTTCCTTTCCGAACCTATTAAAGCAAGCAGAGAATAAAAGGAAAAAGAGAGTGAACAAAACGCGAGAGGATTCGGTGGGTTGAGCTCTCGGCTGATAAAAAGAAACCGAGAGAAAGAAAAACAGGAAACGGGTTTCATCATCCGTGGAGCTGTCTTAGTGATCTGCTCTCCCCTTGTTCACGGACTGCTTCGTCCAGCGAAAATGAGCCAACATCGCCAACTTTCAATCATTGTCCAGACCACTCCAGAAGCACATCTGCCATCCTCGTGCCGCTCGCTGAATCCATCGAGTTTCAACCTCAGACCTGTTTGAGCTGCTGATCCATGGCAGCCGAATTAGTCTGATTCGAGCCGGCAATCATAGTCCATTTTAATTTTGTGGCATTCACTATGACAATTAATTATGGCAAGCAACCCGCATGGACAGCAAAATAATGCATTAATTGACACACCCCGAATCCTACAAGAACAGGGGAGATGACACGACTGTCCTCTACGCAGCCACAAACAAATCATAACTAAGCTCTGATACCATTGTTGCCAATATCTTGCTGATAAAATTGATTGACAACCGTCCAATGCACGCTCACTCTCGCTAGGAACATTGCCAACATATCTAGTCCTAAGCTCTGATTACCATTTGTGATATCCATGTGATGGCTGAAGATGAGAATCAACGCTAGCAGATTTAGAGGGCTAGTAACTTGAAAACCCATGCATCCCACTATAACCATTTCTTTGGCTGGATGGTGATTGAGCAACACTACCTCCAGTTTCAAACCAAGGCTTGCTGAGTCCTTGCTCACTAATCTTACGTGTAGTTCTTTCAGCTCCTAGTGAAGAACTTCTCGATGTACCAGAACCATAGTCATAATTTCCATAAACTTCGCCTATGTTCTTGTCTTGAACTGCTTCCCCAAGAGGATCTCTATGCAAATGCTGAATGCTTTGCGTTTTCACTGGAGGATCCTCCAAATCCACCACTAACGCTTAAAATATTGACACATTAGAAACTATCACACAATCTCACCACTCCCAGAAAATCTATCCAATTAGATTATAACCTAAACTCCGATACCCATAAATATCACACCCCCAACTCTAAAAGTACATGGGCAGCTGACACAGCTATCCTTTCAACCGAAGAACGCAGCCTCAAATATAACCATCAATTTCAAATTCATAATGCAATATACTTAAAACATCAAAAGTGAGTGATATATTTCCACATAAACATTTTACATATAAGTTTAATTGAAAAAATCAACAATCAATAGTCTATTCTATTGATCAATCTCAATCAAATCAACCTTAATGATCCATCCATTGAGTAATCCAATGCTCAACATCTATTTATGGTCACGCTTAACGCCTGTAACAAAGGCAATCAAATTTACCCCCTTAGGTTAGGTCTCAACCTATATCAACTGGTGATTTGGGCCAGAAGGATGTCATGATAACAATGTGCTTACTTACCCCCTCAATTGGTTCATGAGCATAATCCACAAATATCATTGTTTAATAACCCACAAAACAAATCCATAATTCATCTCATAAACCGACTTCACAAATCAAATCATATAATCTTTCTCAGTTGCATTTATCAATAGAGTGCATTTCTTGAAGCATTTCACAAATCAATACAAATAGCTTTTGACAATTCCTTTAACAAAGCATTTAATCAAGACATTCACAAATGATTATTTCAAATATTTCAAAATGCCTTGTCAACCGACTAATAAAATAGTAAAAGCTCAATCCAATTTATGCAAGAAATATGCTCTTTCATAAATATCCTCTATTAAATTTCTACCACTTTCAAGATATGAGTTTGTAAATTCATAGAAAAGATTGTACCACTCACTTGGGAATGCTAAAAATCAAACAATGAAAGTTACTTGAACCATCAAAACTGCAATACTATCAAATAAGTGAGAAACAACATTAAAATCAAGTAAAACGCTACATCAACTATGAATCGACTAAACCAAGGTTACTCACTAACAAAATGACTCCCATGCGCTAACGAAAAGCTCGACCATAATGGATATTCGTTGTTGTTCGCTATCCGCAACTTGCACGCTAAATTTGTTCCTGCCAAAACGCTCTCCATCAAACCCCAAGAACCTCAAAAAGGCCACCATCATCTGGTGGATTTTTCTCGTCCAATGGATGCCCGGCATCATCATCAATAGTTTCCTAGTCACTATCTGAACCCGAATCATGGGACACATCTGATTTTTCCTCACTCCCAACAAACTGATCTTCCTCATAAGAACTAAACATGTCAGTTTGCTGGTACACTTGATTGGCATCAAGCTGATATGACTCGTCAATTTCTTTTAAATTGACTCCCTCGGTATAGCCTATCTCGAAGACTACATTGGGATCATTCACTCCATTTCCGTCGGAGATTTTGTCAATGAGATGTCTTGAAGCTTTGCGAGTATGCCCCCAGGTAACAGTCTTTTGTTTATTTAAATTACCTTCTTATACGCTTGCCTAATATAGTCTAAATTTATGTTCTCTTTCAAAAATGTATAGTGACTGAACATTGCCTAGTAGGAACTTCCAACACTGAAGGACGATCACGAAATAGACTTTTTTCCAGAAATAAAGTCTTCTCCATGCAAGATGGCATTCATGGTGCATGTGGGCGGTCCAAATGTTTCGATCTTTTTCCCGGTACTCGCTTGGCTTGACCTGCAATGAGTGGAAAGGGACACGAAAAGGGTGCATCAGTGGATTGATGATTCTATTCAATCTGTTATTGATTGGGCCACTGAAGGAAGAACAAAATGAACTGTTCAAGCTGAAGGAAGGAGAATCTCAAAGCAATGAACAAAACAAGAACTTGTTGCAGATTTTCCTGGACATGGGGATGGATCTTGAAGATAGCCGATAACCAATGGACAAGAATGGAGCACTCAAAGCCATTCTTATGGTAACTTTATTAAGTTAGGTAACTGGTTCTTATATGAATATACATGACTATTTAATGACCCGATGCACCGGAAAGTATAGTTAATCCTCTTCTGCAGCTCTGTTGTTGGTAGATTTCATTCCTTATTTTGGCCACCATAATCATGATTACTATCGAGCGATTATGACCAGAGTGTTGCTCGTTTTCAAATCTAAATCAGCCCCAGAAACCACAATTTTCAACCAGCGTCCTATACAGTAGTGAAACAAATATAGCAAAGTCATTATAATGCAAAGGCATTTCAAATATTGTGTGCCAATTTTCGTATGAAGTTGGTCGTATCATGTCAAGATTGAAATCTCTTTCCATGACTCTTGTTTCGCACCCTATCTTTTAACTTAGGTTGTGTCCCACCTTGTCCTCTCCATCTGAAAAAGCTCCATTTTACCTCGCCCTCTCCATCGCAAAAAGCTCCAATATTTGACTAGAATGTCGATTTTACTCTATTACAGTGCTTCATTAAATATTCAGCTTTGTCGAACAGAACAGCAATTTACTCTTTCTGATGAAACTTTGAATGTGTGCTATAGGACATTATCTTTGACAGAACAGATAAGTCTTCAACAAGAGTCAAGTGAGTGATTGCAGAGTTGCTGCAGAACTGAGATGTGATGACCAAAGGAGTCCATGAATTGACAGAAGTTGTGGGGAGGATAAGATGGTCAAAGAGCACCACTAAGTACCTCAATGCTGTCATCAATGAGGCATTTCGCTAGCACCCGGTGCTGTCCTTAGAGTTGCCTCTGACCCATCCGCATGCTTTCGAAAGGTGGTCGCCAAACTCATGGTGCTCGTATGCAGTCCGAATGTTCGGACTTTTTCCCGGCACTTGCTTGGCTTGACCTGCAAGGAGTGGAAAGGGAGATGAAAAGGGTGCATCAGTGGCTTGATCCGTTTATTCAGTCTGTTGTCGATTGTGCCACCCAAAGAAGAACAAATGAAGTGCTCAAGCAGGAAGGAGAATCTAAACGCAATGAGCAAAAACAGGACTTTTTGCAGATTTTCCTGGACATGGAGATGGATCTTGAAGAAAACCAGTCACCAATGGACAAGAATCAAGCACTCAAAGCCATTCTAACAGCAAGTTTATTAAGCTAGGTCACTAGTTGTTATACGAACATACCTGACTGTTTAGTGACCTGATGCACCAGAAAGTATAGTTAATCCTCTTCAACGACTCTGTTGTTGGTAGAATTTATTTCATATTTTGGCCACCATAATCATGAGTTGATGTCAAGCGATTATTACTAGATTACAACACTTGTTTTCCAATCTATGTTAGCCCTAGATTGCCAAAATTTTCAACCAGCCACCATGACAATAATGAAACAAATAAGCAAAGTTGATATATTGCAAGGGTATTTCCATTATACCGTGCCAATTTTCGTCTGAAGTTGATCGTATCATGTCAAGCCTGAAATCTCTTTCCATAGCTTTTGTTTCGTATCCTATTGTCTAACTTAGGCTGTGTCCAACCTTGCCCCCTATACTACAAAAAGCTCCATATTTTGACCAGAACTCGTTCCCTCTTGATTACAGTGCTTCATCAAGTATTCAGCTTTACAAGGCATTACAGCAATTTGCTCTTTCTGATGAAATTTTGAATTGTGGAATAGGACATAGTGATTGGCAGAACCGATTCAACTTCAACATTGGTAGAGTGGGTGATGCCAGAGTTGATGCAGAACTGAGATGTGATGAACAAAGTAGTCCACGAATTGACAGAAGTCGTGGGGGAGGATGAGATGGTCGAAGAGCATCACTTGCCAAAATTAAAGTACCTCAACGCGGTCATCAAGGAGGCATTGCGCTTGCACCCGGCTCTGCCATTAATGGTTCCTCGGACACCACCTGCTTCCTGTGTCGTCAGGGGTTACACAATACCGAAGGGCAGTAACATATTCTTGAACGTGGGTCATATCCACAGGGACCCCAAGATTTGGGACAAACCGTCGGAGTTTAGACCTGAGAGGTTCTTGGAAGATCCCAGCAGGTATGATCTCTCAGGCAACAACTTCACGTACATGTCGTTCGGTTCCAGTCAGAGGATATGTGCGGGGCTTGTGCTGGCAGTGAGGATGCCAACGTTTGTATTGGCATCTCTTTTGCATTCATTCGAGTGGGAATTACCGCAAGGGGCAGAGCTGCACTTATTGGACAAGTTTGGGTTTGTGGTCAAGAAAACGAAGCCCCTGATGGCCATTCCTAAACCGAGATGGTCCACTCCAGAGCTCTACATGCCAAGATAGATCTCTCTATTAGAGTCTCAAGACTCTTCATTTCACTTCTACGAAATGAAAGTATCCGGCCAGTAACATAATGTTTTAAGCATTTACTCAAACAGACAAACAACCAAGTACCAGCAAGTAAGGGTTCATGTACGAAAACCAGGCTTGAAAACAATCTGTGCTGCTTTTGTCTGTCATAGGAGAAAGAATATTTGTTATCTATTGGTTCTTCAGGTTAGTAAGACCAGAAGATGAACTCGTGTGATTTAAAAGCAAAACGTTTCGCTCTTGCATATATATATATATATATATATATATATAATATTCAAAAACAGAGTTCTCAAGGAGGCGGGCCGCTTGCTCTGGGCGCTGCATAATTTCAATTGATTTTATTAATGAGTATTCTGAAACACTTTTAAGCAATCAAATTGGGAGATGTTGCAGTTTTCCATGGATTGACTGACTTTTTCTCGTTAGTATAGTCCACTTGATATTGGGTGAATATATGTGACATTTATCACGACAATCAATTATGGCAAATGATCAAGTAAAAGAAAATATCCGATATACTAGATTTAATTAGCAGCGCTACTCAGTAATGACAAATTGTTACACTCAAGATTTCTCGTGAATTTCCTTGTCAATGGATACAACATGGATACCCCTATCTTTACTCGACACTCATTGAAGCCAAATTCCTCTATATCACTATGAGAATCCCCACTATCTTTAATTAATATTGGGTCAGGAGGTTTAGGTTGATTGCAAACATAAGAAAGCAAGGTTCAATTACGATGTCCAACCATTTCCAGTTCCACCGGAATAAATACCTCGTAGTCAACTACTAAAACAGCTTTAGGTAAATTTACAAGCCTTCCTTCTTCATTATCATCTCCCCTTTTGCAAAGAAGCAACATTTTGGTCTGGAAACCCCAATTCCAGTATTGTGGGAATAATGCTAACTAGGAGTTTTATATTCCCGAGCAAATTGGTCAAGTAGCTCATCATCACTCAAACGAGGATTTATTCTAGGAGTAGGATGAATACTCAGGGCTCGAGATAGCACCGGAGTCTCAACTTCCACGTTTTTAGTTTGTTCATCCATTAATTGGAGTTACAACACAGCAAAAGCGAGAACCTGTTTGATTTTTTTCAACATTATTCCCAAAATCTCGCCGAGTTCAAGGCCTTCGGGTTTTTTGAACCACCATTTAGTCTCCAAATATCTCATTTTGTTTTGAAGCACCAAAGATTTTGTTTTTAGTTTGAGCATTTGCATTAGGAAAGCTTTTTACATGCTTATTCCATGCTTAGATACCGTCGGAACAATATTATCTTCACACTCTTCAATTCGATGTCCAAAACAACCACAGTGGAAGAGGTGTAGCCCTTCATACTCAATCTTGCATCGACGACCACCAATAGCAAGCATGGGTACAAGGGGTTGAGAGAGATCAACTTGAACACATAGTCGTGCATCCGCGGCCAGTGTTGCAGCATATGCCTTCAAGGGGAGGCCAATCTAGATGCCTAAACACATTAAAAAGTCTTCATCAAATACTCCATTCGTAGATGAGGAATACGAACCCACGCACCCACTTTGTTCACAGTAGCCATATTTGGATCAAAGTTAGGAATTTGAGGTTTAATTTTTTTTGTTGGAGGAACAAGATTGAATCACTAGGTAGTGATTGAAAATCATTCAAGGCCCTTGACTCAAAACTGTTGATAAGTTTCTTTTTTTGGTTGGAGGAACAAGGTTGAATCGCTAGGTAGTGATTAAAATGAATTGCTAGGTAGTGATTAAAAATCATCAAGGCCCTTGATAAGGTTTTTTCTTTTGGTCGGAGGGACAAGATTGAAGCGCTAGGTAGTGATTAAAAATCATCCAAGGCACTTGACTCAAAACTGTTGAAAAGTTTCTTTTTTTGGTTGGAGGAACAAGGTTAAATCGCTAAGTAGTGATTAAAAATCATCAAGGCCCTTGATAAGGTTTTTTCTTTTGGTCGGAGGAACAAGGTTGAATCGCTAGGTAGTGATTAAAAATCATCCAAGGCCCTTGATAAGGTTTTTTCTTTTGTTCCAAGGCCCTTGATAAGGTTGAATCGCTAGGCAGCGATTAAAAATCATCCAAGGCCCTTGATAAGGTTTTTTCTTTTGGTTGGATGAACAAGGTTGAATCGCTAGGTAGTGATTAAAAAGCATTCAAGGCCTTGATAAGGTTTTTACTTTTGGCCAGAGGAACAAGGTTGAATTGGTAGGTAATGATTAAAAATCATCCAAGGCCCTTGATAAGGCTTTTTCTTTTGTTCCAAGGCCCTTGATAAGCTTTTTTTCTTTTGGTCAGAGGAACAAGGTTGAATCGCGATTAAAAATCATCCAAGGCCCTTGATAAGGTTTTTCTTTTGGTCGGAGGAAAAAGGTTGAATCTGTTATGAAATACATGAATGAATATTCATTATATTCAATGTACCTATTATGGCACATTCGTAACCTACATTCTACGTATGAATGCCCATCTCCCTATTCAATGTGTATATTCAATACATTGACATTAATGATATGTGCATCCTTGTTTTCTTATAAATAGAAGCTTAGTTTTGGTCATTGTGTAAGAAATTAGAATAGAAGAAGAGAATGCAAGAGGAAAATATACAGTGAAAATAAAATTTCTCCTCTGACTTTCTCTACCATCTTTGGTATTTATCTACTTTCTCTTCTTAATCTCTCTCTATTCTCTCTATTATATTCTTGCAACACAATATTTTACAACACGCTATTAGCACGAAGATCTACCAATTGAGTAAATAATTTTTGCAAGGTAAGTATTCTCTTTTTTTTTATTAATCAACTTATACTTCATCTTCTTCTATCAATTCTTTTTTTTTTCTTTTTCTTGGCCTGAAGCCAAATTTCCAACCTAAAAGTATCATTCTGCTCCTGAAGTTGTCACATCCCGATTTTTGGGCCTGGGAAGCCGCAGGTAAATTGTAATATCCTCAATTTTAGTCCCTAGGAATTGGCTATGAGTTAAGTTTCGTGGTTTTCCAATCGGAACTAAATTATTTTCTCTTGTTTTGGAAAACCTAGTTTCGGATCATTTGTACCCCTTCGTCTTGTTATTTTTGGGGAGACTTTTGTGATCCGAATTTCTAAATGCTTTATTCTTGAAAGTTGTTCCAAACATCATGAAGTTTTACATGATTTAATTTCATAATTTTTGGAGTTGATATGAGTGGTACGATGGCCTGATTTTCGGACCGTGTGAAACTGCCCAGAATGGGTTTTTCGGTGATGTTCACACCGTCTTGATTTTCTACAAGCTTTTCTGGGCAGATTTTGGAAAAGTTTCCTTCACGGAAGTTGTTGAGAACTTATTTTTATATAACGTGTGTAAATTTGGGAATTTTCTGAGATGATTTGGATGCTGGACAGAGCTTATTTTGAGAAACAAAAATGCTGTTCCAGTGAACTGTTTTTGGTCTGTCTTTGAGTGACTGAAAATGGTATTTACAGAGAGAATTAGATTTTTTGTTCTCATGGAAAATGTTTATTAAGGTCTTGTTTATGACATATCCGAATTTGAGAATTTTCGGAGTTCATTTACTATGATTTCAAGCCCGATTTCGTGAACAGTGCAAAACTGCCCGGTTTTGCCAGATTTCAAATATTCAGCATTTTCTATATGAAAACGTTGGAATTTGGACTTAGTGTCTTCTGATGATTTAAAGTACGCGTTCTGAGATTTCAAATGAGATATTTTATGCCTTGATCGGAGGTCGGACCAGGGGAAAACGAAATAGAGAAGCAAGCTTGAAAATGATTGGCTAAGAATGAAGCTTGTTCAAGAAGCCTAATTAATGGCTTGTATTAATTGCTTGGTCTTCTTTTCCACAAGCATTTATGAGCCTTGGTCATCAAGTTTTGACCCAAGAGAGAGAGATTCATCATGATTTTTGACTTAGACTATTAATGGATGGATGACACGCGCGCTTACCTCATCGCCCCGATGACACGTGCGCTTACATCATCCAAGCTTAGGCCCCAAGTTTTGTCTCCCTATAAATAGCAAGAAGGCCATTCGGCCAAGGGAGAGAGAAAGAAAGAGAGAGAGAGAGAGAGAGAGAGAGAGAGAGAGTAGCCGTGAGGGAGAGAGAGAAATAGAGAGAGAAAGAGAAAGAAAGAGAGAAAGAAAGAAAAGCTTATCGACGAGGCCCGAGTGTTCGTGTTCAAGCCCGAATTTTCCCGAGCTCACCCGTCTCGACCCCTGTTCTCTAGTTTTGTTTGCCGTTGTGTAAGTAAACTTCCTAATATCGGGAAAGGAAGTTGTGATACGTTGTGACACGGTTTGCTTAGACCGTTTCTCGGTCATTTGGTTGGTTATGGTTGGTTCATTTCTCGATTTAATCATGTTTTGTGTTTGAAGTTTGTTTCAGAGGTAGAATCGAGATTTGACTGGTAAAGTGCACATGTTATAGCCATGTTTAATGTTCTCTTGTATGAACTTTGCTATTGATCTGCCATTGATGCGGGTGCGGTAAGGGCCGACTTGTGCTAACGGCGATCCCTTCATCCTCGCTTGGTATTAGTAGGTTTACTTGCTGAGTCTCCCCGACTCACCCCCCCCCCCCATTTCCCCCCTCCAGGTTCATAGGCTGGTCGAATGGACGGCGGCGACAGGAGGAGTTCGAGCTATGTTAGAGTTCGGGGAAAGCGAGGAGCGAAAAGCAGTAGTGGACTTAGGACACCCAAGCCATAATGTTTGTTGTGTGTAAATGGCCAAAATTGAATAAGTTGGCTTGTAAATATGTCTGCGTGCCCTGTAAATACAAGGTTTGTTCATGATGCTGTTGTCTTAATCCCGCTGTTTGTTTTTTTTTTAATGTGATTGTCCCAAGAAATGCTTCCGCGTGTGTATAACGAAAGAATAATTAACGGGACGTCACGTTTATGACCCCGAGTCCGGGGGCGTCACAGAAGTGGCGGTGGATATTTGGAAATCCTTCTAATTAATTTAAGGATTCATTTGTTTTGCAAGAATTATGGCAAATATTGAAAAGCCCAAATTCCATATCCTCGAAGTAAGTGGAAATAATTATCTATCCTGGTGCCTTGACATGGAAATGCACCTCCAAGGGCAAGATCTTGCTAATGCAATTACAGAAGACGGAACCTCAAATGCAAAAGATAAAGCAAACGCACTGATTTTTATTCGTCGTCATTTGCATGAGAGTCTGCAGACTCAATATTTATCCGTTCGAGACCCTCAGACCCTGTGGAAGAGGTTGAAGGATAGGTATGATCATACCAAGACTGTTATCCTCCCTCAAGCACAGTATGACTAGCAAAATCTCAAACTGCAAGATTTTAAATCAGTGTCTACCTATAACTCCGCTTTATTTGATATTGTTTCTCGGCTTAAGTTACGTGGTATCAAGCTCACTGATGCGGAACTGTTAGAGAAAACTTTCTCCACCTTCCATACTTCGAATATTGTATTGCAACAGCAATACCGACAACGTCAATTTGCCACATACTCTGATTTAATTTTTGTGCTCCTCACTGCTGAGCAAACTAATGAATTGCTGCTCAAAAATCATGATCTTAGACCTGCTAGCTCAAAAGCATTCCCTGAAGCACATGCAAACTCTGAGAAAATTATTGGCCATTTTAAGGGCTACAAGCGCAGGCAAGAATATAATCCTCGAAGGGGTGGCAGAAAATTTAATCGCCCTAGGAAATCTAACTTTGGCCCGAATCATGACAAAGAAAAGAAGCCAAAGAAGGTGACTAATGAAAGTATTTGCCATCGTTGTGGCATGACTGGACACTGGTCACGTACTTGTCGTACGCCAAAGCACTTTGTTGATCTATACCAGGCATCTTAAAAAATACAGGCAAACGTGGTGAAACTCACGCCATTGAAATTAATCCTACTGCCATAACTACTGTTGAGGCCAACAATATCTCTGTTGGTGGGACACCTCTTGCTCCTAAAGTAGCAAATGCATCCCTGGATGTCTCTGATTTCTTTGAGGACCTCTGATTACTTTGATGAAGCATCAGACTGGTAGATGACATCTTAGACTTCGAATTTTATGATTCTAATAATTTCTATTCTAGTTGTTTTTCTTTAAATATATTACGTTTTATTGTTCTTTAATATGGTTATGCAATAAAATGCTTATGAACTTGATATAATATTTATTATTTTGAAATTTTATTTGACCCTATAACTAATATGAAAATTTTATGATACTTGACACCTGAAGTTGTCAACATAAATGCAAATGAAAAGCACCGAGAAAAAGGAAGATGTTTGTTTGCTTGATAGTGCATCAACGCATATCATATTTCGTAGTAGACACTTTTTCTCGAGTATGACATTACGTAAGACACATGTCCATACAATATCTGATCCTATTCCGATTATTGATGGTTTTGGGAATGCCACAATTATTTTGCCAAAAGGCACCATCCTGCATATTGAGAATGCATTTCTAAGCAGTAGATCAAAAAGGAATCTGCTTAGCTTCAAAGATGTACGCCGTAATGGGTACCATGTGGAGACTATTTATGAGCAAAATAAAGAATATATTGACATTACCTCTTATAAGATGGGCCTGAAGACCATCCATGAGAAGCTAGAAGCTTCTTCTATGGGTTTGTATTGTGTCATGATAAAGGCCGTTGAAACCTACTCCATCATATCTTGGAGATTGGTAAATCCTGATCAATTTGGATTATGGCATGATCGCCTTGGTCACCCTGGCGCTTCAATGATGCGTAGAATAAGCAAGAATACAAAAGGGCACCCTTTAAAGGATACAAAGGTATTGTTGTCCAAAGATTATAATTGTGAAGCTTGTTCACAAGGAAAACTCATTATCAAACCTTCTATAACAAAGGTTGATCTTGAATCCCCTTTATTCCTGCAAAGAATTCAGAGTGATATTTGTAGACCAATACAACCACCAAGTGGACCATTTCGATATTTTATGGTACTAGTGGACGCATCCTGTAGATGATCCCATGTTTGTCTATTATCTACGCGCAATGTCACCTTTGCATCTTTACTTGCGCAGATTATAAAGCTCCGGGCACAATTCCCTGATTATCCAATTAAAGGCATAAGGATGGATAATGCTGGTGAATTTATATCAAAGAGTTTTGATACGTATTGTGCTTCACTCGGAATCGAGATTGAGCACCCGGTCGCATATGTTCATACTCAAAATGGATTAGCAGAATCCTTGATTAAACATATCCAAATCATTGCCCGGACTCTATTATTGAGAACGAATCTCAACGATATAGCATGGGTTCATGCAGTTTTGCATGGGCAGCCCTAATAAGATTGCGCCCCATTGCTAGTCTCTTACAATCTCCCCTTCAAATGGTTCTTGGTTGTGAACCTGATATTTCACATTTATGCACCTTTGGTTGTGTAGTACAGGTGCCTATAGCACCACCAAAAAGAACGAAAATGGGTCCCCAATGCCGTTTGGGCATTTATGTTAGGTTTAATTCACCGTCCATCATTAGGTTCTTGGAACCGACTACTGGTGATCTTTTTACTGCTAGATTCGCAGATTGTCATTTCAATGAGACTATGTTTCCATCGATTGGGACACCTAAAACAGACATGGCTACGAAGCAAAAACCAATTAAGGTTTTATCCTGGAATGAGAAAAATTTATCTCAATTAGACCTAAGAACTCCTGAGTGTGAAAACGAGGTGCAGCGCATAATCCATTTACAGGCTATAACCAATAGACTTCTTGACGCATTTAATGATATCACTAAGGTAACGAAGTCTCATATTCCAGCTGCAAATGCTCCAGCTAGGATAGCTGTTCCCAAAGGACAAGCTAAAATAGATCAAAATCCCCCACATTTGAAGCGTGGTAGACCGATAGGATCAAAAGATACTGTTCCTCGAAAACGAAGGGAAAAGAATCAAGAATCCGCTTCAGAAGAGCCTGGTGCTGTGCTTACTCTTAAAGAGCTTAATGTCCCTGAAGAGGCACAAACCCATGAAAAGATCACCAACCCTAGGAATACTGAGAATTCCATTACATATTGTAATGAGATTTGGGATTAGAATGAAATCATCATTGATGATATTTTTGCATTCTCAGTTGCTCATAAAATTATGGATGATGATTGTGAGCCGCAATCTATTATTAAATGCCATCAAAAGCAAGATTGGTCTAAGTGAGAGGAAGCAATTAAGGCTGAATTAGCTTCCCTAGCTAAACGAGAGGTTTTTGGACCCATAACTCGCATCCCCGATAATGTAAAGCCTGTTGGATATAAATGGGTATTTGTCCGGAAACGAAATGAAAAAAACGAGGTTGTCAGGTATAAAGCCCGACTCGTTGCCCAAGGATTCTCCCAGAGACCTGAGATTGATTATGATGAGACATATTCACCTATGATGGATATAATTACATTTCGTTTTCTCATTAGTCTGGTACTCTCTGAAAGATTGGAAATGCGTCTTATGGACGTTGTGACGGCATATCTATATGGCTCATTAGACTTGGATATTTATATGAAAATTCCCGAGGGATTCAAAATGCCTGATGCATGCACTCCCCGCAACTTATTCTCAATAAAATTGCAAAGATCTTTGTACGGGTTAAAGCAATCCAATCGCATGTGGTATCAACGCCTAAGTGAGTACCTAATGAAGGAAAGGTACAAGAATGATCCTATCTGCCCATGCGTGTTTATTAAGAAATCAAAAACCGGATTTGCTATTGTAGCAGTTTATGTCGATGATATAAATTTAATTGGAACTTCAGAAGAGTTAGCTAAAACTGCTGAGTATTTGAAAAAGGAATTTGAAGTTAAAGATTTGGGTAAAAGCAAACTTTGTCTTGGTCTAAAGCTTGAGCATAAAGCAAATGGAATAATCATCCATCAATCAGCATACATTAAAAGATTACTTAAACGCTTCAACATGGATAATGCTCACCCATTGAGTACTCCTATGGTTGTAAGGTCTCTAGATCCCCAAAAAGATCAGTTTCGTCCTAGAGAATCTGATGAAGAGGTACTTGGTCCTGAAGTACCGTATCTCAATGCAATTGGGGCTTTGATGTACTTGGCACAATGTACGAGACCAGACATCGCTTTTGCGGTAAATTTATTGGCACGTTTTAGTTCTGAGCCAACTCGGAGACACTGGAATGGAATTAAACATATTTTTCGTTATCTCCGAGGAACCATAGATTTGGGATTATATTATTCCAAGGATTCCACTACCTCTGGTTTAGTTGGATATTCTGATGCTGGATATAGATCTGATCCACGTAAAGCTCGCTCTCAAACTAGTTATTTATTTTGTTATAATGGCACCGCCATTTCTTGGCGTTCTACGAAGCAATCGCTAGTAGCTACATCTTCTAACCACTCTGAGATTATTGCTTTATATGAAGCTGGAAGAGAGTGTGTTTGGTTAAGATCCGTTATAACACATATTCATAATTCTTGTTGCTTAACACCGGTTATAAATTCTCCCACTATAATTTATGAAGATAATGCTGCTTGTGTTGCATAAGTTAGGGGAGGATATATCAAAGATGATATGACCAAGCATATCTCGTCGAAATTTTTCTATACTCACGAACTCCAAGAAAGTCGACAAATTGATGTTAAGCAGATTCAATCCATAAATAATCTTGCATATCTTTTTACCAAATCATTACCAACGTCAACTTTTGAGAAATTAGTATATGGCATTGGTATGCGGCGAGTTCATAAGATGCAAGATTAACTAGCCCCAGCAGTGGCTATATAAGCTCAAATTAAGGTGGAGATATTGTGAACTATACATTGCACTCTTTTTCCCTTTTGTCCAGTTTTTGTCCCATTGGGTTTTTCCAGCTTAAGGTTTTTAATGAGGCAATTAATGCATCCATAAAAAGGAGAGATCATAAAATTTGTGCCATGTACTCTTTTTCCCTTTTGTCCGGTTTTTGTCCCACTCGGTTTTTCCGGCTTAAGGTTTTTAATGAGGCAGTATCATTCAATGCACATTCATGAATACAATGAATATTCAAGGGGGAGTATTATGAAATACATGAATGAATATTCATTATATTCAATGTACCTATTATGGCACATTCGTAATCTATATACATGAATGAATATTCAATGTACCTATTATGGCACATTCGTAACCTACATTCTACGTATGAATGCCCATCTCCCTATTCAATGTATATATTCAATACATTGACATTAATGATATGTGCATCCTTGTTTTCTTATAAATAGAAGCTTAGTTTTGGTCATTGTGTAAGAAATTAGAACAGAAGAAGAGAATGCAAGAGGAAAATATACAGTGAAAATAAAATTTCTCCTCTGACTTTCTCTACCATCTTTGGTGTTTATCTACTTTCTCTTCTTAATCTCTCTCTATTCTCTCTATTATATTCTTGCAACGCAATATTTTACAACAGAATCGCTATTAAAAATCATCCAAGGCCATTTTTTCTTTTGTTCCAAGGCCGTGGAACAAGGTTGAATCACCAAGATACAATAGAAGCCCAAAACCACTATTTTTGTCCTAAAGGGTTTCAAGATAAATGGGTCGATCCATCGCACCCTAGCACCAACCCCAGATTCAAAACTCTTTTTTGCTTTCTTCTTACTCTTATCTAGTTGGTCTATCACTTGTGGAGAAAGAACAAGAGAATGTTAAGAGGGCAGTAGTATGGAGGACATGTCTTTTTATAGTGCCGCTAAGGGTACGAATGGTAACCATTCTGCTCCAGAAATCAAATTCTTGCCGGAAATTGATTTCTGGAATTCTTGTCAGAAATTGATTTCTGAAGGAGAAATCTGTTTGATAAAATATGATTAATTCTGCTCTAGAAATTGATTTCTGGAAGAGAAATCTGTTTGGTAAAATAAGAGGAAATTTCTATTTCTAGATGAGAAACACATTTGATAATGTCACGTCAGTTCTATTTCAGCAACAAAGATAGTTCAAACTCAATTGCAAAATATTATTTATCTTAACCTACAATGCATAATATTCGAGGCAAAATCTAGTACATTTTTTTTAAATCCTCAAATAAAAAGAACAGAAATTCCAAAATAACATGTCATTACAAGAAGACCCGGTACCAAATCCTCAATTACACATAATACGAATCCTACAATACAGCATTACATTACAAAAGGCAAAAAAAGCAAATAATCCTCTAATAATAATAATAGAAGTATAATATAATAGTGGAAAACCGTCAGATTTTGGGAAAATAGGAAATTTATTGAATTTTGCCGAAAAAAATCAACAAATCAAAAAATAAAAAATTTTAAAACTTTACAGAATGGTTTAGAATATCTATGATCACCCACGTTTAGTGAAATTTAATTTTTTTAATATGCCCAAAAAAAATCAAAAATTCAAAAAATTCAAAACTTCAATGAATGGCTTAGAATATATGTGGCCACCCATTTTTAGTGAAATTTAAATTTTTTTAGGTGCCAAAAAAAATCAAAAAATTAAAAATTTCAAAACTTCACAAAAAAGCTTAGAATACCTGTGGCCACCCACTTTAAGTGAAATTTAAATTTGTGGGTCCAACAAATTTAAATTTCACTCAAAGTAAGCAAAAAATACATTTGATAACGGCATGTCAATTCTATTTCCGCAACAAAGATAGTTCGAACTCAATTGCAAAATATTATTTATCTTAACCTACAATGCATGATATTCGAGGCAAAATCTAGTACATTTTTTTAAATCCTCAAATAAAAAGAACATAAATTCCAAAATAACATGTCATTACAAGAAGACCTGAAACCAAGTCCTCAATTACACATAATACAAATCCTACAATACAACATTACATTACAAAAGCCAAAAAAAGCAAATAATCCTTGAATAATACTAATGGAAGTACAATACAATAGTGGAAAACCAAATTTCATGGAATCTCTGGCATATGATTATCCCTAGCCATTTTATTGGCAATACATTTCATAATAATGTTCATCTCGATTCTCTCTTCGGTCGTTACTACATCGTTTGTACCCTGTTCAATAGGTTCACACACATAATCCGGATCTCCATATATGGACAAACACTTATCCATCCTATCTTGCTCAATGATGTAGTTATGGATCGCACAACATGCAATTACAATATGTGTTTGTTTTTCAAATTTAAATGGAGGCATTTGTCTCAAAACAAAAAACGATTCTTTAAAGCCGCAAAGGATCTCTCAATGATATTCCTTAATGAAGAATGCCTGTGGTTGAACAATTCCTTTGCTGTTGTTGGTCCCCCATTTCGTCGAAATTCTAGTATATGATACTGTTCGCCTTTAAATGGTGTTAAAAATCCTGGACTTGAAGCATAACCAGAATCGACGACGTAGTACTTGCCTACAACAAAGTATTCATAGATTGATCATGAAATGTAATCCTAGCAAAATCATAAACACAAATACTCATCATATATCAAAATAGAACCTACGGGTGGTCGAGGAAACTGTAGGTGAGGTGTGTCAAGTGCGGTCGATAACACCCGACAATCGTTGGCCGATCCATCCCAATCAACATACACAAAAGTAAATCGCATATCAAAGGAACACACACACAGCACGTTCTGAGTGGTTGTACCTTTTCTACCTCTAAATCATGGCTGCATATGTTCAGGTACGGTAGCATGAATATGGGTGCCATCAATAGCACCTACGCACCCCTATCATTTAATTAAATACATACATTAGACAAGATTGTGAGCAAAACTAATCAAATGGTGCAAGGAAATGTACGAAAAACGTACCTTGAAGTAATGATTAAACTTTGGCTCAATCCGAATTTCTTCTGGGACAACATCAAACGAAGGAGGTACAATAATCTCCTTCGCCAATTCTAAAATAGCTTTCAATACCGCTGTAAAATACTTGCTAACAGTCTCTCCTGAACGTTGGAATCTCTCACATAAAGCTCTATTGGAGTTCTTGTGACAAATCATTAATAAAAACATGGCAACCTGTTCATCTACTCTAACATATCGACTGTCTGCCAACCAACCTCTTGACTTGAGCAAACCACAAAGGTTAAGAAAAACATGTCTCTCCATTCTAAATGCTTCGTATACTCTATCTGAATGTCCACGAAAAAGCTCGTTAACCCATTGGGGTCCTGTCAATACGCTGTCCGTAATACGTTCTTTCCTGTGCATGGACCTATGCAACCAAGCAGTACGCAACCATGCCAACAATATTTTCAACTCATCCTCATCAAAGTCTTATTCACCTGATACAATTGTTTCACTTGATGCTACTTCATCATTAGACCAGCTACTTTGACCCCCTTCCATATTACCTAGGCCATCATGCGAAAGAAGAAGACAAACTCAACATGTCCGTTGCGAAGCCAATACATTTGAACTGATATGTTGGGAATTTAATACCACTCAACAAATAATTATGGAATTCACTCACATTTAAGCAAAGTCTCAACATCATCACAAACGCATAGTCATAAAGACAAGTCAATGTCTGAAATACATAAGTGAAAAGTCGAAATGAACTCAAACATAAAACGGCATACTATAGTCCAACAACTACTCAACAGCCCCCAACTACTCATCCATAACCTCAATAAAGACAACTCTCATTTCGGGAAGACATGTCAAGAAGCCTTCTCTCCAAGAGGCATTAATGACAGCATGTTTCATAGCTTTGATATAAAGAACCTTGTCCAAGTCATGCATGGCATTTAGGACAGCACCCACAATTGCTACAGAGTAAGGGTCCACAGGTAATAAGGACTGTGAGGTGACGGAGGCACTTGATGTTTGAACCGTCTTAGCTTTGATCATCTCTTGAATGGCTTTGCAGGTCACGTCAAATGAATGCGAACTGCTCTTTCTCCTCCTCTTGGCATTTGGAGTCCTATCCAACATGTGACTTTTTGGAGGTGGGCTCACCGACACGTTAAATTGTTCCACATCAGCTTGGGTTTCGAAAAACAGTTCAGGTTCGCTTAGGTTGACATGAACATCATTGTCACCACCACACCCACTGTCACCTGTACCCTCCGACGATGCCGTGCCTTGTGCATTTCCTATTGCAAACTCCCCAGTGGCGTATGTATCTCCAAATACAACACAAAGCTGTGAATGCAAAGGAAATCCGTCCTTCCTGAACTTGGCCCATTCAGTATTAGCCTGCGTCATTTTCAAAATAATGTCAGGCAGTACTCAACATTTTATAAATCTAAAATTTGAGGTTACAATAATAAGATGACCTAAATAAGTAACATCACCTTAATGTGATTTGCCCAAACAGTTTCATTGTCCACAACAACCCTCTTGCTATCATCGTCCCATCCAAATCCCGTTGTTAAAAGAAGCTTTTTAAAACTACCATATTGTCTCTTGAGTTTCTGTGCCTTGTTCTTGAACTGTGGTAGACTAAAGTGAAGTCCTGTTTGTTCATTGAATTCTTTTTCAATGTTAATCCGCCCTACTTTGTTGTAGGCACATGATGTGCGATTTCCCTTATTTACCTCATCTACCATCAGACTTACAAACAATTCGGTCAACGGCTCAGTCCACTTTGCCATGTACGTGTATTTGGGGGATTCCATTTATGTAAAATCGATGAAATTTTAGGGACAAATGCTGGTAATGACGATTCAACAAACAAACAAGAATCAAAAAGAGGATCACACCTACAAAAGAGAACATAAATTGTACCTGAGTAGAGAATTTGACACCCTAAAATAGAGAAACTCTACCAAAGAGCTAACAAATAGTATAGCATAGGAAAACTTTATGTAAATTTGCAATAATACAAAAATAGTAGACAGTAAATCCTAATAGTGGTACACAACAAGAGGAGACTCAGAAGCACACGACCCAAAAGAAGATAACGCAATGACCACAAAACATGTATAAAATGTTCTAAGACTTAATCGACATCCTGGAGGCATGATAGTTTCAACTCAGTTGAATCTATCATAGTAACACCAAATTAGCAAGTTGTAGTGCAATATGGGCCATGGAAGGAAAAAAACATTGCAAAGAAAACAACTATCTAGTCACAAGATGAACATGAACATGAACAAGCAACTCCCAAAATCATGCAGCTATCTCAACAATCCTGGCCTAAAAGATCAACCCAATAGCAACAATCTAGGACTTAAGACCACTAATCCACAATGAGTGGCAAGAACCTAGATTACAGTCCACGTGCTTTCAGAGACAGAACAAATCAGAACTACCAATTAGACTCTGGACAAGTAATATTTCATCCAAAATTCTTTATGAATCAATCACACAACAAAAGATGTAGGTAGACTTAGAGAAGGCACCAAAAACATAGCTCCTGAAGCAGTTCAGCACACTGATATTCTTTAATTAGAACACATTCATACACATCTGATCAAGACATGTACCAACTTACCCTCATAAAAATATTGTAAAGGAACTTCTTATGAAACAATATCCAACACTGCATCCACCAACCTCTCACACGTGAACTTAAAAAGTTCGTACAATGACATCACCAACAAAAAAGGGTCACATATCCCTTATTTCTCTTATCATTAAGTGACTGATCCACTTCAGTAAAGTCAAAACCACATGGCATACATGCCTTCCATAATTTCTCATCTAAAACAGTTTATCAACACAGTTTAGTCGAGGATAGCCTTCAAAAGAGATAAATTGAATGAAATGCCATGGTTTCCCCTCACTATCTCAAGTTGATATCTTTCACTTGTAGGCCGTCCTCCCAATCCATAAAATTTAACCTTCCCGGGGTAAACCCATCATCTAGTGCCTGTGCTAAAACCAAAGCCAGTGCTCGAGATGCCGCCTTGAAATGACAACCCAGATAAAAACGAGACAAAAGTGCCAACTACTTGCGGCAATTCGCTGTGAACCACAGAGCCAGACACAAATGACGAACCAAACCGATTTAGCCACACAACCCACACATCATAGCCCTTTGAAACCGAAATCTCGCGACTCAACTTCAACCTCAACCTCAATCCGCAACATGGGCATCTCGTTCCCTCATTCTGACTCGATTGAGCGAGATTTGCGTGGGCCGCGTGCCCTAAACGGGCAGCCGCGTCGCGCACCGCAAATTGCACCGAAGGAAAAAGCTAACGAGAGGAGGTGCAACAGTTGGAGGAATTGAAGACTCACTAGCTACGCACGAAAAAACGGAAGCAACGGAGATAGGGAGAGCCAAATTGATCGCCGCCGTGTGAGCTAACGGTTCCGATCGAGTTGTGAGGAGGGATGAAGGGCACGAAACTAAAGAGGCGGCTTCCGGTGCAGTCGCGAGGAGGGATGAAGGGCCAAATCGATCGTCGCCGCATGCAGTGGCGGTTCCGGTGCAGTCGCGAGGAGGGAAGGGGAGGGCAGCGAAGTGCTCGAAGTGTTGAACGAGACGGAAGAGAATGAAAGAAATTAGGGCTAGAATGACCCAAAGAGAGAACGAGATGGAAGAGAAAGAAAAATGGCCAGAATGAGTTCCGGGAAGAGAGAAGCTACAAAAAGTAACTTCTCTTTTTTGGTGGAAAACTCATTCTGGAAGCAAAATTTGATTCTGGAATCAAAAAAAGAATGTGTTTTTATCAAACGCCTTTTTTATCCAAAATGCAAAAATTACTCCAGAATGCATTCCGGAAATTTTTAACAAACACATTTCTGTTCCTGTATGCATTCTTGAGCAGAAATTTTGCTCCAGAATGGATTCCATGCGTGCCCTAATTCTCATGAAGAAAGCTCAGAAACATTTTCTCGTGTAATCGCTCTTTGCTTTGTTCTTGCCCTAGCAGAGCTCTTTTTTTCGCATGCATAAGTTCATTAATTAAAAAACCAAAATTAAACAAAAGCCAAAATTAACTATTCACCTAATTTAATTAATTATGGGTATGAGAGTGCTTGTGATAGAGAGAGAGGAAGCCGAGTGTCGTGTGTTTCCTTAAGTGGCCAACCATCCCCCCTATTTATAGGCATTGGTTGTCCTAGGTGGATTAGGACTAGGAGAGGCCTAGACTAGATGGACAGTTGTGATTAATCGAGATAAGAGTGGACGGTGCAGACTCCCGTTCGAAGGCCAAAAGGGGGGAATTAGATGGAGAGCCACCATAATTAAAAGCATAGGAGGAGGGAGGGATAGCCGTTGGATGAAGTTAATTAGAGATGAAGGGTGGAGATTAGAGGGATTAGGAATGGATAAGCGAGGATTAAAGGGGACCAAGCGAAGCATGTGTGCACATGCAATGCCGGCCACAAGAAGTGCATAATCCTATGTGCGCTTGCCCATGGAAGTGAGACGTGGAGGCATGTGATTAAGGGCACGATGTGTTAAGAAAAATTCCTAATGGATTTTGAAGCTGACAAAACTCTCTATGTTTATCTTGTGAATCTGACATGTATTCCATTCCAAGTTAATATACTCTTGAAAGTTCATAAGGAAATATCAGACTTTAAAAGTTCAAATTCAGACATACGATATTCAGACTTTACCATAAAAGTCATTTAGACTCTTATTATGAAATATTCGGATTTTACTGAAGACCTACGCTGACTTAAGTTCTGAATTAGAAATTCTTCAGACGTAGTAATTATGCAGACGCAGACGCTAAAATTTCTCATACGCTGAAGTTTTTCAGACGCAGAAGCAAAACTCATTCATAAGGAATCACAACAGCTAGTGATTTGGCATGAATTTCACAAAAGGAAGGTTTTGATTGACTCAATCTTAATCTAATTGATTGACTATCAAATATTATGACAAGTATGTATTACAACGGATAAAGCTCTACTTATGGAAACCAAGATTCTGATTGTATAGACAACCAGAATCAGTGAGATTCAGATTTTGTCAACCAATGGCTACTCAATCTATTTTATACAAATCTGTCCAAGATGAAGATTGGAAGATGATTATCTGAAGACTGTCCAACGGCTAGTTTGGTAGTGGAGAAGTATAAAAAGAGATCTACGAGGAGCAGAACGATAGAACGAAATCGAGAATCAACAAGTCTAAAGTCTAAGCATACTCCGATCCTTTATCTTGTCTTTCTTGAGCTAAACATTAAGATCTTGAGGGACACTTTGTAAGAGTGATTGTGTGAGATAGAGAGTCCTATTATACACAAGAGTGCTGTCACTCAGAAGCTGTAATTCCTCTTGATTACATAGTGAAATCCAGCCAATAGGCTGTCAGCGTGGGAGAGTGGACGTAGGCTTGCTATAAGCTAAACCACTATAAACTTATGTGCAGTTTTTCTATCCCTTATCTCTTACTTTACATACTGCACATCAAGAGCATTGTCTATATAAACTGTTTTGAATCTGAATTTTATTCAGACTCAACTATGATCATTCATTTCTGCTTAAATTGATAAAAATTGTTTAAGATCACCTATTCACCCCCTGTAGGTGATCCTTACTAGCTACATCAATTGGTATCAGAGCAGGTTACTCGTTTATTGAAGCGTTTTACTTCTGAGCTAACGATCTATATGGCTAGCTTAAGTGCTCCAGGTCTCATTGAAGGACAGAGCAACAACATACCACCATATTTCGATGGCAAGGAATATAGTGTCCGGAAGAATAAGATGAAGGCATTCATAAAGTCAATTGATCACATGCAATAGGATGTCATCATAAGAGGAGTCAAACCAAAATCTTCTGATTCAAAAGAAAAGACAGATGGAAGCATACCAGTAGATCCTTCATTATCTCAATTGAGATATCAAAAAGAGAAGCTTTAGATTCTAAAGCAATTTATTCTTTCTATTGTCCCTTAGCACCTATTGAATATAAAACAAATTGCTTCTTGTGAATCAGCTAAGGATATCTGGGATACTCTATACACTACTTATGAAGGAACAGATCGAGCCAAGGAAACTCAAATCAATCTACTACTTGGTCAATATGAATCCTTCAAAATAAAGTCTGGAGAATCAATTGCTGATATGTATGACAGATTTGCTAACATAGTAAACGATCTTGCATACCAAGGACAACCAGTCTCAAATGCGATAAAAGTCAACAAATTATTGAGAGGACTGTCAAAGCAGTGGGATAATATCAAAACATCTCTTCGAGAGACACAAAGGATCATGCCCCTATCAGTGAATGAGTTAATCGGAACTCTTCAATCATATGAGACTGAGCAGCTGAATGAGGAAAATGAATCTAGAGGTAAAAAGTCAATTGCATTAAAAACTAATATTGATTCTGATGCAGATTCTGAAGATGAAGATGTTGACGATGAAGAGCTAGCTCTCTTCATAAAGAAGTACAAAAAGATGAAAATCAAAGGAAGAAACTTCAAAGGGAAGAAGCCTTTTGAAAAGAAGAAAGCTCTCGATGAAACAGAAAAATCAAAGGAAGTAATCTGCTTTCACTGTAGGAAACGTGGACATATCAAGCCAAATTGTCCACTTCTGAAAAAGAAGACCAAATTTGAGAAAGTAAAGAAGGCCTTAAAAACAGAAACCTGGAGTGATACAGAGTGTGAAGACAGTGATGAAGATATATCAAACTTTTATCTGATGGCTAAGTCAGACGCAGACTCAGATTCAGATTTTGATGCTAAAGTTGAGATTAAGGTAAAGCATTCTGAAATGCCTATTGAAGTATCAAATAACATTGATGAATTATGCTTCGAATTTAAGGCTGCGCTTAAAAAATTCTTTTCTTTGAAAAAGGAAAATTCATCACTAAGGCAACATAATATTTCACAAAAAGAAAAAATTGATTTCCTTCAAAAAGAATTTCATCAAGTCAAGGAAGATCGAGATTTTCTTTCCAAAGAAAATGCTGCTTTGAAAAAGGAAGTTTCAGAAATTACTTCTAAGTTTTCAAAAGGTTCAGAAACCTTGAAGTATATTCTTTCTATATAAATTCCTTACTACAACAAATCTGGTCTCGGATTTGTGAAGGAAAGTGATAGTTTAATTGATTTTCTAAAAGTCAATGAGAGATTAAGGCAAAGACCTCCTCGACAAGTTTATAAAAATCATTTTAAAAGGAATTTTGTCAAACCTGTTAGCCGAAGTGCACTCAAGTGCTCAAAATGTGGAGATCCACAACATTTTGAGAATGAACGTCTTAAGGTCTGGAGACCTATTCGAAGAGACTTTATTAAGATAGCCTATACTAATTCTCAAGGACCCAAACAAATTTGGGTACCAAAGAAAACTTGAGAGGTTGTGACTTTTGCAGGTTACCACAAAAAGAAAAAGAAAGTAGTACCTAGACAGTGGATGTTCTAGACACATGACAGGAGATCCAAGCATATTCATTAAACTACAAAGCCCGAATAGTGAAAAAGTTTCCTTTGGAGGAAATAACAAAGGAAAGATAGTTGGCAAAAGAACGATTGAAATTAGAGGACTCACAATCAATGATGTGTCATTGGTAAAAGGACTCAACTATAACTTGATAAGCATAAGCCAACTATGTGATACAGGTTTCAGAATCAATTTTCAAGAAGATACATGCTTAGGAACAAGCAAAGATTCTTCTCAAACATTCATAGGAAGAAGACATGGCATTATTTATCTTCTAGATGTCAATCCAAACTTCACTCATTGCTTGATCTCAATCAAAGAGGATGAAGATTTATGGCACAGAAGATTGGGACATATCAGTATGAAACAAATCTCACAAATCTCAAACAAGAAATTGGTTCCAGGTCTGCTAGATTTGAAATACAAGAAAACAGAGTTATGCAATGCCTGCACTCTAGGAAAACAAGTAAGAAGCTCTTTTAAGTCTATATATCATGTTTCCATTAATCATACTTTGCAGCTTCTTCATATGGATCTATTTGGACCAATCAGAACACAAAGTATTTGTGGTAAGAAATATTGTTTAGTTATTATTGATGACTTCACAAGATTTACTTGGGTGTTCTTTCTTGCTCATAAAAATGAAGCGTTTTCATATATTTTCAAAATTTGCAAGAAGAGTTCGGAATGAAAAGGCTATACCATTTCCTGCATTAAAAATGATCATGGGGGAAAATTTGAAAATCAAAGATTTTCAGATTTTTGTGAGGAAAATGGCTTTCAACACAATTTTTCTACTCCTTATACACCAGAGCAAAATGGTGTTATGGAAAGAAAAAATCGTTCTTTGTAAGAAATGGCAAGAACTATGTTGATTGAAAGCAAGATTCCTTTTCATTTTTGGGCAGATGCAGTTTTTATAGCTTGTTATGTCATTAATAGAGCTTTTCTCATACCCATTCTTGAGAAAACCCCCTATGAACTTTACAAAGGTAGAAAGCCCAATATTTCATATTTTCGTGTGTTTGATTGTAAATGCTTTATACTCAAAAATCCAAATAACCACTCTGGTAAGTTTGATGAAAAAGCAGATGAAAAATTTTTTCTTGAATATTCTACTACAAGTAAAGCATATAGAGTCTTCAACAAGAATTCTCAGACCGTGGAAGAAACAATGAATGTAAGGTTTGATGAAAATGTTCAAACTCACAAAGATGAATCTGAACCTTCTTCCAATATTCAAGAGTTATCTAAAGCTCAACAAGAATCTTCAAAGATCATTGAATCTGTAGAAGAAGGAAAAGAAGATACAATCCAAACTCAATCAAATCCTTCAAAATCTGATAATATTTGAAGGAAAGATTCGACAGAAACTAGAAATATAAATCCAGTCATTCGAAGAACGTCATTATTAGAGAAATAAAAGATGGCATCAAGACTAGATCTAAACACAAAGAGAACATCAATAACTTGGCGTTAATATCAGAAATAGAACCAAAAGAAGTTGATGAAGCATTATCAGATGAAAGCTGGATTGAAACTATGCAGGAAGAACTTCAGCAATTCAGAATCAATAAAGTATGGGAACTTGTGCCAAGACCCAAAAATCATCCAATAATTGGAACAAAATAGGTATTCAGAAACAAACTGGATGACAAAGGGAAAGTCATAAGAAACAAAGCAAAATTGATAGCAAAAGGCTATTCTCAAGAAGAAGGCATAGATTATGATGAAACCTATGCACCAGTTGCCAGGTTAGAAGCCATTAGGCTACTATTAGCTTATGCTTGTTTCCATAACTTTAAATTATTTCAGATGGACGTAAAAAGTGCCTTCCTAAATGGCTATATCAAAGAAGAAGTTTATGTGAAACAACCACCTGGTTTTGAAGAACCAAGAAAGACTGATTATGTCTATAAACTCAAAAAAGCCCTTTATGGTCTAAAACAAGCACCTCGTGCTTGGTATAAGAGGTTAAGTAACTTCCTTCTGCAAAATGACTTCACCAAAAGTAAGGTTGATACAACTTTATTTATTAAGAGAAAAGGTAATGATTTTTTACTTGTTCAAATTTATGTTGATGATATCATTTTTTGATCTTCTAACGAACTGCTTTGCAAAAACTTTCTAAGGATATGCAGAATGAGTTCGAGATGAGTATGATAGGCGAATTGACATTCTTTCTTGGCCAATAAGTGAAACAAACCAAAGATGATACATTCATTTGCCAAGAGAAGTATGCAAAAGAGATTGTCAAGAAGTTTGGATCGTTGAATTGCAAGAAAACAGACATTCCTATGTCTCATTCATCCAAACTGGACAAAGATAAAAATGGTAAAAAGGTTGATCAGAAGGTATATAGAAACATGATAGAATCATTGTTATATCTTACTGCATCAAGACCTGACATATTATTTAGTATTTGTATGTGTGTAAGATTTCAAGCTGACCCAAAAGAATCGTATCTTTCTGCAGTCAAAAGAATAATCAAATATATTGAAACTTATCCAATGTTAGGTCTTTGGTGTTCCAAAGAATTAGATTTTACTCTTACTGATTATTCTGATGCTGATTTAGCCGGATGTAAAGTGGATAGGAAAAGTACTACAGGGACATGTCAACTACTTGGAAATATGTTGGTGTCCTGGTACTCAAAGAGCAAAACATAGTTGCACTTTCTACAGCAGAAGCAGAATATGTGGCTTTGGGAAGTTGTTGTGCACAAATTCTATGGATGAAGCAACAATTGTGAGATTTTGCTATTGAAGATTCAAATGTTGCAATTAAATATGACAACACAAGTGCTATCAATTTCACCAAGAACTCAATTCTTCATTCACGTGCTAAGCATATTGAAATCAAGCATTATTTCATCAGAGATCATGTTCAGAACGGTGATGTGAATATTCAATTCATTGATTCTAAGAATCAATTAGCGGATATATTCACAAAACCTCTTGATAAGTCTTCATTTGAATATATTAGAAATAAACTATGCATTACTTATCCATTTTCTTAAAGTATTTGTTATACAGGAATTTTTCAGACTCAAATGTTCTCCGTCTAAATGTCCATTTCATACTCAAAAGAAAGGTACGTCCTTAATTCAAATTTTGATTGGTATATTTTTGGCATTTCTGGCAAGATATTTTCGTATTTGATACTTTTGGAAGCAAATCAGGTATGTATTCTAATTTATCTGATTGATTGTTTGTGCTTGAAATTTTTTTTACCATTCCTATAAAATAGGATCACTTCTTATAATTTCTAAAAGTGGTCTTTCTTTTCAAAAACTATCCTTCGCTTTTATAAAACTGCCCTTCTCCTTTATAAAATCCTATCAGTACGAACCTTTTTCACTTCCGACCATCACGATACTCAAAGTCTAATCCTTCTTCTTCTCCAAGATCAAATCTTTCTGCTCTAGAAGTGATCACAATGCATTTCAAAAGACGATCTTCGCGCATTCTGAACAAAGATTCAAAGTCTTCAGCAATAGCAAAATTCATGGAGATATCAAATACAAAATTGGACCATCAACAAGATCCTTCATAAGCGACACCACCAGCACCACAACCATCGCCTCCACCAAAACCCACTGGTAAAACAAACTTTCATTTCAGCAACATCAAACATGTGTGGAAAGCATACAAAAGATTGAAACGCAGTAATGCTTCTGCATCGGTCCTTCGTCAATGTCTAAAAGATAACGGCTTTCACACTGAAGAAAGTCTTATGCGAAGTTATTCTCAGTTTGCTCTAGAACTAATCATGATCAGGTTAGTTCTACTCCAAATGAGACTTCTTCCAGAAAGGGTAAAGAGAAAATCGAGGAACCATCCACCCCCTCTGACAAAAAATCAGTTCGCATAAGCCTTAAGTCTACCAATGCATCTAAATTTGTGATTCTTGATGACGATGCTAGATTCTTTCATAATTTTGAGATAAAGGTTGGCATTGCATCTGGTGCGCAAGGCACTGGAGGTTTATTCAGAAGTACAAAGCACAATGTTTACTATCAGTTATTACTTGCTATAGGGGTTATGAACCATCACACTATGGATTTTGAATATCTTGAATAGGCTGGCATTTTTGTGAAACATCTGTTTGAAAGATTGGGTATTTATGAAGTTTGTCTACACTCTGCCCATGTATATACAGAACTGACTGCCTATTTTTAATCAAATCTTTCCATTCTGTCACCCAATTAGCTTCAATTCACTATGGTGATAAAAAGTATGATTTGAGAGTGGAAGAACTGGCTTTGATTATTGGAGCAAAAAATTACAAGTTTACTCTGTTGAAAGTGAGCCTAAAAGATGGGCAAAAGGACACTATAAGTGCCATAACTTGTGTACGGCGCTCACTTTGGTGCCATAACTTTTTTTCGGATCACTTTGGTGCCAAGTCGGAGGAAAAACGATCACTTAAGTGTTATAACTTTTTTTTGGATCACTTTAATGCTAAAATTTTTTAAAAACGATCACTTAAGTGCCAAAATTTTTTAAAAACAATCATTTAAGTGCTAAAATTTTTGAAAAACGATCACTTAAGTGCCAATCTCCGGCGAGACTCCGGCGAGCCACGTCAGCTTCAGAAATTAATAGAAAAAATGCCACGTCAGATTTTCGGCGAAAAATTATGTACGGCACCGGAGTTGGCACTTAAGTGATCGTTTTTCAAAAATTTTAGCACTTAAGTGATCGTTTTTCAAAAATTTTAGCACTAAAGTGATCCAAAAAAAAGTTATGGCACTAAAGTGAGCGCCGTACACAAGTTATGGCACTTGTAGTGTACTTTTGCCCTAAAAGATGCTTCCAAAGCGGCTTCAGAGAATCAGAATTTTGTTCAAGGCTCTAAATGCCACATTTCATATTCTGATCTAACTAGAAAAAGTGTGATCTTACATAAGATTATTATCAATTGCTTGAAGCCTAAAGCTGCTTCCAAAACTGACTTGTCCAAGTCTAAAATCAAGCTTATTTAGGCCATTCTGAATAGTCAGTCTTTCTCTCTTCCACATATCATCATCTTCCACATGTACAGAACTCTGTAAAAGGACAAGGGACAACTTTCTTTTGGTGCACTCATCTTTCGAATTTCTATGTTTTTAAAGATAACTATTCCTAATGAGTTGTGCAAAACCTTTGTACCTTAGATGTTTGTTGGAGAAAAAATGCTTACTAAAATGAAGCATTTTGATGATAAAAAGGAAAGAGCAAGCATAGCTAGAGAAAAGGACGCACCGCAGTCAGCAGCATAATCTATTGGGAAGAAAAATGACAAAGACAGAGAGGAAAGAAAAAGAACAGAAACAGAAAGTAAGCAGACTGTCTCTTCAAGCCCATTCAAGGTGTACAGGAAGAAAAGAAGATCCGAGATGAAGATGATTAAACAGAACACCTTGAAACAGGACAGAATGCTGGTCTAGAACATGTTTCAGAATCTGCTAAAAAGGATTCAGAACCAGTATCTGGAGACTCACATCTACATCAACAGGATGATATTCCACAGAAGACAAATGTAAGTGAATCTCCACTTAATCCTGAAGAAACTTTGAATGATACTACTACTGCAAAACATGCAGAGATTCAGGGGGAGATTCCAATAGAGATAGGGGATAAGTTCGAACAGCATCCACTAGAAAATGTTCAAGGACAGACTTCAGAAAACATGACCCTTCTACTCGAAATCAAAGAAAAACAAGATGCACTTGAAGAGGACATAAAGAACCTTCAGAGAATTGTTAAGGAAAATAATCAGACTCAACATCTTCAAGTAGAAAAAGACAAAGCAGAGTTAAGGGAAGCTATAGCTCTTTGTTCTACAAATATGGAGAAAGCTATGGGTCAATGTTCTACCAAGATTGAAGAAGCTGTTTCTATTCTAGATAACTTTCAACTTGTTCGAACTCCATCAAAGAAATAACCTGTTTTTATACCCTCTTTTCAAACCATTCTGGATCTGTATTCTTAATAATTGATTTTGTTAGATTGTTTGGATACTTTATATCAGTACTTTATTCTGCTTATTATTGATTTAATCTTTTTGCTAATGACAAAAAGGGAGAGAGATTATGCAGATGTTGTTGTACTAACATTTCATTATGTAGGTTATACAAGTTATACAGGTTATACTCAAAACAAGAGAAACACACAGATCTTACGAGTTTGCACATTTATACATATGTGTTTCATGTGCTTAATATGATTATTTTCTTCAAATTTATTTGACATTGATTGAATCTGCATGAAAGTTTTGTCACCATAAAAAAAGGAGAGATTATTGAGGAAAACTCCTAATGGATTTTGAAGCTAACAAAACTCTCTATATTTGTCTTGTGAATTTGACATATATTCCATTCCAGGTTAATATACTCTGGAAGTTCATAAGAAAATATCAGACTTTAAAAATTCAGACTCAAACATAAGATATTCAAACTTTAGCATAAAAGTCATTCAGACTCTTATTATGAAATATTCAGATTTTACTGAAGACCTACGCTGACTCAAGTTCTGAATTAGAAATTCTTTAGATGCAGTAATTATGCAAATGCAGACATTGAAATTTCTCATACCCTAAAGTTTTTCAGACGCAGAAGCAAAACTCATTCATAAGGAATCACAACAGCTAGTGATCTGGCATGGATTTCACAAAAGGAAGGTTTTGATTGACTCAATCTCAGTCTAATTGATTGACTATCAAATATTATGACAAGTATGCAATACAACGGATAAACTCTACTTATGAAAATCAAGATTCTGATTGTATGGGCGATCAAAATCAGCAGGATTCAAATTTTGTCAACCAACGGCTACTCAATCCATTTTATACAAATCTGTCCAAAATGAAGATTGGAAGATGATCCTCTGAAGACTGTCCAACGGCTAGTTTGGTAGTGGAGGAGTATAAAAAGAGATCTACGAGGAGCAGAACGATAGAATGAAATCGAAAATCAACAAGTCCAAAGTCTAAGCATACTCCGATCCTTTCTCTTGTCTTTCTTGAGCTAAACATTAAGATCTTGAGGGACACTTTGTAAGAGTGATTGTGTGAGATAGAGAGTCCTATTACACACAAGAGTGCTGTCACTCAGAAGCTGTAATTCCTCTTGATTACATAGTAAAATCCAGCCAGTAGGCTATCAGCGTGGGAGAGTGGATGTAGGCTTGCTATAAGCCGAACCACTATAAACTTGTATGCAGTTTTTGTTAAGGAAAACTCCTACTCATTTTGAAGTTGATAAAACCTTTCATGATAATTATAAATCTGATACTTATTCTAAATCATTTTATTCCAGGAATATATATATATATATATATATATATATATATATATGTTCTGGATGCTCAGAAGGAAGTTTTTCAGACTTTACAAGCTGAAAAATAATAAGTTTTTTTGAAGACCCACATAATCTAAGTTCTGAGATTCAAACGCAGAAGTTATTCAGCACAGATGTAGACACAGAAGTTATTCAGATGCAAATGCAGACGCAGAATTTCTTCAAACGTAGAATTAAGAACAAAACATAACAGCTAGTGATCTGGCATGGATTTCACAGAAGGAAATTTTTGATTATTTCAATCTTAATCAAATTGATTGACAAACAAATATTACGACAAGAATGCATTACAACGGACAAAGCTCTATTTATGGAAACCAAGATTCTGATTGTATGGGCGACTAGAATCAGCGGGATTCAGAATCTATCATCCAACGGCTACGCAATCCTTATTATACAAATCTGTTCAAGGTGAAGATTGGAAGATGATCCTCTGAAAGTTGTCTAACGGCTAGTTTGGAAGTAGATAAGTATTTAAGGAGATCAACAAGCAGCACAAGAAAACATAGAATCAAGAATCAACAAGTCCAAAGTCTGAGCATACTCCAATCATTTCTCTTGTTGTTCTAAGCCAAAGATTAAGATCTTGATGGATACTTTGTAAGGGTGATTGTGTAAGATAAAGTGTCCTATCATACACAAGAGTGCTGTCACTCAGAATCTATAAATTCCTCTTGATTACATAGTGAAATCCAACCGATAGACTTTCAACATGGGAGAGTGGACGTAGGCTTGCTATAAGCCGAACCACTATAAACTTGTGTGCAGTTTTTCTATCCTTGATCTCTTTATTTACATTCTGCACTTCAAGAGCACTGTCTATATATACTGTCTTGAATTTGAATTTTATTCAGAATCAACTATGTTCTTTTATTTCCGCATAAATTATCAAAAATTATTTAAGATCGCCTATTCACCCCTCTCTAGGTGATCCTTGCTAGCTACATCAATTGGTATTAGAACAGGTTGCTCATTTATTGAAGTATTTTACTTCTAAGCTAATGATCTACATGGCTAGCTATGGTGCTCTAGGGCTCATTGAAGGACAGAGCAACAACAGACCACCATATTTCGATGGCAAGGAATATAGTGTCTGGAAGAATAAGATGAAAGCATTCATAAAATCAATTGATCATATGTAATGGGATGTCATCATCAAAGGAGTCAATCTAAATTCTATTAATTCAAAAGAAAAGGCCGATTCAAGCAAAGCAGCAGATCCTCTATTATCTTAAACTGAGATATCTAAAAGAGAAACTTTAGATTTCAAAGCAATTTATTCTCTTTATTGTGCTTTATCTCCTATTGAATATAAAAAAAATTATTTCTTGTGAATCAGCTAAGGAAATCTGGGATACTCTCTATATTACTTATGAAGGAACAAATCGAGCCAAGGAAACTCAAATCAATATTTTGCTTGGTCAATATGAATCCTTCAAAATGAAGCCTGGAGAATCAATTGTTGATTTGTATGACAGGTTTACTGACATAGTAAACGGTCTTACTTATCAAGGACAAGCAGTTCCAGATGCAATAAAAGTCAACAAACTTCTGAGAGGACTGACAAATCAGTGGGATAACATCAAAACATCTCTTCGAGAGACACAAAGGATCAAGCCTCTATTAGTGAATGAGTTAATTGGAACTCTTCAATAATATGAGACTGAGAAACGGAATAAGGAGAACGAATCCAGAGGTAATAAGTCAATTGCATTAAAGACTAATATTGATTCTGATACAGATTCTGAATATGAAGATGTTGACGATGAAGAACTAGCTCTCTTCATAAAGAAGTATAAGAAGATGAAAACCAAGGGAAGAAACCTCAAAGTGAAGAAGCCTTTTGAGAAAAAGAAGTCCTTCGATGAATCAGAAAGATCAAAAGATATTATATGCTTTCACTGTAGGAAACGTGGACATATCAAGCCAAATTGTCCACTTCTGAAAAAGAAGACCAAATTTGAGAAAGCAAAAAAGGCCTTAAAAGCAGAAACCTAGAGTGATACAGAGTGCGAAGACAGTGATGAAGATATCTCAAATTTCTATCTAATGGCTAAGTCAGACTCAGATTCTGATTCTGATTCTAATCCTAAAGTGGAAATTGAGGTAAAGTATTCTAATATGCCTATTGAAGTATCAAATTATATTGATGAATTATGCTTTAAATTTAAGACTGCTCTTAAAAGAATCTCTTCTTTGAAAAAGGAAAATTCATCACTGAGGCAACAGGATGTTTCTCAAAAAGAAAAAAATCAATTTCCTTCAAAAAGAATTTCATCAAATCAAGGAAAGTCGAGATTTTCTTTCCAAAGAAAATGCTGTTTTGAAAAAGGAAGTTTCAGAAATTACTTCCAAGTTTTCAAAAGGTTTAGAAACCTTGAAGCATATCCTTTCTATCCAAATTCCTTACTATAACAAATCTGGTATCGGATTTATGAAGGAAAGTGATAGCTTAATTGATTTTCCAAAGGTCAAGGAGAGATTAAGACAAAGACCTCCTCGACAAGCTTATAAAAACCATTTCAAAAAGAATTTTATCAAGCCTATTGGCCGAAGTGCACTCAGGTGCTCAAAATGTGGAGATCCACAACATTTTGAGAATGAATGTCCTAAGGTCTGGAGACCTGTTCGAAGAGATTTTGTTAAGACAGCCTATACTAATGCTCAAGGACCCAAACAAATTTGGGTATCAAAGAAAACTTGAGATCTTGTGATTATTGTAGGTTGCCACAAGGAGAAAAAGAAAGTGGTACATTGTTGACACCTAATTTTTAGCCGATGCGTCATTAAAAATAGAAAATTCAAGATTATGATTTCCGATCGCGACGGAGCCCGTTTCTTGAACAAAAAGTGTCGTTTTTTAATTCCGTCTGTTGGTTTAGCTTTTATAAGCGATTTTCTATCCATTTCACACAAAAACCTGAAAAGTCAAATGGTTGACTTTGGCGTTGACTTTTTGGTCAACCCTTTGACCAAAAGTCAACCCCAGGTCAAATTGGGGCTTTTTGCATAAAAAGATTCCTTTCAAGTTCAATTTCACTTTAGAAGTGGGAATTTCAGAAAAATTCAAAGATTTGATCATAAAATCAAGCTCCTAGTGAAAAGTCAACTAGGGTTTGACTTTTGGTCAAACCTTTGACCAAAAAAATTGAAAAATTCAAAAATCCCCAAATCATCTTATTTTACTTTCAATTTACCTTTGGCATTTAAAATTTTACAAAAATCGATTTAGAATCAACTTTTTCCCAAATTGCGGAATTTGATTCAAATCGGCCAAAAATAAAATTACTTCATTTCTAGTCATTTTTTAGATTAGTGTTCTTCACGACATTTGATCAAGAGGTCATTTTATATCCAATTTTTGAACCAATTTTGTGATTCCAAGCCAAACACAAAAACCCCCAATTTTAGCCCTAATCAGTGATTTTGATCGATTCTTCATGATGTGTGCAATTGAGACACGAATGAGCCTAATTTCTTATATGAAACCCAAATTCAAAATAAATTTTGGAAGAATCACATGAATTTGAGTCAATTTGATCAATTTAGTGATCCAATGATTAGGAAGTCTAAGAGTGATTGGTCTAATTAGTGCAATTCAACTTGACCCACTCTAGACTAATATTCAATTTGATGAATTGGGACTCAATTTGGTTAATTAGACCTCAATTAAACTTGTTAGTCTAGCTCGATCATGCGATTACCCAAAATTCAGAGCTAATTGACTCAAATCGGTTTAATTCAAATTGAACTAATCCGATCGAACTAGTCATTTTCCGGTCGAAAATTTTGATAATTGATAATCCGGTCGGACCAACCAAGGTCAGTCACATCCTCTTGAGTACAAAAATGACAAAAATGCCCTTAATCAAAAATGACAAAAATGCCCTTGATTAAGAATGACCAAAATACCTTTCTTCAAGGATTAAGCAAATTAATTAGGGGATTAGCAAATCAATCATGGCCATTCATTTAGAATTGATCATGTCCATCCATAATGCCATGTCATCAATCCTTAGCCTCTAAGGAATATTCTTAATCATTAAGGATGCATTTTGGACCATTTGATCAATCTAAGGGCTAGAATTCAAAGTTGAAGGGGGTATATAGTTTTTTCCCTCCAAAAATCAAGGGGGGGTTCATTTTCAGATCTATTTTCTCTCTCTCTCTCTCTCTCTCTCTCTCTCTCTCTCTCTCTCTCTCTCTCTCTCTCTCTCTCTCTCTCTCTCACGATCACCTTTCTCTCTCTCGAGCTCCCTCTCGGCCGCCGGCCTTCCGGCCCCTTGCCGGCCGCTTTCCGGTGAGCTGCCGCCACACCGGCATCCCCCACGGCGGCACCAGGCTGGTCGCAACACCAGCCACCTCAGCTGGTGGCCGGAGCATCTTCCTCCGGCAGCTTTTCTCCCTCGGCAGAAAACCAAGGTGATTGACCGATGTCCAATCCGGTCTCGATTTGTACTCATTTGACGGTATTAAACCGATGTCCAATCCGGTTTCAATTTGTACTTAATTCATTCATTCCCGATCAGTTTTCATTTCGTATTGTAATAAACACCCGACGAGTTGCGGGTTCTTACTTTTTACTTTCTCGCACTTAGAATTAGCTCGTCCTTTCAATACTTCGAGTGTTTACTTTACGTAAGATCTTTCAATACAATTGATTGTTTCTTTCTTTTTCTAGACTAAGATAGGATTAGTTTAGAATCTTAAATGAAAATGCAAAAACAAGATGCATGATCACCTAGTGGACTAAGACTTTGGCATGAAAATGGTAAAAAACAAATGCATGACGATTTAGATAACAACTATGTTAAGTTTAGCGGTACCGAAAGGGCGTTAATAGAAATATTAACGTAAGCTAGTCCCCGAACCTTTGATCTCTGGTTTTCGTAGAAACCGAAACGAAATTCCCGCGTTTCGGTTGGGTATTCTAGCCGACCCCCGACCTAGGCTAGTGGCGACTCCTTAAAAAATAAAAAAATCAATCCGCTGTCACGCGAGATATGGATTTAGGGAAAATCCACGTTCATGATCAATGAGTTATATGGCTAAACAAAAGATTTACACTTCGATAAAAATCATTTTAAAAAAGTGCCATATGAATCATCTCATGAACACTTATCTCTAAACCCGCCTCATCCGAGCTCGGGCCCTCGAGGGGCAGGTCGCGACAGGCTTGGCGACTCCACTGGGGACTAGGTTACAAACCTAAGTGGATTAAAGCCGTAATAAACTTAATTGGTTGTTATCTCACTCGTCTACATTTTGTAGCATCGACTGCATGTCAAAGTCACGTGGAAAATGAGGTTAGTCCACTAACCAAGTGTTAAATGGTTTTATAGGTGGGAGCCATAAGGGGTGGAGTGAATGCAAACCTTTTGTTTTGTAGGTGGCGTTCGGATGAATGTCGAATGTATGAGATTATATTGAAGTGTTGTTTGCTTTAGATTTAAATGCATGTTTACTTGCTTTAGCACAACACAAATGCACCCACATCCCGCGGTCTAAAACCCCGGATCGCTTTAGGGTACCTTTAGGAGGTATTAAGAGTGGAATCCGCATGTGAATCCATGTGGTAATCCATTCTTCAATACCGCTCATCTTGATTAATAAGAAGTGCACCGGCCGACGTTAGTAGCGGTAGGTAAACTCTTCTTATCTAATTAAGGTGGGGACCTTAAACCTTTAGAATCCTACCCTTAGGTGTCAAAACTCACATGTCCTCATGCGATGTGTCAATGTGTTTGCCATTTTATCTTCATGGTAAGGTTGATTGTATCGTTCTACAATTTCAATTACGCCATTTCAATTCCACGTTATATTCTTTTCTATAATGCGTGGTGATTAATCTCGATGCCCCAAATTAGGGTTAGTCAAAATGGATATGTCGGAGATTCGAATCATCCCCGTTCCAAGAGCTCTCGTGACCATGTGGGAAAGTCTCGAGTCAAAGCATAAAGACTACGTGGAAAAGAGGATCGGATATCTTCCCGCGCTCTTATACATCGAGCCTCGTATCGCCATGATCAAAGCATTGTCCCATTTTTGGAACTCAAAGACATCCACTTTTGTGTTTGGTCGAAATGAGTTGACCCCTACAATTGAGGAGTACGATATTGCCATTGGTAGAGTCGGGTCTTTTGGTCTAGTTAGTCCTCCAATAGATATAGATCCTATAACTCTTTTGAGCCAATTCTTAGGAATCGATATTCTTCAAGTCAAAGGCGTTCTTAGAGGAAATTCCAATGCACTTTCTTTCACATTCCTAGAACAACATTTTTCTAGCTTGTCAAAAGAATCGGGTAATCAAATTCCTCGAGTTTTTCTCTTAGCCTTCTTTGGTTTTGTGGTATTCCCATTCACCAAAAAGACCATGGATCCTTTGGTAGTTCACATTGTCAACCAAGTGTGTATGTTCAAAAGATTCTCCAATATGATCTTAGGCGAGACCTTCGTATCACTCAATAGGTTCAAACAAAACAAAAATGGTACCTTTAGAGCCCCAATAGGTTTACTCCAAATTTGGTTGGTCTCTCACCTCAAAGATTTTGGTTTGAGCTTGAAAATCATAGATGTGTCCAAAGATTGTCATCCTATCTCGCTTTTCCGAGAAAAGGAAAAAATCTTTCCCTTTTGGTCATTCTCAACTTGGTTTAGTTTTTTCAAGAACCTTGTTCCAAATCAAATCCAATGGCATGTTCATTGGCTTGGAAATCCCGAGGTGCGCCTTAATAACGGATCCGACAACCCAATCCCACTCTTGGGTCTTACAGGGTCTACGTCATATTACCCTTTTAGGGTGATCCGTCAATATCGCGCGCTTCAAAAGATTCCACCATTCCTCAAGCTGGGGTTATATCATTTTGACTATCGCAAAGATGTCATCCAAAAGGACCAAATGAAGGACGTGAAAGAAATGGTCAAGTCTATCATTGATATGTGGTACAAATGTTGCCCGGAGCCGATTCTCATTGCCGATGAGTCAGAATTGGAAGGGGAAATGAAAATACATCACGCATTGCCAGAGTACGTACACCGTCGTCTTGAGCCCGAGCTTAAAGTGGATCTCCCTAATGTTCCCGAGAAGCCAACTCAACAACAAGCTATAGCCGCAAGAGCTCTTAGAGAAAAGAATGAAGCTTTAGTCGAGGTTGAACGTTTGACTCAAGAAAACAAACGAATTCGCCTCGCATCTAAAGAGGATTCATCAGGATTTGGGCTATATTCCATGAGGAAGTCTCCTTTCATGTAATTTTCTTTTTATAGATTTGATGTATAGGGTTTCCTTTTTACTCATTTTAGTAATGATGTAATAGGATTCTCTTCTTGTCTTTAAGGGATTGTATTTCACAAATTTTGTTGTTAATAGTGAAATTTCCCTTGTGTGTGCTTTCTTTTCCAAGATTCCAATGGAATATAGATGGGGCATCTTGATTAATCATCGCGTGTTATCCCTTTAATTGTATAATTTCTTGTGAAGAAATTATGATAAGAGATTATTCACGTGATATTGGGATCATGAGAATATTTCTTATCTCTATTTCATCTAAAGAAAATATAAAATTGAAGGGTTTTATATTTTCATCTTAATTCATTTTCCGTATGCTAATTTGATTTCTGTCTTTTACAGAGAGAGTATTAAAATACGGCTGAATCGCGCTTTATTATACGCACCCGTCGCCAAGCAAGGATGGAGAACGAAGACACTCGTGCTCGCGTTATTACCATCGAGAATCAAATGGCGCAAATGATGGCGCTCTTAACCGATCTTGCAAATCAAGTAAAGAGTTTCACGCCTGTGGCTCCTGCTGCTGCGGCTTCTACTCCCAATGCGCCCACTAGTGCGCCGGTGATAGATCCAGTTGACAAAGGACCTGTTGAAGAAGTCCCCGTTAATGCCATTCCTACCGTCATCGATTTGGAAGCTCCACCTAAGGAGTCGCCCGTCGTTCATATGGATGAAGAGAGCGCGAGACGTCTTGCAAAATTGGAAGAACGCCTATGCATGTTGCAAGGTTATCAACTCCAAGGCTTTGATAAGTTGTCACCTTTTACAAAGGTGAAAGTTCCTGATTTTTACAAGGAGCCCGAATTCTCAAGGAAGTACGATGGAACTGGGTGTCCTAAAACCCACTTGAAATATTATTTGAGTAAGATGGCTCGTTATTCCGATAACACCCCGCTTTTGATCAACAATTTTCAAGATAGCTTGGCCGACTCCACCTTGACTTGGTTCATCGAATTGGATTTGGAGAAAATTTGCACCTGGGAAGATCTTGCAGATGAATTCCTTCAGCAATACAAGTTTAATACCGAAATTGCTCCAACCCGTGAAGAGCTGGTTCGGGTTGACAAAAGGAGGAATGAAACTTTTAGAGCATATGCCCAAAGGTGGAGAACTATGGCATCTCAAGTCAAACCTCCGTTGTCCGAGAAAGAAATCATGCAGTTGTTTCTTCGAGCTTTACCTCGAGAATACTTCGATAAGATGTTCAATAACACTTGCATCAATTTTCCCGCAATGGTAGAATTGGGAGAACGTATCGAAGGAATCATGCGAGATGGTCGATTGTCCGAGACGACGACTCGCAGATTTATCTTAAAGAAGGATAAGGAGCCAACGGTGGAGGTTGCCTATATTCAAAATCCTAATGCTCAAAAGCCATCAAACACACCAATTCAAAGGTCTGTTGTAGAAACAGGGGGTTCTTCCCGGAATTTTGACCGAAAAGGAAAAGCTCCGCAAAGGCAATTCACACCGTTACCAAGACCTATGTCTCAGTTGCTGCCGATGTTGATTGAACAAAGACTCATAGCAAAAGAAATCCCGAGAGACAACCCGCCAAAGTTTGCTGGGTTTGATTTGGCAAAATCTTGTGTATATCACATGGGCGAGAAGGGCCATGATGTGAACAATTGTTACACTCTCAAGGTCAAGATTCAGAACCTGTTGGATAAGAAGATCTTGTCGTTTAAAGATGCCACGCCAAATATTCAGCAAAATCCGCTCCCTAATCATACCGAAGCCGTTAACGTGATATTTGGAGATGAGAATGAGAAACCTTTCTTGTTCGATGTGACGAAGTTGGAAGAGCTATTGACTATAGCTAGAGATCAACCGAAAGAAGGAAATGTATCCCGGGAGGAGAAAATGTATTACTTAGCCAAGATGTTTGCTTTAGGCATAATTCAGCCTCTTCAAGAAAGGAAGCCCGAAGGGTCCATCGAGACTGCTGTAATTGATTTGTCGTCAGAAAAATTCTCATGTAAGTTCGCGGGTGAAGCCTCATGCTTTAAGCCAAAAGATGATAGGTACGAGCCAGATATTGATGAACCGTGGATTGACACTTATTCCGATAGTGATTCGGAATGTGAGAGTAATAATGCCTGTCGAGATCGTGAATTTATGAAGAAGGCTATCGAAAAAGGTGAAATTGTTGATACCCTCGGATAGCCGAGTGGTAAATATGACTTTATAGTCAAATACACGCCACCTTCAAGTTTCTTCGTCGACCCAAGGGATATCGTTCCCGATGGATGGGGAGGCATGGATGATGAAAGCATATCCGCCAATGAAGACAAGAAGTATGTTTCCGACATGGATTCTGATCTTAGTGTTAGTAAGACTCATTGGGATCGCGAATTTGTAACAACCACTCGTGAGCATGATGAAGTGGATGATAATCTAAGGCAACCAAGTAGGAAGTATGACACTTTTGTCAAATGTTTGCCTCCGCCAAGTTTCTTTATTGATTTGAAAGACATTGTTCCGACTGGATGGAGCGATGACGAAGATAATGAAGAAGTTCTTTCCGATGCTGATTCGGAATTTGAATACCATACCTCCCATTGGGATCGGGAGTTCGTTAGGAAAGCCATTGAAAAGGGCGAAATTGTTGACACTCTCGGGCAGCCAAGTGGAAAATATGATTTTATGGTAAAATACTCTCCTTCTCCAAGCGCTTTTATCGACCCTAAGACTATCATCCCGAGTGGATGGGGGTCCGAATTTGAAGATGATGGCATGGTAGCCATGATTGATCCTGTTGTGATTGAATTGAATGCAACTTGTGAAATCCAAGCGCACGTTGTGGAACCTGTGGTTATAGATCTAATGGCTGATGGCTTCGGAGATATAAAGATCTCTAATGAAGATATTGGGCCTGTTGTGATCGAGTTGCCACCGAAGAAGAATGAGAATTTGAAAGAAAGAATTCCTCCTGTTTATGATTCCAAGGCAGTTCCATGGAATTATGAGTCTAATGAGATAGATGCTGTTACTCGGTCAGGCCGATGTTTTCCATCTCGTGAAGGTGTCGAGAAAAAGGCTGTAACCGAAGAAGAGGCGGAACAACTTCTCAAAACTCTCAAAACGAGTGAATCAGAGGTGATTGAGCAGTTAAGGAAAATGCCGGCTCAAATCTCGCTACTTGAACTATTCAAGTCTTCCGAGAAACATAGAAATGCCCTCTTAAAGGTTCTTAATGAAGTACATGTACCCGAAATAATTGGAGAGGTACAGTTGGAAGAGTTTGTAGGTGCTATCCTTCTTAAGGATCAAATTTCTTTTTCCGAAAAGGATTTGCCGTCGGAAGGGCGAGCGCACTCTAAAGCATTATACATCTCTGTTCAACACTTTGATACAAGGATATCAAGAGTTCTTATTGATAATGGTTCAGCTCTCAACATCTGTCCGTTATCAACTTTGCGCCGTCTAGGTGTGGGTATGGATAATGTTCGTCCTTCTAAGACTCCAGTCAGGGCCTTTGATGGCATGAAAAAGGAAGCTCTTGGAGAAATTGACTTACAACTGATGATTGGTCCAGTTATGTTCGCTCAGAAGTTTCAAGTGCTCGATATCCCGAGCAACTTCAGTTTGTTGTTGGGACGACCTTGGATTCACGCGGCGGGAGTTATACCCTCAAGTCTACATCAGATGATCCGTTTTGTCGTCTGTGGCAAGATTATAACGGTTCATTGTGAGAAAGATACCGAAACTTTCAACAATACTGCAATTCCTTACGTGGAGCCAGAAGTAAAAGGAGAATCAAGCTACTACTCATTTGAGTTAGTGTCAGTATCTCATGTGCCCGCGGGCACTATTATGAGGAAGCCTCACTATTCAAAGGCGGCCCTTATGTCTAGCAAAATGTTGATCGAGTACGGATTCACCATTGGCAAAGGATTGGGAAAGCTGTCCCAAGGTATTCTCACACCCATTGAGGTGACTAAGAGAAAGAAGCGAGAAGGCTTAGGTTACCAAGGCGATCAACAAGATCAAGGTAATCAGAAAAACCCAAGCATCAAGGAAAAGAGTTACCGACGTTTACTCCCTCCTCCGTTGAAAGATTTCTTCCCTGGACCGTCAAAGTTCCTTCAAGATGAAGAAGCAGACATTTATGATATCGTCGATTTATTTGAAGAGAATTTTGTGGGTGTCATTTCCGAGAGCTTCGAAGATGATCTACCTACCGATCCCGCTGTGTAAGGGATGTTTCCATTGTTTTACTTTGTTTTCAATTGTAATCCATCTAATTCTCCCCTGCGAGGGAATTCCATTTGTTCATTTGTTTCGTTCATTTCAAGTGTTGTAATAATTCGGATCACGAACTTCGGATCCAAAACACTATATAGCATTCATTTTCAATTCAATAAAAGCATATGCATGTTTTGTTAATAGACGTGCGAAAGTATACCAAACCAGCCCTATGATGATGCTTTGAGGCCTGGACTTTTGCACGATCTATAGTTTCAAAATAATTTTTTGGAACAAGGAGGTCCAATGATATGAGGACGAGTTCCCCATGAAATTTTCGAAAATTTAGAATTCGAAAATTTGTTTTCATCACATCTTCATGCATTGCATTTCTTATTTTCATATACTAACCATTTTGTTTGTTGCATCTCAGGCATGACACTTTGCATAACCATAATATTCATATGCATGGCTTGGATTCATGTCCGAAAAACTCATACGAATCTGATTATTCTGATCTCGAAAATGAAGAAGATTCCCAGGCTATTAAAAAAGAATGGATCCGACATGAAGAATCCACACCTCCCACAGAAGAACGAACTGTCGTTATAAATTTGGGTGATTCAGAAAATCCCAAAGAAACAAAAATTGGAACAAGTCTCTCTCAAGCAGATGCTGATCGACTGATCAAACTATTGAAGGAGTATCAGGATGTCTTTGCTTGGTCTTATGCTGACATGCCGGGTCTGGATCCCAACATTGTAGAGCACACGTTGCCTCTTGATCCTGCCATTCCGCCTAAGAAACAGAAGCTTAGGAGGACGAAGCCAGAATTATCCAAGAAGATTGAGGAAGAAGTCATGAAACTGTTAAAAGTTGATTTCATTGAAGTCACTCATTATGCTGATTGGATTGCTAATATCGTCCCAGTCATGAAGAAGGATGGGCGAGTTCGGGTATGTGTCGATTACCGCGACTTGAACAAAGCAAGTCCCAAAGATGACTTCCCATTACCACATATTGACGTCCTGGTCGACAGCACCGCAGGATTTGAATTATTTTCTTTCATGGATGGTTTCTCTGGCTATAACCAAATCCGAATGAAGGAAGAAGATAAGACTAAAACATCATTCATCACCCCATGGGGGACATTCTATTACAAGGTTATGCCCTTCGGCTTGAAGAACGCAGGGGCAACTTATCAAAGAGCCATGGTGACATTATTCCATGACATGATGCATAAGGAGATTGAAGTTTACGTTGATGACATGATCGCTAAATCACGACAAGGTGAAGACCACATTGAAGTCTTGAAGAAACTGTTTGATCGACTTAGAAAATTCAAGCTAAGGCTTAACCCCGCCAAGTGCATTTTTGGGGCAAAGTCTGGGAAGCTCCTTGGATTTATGGTTAGTAACAAGGGCATTGAGATTGATCCCTCGAAGGTGAAGGCCATTTGTGATTTGAAACCTCCTTCTACTGTTAAGGAAGTTCGAAGCTTGTTGGGAAGATTGAATTATGTTGCAAGATTCATTTCCCAGTTATCAGAAACAGCTAAACCATTCTTTAAGCTATTGAAAAAGAATGCCAAAGTTGAATGGAATGAAGATTGTCAGAAATCCTTTCAACAATTGAAGCAATATCTTTCACAACCACCAGTTTTGGTACCGCCCACTCCGGGTATACCTTTGATCTTATACCTCATTATTCACGATGAGTCTTTGGGAGCTATGTTAGCGCAGAAAAGACCAGAGGATGGAAAGGAATGCGCTATTTACTACCTCAGCAAAAAGTTTACTTCTGGTGAAGCTCAATATCCAGAAGTTGAGAAAACGTGTGTAGCCTTAATTTGGGTATTACACAGACTACGGCAATACACTCTTCATCATCGTATCCTACTTGTGAATGAGAACGATCCTATCAAGTATCTGTTGGAAAAGCCTGCACTAGTTAGAAGGCTTGCCAAATGGCAAATATTACTCTCTGAGTTTGATATCCAGAGCATGTCTCAGAAGTCCATCAAAGGTCGAGCCATAGCTGATATGTTGGCTGAAAATCCCTTAAAGTCAAATGACTGGGATGAAATTGATGAAAGAATCCATTTGGTGTCACAAGATAAGTGGGTTATGTATTTTGATGGAGCCGTTAACCTATCCGGTTCAGGTACTGGAGCAGTCCTGATATCCCCAACGGGTCAGCATTATCCAGTAGCTGCAAAGTTGGTATTTCCTTGTACCAATAACATTTCAGAATATGAAGCTTGCATCCTCGGTCTTCAATTAGCCATCGATATGAAGATTAAGAGATTACAAGTTTATGGCGATTCCGCACTTATCATCCTCCAAACAGGAGGTGAATGGCAAACTCGTGATTCGAAACTGATTCCTTATCATGAGTATCTTAAAGACTTGGTGGAAGAATTCGAAGAGATCTCATTTGATTATTTGCCAAGATCTCAGAATCAATTTGCTGATGCTTTGGCAACATTATCCTCAATGTTACAAGTAACTGATGGATTGAACATTGATCCTTTGCAAATCGATGTCTTAAAAGAGCCTGCATATTGCATGGTTATAGAAGAAGAACTCGATGGTCAACCATGGTACTATGACATCATGAATTACCTTCGAGAAGGAAAATTTCCTCAAGGAAGTCAAGCTACGGATCGAAAATACTTGACCAAATTAGCTTCCAAATTCTTTCTTAGTGGAGGTGCTTTATACAAGAGATCTTTCGATTCGGTCCTATTGAAGTGCGTAGACACCAAAGAGGTCAATTTATTAATGAAGGAGATACATGAAGGAGAATGTGGTCCTCATATGAATGGCCATCTTCTAGCAAGGAAAATCATGAGGCTAGGTTATTATTGGTTAACCATGGAAGCCGATTGCATTCAACATGTCAGATGTTGTTATCAATGTCAAATTTATGGGAACAAGATCAATGCTCCCCCAAATGAATTGCATCAAATGTCCGAGGCATGGCCTTTCTCAATGTGGGGGATTGACATTATCGGACCAATTAATCCTAAGGCGTCAAATGGACACCGCTTCATTTTAGTGGCTATTGATTACTTCACTAAATGGATCGAAGCCAATTCTTATGCTCATGTCACCGCGAGAAGTGTGGCAAAATTTATTCGTTGAGACATCATTGCTCGATACGGGGTTCCCGAAGCAATTATCACGGATAATGGGTCAAACTTGAATAACAAAGTAGTGGATGAGCTACTCAGTAAGTTTCACATTCGCCACTTGAATTCTTCTCCTTACCGCCCACAAATGAATGGAGCTGTTGAGGCGGCAAATAAGAATATAAAGAAGATTCTGTCCAAGACGGCAGAAAATTACCGAGACTGGCATGATCGGTTGCCGTATGCGTTAATGGCTTATCGAACTTCCATTCGCACCTCGACTGGCGCAACACCATTCTCATTGGTATATGGGATGGAGGCAGTTTTACCTGTGGAAGTGGAAATTCCTTCATTAAGGGTACTTTCGCAAATAAAGCTTTCCGAAGCAGAATGGATTCAACAGAGATTTGAACAGCTTAATATGATTGATGAAAAAAGGGTAAAAGCCCTATGCCATGGACAAAGCTACCAAAAGCGAGTGGCCAAGTCATTCAACCGTAAGGTTCGACCCAGGCATTTTGAGATCAATGACCTGGTTTTGAGGAAGGTCTTACCCATTATTCCAGATCGTGGAAAGTTTACCCCCAATTATGAAGGGCCGTATGTCATCAAGAAAGTGTTGCCTGGTGGAGCATTAATTCTTGTAGAAATGGATGGCCGAGAGTTGCCAAAACCTGTGAACGCAGATGCTGTCAAGAAATATTTTCCTTGAATAAAATGTTTCGAGTTGCTTTGGACTGAATCCAAGTCTCCTTAAGAACATTTGCATCATGCATTTCATGCATACATGGCATTTTTGCATGATTGTTCATTTTGTAGGTACTCAATTGTTCCCCAGGGAAGCTATTCCAAACCTCAAGGAGTCAAGCCTGAGGAAGTTGCTACATCAAATCAATCTTCTCCCTAGAATCTAGGAAGTAGATCCTATGTGTGAAAACCTTTTTCTGTCCAAAAGGTTTTTCAAGTTTGAAATAAAAATCCCCAGAGGAGTTTAAAAAATCAAATCAAATGTCTTGATTTATCAAAATTCCTCACAGACGGGAGATTTAACTAGATGATCCTTTGAAAAACAAAAAGAGGATTTCTCAAAAATGCCAAATGGAAATGCCTAGAATGATAAAAGGCAAACTTTTGATCAAACACGTCCCTATACTCATTTTGAGAGAATTGAGCGGAAAAGCCATGTCGTAGGACGTAGGATTCGTTCACATTGAATACATGGATTGAGATGATAAAAGGCATTTCATTTCTCTATCCTAAACACTCATGTTATCCTTTGCTAGCCACTTTGAGCCAAATAAGGAGAATTCTCAAAATACCCCTGTCAAGAACCACCCCACATTGGGGCAAAATAAGAAGTTATGGTTAATTATTTTTGGAGCAAAAAGATTAAGAAAGATTTTATTGCTTTCACTTGCATCAATCTTCTTGTGATAGTTTCAGATGGATCTTTATAGAAGCTCGAAACATCCCAAAGTGAAGAAGAGCATTCTTTTCCTCTACCCAAACACAATTATCCTTTGCTTAGCCAAATTGAGCCTTAAGCATCTTCATTTCAAAACCCAAAGTGTTGATTATCTCCCCACATTGGGGCAATGCATATGATTTACCAAGGAAATTTAGAAGAATTGGTGAATATGTATAAAATGTCTCGAGAGTCCAAAGAGCTCAAAAGATAAATATTAGGGGGCATGAAAAAGCAGTGTGCCTGGTAAAAGCAAGGCCGATGCCCATAAAAAAATATGTCAAAAGCAAAAGCAAAAGCAAGAAAAAGCAATATGCTTATGCTTAAAGCAAAATTTCCATTTGCAAAAGATGCTTAGAAAGAGCAAAGCTCTTATATTGCAAGAAAAATGGACTCTCGAGACAGTTTGATTTTCAAGAATCAAATAATGTCAGACTTGAATGATTCGGTAATGATGCCAAGATAATCATCATTCTTCTTTCAAACCCATTCTATCAAGTTTCAAGCCTTTTGAGCCTAACCCGAACCGACATTACAACCCTCTCCGAAGTCTCTTCCGATTGGGATGGTTTGAGTTAATGTAAAGATTTCATAAAGGAACTACCGCTAGAAGGAGTGGAAGTAATCATATCTTATCTTATCTTCAAGGTTCTTGACTTGTAAACCCGTTGAAGATATTGATGGTATGTTTCTTTTCTTGGCCTCAAAGCAAATACCCTTTGTGTAAGCCCATGACCAAACCTACATTACGGTCCTTTCGAAAGACCTTTCTGATCAACCAATTTGTATTCAATGTGAATGTTTCCGAAAACCTTTGACATAGGTTCGTGAGGCATCACCAGTGAGAATTGAATAGCTTTCCCACATCGATGAATGGGAATCAAAGCCTTTATGAGAGCCAGTGTGAAAGACCTTTTTGATTAGGTTATTTCCAATTTGGCATTTTTATCTAACCTCTTTAAGTGGTTATTCAAAGATTATTTTGTTAAAATTTCCTCTTAAGGATTTTGATAATCTTTGCCTTTCACCAAGAGTTGAAAAATTCCGTTTGTTGTTAAACAATCTCGGATTTTTTTTCAAAATATCTTTCCCCAGTGGATCGGTTTTTGGTTAGCCTAAACCATAACTTCCCATTTTCGGTTTTTGGTCATCCTAAACCATACCCTCGGTTTTTGGTCAGCCTAAACCATAACTTTCATTTTCGATTTTTGATCAGCCTAAACCATAACCCTTTGTCCTTAGGTTCCTGGTCATCCTTAAACCTTGTCTTAGGTTCCTGGTCATCCTTAAACCTTGTCTTAGGTTCTAGGTCATCCTTAAACCTTGTCCTTAGGTTCCTGGTCATCCTTAAACCTTGTCTTAGGTTCCTGGTCATCCTTAAACCTTGTCCTTAGGTTCCTGATCATCCTTAAACCTTGTTTTAGGTTCCTGGTCATCCTTAAACCTTGTCTTAGGTTCCAGGTCATCCTTAAACCTTGTCCTTAGGTTCTAGGTTATCCTTAAACCTTGTCCTTTGGTTCTTGGTTTTCCTTAAACCATAGATTTTCCACAAAATTATTTCTTTGTCTTTTCTTCCTTCATTCCATCTCATGAGAGAGAGAAGAACACATGAACGGTCTGACAATCCAACGGTAAGTGCTTCAGGTAAGACTCCGATCAAATGTCTGTCTTTATTTTCATTTCCCAAATGGAATCGACTAAAAATTTTGCAGGTGCCAATCGGTCTTTGAGCGAAACCTCTTCGAACTCCCACTCAAAGAGGGGCAGCTGTTGACACCTAATTTTTAGCCGATGCGTCATTAAAAATAGAAAATTCAAGATTATGATTTCCGATCGCGACGGAGCCCGTTTCTTGAACAAAAAGTGTCGTTTTTTAATTCCGTCTGTTGGTTTAGCTTTTATAAGCGATTTTCTATCCATTTCACACAAAAACCTGAAAAGTCAAATGGTTGACTTTGGCGTTGACTTTTTGGTCAACCCTTTGACCAAAAGTCAACCCCAGGTCAAATTGGGGCTTTTTGCATAAAAAGATTCCTTTCAAGTTCAATTTCACTTTAGAAGTGAGAATTTCAGAAAAATTCAAAGATTTGATCATAAAATCAAGCTCCTAGTGAAAAGTCAACTAGGGTTTGACTTTTGGTCAAACCTTTGACCAAAAAAATTGAAAAATTCAAAAATCCCCAAATCATCTTATTTTACTTTCAATTTACCTTTGGCATTTAAAATTTTACAAAAATCGATTTAGAATCAACTTTTTCCCAAATTGCGGAATTTGATTCAAATCGGCCAAAAATAAAATTACTTCATTTCTAGTCATTTTTTAGATTAGTTTTCTTCACGACATTTGATCAAGAGGTCATTTTATATCCAATTTTTGAACCAATTTTGTGATTCCAAGCCAAACACAAAAACCCCCAATTTTAGCCCTAATCAGTGATTTTGATCGATTCTTCATGATGTGTGCAATTGAGACACGAATGAGCCTAATTTCTTATATGAAACCCAAATTCAAAATCAATTTTGGAAGAATCACATGAATTTGAGTCAATTTGATCAATTTAGTGATCCAATGATTAGGAAGTCTAAGAGTGATTGGTCTAATTAGTGCAATTCAACTTGACCCACTCTAGACTAATATTCAATTTGATGAATTGGGACTCAATTTGGTTAATTAGACCTCAATTAAACTTGTTAGTCTAGCTCGATCATGCGATTACCCAAAATTCAGAGCTAATTGACTCAAATCGGTTTAATTCAAATTGAACTAATCCGATCGGACTAGTCATTTTCCGGTCGAAAATTTTGATAATTGATAATCCGGTCGGACCAACCAAGGTCAGTCACATCCTCTTGAGTACAAAAATGACAAAAATGCCCTTAATCAAAAATGACAAAATTGCCCTTGATTAAGAATGACCAAAATACATTTCTTCAAGGATTAAGCAAATTAATTAGGGGATTAGCAAATCAATCATGGCCATTCATTTAGAATTGATCATGTCCATCCATAATGCCATGTCATCAATCCTTAGCCTCTAAGGAATATTCTTAATCATTAAGGATGCATTTTGGACCATTTGATCAATCTAAGGGCTAGAATTCAAAGTTGAAGGGGGTATATAGTTTTTTCCCTCCAAAAATCAAGGGGGGGTTCATTTTCAGATCTATTTTCTCTCTCTCTCTCTCTCTCTCTCTCTCTCTCTCTCTCTCTCTCTCTCTCCCTCTCACGATCACCTTTCTCTCTCTCGAGCTCCCTCTCGGCCGCCGGCCTTCCGGCCCCTTGCCGGCCGCTTTCCGGTGAGCTGCCGCCACACCGGCGTCCCCCATGGCGGCACCAGGCTGGTCGCAACACCAGCCACCTCAGCTGGTGGCCGGAGCATCTTCCTCCGGCAGCTTTTCTCCCTCGGCAGCATCACCGGCAATCCTGCCGGTGATTTGTCCAGCCGGTTCAATCGGCTGAACCGGCTCTCCGGCGACATCCTCCGGCGATCCAGCCCCTCCGATTACATTCCTCGGCGTCCTCAAGTTGCTGTGGTGGCCGGCCTCGCACCGAACGGCCACCGGATCACATCATTTTCCTCAACTTTTACTGATTAGTCTATTCGTGTGAGCAAGAGTTGAATCTCACATTATCTCGTGCAATCCATTGTCGTAGGTTGGCCGAGCTTTCCGAGGCCTCTCCGTGCTATTCCAGATCAGAATACGGAGGCCGGATCGCTCGCTTGAGCGTTGGATCATCGTGAGACAAGGTAAGAATGCTTAAACACAACTCTGTAATTTCGTGACCAGAAAAACCTGCTTGCTTGAAATGCTGATTTGAGGTTGTTAACGTCGAAATCTGATGAAGTGATAAACTAGAAAGTCGTAGAGCTCGTCTTAAGCTTCGATTCGATATATCATATGCCTCGATCGGACTTCATTTGCTATGTCAAAACATTTTTAGAAGTAAGGATCAGAATCTGGAATATGTTGTATAATTCTGTTCTGATGATTCCCTGACTGACGTTGTGCTGTTGGATGAATTTTATGATTTTTTGTGATCATTTTTTGGAAAAACTTCCTTCATGAGAATCGTAGAACACATCATGATCTATTCACCGTAAAATTTTCATAAAATTTTGAGCATGTTAGCCTAGTACGATTTGCAACGTCATATGCATGTAAATCTGATTTCATGCTAGTTTCAGCCGACCTTTGTGTGTTCTTCGATTTTCATAAATTCGTGTGTTCGAGATATGAAAAAATTTTCTTCACGAAATTTCTTCCTGAGATCAAGATCTTTCAATTGATACTAATTTCATCAAAATTGGAGATCATTTGAATTTTCAAAAGGAATTCTCACAATTTGATCAGAATCTGTGTCCAGATCTGATTTTCATTCCTTTGAAGTTCAAAAGATGTTTCTCCGAATTTGATGAAGTTAGTGTCCTTTTTTGCAAAAAATCAAAACTTCAAAGTTGCTCATTGGGGTCTCATTATGACAACTGGAAATTTTGAGGACCTAATTGCAATTTTTGGAGGGTCAATTTGCTTGAAAAGTCTTTTCGGGTTAAATTTTCATTTGCAATTGAGTCCCTCGTGAAATTCGAATTTTATAAAAATTTGGAGGGCTTTTTAGCAAAAACTCAAAACACGATTGTTACACACAGGGAATCCTAACGGCACAAAAATTTTCGCACTGTTTTGATAAGGTTTGTTATTTTTCCCGCCTTTAATTTGAAACTCATAACTGAACCGAATCCAGCCTGTCACTGAAATTTAATTGAGCATTTTCGGGAAAATTGGCTAGGATTTAGAAAAAATGGTCTTCATGACTTTTGTTCCTCATGTTATAAGCTTTCTAATGACACTTGAACCATTTCATTTGGACGTCATTAGGATAGTTAATCATATTTAAACAGATTCAATCCGAATTAGGCATTTAATTGAATAAGTGGTCTTTTTTATAAAGCCCACTTCTCATTGTTTGATTGGCTTCGAAACAAGGCCCATGGGCTTGAATGCATGTTCATTTTATGTTTATGCATGTGTTTGTTAGATGAATGTTAGGCCCGGTGCATGTTCGGCGGGTAGCTCATTCTTGATCATTAGAACCCGACTTTAGGGGTTAATTGATATGAGTTACCGTTTTGTGAATACAAATGGTAGCTCATTATCATTAACCATTAATCAAATAATGTTAGGTGATTACATGGGTGATGAATCGAATCGCATGAAAAACAAAGGCCGATCCCGAGGCCCGTGTTTAATTAGTGAATTGATTGCATCATTGTTCTTTCATATGTCATTTATTATGAATGAATGTATGAATGTAAACACCGACACCCGAGAGGCGGTCCATGGAAGAATAATCCGAAATGGTAGAAGACCAAGGTGATTGACCGATGTCCAATCCGGTCTCGATTTGTACTCATTTGACGGTATTAAACCGATGTCCAATCCGGTTTCAATTTGTACTTAATTCATTCATTCCCGATCATGTCTCGGGTTTTCATTTCGTATTGTAATAAACACCCGACGAGTTGCGGGTTCTTACTTTTTACTTTCTCGCACTTAGAATTAGCTCGTCCTTTCAATACTTCGAGTGTTTACTTTACGTAAGGTCTTTCAATACAATTGATTGTTTCTTTCTTTTTCTAGACTAAGATAGGATTAGTTTAGAATCTTAAATGAAAATGCAAAAACAAGATGCATGATCACCTAGTGGACTAAGACTTTGGCATGAAAATGGTAAAAAACAAATGCATGACGATTTAGATAACAACCATGTTAAGTTTAGCGGTACCGAAAGGGCGTTAATAGAAATATTAACGTAAGCTAGTCCCCGAACCTTTGATCTCTGGTTTTCGTAGAAACCGAAACGAAATTCTCGCGTTTCGGTTGGGTATTCTAGCCGACCCCGACCTAGGCTAGTGGCGACTCCTTAAAAAATAAAAAAATCAATCCGCTGTCACGCGAGATATGGATTTAGGGAAAATCCACGTTCATGATCAATGAGTTATATGGCTAAACAAAAGATTTACACTTCGATAAAAATCATTTTAAAAAAGTGCCATATGAATCATCTCATGAACACTTATCTCTAAACCCGCCTCATCCGAGCTCGGGCCCTCGAGAGGCAGGTCGCGACATACATAGACAATGGATGCTCTAGACACATGACAGGAGATCCAAGCATATTCGTTGATCTACACAGTCTGAATGGTGGAAAAGTCTCCTTTGGAGGAAATACCAAAGGAAAAATCATTGGCAAAGGAACGGTTGAAATTGGAGGACTTACAATCAATGATGTTTCATTGGTAAAAGGACTGAACTACAATTTGATAAGCATAAGCCAGCTATGTGATACAGGTTTCAGAATCAACTTTCAAGAAGATACATGCTTAAGAACAAGCAAAGATTCCTCTCAAACTTTCACAGGAAGAAGACATGGCAATATTTATCTTCTAGATGTAAATCCAAAATCCACTCATTGCTTGATCTCAATCAAAGAAGATGAAGATCTGTGGCACAGAAGATTGGGGCATATTAGTATGAAACAAATCTCAAAGATCTCAAATAAGAAACTAGTTAGAGGTCTGCCAGATTTGAAATACAAGAAAACAGAATTATGCAATGCCTGCACTCTAGGAAAACAAGTAAGAAGTTCTTTTAAATCTATGCATCATGTTTCCACTAATCGTGCTTTGTAGCTTCTTCATATGGATCTGTTTGGACTAACCAGAACTCAAAGTGTTGGTGGTAAGAAGTATTATTTAGTTATTGTTGATGACTTCACAAGATTTACTTGGGTATTCTTCCTTGCTCATAAAAATGAAGCATTCTCATATTTTTCAAAATTTGCAAAAAGCGTTCAAAATGAAAAGGGCTATACCATTTCCTGCATTAAAACTGATTATGGGGGAGAATTTGAAAATCAACGTTTTTCAGATTTCTGTTAGGAAAATGGCTTTCAACACAATTTTTCTACTCCTTATACACCAGAACAAAATGGTGTTGTGGAAAGGAAAAATCGTTCTTTGCAAGAAATGGCAATAACTCTGTTGATTGAAAATAGAATTCCTTTTCATTTCTGGGTAGATGCAGTTTTTACAGCATGTTATATCATCAACAGAGTTTTTCTCAAACCCATTCTTGAGAAAATCCCCTATGAGCTTTACAAAGGTAGAAACCCCAGTATCTCAAATTTTCGTGTGTTTGGTTGTAAATGCTTTATTCTCAAAAATCCAAATGATCGTCCTGGTAAGTTTGATGAAAAAGCAGATGAAGAATTCTTACTTGGATATTCTACTACAAGTAAAGCATACAGAGTCTTCAATAAGAACTCTCATACTATGGAAAAAACAATGAATGTAAGGTTTGAAGAAAATATTCAGACTTATAAAGATGAATCTGAACCATCTCCCAACATTCAAGAGTTATCAAAAGGTCATCAAGAATCTCTAAAGATCATAGAATCTGTAGAAAAAGGAAAAGAAGATACAATCCAAACTCAACCAGAACTTTCAGAGTTTGCAGATATTCTGAAGAAAAGATTTGACAAAAACTGGAAACATAAATCCAGTCATCCGAAGAACCCCATCATTGGAGAAATAGAAGATGGCATCAAGACTAGATCCAAACATAAGGAGAAGATCACCAACTTGGCATTGATATCAGAAATAGAACCAAAAGAAGTGGGTGAAGCTTTATCATATGAAAGCTGGATCGAAGCTATGCAGGAGGAACTTCAACAGTTCATAATCAATAAAGTATGGAAGCTTGTGCCAAGACCCAAAAATCATCCAGTAATTGGAACACAATAGGTATTTAGAAACAAACTGGATGACAAAGGGAAAGTCACAAGAAATAAAGCAAGACTGATAGCAAAAGGCTATTCTCAAGAAAAAGGCGTAGATTATGATAAAACATATGCACCGGTTGCAAGGTTAGAAGCCATTCGACTACTATTAGCTTATACTTGTTTCCATAACTTTAAATTATTTCAGATGGACGTGAAAAGTGCCTTCCTTAATGGATATATCAAAGAAGAAGTATATGTGGAACAACCACTTGATTTCGAAGAACCAAGGAAGATTGATTATGTCTACAGACTCAAAAAGGCCCTTTACGGTCTGAAATAAGCTCCCAGAGCTTGGTACGAAAGGTTAAGTAACTTTCTTCTGCAAAATAATTTCACCAAAGGTAAGGTTGATACAACTTTATTTGTTAAGAGAAAGGATAAGGATTTTCTACTTGTTCAAATTTATGTTGATGATATAATCTTTGGATCCTCTAACGAATTGCTTTGCAAGGAATTCTCTAAGAATATGCAGAACGAGTTCGAGATGAGTATGATGGGAGAATTAACATTCTTTCTTAGCCCACAAGTGAAACAAACAAAAGATGGTACATTCATTTGCCAAGAGAAGTATGCCAAGGAGATTGTCAAGAAGTTTGGATTGCAAAATTGCAAGAAGACAGACATTCCCATGTCTCGATCATCCAAGCTAGACAAAGATGAAAATAGTAAAAAGGTTGATCAAAAGGTTATTAGAAGCATGATAGGATATTTATTATATCTTACTGCATCTAGACTTGACATACTTTTTAGTGTCTGTATGTGCGCAAGATTTCAATCAGATCCAAGGAAATCTCATTTTTCTGCAGTAAAGAGAATAATCAAATACATTAGAACATATTCAATGTTAGGTCTTTGGTATTTCAAAGATTCAGATTTCACTCTTTCTGGTTATTTAGATGCTAATTTAGCTGGATGTAAAGTGGACAGGAAAAGTACTACAGGTACATGTCAACTGCTTGAAAATATGTTGGTATCCTGGTACTCAAAGAAGCAAAATACAGTTGCACTTTTTACAGCAGAAGCAGAATATGTAGCATTGGGAAGTTGCTATGAACAGATTCTGTGGATGAAGCAACAGTTACAAGACTTTGTTATTGAAGAATTAAGTATTGCAATCAAATGTGACAACACAAGTGCAATCAATTTGACAAAGAACCCCATTCTTCATTCTCGAGCTAAGCATATTGAAATCAAGCATCATTTTATTCGAGATCATATTCAAAATGGTGATGTGAATATTCAATTCATTGATTATAAGAATCAATTAGCTGATATATTCACAAAACCTCTTGATAAATTTTCATTTGAGTTCATAAGAAACAAACTGTTCATCACTTATCCATTTTCTTGAAGTGTTTGATAGACAGGAATTTTTCAGATTCAAATGTTCTCAATCCGAACATTTTTCACACTCACAAAGAACGGTACGTCCTTTATTCAAATTTTAGCAGGTATATTTTTGGCATTTTTGGCAGGATATTCTCATAATCGTCACTTTAGGAAGCAAATCAGGTATGTATTCTAATTTATCTGATTAATTGCGCTTAATATGTTGTTATCATGATTGTTTGTGCTTCAAAGAGTATATTTCATTCCTACATGTTTGCGATCTCTTTTTATTTTCTAAAAGTAAGTTTTCCTTCCAAAATCTGTCCTCCTCCTTTATAAACCCGTCTTTATCTTTTTACAAAACCCTATCGTACGTACTTTGTCTCTCCAAAACCTCTCGATACTCAGAGTCGTCTTCGTCTCTTCTTTCTCCAAAAATCTAATCTTCCGCTCCAAAAGTGTGCAAAATACCTTTCAAGAGACGATCCTCATGCATTCTCAACCAAGACTCCAAATCTACTGCACCGGCGGAGTATATGGAGATTTCAGACACAAAGTCGGACCATCATGAAGACCCTATTGAAGCGACACCATCTCATCGATCGTCGCCTCCCAAAACTTCTGATAAAATAGATTTTCGTTTTAAAAGCATCAAGCTTGTATGGAATGTTTATCAGAGATTGAAGAGAAGCAATGTCTCTGCATCTACTCTGCGTGACTGTATGAGAGACAATGGGTTCTTCTCTAAAGAACATCTTACGCAAAACTACTCTAAAGCTTGCGCTGATACTGACAATGTTCCGACCAACTCTTCTCCAAAAGAGCCCTCTTCCAAAAAGGGCAAAAAAAGAGTCGGAGAATCATCAACTCCTTCTGAAAAGAAATCTGTTCACATAAGCCCTAAGTCCACAAATGCATCAAAATTTATTGTTCCTGATGATGATGCTCGATTTTTTGACATTTTTGAAATGAAGGTGGGAATAGCATCTGGTGTGCCAGGTACAGGAGGATTGTTTAGAAGCACTGAGCATAATGTCTGCTATAAGTTGTTGTTTGCTCGAGAGATCATGAACCACAGAACTGTGGATTTCGACTACCTAGAGAAGGCTAGCATTTCAATAAAGCACCTGTTTGAGAAGTTAGGCATTTATGAATTTTTCCTTCAATCTGCCAATGTTTATGCTAAATTGACTGCCTACTTTTATTCCAATCTCTCTATTTTGTCACCCAGCTGGATCCAATTCACTATTGGTGACAAAAAATTTGATTTAAAAGCGGATGTGTTGGCAAGGATAATTGGAGCAAAACACTCCGAGTTTACTCCATTGGCAGTGAATCTAGAAAATGCTCCCAAGGTGGCTTCTGAAAATCCAAACTTTGCTCAAGGATCAAAGCGGCATCTTTCCTACTCTGACTTATCCAGACGGTTTGTGATCTTGCATAAGATCATAATCAACTGCTTGAAGCCTAAGGCAGCCTCCAAAACTGACCTATCCAAATCAGAAATCAAGCACATCTGGGCTATATTGAAAGGTCAACCTTTTTCTCTTCCTCATATCATCATCTTCCATATGTACAAAGCATTGCAAAAGGACAAGGGACAACTGCCATATGGTGCTTAATCTCTCGCATTTTCATATTCTTAAAAATATCGATTCCTGATGAAATGCGCAAGAACCTTGTTCCATGTATGTTTGTTGGAGAAAGAATGCTCTCCAAAATGAAGCAGTTTGATGATGTAAGGGAAATAATAAAAGGAAAAGAGGCTCAATAGTCGGAGGCAAAATCTGTTGGAAAGAGAAGTGAAAGAGAAAAAAGGGCAAAGGAAAAGAACCAGTCCAACCAGCAAGTAAACTGACTCTCCTATCCCACTCAAAGTGTACAGAAAGAAACAAAAAATTCTTCTGCATGATGAAAGTGATGAAGTCAAAGCAGAGCACTTTGAAACAGGACACACTGATGGTCCAGAACATGTTTCTGAACCAACTTCAAAGGTTTCAGAACCAATTCATGAAGAACATGTTTCTGAAGATCAAGCACCTGTTCAGGGGGAGACTATACCAGAAGCAATCATGGGGTTCGATCAGTCTGAGCAAGCTAATGTCCAATAACAGTCCTCAGAAAATCATAACATTCTCTCTATTCTGCTCGAGATTAAGGACAAGCAAGCTGCACTAGAATAAGATATGAAAAATCTACAGAAAATTATTGAGGAAAACTACAACACTCAACGACTCCAAGCAGCAGCAGACAAAGCAGAACTTGAGGAAGCCATTACTCTATGCTCATCCAACATGGATAAGGCTATGGGTCAATGCAGTTCGAAGATTGAGGAGGCTGTCTCAATATTGGAAAATTTTCAACTGATTCGTACTCCTTCAAAAAAATAACATGTTTTAAAGCATTTCTCTCCAAGTCATCTTTCTTTCAATTGGTCTGTAATATCACTAACATTTCTTCTTGTTAGACTGGTTGATTACTTAATATAAATGATTTATACTCTCTATTATTGTTTTTGCTGATGACAAAAAGGGGGAGAAATTATATGCAGATTTAATATACTATCCTTAATATGCAGGATCATATGCAGGTTATATACAAAGGGAGCAAAGACACAGATATCAATAGAGTTTGCTCTTTCAATTTCAATCTATGATTCATGCGCTAAATATGCTTATTTACTTCCAATTAATTTCAAATTTATTTAATCTGTAGGAAAGTTTTGTCACTATCAAAAAGGGGGAGATTGTTGAGGAAAACTCCTAATGATTTTAAAGTTGACAGAACCTTCCATGATAATTGTAAATCTGATACTTATTCTGAACTACTTTATTTCAGGAATATATATATATATATATATATATATATATATATATGTTCTGGAAGCTCATAAGGAAGTTTTTCAGACTTTACAAGCTAAAAAATAATAAGTTTTTTGAAGACCCATATAATCTAAGTCCTGAGATTCAGACGCAGAAGTTATTCAAACACAGATGCAGACGTAGAAATTATTCAGACGCAGAATTCAGAACAAAACATAATAGCTAGTGATCTGGCATGGATTTCACAGAAGGAAAATTTTGATTGTTTCAATCTTAATCAAATTGATTGACAAACAAATATTATGACAAGAATGCATTACAACGGACAAAGCTCTACTTATGGAAACCAAGATTCTGATTGTATGGGCAACCAGAATCAGTGGGATTCAGAATCTGTCATCCAACGGCTACTCAATCCTTATTATACAAATCTGTCTAAGGTGAAGATTAGAAGATGATCCTCTGAAAGTTGTCTAACGGCTAGTTTAGAAGTAGAGGAGTATTTAAGGAGATCAACAAGAAGCACAAGAAAACACAGAATCAAGAATCAACAAGTCCAAAGTCTAAGCATACTCCAATCATTTCTCTTGTCATTCTGAGCCAAAAATTAAGATCTTGAGGGATACTTTGTAAGGGTGATTGTGTAAAATAGAGAGTCTTATCATACAAAAGTGCTGTAACTTAGAATCTGTAAATTTCTCTCGATTACATAGCGAAATTCAGCCGGTAGGCTGTCAACGTGGGAGAGTGGACATAGGCTTGCTATAAGCCGAATCATTATAAACTTGTGTGTAGTTTTTCTATCCCTTATCTTTTTATTTACATTCTGCACTTCAAGAACACTGTCTATATAAACTGTCTTGAATCTGAATTTTATTTAGAATCAACTGTGTTCTTTTATTTCCACATAAATTATCAAAAATTATTTAAGATCACCTATTCACCCCCCTCTAGGTGATCCTTGCTAGCTACATCAGTTTTTCTATCCCTTATCTCTTACTTTATATATTACACATCAAGAACACTGTCTATATAAACTGTTTTGAATTTGAATCAGACTCAACTGTGATCATTCATTTTCGCTTAAATTGATAAAAATTGTTTAAAATCACCTATTCACCCCCTCTAGGTGATCCTTGCTAGCTACATCACGATGGATGGCCAAGATTGATTCAAGTGGTGCGTTAACTGCCCTATCCAATTTAAGACCAATGCCCACATTCTAATTAGGATTAATACCATGAAAAATCTCAAGCTGGTATACTTGTGATAAATTTACTCAAAACTAATTTTTTCTATTAAAAACCCAAACCGGCACACCTGTGATAAATTTACCCTGAAATAATTCTTGGACCACCAAAAATCTCTCCATTAGTTTCCGTTAAATTGAATTAATACCACGAAAAGTCACAAACTTGTATGCATGTGGCAAACAGAAGGTTGAAACCCCAAACTAGTATGCTTATTAACTGTAACATGTCATCCAACTCAGCAATTTGACTGTAAAATTTAATAAAAACTAACTAAGGGTAAATTTATCACAAGTAAACCAGTTTGGAGTTTTTGGTAGTCAAAAAATTTATTTTGGATAAATTTATCACGGGTATATCAGTTTGAGATTTTTTGTAATATTAACCCTAAATAATTAAGACATGATCCAGGGATGTTCGAATTAGGACAAAAAGTGTTAGAATTAAGAAATAGTCTTAGGATATTGGAATTAAAACAAGATTCCAAGAACGTTGGAAAACTAGTTTCCATCATCTTGAAATCAAGACAAAGCTTCCACAAGTTTGGAATTCACTTCTCCGAGCTCGTTGAGCTACTTTAGAGCTTCAAGTATGATGGAAACTTGCATTCGAGCTTCTCTCATGCCAAATTTGAGCTTAAACTCCATGAAAGTAGGGAAGTTGATTTCGGAGCTCATCTCTTTTGTTGAATTTAAGTTTGAGCTCATTTCCCACACCAAACTTAAGCTAAGATTTTATGTCTGGCCACCTACCACGTTCACCTCCAGCTCCCTACAACATGCTTAATGCCAATGAGTTAGTCCTTGTTGCCATTAGAACCTAGATGCAATGTACAATGCAAATGCAAACTGTGCAACATTGATATTTTCGTTTAGGAGCTAAGTTCAATTCCTAATTTTCATATAAGATCAACAATCTTTTATTGATTGTTGCTAATCGTCATCGATTTCATCAAGTTAGATGTGCTCTATTTTCAATAGGGTTAATACCATGAAAAACCCCAAACTGATATACCTATGGCAAATTTATTTCAAATTAATTTTGATTATAAAAAATCTCAAACTGGTACACTTTTAACAAATTTACTCTCAGCTAATTTCCGTTAAATTTTACCATCAAATTGCTAAGTTGGATGACACGTGACAGTTGATGAGTATACCAGTTTGAGGTTTTATCCCTCCGTTTGTCATAAGTCTACCAATTTATGATTTTTCATGGTATTAAACAAGCTTAACATAAAGAAAATTTGTCGCAGGTATATCGGTTTGAGGTTTTATGATAAAAAAAATTAGTTTTTGGTAAATTTATCACAGATATTCCAGTTTGGAGTTTTTCATGATCAAAAAATTAGCTCAGAGTAAATTTATCACGGGTGCACCAATTTGAAATTTTTCGTGATATCAAACCTTTTCGATAAGATGTGCATTTCATAGGGCAGACGATAGGAATGTAAAGTACAGTACGGTGCATTTCACAAGGATAATTTTGTTCATCATTGACCCCCAAAAAGAACTGGAAAGAAATAAACAATAAAAAAAAAGGTGAGCCAAAATAGCTATAGCAATATCCTTAAAATGGTCCCGAAAATTGTTGAGCTCCGCGAACTCTACAGACCTCAGATTTTATTTGGTTCCTAGGTATAAATTAAATACTGTTAAAATTATTTTGGCGTTAAATTAATAAAAACAGTGGCAGCATTCTTGGTATGTATATTTTTTCCAATTGATTTTTGATGTGGAGAAAATTAAAGTGTGTACATCACTTTGTACAGAATAATTTAACTCATTCTTGCTGGGATCTTATCTTGTTTTTGGATAAACACAACAAAATATTTAACTCATTTTTCACATTATTTCTATTGGAAATTTCTAATCCATAACCGAAATGTGAACAGCAAAGTAGTACAGAAGTCGTGGGGTCCGATAAGATGGTCCAAGAGCACCACTTGCATGGGGTCGCATAAGATGGTCCAAGAGCACCACTTGCCCAAATAAAGGTACATCAACGGTGTCATCAAGGAGGCATATCGCCTGCACCTAGCTTTGCCATTATTGGTTTGAAAAATTGACATAAATAGCTCATAAATTTTAGCCCAATATATAATGTGATCCCAAAATTTTAATTTGTTCAATGTGGTCTCTGAATTTTACCTCAATATGCAATGTGATCTCCAAGCTTTTAATTTATTCAATATGATTCCTAAATATTTAGTACATGTTCAATATAGTCCCTGAACAATATAAAAATGTTTGAATTTAAAAAGTTAAAAGGATTATAGATCATGTATCAAAAGTTAACGGATCATATCGAAAAAGTTCAGAGATCATATTACACAATAAGTTACTGTTTTTTTACAGTTAAATTGGCATGCATAGGATAGAAAGGCCGAACATGCAACTAGGAAACTATAAATCTTTCTAAGAAGACAAAAACTGGTTCACCCGGGTCATTATTGTCTACAATAATTGGTCGCGTGTCAGTGTGAGTAAATGCTACTGGACCACTCGCTTGTCGTGGCACACTGTTCTATGTAATCTATCAGAGACCAAACTGTATCTACAAAGACCTTCTACAGTTGGTGTGGCTAGAAACTTCCTAATTCTTGCTCAACCAGTCCTCTTCCCGTTGTCACAATCCGAAATGTCGAACGCAGATTCCGATGGCGCCTGGCCGTGGTTGTGGCATGCTAAAGAAGCGAATGATGGCATTCCTAGAGCTACCACAGCACTGCTTGTCATTGCAATAGCAGCTCTTAGTTTTTTCCCTTTGTTCAGGAGGCGAAACCACGCGACGGCTCCATTGCCGCCGGGGCCCCGGGGCGTGCCGTTCTTCGGGTACCTCCCATTCCTAGGCACCAATCTTCACCGGAAATTCACTGAATTGGCTGAGCCCTACGGCCCTATCTACAAACTCCATCTTGGAAGCAAATTATATGTGGTTGTTAACTCACCGTCGCTAGCCAAAGAAATCGTACGGGACCAGGACGTGATGTTCGCCAACCGAGACCCAAACATCGCCGCTGCCATCATATCATATGGCGGAAGGGACATTGCCTTCTCAAGCCAGGGTCCTTATTGGAGGAATCTCCGCAAATTATTTGTACGGCAGTTGATGAGCAACGCAAGCCTCGATGCCTGTTACGGTTTGAGAAGGCAGGAGGTCAGGAAAGCTCTGAGCGATCTGTATAGAAATCCTGGGGTGCCGGTAGATATCGGCGAATTGGCCCTTCTGACCTTGATTAATGCGGTGATGGCAATGCTGTGGGGAGGAACGCTTCAGGGAGACAAGGGCAAAGCCATGGGCATCGAGTTTCGAAAAGCGGCGGCCAAACTCATGGTGCTCGTAGGAAGTCCGAATGTTTCGGACTTTTTCCCGGCACTCGCTTGGCTTGACCTGCAAGGAGTGGAAAGGGACATAAAAAAGGTGCATCAGTGGTTTGATGATTTTATGCAGTCGGTTATCAATTGCGCCACCAAAGGAACAACAAATGAACTGTTCAAGCAGAAGGAAGGAGAATCTAAAAGCAATGAACAGAAAAAGGACTTTTTGCAGATTTTCCTGGATATGGAGATGGATCTTGAAGATATTCAGCCACCAATGGACAAGAGTGGAGCACTCAAAGCTATGCTTGTGGTAAGTATATTAAGCTAGGTTGTCAGCGCTTATATGAACATGCATGACTACTTGATGCACCAGAAAGTGCAGTTAAACCTCTTTTGCAACTTTGTTCTTGGTAAATTCATTTCAAATCTTGGCCACCGTAATCATGAGTAAATGACAAGCGATTATTACTAAAGGATCGTACTCGTTTTCAAATCTATTTTAGCCCTAGAATACCATAATTTTCAACAATCGTCTTGTACAATAGTGAACCAAGTATAGAAAAAGTCGACATAATGCGAATGTTTTTAAATTATTGCGTGCCAAATTTTGTATGAAGTTGGTCGTATCAAGTCAAGAGTCAAATCTCCTTACATACCTCTTGTTTCGTTTACTATTGTCTAACTTAGGTTGCGTGCAACCTTGCCCTCTCCATCACAAAAAGGCTCCATAGTTTAACCGGAACATCGATTCTTCTCTATTGCGGTGCTTCCTATGTATTCAGCTTTAGCAAATATTGCAGTAATTGACTCTCTCTGATGATACTTCAAATTTGTGGAATAGGACATTGTACTCGGTGCAACTGATACGTCTTCAACAATGGTCGAGTGGGTGATGGCAGAGTTGCTGCAGAATCGAAATGTGATGAACAAAGTAGTCCGCGAATTGACAGAAGTTGTGGGGGAGGATGAGATGGTCGAAGAGCATCACTTGCCAAAATTAAAGTACCTCAACGCTGTCGTGAAGGAGGCATTTCGCTTGCACCCAGCGCTGCCCTTGGTGCCTAGGACCCCGAATGCTTCCTGTGTCGTCGGTGGTTACACAATACCGAAGGGCAGCAACATATTCTTGAACGTGGGTTATATCCACAGAGACCCCAAGATTTGGGACAAACCGTTGGAGTTTAGACCCGAGAGGTTCTTGGAAGATCCCAGCAAATATGATCTTTCGGGCAACAACTTCACATACATGCCATTCGGTTCTGGTCGAAGGATGTGTGCGGGGCTTGCACTGGCAGAGAGGATGCTACTGTTTTTTTTGGCCTCTCTTTTGCATTCGTTCGAGTGGGAATTACCGCCAGGTGTGGAGCTGGAATTCTCGGACAAGTTTGGCATTGTGGTCAAGAAAATGAAGCCCCTGGTCGCCATTCCCAGGCCAAGATTGTCCACTCCAGAGCTCTGCATGTCGAGATAGATCTTTTTATGAGTCTCAAGACTCTTCATTTCAGTTCTACGAAATAAACAGATCCGGCCAGTATCGATCATGTTTTAAGCATCTACTCAATTAGACACGGGTTTGAAAGGAACTTATGCTGCTTTTGCTTGTGATAGGAGAAAGAAATCCTGTTACCTGCTGGTTCTTCAGGTCAGTTAGACCAGAAGATGAAGTATTCTGTAATGCTTTTTTTTCAATCAAATAGGTAGAGTTTCCATGGATTGACTGACTTTTTCTCATAATAGTCCACTTTGATTTTGCCTAAATATCAATGACATTTATTACAACAAAACATTGGCAGACGATCAAGTAAAACAATTGTCCACTCTACTAGATTTGATCTGCATCCAATTACCACTACTCAGTAATAACAGTTCGTTACACTCTATTTATACCTTAATTTTGGCTTGTATATCTATAATTCATCTTATAAGAAAAATTAGGGATCGAACTCGACCTCTAAACAAAAATATTAATATTGCATGGTTTTGCACTTGCATTCTCTATCGCATTTTGCCTGTAGGTGCTAGAGGCATTTGACTTAGGATTAATGTTTCCAATCTTTTGGAGCTTTAAGATAGTTGATTTGGACAGAACTCCGAAAAAAAAACAAAAATTGGGAGACATGTCCTAATTCCAACAAAGTGGGAGCTATGTCTTCATTTCAAAGATGATGGGAGGTTATCTTAAATTTCATGGGCGTGACAATTGGTCTTGATTTGGCCACGGTGGATAATATTTCCAAGATTGGTGCTCATCTTGACCAAGGTTGATTTTTTTTTTTTATGGGTCAAAGTAATCCATTAGCTAACTAAAGGAGTTCGAGTACAAAAGACTTGATTCAGAAACAAGTAAGGCCCATAGGGCTTCAGGGGGGCTAGATAGCCAATTATGAGGTAGGGATCTATTCCTTAGGCTTTAGCAATTCAATCCGTTATCTTGTTGGACTGTCTATTGCAGTTGGCAAATCTCAAATTCAGAAAGCCCGTAATTAGAGCCTTTGCCTCGGTGATATGTACGTCTGCTTCCCACGTGAAGTGATTTGCTCCTTGAAGTGTCTTCACAAGAGTTAAGTTGTCTGACTCAACCAGAAGACTCTTTCGATCAAAAAAAAAAGAAAACCAGAAGACTCTCGCTCGTGCGTGTCTTGCCCAAAAATCTAAGCGTATTGACCGAATTAAAACATGAGATGATCCATGTTGGCGCAATCTTGATTATTCTTGGAGAGGAGGTTAAAAGTTGTTGAAAATATGAGATACGCACTCCGAAAAATTTGCCCCGTCAAATTCAATGCAACCGAACAATAACAAATCTCGAAAAATTTCATGTCTTTTAAGAAATTTTTCTCAAAAAGTTATGCTGGATCAAAACAAATTTTGCCAAAAAAAAGTTTTTGAAAAGATGAGATATCCACTTCAGAAGATTTGCCATCTCAAACTCAGTTCAACATATCTCAACTTTCCAACGACTTTTTTTTGTCGAAATTTATTTTGATTATGCATAACTTTTCGATATGAATGCCATGGAAAACACAAAGTTTCTCGAAAATAGGAAGAACCATGCTATAAGAGCGCTTCTCGAGTTATTTAACTCATTGTATTGAGTTTGAAAGGGCAAATCTTGCGAAATGTGTTTCTCATCTTTCTAACAACTTTTTTGGTGAAACTTGTTTTGATTTGGCATAACTTTTCGAGATCAAATTCAGACTCAAGATCGGTTCAGATTCCTATTCAAGATTAAAGTAAGAGTCAAGATAAGGATCAAACAAAGAAACCTAGTTGTGTTTCGATTTTCTCTACCTAATCTAACAAGATCTCTCATTGCACGTCCTTATCTCTCTAATCCAATATAATCTCTCACTCCCACGTGGATTCCATAAAGACTAAAACGACCAGATTTGGAAACGGATGGACACGGCTGGAATAGACCAATTTGGAGAACAGAATTTGAAAAATTGTGACTTGGAGGGATGGATTCGGTCAAAAAGAGGAGTTATCCAGGAGATTTGGAGTTTGAGAGGAGATTGAGAAGAAGTCAACAGTATAATGCATCAATTGAAAAATCAAAACTATCAAGATGACCCAATTTCTCATGAAATGTTGCGACCAAATCACCATCGTTTCCAAACCTATTCAATGCCGTGTTAGGCATCCACCCGCATGGCAGATCCACGTTGTTTTCGAAGAATGTAATTGAACTCACAAATTCGCAATCAATATAAATTGTTGCTTTCTAGACCACGTGGGTAGATCGACTCTTGCCTGCCAATGCAGAACATTTTCTAATCAAACAGGTCCGAAAGTTACGTATTAAATGCAAGAATTTACTAATCACGTGACTAAGTCACTAACCCCATGCAAATTATTAGTCTTCTATAGTAAGACTTACTATTACATTACAGAAATTATTAGTTTATGTTCAAACTTGACATTATAAGAATCGACGTAGAGAAATGGAATAACATCTAATTAAGGGATAACGACATAAATGGTACCTGAACTTTGGCTCAATATGCAATATGGTCCTTGAACTTTTAATTTTTTCAATATGCTTCCTCGACTTTTGATACATGTTAAACTTAGACTCTAAATTATATAAAAATATTCAATATGATCATTTATTAAATATTTTCATATAGTTGAGGAACTAAATTAAACATGTACTAAAAGTTTATGGACCACATTAAATAAATTAAAAGTTCAAGAACCATATTGCACTTTGAGTTACATTTCAGGGACCACATTGAACAATTAAAAATTTATGAACCACATTATATATTGAACTAAAATTCATTAATCATTTGTGTCATTTTCCATATAAAAAAATGTGATGTCCTTACCTCACCTCGAGGTTATTAATGCGACGTCCCAAGCTTGTCACCGTTCCGTTTCTTTTATCTTATTAATACACACATGCGAAAACATGTATAAACAAATTACCAAACAAATAATAGCTGGAAATCAAGGAAGGCACAATAGACAAAACATATTATTTCCATTTTACTTAAACATATTTTACAAGCCCTTTTTTACGGGCCGTTCCACATATATGCCATATCACAAGCGAAGACAGAGGTTAATCCTAGCTCCTCTACGTTAACCTCCATCTCGACGGATACACCAAATGAACCGTGGGTGCGGAGCTCATCCTAAAAACATGAAAAATAACGGGAGTGAGTTGAAAACTCACTGAGTAAATTCACTAATACTCGTGCAGGATGATGCCTCGCCATCGTACTAACACATATAAATATTTTCCCCGCCTTATGTTGATGGCAAAACAATAGCAAAGGTTTTTGTCCTTGTCCTTGCTATGTTTACATGGAAGCTCATCTTTATCTGGTCATATAAAAATGTACAAGAAAATTTATACGTGAAGCATCCTCCGAAATCCTTCAGCTTTTCAATAAAAACACATACCGACATACATATGAGTTTCATTTATCATCATCCTGGCTCAACCAAGACATCCCGGCTCAACCGAGGCATCCGGACTCAACCAAGGCATCCTAGCTCAACTAGGGCATCCCGGCACTAGTTTACCGAGGCATTCGGCTCAACCCAGGCATCCTAGCTCAACTAGGGCATCCCGGCGCTAGTTTACTGAAGCATTACTGCCAACATTATGTAACGACAGTCTTCTTCTTTCATTTAGTGATCACACATCATGGGTCACACAAGCTGATTTATTATCCTTTATCTTAATCCAGCATACAAGGCCCTAGTTGCTATGTACACATGGAAAGTTTACAAGATCATAAATCAACAAGCATGGTTAAGAACATGTCACACAAACTACCGCATCCAAGCGTCATGCAATTATGCACAAGAGCAACATAAAATAATTCACACGGAGTCCCTTTATTACATAACCGAAGTCCATCGGTGACGGTTTAGTCCCTCGTATGATCATGCGGTAATAAACAAGGCTTCGGTTTTTATCTTTCATTTTTATTCGATTCGAGAATGAAGCCCGAGGGCGTGCAAAATACGTGTACGAAATGACTTGCCGTGGTTGAGAACAATTAGGATGCCGGGCACGAATCAAGGCCTGAGACTCAAATCGCTACACTTTAGCACCGACCTAGACCAAACTTGACATTGGACCGATATTCCTCAATATCGTCCAAGCCTAAGAGAGGCCCAATCTGACGTGCCAACGTTTCATGTTCAATGCCGACGGGAACCTTTTCTTTGATGCACGAGATGTGCTCGACTCTCAACAAAATGAATCATGAGCAAACTATACAATAACAATCACAAACTTGTATAGGTGGACACACGACAAATTTCACTTAAGAACAAGTACACCACCATTGAAAACAAAGTCATGATAATGATCACATGAACATTGCTAGCAAGAACCTACACCCACAAGAACAAAACCATTTCAAGCAATAACGACTTCCCAAGCCACGTTCCAACCATGTAACACACCGCCCTATGCAAGTGTTAGGGAATTTATTCACCTATAACCACAAGAAAACATCTACAGGGATCGAACAGGAAAACGGCGATCGGCGGTGGCGAACTAGAGAGAGAGAAAGAGAGGTGATCGGCGTGAGGAAGAGAGAGAGAGAGAGACGTGAGAATGAGATATGAGAGAGGAAGAGGAAGTGATGTGTGGTGAGTGTCGCGACCTAAAATTTTCTCTCAGGCTAATGGATTATTAGGACTAAACCTAACTCGGGCCCTCCCAAGCCCTACCAATTCGCAACTTAGGATTTAAGTTCTTAACGTGCAAATGTTTTCATGCTTGGAGTCGCCACTAATCTATTTATGGTAGGTCGATTAGAAACCTAAATAAAACATAGGGAGATATGTTTTATTCCTACGAACCAGAGATTCTAAGCTCGGGGACTTGATTACGCTAGATCTAGTCTAACGCCCTTTCGGTACCTTTTCTTTTCAAAAAAAATGTTTTGCATGCAGTCTGGATCCATTTTATAGCCTAATTACTAACATGTGAGGTGTTCATGCGAGTGCGCAAACCACCAAAGTAACACCCAATAATCAAAACATTAAATAAATTGCATGAATGGGAGAATTACTTACCTCGAAGCAAAGTAAGCATCTGCATAGTTAGCTAGAAAATCATATCAATAATCCTAATACGATTTCTAATTAACAAGCAGTTCACTCAATGTTTTTTAATTTTCACTTATTTAAATGAAAGCTAAGCTATATGTAATGACGTGTAAAAATTAACATGCGATTAATGCAACCTAACATGCAAACTATATGTCATACGACGACGTGACCTAATTCTAATGACAGGCAAAATGATTTATTTTTGGTATTTTTAAATGAAATTCGGAATAAAAAATGCCTAAAATAACATGCAATCTATTCTAAAAAAATGATAATCTAATCTATCCTAAAGTGATTCTTTTTTGGGATTTTTATTAAAATTCGAAATTCTTAAATATCCTAAATAATCCACTAAGATTAAAACAATCTCTAATTTAAACTAGGAAATATGTTACCCTAAATCCCAATTTAAATCAAATAATTATCTTATTCTTTTGGATATATTTAAGATTCCCTAAGCATGCAAAATTTCTAATTTAAATCTAACTAACAAATTTTTGGATTTTCTTTATTTGAAAGGAAAACAATTAAACAAAGATAGCAACCACATTCAAACAAAACACGCAATCCGCAAGATTTATTCAAATTCGGATAAGGCAAAGAAATCAAACTGACAATCATATCTATAGGGTTATAGATATTGACGGAAAGTTGATTGGTCAAATTTGGAAAGCAAATAAAATCTATTATCGTATCCAAGTGATTATGGACAAGATAACGATTTTCCGTATCGCCGCGTATCGTACCTTAGGGATAAGGTCGGATAGTCGTCCAGATACGTTGCCAAACTAGGAATGATTCCTAATTTTAAGTGTTTGAAATATTGCGGATATCGCAAATATTATCTTAAGATATCTAATCAATCACGCAAAAATCATGGGATATTCAAAATATTCAAACTAAGAATTTAAATATTTTGAAAATATACCGGATAGAGATTTTTACCTGATTTGCGGATTTTTTCCAAATTCGAACTCAGTGCCGGAATCGGGTTTGCGGATCACGGCGACGCGTCGGGGCTAGCGGTGGACGAATCAACGGTGACCGCGACAGATTGTGGCAGCGGTGCACGAGAGACGTTACACGAGCGGTGGTGCACGAGCGATGGCGCGACGTTGAGAGCGACGGCGGTGATGTCTCGTCGGTGTTGCTTGTGTACAGAGCTCCTTCGTGCGGCCTCTGTGGATTTCTTCGCTGCACGTCTTGCTCCTGTGCAAGACTAAAATTGACAGAATAAATCCACAAGCCACGTGAGCCTTCTGTTCCCTTGTATTCCCTTCTGTTCCACTTTGACTTTTCCTTATGTTTCCTTTCACGAAGCCCCCCAAAAGAAACCCACTTTGACCGAGTCTTCTTCAATCTCTTCTCTCCGTTTTTCTCTCCTTCTTTGACTTTTCTTTTGCTTTTTCTTGTCCAGAACGTGAAGACTTTGAACGAAGCCTCCCCTGGACGTATAGCCTTCTCTCTCACGATTTTCTCTCCGTCCAGAACGTGGAGAGCTCTTCTCTCGTCTCTTTCGGTCGTGTGTTGGTGGGGAGAAGCCAGGCGTGCTCTCCAGTGTCCAGCCTTTCAATCTCTCACGCTTTCTCTTCCTTTGTATTGTGTCCCTCTCATGTGTGTTCTCTCTAAAAATTCTATTCTGAAAATTATGAGAGCTCCTCTCCCTTGAAAGACATAAACATATATTTATAGTATAAACCTAGGTCAAATAACCGGGTCTTCTAGTCCTAATGGGCTTAGGCTTGGGCTTAGGCTTTAATTTTCATTTAATTCCAAATTGGCTGAATTAATTCGGGCTTTTATTCAATTAACTTAATGGGCTAATTTAAGCTCAAATTAAGACAACCAAGCCCTTTTGCGTGTGATTTTCAGCCCATGCTTTCCGAGTGAGTCGAGTCTCGTTCGATGCCCAAGCTCGATTTATGTGATGAATTTTAAGCTTGCTTATCACCGTCGATCCGATGCGGAATGCAATTAATCTATATGAGCCTAAACTATATGCTATGCAATTTTAATATTTTTGTTCAGGGGTTAAAAATTTAATCCCTAATTTTCTATGCAATTAACACTAAATGATGCGCCAAAATTTAGGTGTCAACAGCTGCCCCTCTTTGAGTGGAGGTTCGCAGAGGTTTCGCTCAAAGACTGAGACCTAAATTTAAACTATGCAAAATGATGAATGATTTTTTTTTTAAAAAAAATGTAATGATGCATGATATGCAAACAATAAGGAACGTATGTTAAGGCTTCTCACTTCATGCGGAGCGGTGAAAGAGTCTTACATACGGATCGCACAAAAAGCGTCCAAGTGATGGAAAGCTTTATAATGCTGTGAATTCCCTCGATTTCCAAACTTCTGGTCCACTGGAAGTAAGGTTCTCGAGGTACTGGATTGCCTATCTGTTACCTGTAGTTTCCTACAGATGTGAAATAGCGCATGATATGAAGAAAGAATGAGGACGTGTTGCCTATACCACTGGGCAATCACGAAAAAGATCATGTCACCTCTTCCATTGGGTGAGCATGAGGTTGGTTGTGCCACCTATTCCACTGGGTGAACACAGAATGAAAATTATGTTGCCTGTTCCACTGGGCAAACATTTAATGGGGTGTGTTGTCTAGTCCACTAGACAACACGGAAAGGATCATGTCACCTCTTCCATTGGGTGAGCATGAAATTGGTTGTGCCACCTATTCCACTGGGTGAACACAATGAAAAATTATGTTGCCCGTTCCACTGGGCAAACATTTAATGGACTAAGAAACTATGCTGCCTGTTCCACTGGGCAAACATTTAATGGACTAAGAAACTATGCTGCCTGTTCCACTGGGCAAACATTAAATGGTGTGTGTTGTCTATTCCACTGGACAACACCAAATGAGAAATGTGTCACCTGTTTCACTTGGTGAACATATGAGAGGGATCATGTCTCAGATTTTACGAAAAGAGAAACAATGAAGAATAATTAGCAGACGTACATGATTTCTTCTTGTGTCATAAAAATGGCAACGCCAATTGCGTTGCACCTGTTTTTACCTGAGAAAAGGTTAAAACAACACATGCGCATGGGCAGAGAAAACATAATTCATGAACCTGCTTGCATTACCAAGCTTCACTGGGGAATTTATCAATAAGAACAATCATTTCGTCCTTTTGACAACTTGATCACATTACATGAGAGACCTTTAATCAGAAAGGTCTTTCTACTCACTCTCAATGAAAGGCTTTTGACCCAACTTTTGATGCGGGTATAAGAATCACTCAAACTCTCTTCATCGTGCTTGACAAGGGTTCGGATATTCTCAAAATTAGTATAACTTGGCCAATCTGAGAGGTCTTTATAAGGACTAAAATGAAGGCTTGGTTAATGGCTTAGCAAAAGGGACTCTTCGAGTCGAGGCTATTGAAAGAATTGATATCACCAGCTGCTCCAGGTTTACAAGTCAGGAATACTGCAAAAATGAGATAGAAAAATCTTGCTCGCACTTCTTCGAGCAACATTTATAAGCATTTGAAACTCTACGTTAATTCAAGTGCCCTATTCTGAAGAGACTTCGGTAAAGGTTGTAACGTAGGTTCAGGTAGGCTTGAAATGAATGGCCTATTTCCATCAAAAGGGGCATTATGAACATGGAGATTGGTGATCATCCAATTATGCTACTGGTAGCTTTGATCCATATCTAGCAATTGCTTCATAAATGAACCTTCAAACGGTCTTTTTCTTGAAGACTGATCTTGCATGTCGACTCAGTTCTTGCTGAAGCTTTTCTTTCTTTCCTTTTTCTCTCTCTCTCTCTCTCTCTCTTTTTTTTTCTTTTTTTTTTTTGGGAGAGATTTTCTTTTCGAGATATTTTTCCGAGAGAGAGAGCTTCGATTTAGTGGAGTCCTTTTGCATCATTCCTGATGAATTTTCTTTCGAGCTCCAATTTGCCTCAAGTCATCTTGAACTTGCTTTGAGATGATTTCATTTGCTTTTCATGGGAACGATCACCAATCGGGTTGAAATGAATTCACCGCTCAAATTGGGTATGCAAAGGGTATAATGTGTAGGGATATAGAAAGAAATGCTCTTCGTCATATCTAAGGCACTCGAGCTAACGCAAAATTTGCATGCAATAAATATACTTGAAGATTGATGCAAGTGAAAGCAAGAAAATTCTAATCATTTTGAACTTTCTAAGAAATTGCCCCGGTATGGGGTTGTTCCTGACAGGGGTAAGAAATGAAACTCCGTTCAAAGGGGTTAAGCAAATGATAACCTGTAGTGTTTAGATAGAGGAAATGAATGCCTCTCATCATTTTGGTCGTCATACCTTTCGTGAGATAATCCTTTACCTTGTCAGCACGGAATTTTCACTCAACTTGCACTAGGGATTATTATTCAGGACATGTATGGAAATATCTTGCCTTTCGTCATCTTAAAGTCTCTCATGCAATATGATCGCTTCATTGGGACAGAAACAGATTGCCAGATCAAAAAAATTTCCTCAAACAAAGCTTAGTAACATCAATTGATTCATGAAATTCAATTTGAAACTTGATAGAAACAAAGTCAGAATGAGTACAAATCAAGTGTAATACTTCTTTACAGAATCAGAATTAACTGGACTGGAAAAAACACGACCATCCATCTCGGCCAAAATCAAAGCACCTCCTGGAAGGACTTTCTTAACAATGTACGGGCCGCCATAATTTGGGGCGAATTTTCCTTCTGCAAGAGGAACTATCGGCAATAACTTTCGCAGGACAAGGTCACCTACCTGAAAATGTCGAGGCTTGACTTTCTTGTTGAAAGATTTAGCAACTCGTTGTTGGTAGCACTGGCCATGACATAGAGCTCTAAGCCTTATCTCATCAATCATGTTCAACTGGTCCAACCTTTGCTGGATCCAATCTGCTTCTGACAATTGTACCTGTGAAAGAATACGTAACGAAGGAATTTCAACCTCAACAGGTAGAACTGCTTCCATACCATACACAAGAGAATATGGAGTTGCCCCTGTAGATGTCCGGATAGAAGTCCGATATGCCATAAGTGCAAAAGGTAATCTTTCATGCTAATCACGATAGTTCTCAGCTGTTTTAGCCAAAATTTTCTTGATATTCTTGTTGGCTGCTTCGACCGCTCCGTTCATCTGCGGACGATATGGAGATGAATTCAGATGCTTGATCTTGAACTCCTTGAATAGATCATCCATCAATTTATTATTTAGATTCGACCCATTGTCAGTAATTATGGTCTCAGGTGCACCGTATCGAGCAATGATGTCTCGACGAATGAACTTCACTACATTCCGGGCCGTCACTATTGCATAGGACATAGCCTCAATCCACTTCGAAAAATAATCGATAGCGACCAGGATAAACCGATGTCCATTTGACGCTTTAGGATTAATTGGGCCAATCACATCAATGCCCCACATAGAAAATGGCCATGGTTCAGACATCTGATGCAATTCATTCGGAGGAGTTTTAATCTTGTCACCATAGATCTGACATTTGTGACAACTTCGGACATGCTGAATGCAATCACTCTCTAAAGTGAGCCAGTAATAACCCATCCTCATTATCTTCCTTGCTAGCATATGACCATTCATGTGCGGACCACACACTCCCTCATGTACTTCTAGCATCAAACGAACAGCCTCGGTTGAATCAACACACCTTAATAAAACCGAATCATAGGACCGCTTGTATAGGCATTCTCCGTTCAAGAAGAACTTCGACGCCATCTTCCTGATATATTTTTGGTCAGATGCAGTACTTTTCTCAGGAAACTCCTGTGTTTGAAGATATGTCTTGATATCATGATACCACGGTTTGCCGTCAGGCTCTTCTGTTGTGGCCATGCAATAAGCCGGTTTCTGTAAGACTTCTATCTTCAAAGGTTCAACTTCTAAACCGCTTGTCACTCGTAGCATTGCCGATAACGTAGCCAAAGCATCGGCAAAACTGTTTTGAGTTCTTGACAAGTATTCAAACGAAATGTCTTCAAACTCTTCTACCAACTCCTCCAAATAGACGTGATAGGGCTGCAACTTAGCATCTCTAGTTTGTCATTTACCAACGGTCTGAAGAATAATGAGGGCTGAATCCCTGAACACCTTAAGTCGAGCTACTCCCATTTCAATTGCAGCTTGTAACCCGATGATGCATGCTTCATATTCGGCAATATTGTTCGTACAAGGAAATATCAGTTTTGCTGCGACCGGATAATGTTGTCCGCCTGGAGATATTAGAACTGCCCCGATACCTGATCCTGACAAGTTTACGGCTCCATCAAAATACATGGTCCATACATACTCATCAATTGGCATGACTCTATCCTCTAACGGATCCAAATCCTCATTTTCCCCAGGATTTTCAGCTAAGACATCAGCAATTACTCGTCCTTTGACTGATTTCTGGGACAAGAATCGAACATTAAATTCTGAGATGAGAATCTGCCATTTTGCCAGTTTTCCAACCAAAGCGGGTTGATTGAGCAAGTATTTGATGGGATCACACTCTGTCACAAGCAATATCTGATAGTGCAAAGTGTACTGCCTCAACCTATGTAGCACCCAGACCAATGCTGCGCACGTTCTTTCTGCTTCAGAATAGTTCATTTCAGAGGCGGTGAACTTCTTACTCAAATAATAAATAGCACGCTCCTTTCCATCCTTTTCACCTTTCTGAGCAAGCATGGCGCCTAAGGATTCACTGTGGATTGAAAGGTACAGGATCAGAGGTTGCCCCTGTGTTGGTGGAACAAGCACCGGAGGATTCATCAAGTAGTGCTTAATCTTGTCGAATGCCAGTTCACACTCTTCATCCCATCTAACCAGCGCATTCTTCTTGAGGAGTTTAAAGAAAGGCTTCGCTGTCTCAGATAGCTGAGAAATAAATCTGGCAATATAGTTTAATCTACCCATTAAGCTACGAACTTCCTTCACCGAAGAGGGAGATTTTATTTCACAAATGGCCTTCACTTTCGATGGGTCAATCTCAATCCCTTTGTTACTGACAATGAAGCCGAGTAATTTGCCGGAGGCTGCCCCGAACACGCATTTTGCTGGGTTGAGGCGCAATTTGAACTTACGAAGCCTGTCGAATAATTTCTTCAAGGTTTCTATGTGATCTTCTCCACATCGAGTTTTTGCAATCATATCGTCAACATAGACCTCGATCTCATTATGCATCATGTCATGGAACAACGTGACCATTGCCCGCTGGTAAGTTGCCCCAGCATTTTTGAGACCGAAGGGCATCACCGTATAATGAAATGTCCCCCAAGGAGTGGTAAATGCTGTCTTCAACTTATCATCCTCATTCATCAAGATCTGATTATATCCTGAGAAACCATCCATGAAGGAGAACAATTCGAATCCAGCTGTACTGTCCACAAGCACATCAATGTGCGGGAGTGGAAAATCATCTTTAGGACTAGCTTTGTTCAGATCTCGGTAGTCAACACATACTCGAACCCGACCATCTTTCTTCATCACTGGGACTATATTAGCGACCCATTCTGAGTATTGGGTAGTCTCAATAAATCCCACGTCAAGAAGCTTCATGACCTCTTCCTTGATCTTCTTTGCCAGTTCTGGTTTAGCTCTTCGCGGCCTTTGTTTCACAGGCTCAACCAAAGGATCAGTCGGTAAACAATGTTCGACGATCGATCGATCAAGTCCCGGCATGTCAGCATAAGACCAGGCAAAAATGTCTTGATAATCCTTCAACAACTGGGTCAAGCGTCTGGCCACATCTTCAGGAAGACATGCCCCAATCTTCACCTCTCTAGGATTCTCCGTGTCGCCAAGGTTGATTACCATGGTTTCTTCGGCGGTCAGAGGCTTAGATTTCTCATGGATTTCCAAGTTCCGTCGTATTTCTTCATCATTCGGATTAGAATCATCTGAGTCATCGGATTGGCTTGCATCACATATATGAGGGTCCACGATTCCCGTCCCTTCGCATGCCTCGAGATTAGTCCTGAAACATGAAAGAAAGGGATCAAAAAGACAAGACAGGGTTTAACTACATGCAATTTTTGAAAATTGTTCTTTGCTTTTTTTTTTTGAAATTCATTTTGCTTTCGAAGACCTCGAAACGAGAATTCTTGAGAAGCCCAACCCTCAGTTCTTACCGTAGATGACAAATTTTTCAATCGTTGGTTATCGTCATCGGGTTGGTTTGGGGCACTTCAACAAGATTCAAAAATGATAAAAACCTCTGTAATTTTATTGATATCGAATCAATGAATTACATCTTATTGGATTGAAAAACCTAAGTGCAACATGAATTAGAATGATAATCGAAAAAAACGATAAAAGATTCCCACGCAGGGGAGATATGAAAACTAGAAATGATTACTCTTGAGGGCTAACGCCCATCCCTTCAAGTGGTCCTTCAGTGATTGCACCAATGGAGGTCTCAGCAAACCAACCGGTGAGGTAAGGTATACCATCATCAAAGTCCACCACCCTTGACTCCGGCTTCTTGAAAATGCAGGATGGCTGGTCATCCTCAGAATCGTCAGACAAACTGACCGGAATCGCTTTACCGTGCTTCTTAGGTGAGTCAGTTAGGGCTTGTGGCGACTCGGGAAAGATAAGCCCAAGATCATCCTCAGTCGGGCTCAGATTTAAATGCTCATATCCTCCCACAACTCCAGCCGAGTGAAAGGTGTCGTTGATGGAAGGTGGTAAGGGACTTTGACCTGCTCCTGTTCGGCTTCTGCAACAATCATTGCTTTGTTCGCGACTTCCCTGCCCATGATATCCCAAACCAGCTTTGTGGGATTGTCCATTTGTCTCGATCGGGGCATGAATGCCTTGGCCTTCCTTCCCAAGACCCTGACCTGGCTTAAAACCATTACCGACCATGACCTTGGCCACCATGAGAGCTGCTTTAGAAACTTCATGAACGGGTAACGGTATATCAAAGGAAGCTTGAACAACTTGAACTATCTCAAATGAATGATAGCTATCCTCCTCAACATGATCGGGCTCTATATATGGGATCGATGTTGCATTGAAGATTCGGTGATCTTCCTCTCCATAAATTGTAACCAACTTTGCTTCAGCCACAAACTTGATCTTCTGATGCAAACTGGAGGGTACTGCGCCTGCATTGTGAATCCATGGCCGACCTAGCAAGAAATTGAAAGCAGAAGGGATATCCAGCACTTGAAAAAGAATATCGAACACCGAAGGTCCGATCTGCAGCTTTAAGTTAATCTGGCCTATAACATCCTTCTTTACTCCGTCAAAGGCTCGAACAGAAGTTTTGGCTGCTTGCATGGTAGATGGAGGAATGCCCAGCCTTTTTAAAGTAGCCAATGGGCATAAATTCAGAGCCGACCCGTTATCAACAAGCACCCTAGCCATATGAGTCTCCTTGTACTTCACTGATATGTGAAGCGCCTTATTATGACCACGTCCTTCAACTGGGATTTCCTCATCAGAAAATGCTACTTGATCTTTGAGGAGGATTGTCCCGACAAACCCTTCTAGCTTATCTTCTTCAATGGTCTCGGGCACATGAATCTCACTCAACACCTTCATTAGAGCACTCCGATGCTTATCTGATGTCTGAAGAAGTTCCAACAACGAGACTTGTGCAGGTAACTTTCTCAGCTGATCAACCACGTTATATTCACTAGCCTTAATCACAGCTAGGAATTCCTTCGCTTCTTTCTCAGCCACTGGCTTGGCCGGTTGCTTGTCAGGATAAGTTCGCCATGACCTCGTTATCAGATCAACGTCGTACGACCATGGAACCATCTTATCACTCTCATAAGCGTAGGGCTGAGGTGATGCCAGGATCAATACTTCCGGAGTATCAGGTATAACGATCCCGAGGTCATCGTTGGAGGCGTCCTCGAGAGGGGGCATGTCAGTTAACTCAGGATCCAACTTAACTTGTTCATCGGTTAACATTGCGAGTTCTTCATTCCAATCAATGATAACCTGAGATATAGCGGCCACTACCCCGAATTCATCTGCTGTTCCAATCATTCCCTTTCTCACCAACTCATCCACTTTCTTTCTTATGTCACCAAGTGACACCACCTCACCGGTCGAAACATAACCAGCTCGGACTAAAGCATCAAACATATCTTCGAGAGGGACCCTGAAGCTTCGAATCTGCTTGACTCCCGGGCCAAAGACGACATTTGTACTGTTCGAATGATCAGGGAGTGGATTGTTTTGCACATTGGGTTTACTGGCTGATTGTAGTGCAAACGCTCCAGTGTCAAGTAGATCTTGTACTCGATGTTTGAGCACTTGGCAATCATCTGTCGAATGTCCTACTTCACCTCTATGGTAATCGCATTTCTTCGACGGATCATACCTTGCAAAGCTGGCAGGATTAGCTCTTTGTGGCTCTGAATTCAGCAAGTTCTTCTTCCTCAGCACTGCCAGTACCTGAGATAATGTCCCAGGAAGTGGAGTAAACTGGCGAAGTTTGCGCTGTTGACGTGGGTCTTGCTGGCCTTGCCGTCCATAAGAGGTCGTCTGCTGGGTGCTAAATTGTAGCTTTGGGGCTTGAGCTGGCGCCTTCTGCACATAGGTCATGTTGACTTCGGGGACATGCTCTTTGTCTTTCTTACCAGTAAATCTCTTGCTTGATGAACCTGACTCACTATACCATCCTTTCTTGAGCCCGGTCTCGATCTCCTCACCCATGGCTATCAGCTGGCCAAAAGATTGGGCGGCCGTTACCAACATTCGTGAACGAACCGGCTGCGGTAGAGTGGACACGAACAACTTCATTAAGTCACGTTCTGAGGGTTCGGGCATGATCTGCCCTGCCATGTTCCTCCAACGAGTGGCATACTCCTTCAGAGTCTCCCCCTTTTTCTGCTCAGCTCTCTCCAGGTCTTCCCTTGTAATGGTGACATCGAGATTGAACTTAAAGTGTTTGACGAAAAGGTTTGCCACCTCTTCCCATGAATCTTTCCGGTTGATCTGGTGGTTGGTATACCACCTCATTGCAGCATCCTTCAAGCTTGCTTGGAAGGTTTGGATCATTAGGGGTCCATTAGAAACATATCTGTTCATAAGCCCCTGGTACATCTCGATGTGCTGAATTGGGTTTGAAGTGCCGTCATACTTCTCGAAAGCTGGCATCTTGAATTTATCAGGCACTTGGACTCGGGTAAAAATGGACAAATCAACAGGTGGAACACTTTGAGTTCCCTCCACTTCTCGTAACCTCTGTTCGAGTTTGGCCAACAACTTGGCATTCTCATCATTAGGGGGGAAATGAGGAACAGGGACCGACGAAGAAACACTATTGTTGGTCAAAATGGCATCATCCAGTTGAGGGGCTGGATTAGTGTTCACTGTAGGAGATTTGTCAAGGCGGGGGCCTTGACGAGTTGGAGGTGGAATCTCCGATTGGGAGGCAACATTGATCTGCTGCTGCTTAGCCATGAGGTCACTCATCATTTTGGACATGGCAGCCGTGACCTGCTCATTGATTGCATTCATGTGTTCTTTCAGCTTTTCGTCAATCATGGCTGCAATTTCGGCTTGATTGGCCATCCTTTTTTTGGTCACCGATCGAGTATTATGAGGATGAGGGGGATCCGTGGCAAATTACCTACAAAAGTAACAATGGAATGAATACAGCGAGTAAGAATGACGAGTCGGTCCATGACATTGGTCTAACCGCTTTGATTAGAAATGACCTCTTTATTGAAATGAATTTTTTTTTTTTACAACGACTATAACTTGCAATCACAAAAAAAAGACTCAATTCCTAAACAAGACTGAAGACTAGAACTGAAAAGAGAATAAAAATTCAAGCTATTCTATTTGACTTGATCCATAGACATATGGGCGGCGACTTCCATCTTCAATTGCTCATAAGCTCGAGCTATCTTGGATGCCTTCTCTTGAGCTTCTTCGGCCTTCCTTTTGAGACGGTTGTTCTCTGAGCGAGTGGCGGGCTTGAGAGGCACCTTGGGTATCTTCGGGAGTAGTTCTTGTGGGACCTTGTGCTGTCGAATATACTCGGTCGTCGCGAAGTAGGACTTCTGCTCCCCCTTGAGTTCTTTTTGGGGTTGGGCTATCTTTAAGAGGCGACACTTCTTCCACATCTTCTTGAGCTGAGCTACAACCTAAATTTTCGCTCAGGCTAATGGATTGTTAAGACTAAGCCTAACTCGAGCCCTCCCAAACCCTACCAATTCGCAACTTAGAGTTTAAGTTTTTAACATGCAAAAGTTTCCCCAGCGGAGTCGCCAAGCTGTCGCGACCTAAAATTTTCTCTCAGGCTAATGGATTATTAGGACTAAACCTAACTCGGGCCCTCCCAAGCCCTACCAATTCGCAACTTAGGATTTAAGTTCTTAACGTGCAAATGTTTTCATGCTTGGAGTCGCCACTAATCTATTTATGGTAGGTCGATTAGAAACCTAAATAAAACATAGGGAGATATGTTTTATTCCTACGAACCAGAGATTCTAAGCCCGGGGACTTGATTACGCTAGATCTAGTCTAACGCCCTTTCGGTACCTTTTCTTTTCAAAAAAAATGTTTTGCATGCAGTCTGGATCCATTTTATAGCCTAATTACTAACATGTGAGGTGTTCATGCGAGTGCGCAAACCACCAAAGTAACACCCAATAATCAAAACATTAAATAAATTGCATGAATGGGAGAATTACTTACCTCGAAGCAAAGTAAGCATCTGCATAGTTAGCTAGAAAATCATATCAATAATCCTAATACGATTTCTAATTAACAAGCAGTTCACTCAATGTTTTTTAATTTTCACTTATTTAAATGAAAGCTAAGCTATATGTAATGACGTGTAAAAATTAACATGCGATTAATGCAACCTAACATGCAAACTATATGTCATGCGACGACGTGACCTAATTCTAATGACAGGCAAAATGATTTATTTTTGGTATTTTTAAATGAAATTCGGAATAAAAAATGCCTAAAATAACATGCAATCTATTCTAAAAAAATGATAATCTAATCTATCCTAAAGTGATTCTTTTTTGGGATTTTTATTAAAATTCGAAATTCTTAAATATCCTAAATAATCCACTAAGATTAAAACAATCTCTAATTTAAACTAGGAAATATGTTACCCTAAATCCCAATTTAAATCAAATAATTATCTTATTCTTTTGGATATATTTAAGATTCCCTAAGCATGCAAAATTTCTAATTTAAATCTAACTAACAAATTTTTGGATTTTCTTTATTTGAAAGGAAAACAATTAAACAAAGATAGCAACCACATTCAAACAAAACACGCAATCCGCAAGATTTATTCAAATTCGGATAAGGCAAAGAAATCAAACTGACAATCATATCTATAGGGTTATAGATATTGACGGAAAGTTGATTGGTCAAATTTGGAAAGCAAATAAAATCTATTATCGTATCCAAGTGATTATGGACAAGATAACGATTTTCCGTATCGCCGCGTATCGTACCTTAGGGATAAGGTCGGATAGTCGTCCAGATACGTTGCCAAACTAGGAATGATTCCTAATTTTAAGTGGTTGAAATATTGCGGATATCGCAAATATTATCTTAAGATATCTAATCAATCACGCAAAAATCATGGGATATTCAAAATATTCAAACTAAGAATTTAAATATTTTGAAAATATACCGGATAGAGATTTTTACCTGATTTGCGGATTTTTTCCAAATTCGAACTCAGTGCCGGAATCGGGTTTGCGGATCACGGCGACGCGTCGGGGCTAGCGGTGGACGAATCAACGGTGACCGCGACAGATTGTGGCAGCGGTGCACGAGAGACGTTACACGAGCGGTGGTGCACGAGCGATGGCGCGACGTTGAGAGCGACGGCGGTGATGTCTCGTCGGTGTTGCTTGTGTACAGAGCTCCTTCGTGCGGCCTCTGTGGATTTCTTCGCTGCACGTCTTGCTCCTGTGCAAGACTAAAATTGACAGAATAAATCCACAAGCCACGTGAGCCTTCTGTTCCCTTGTATTCCCTTCTGTTCCACTTTGACTTTTCCTTATGTTTCCTTTCACGAAGCCCCCCAAAAGAAACCCACTTTGACCGAGTCTTCTTCAATCTCTTCTCTCCGTTTTTCTCTCCTTCTTTGACTTTTCTTTTGCTTTTTCTTGTCCAGAACGTGAAGACTTTGAACGAAGCCTCCCCTGGACGTATAGCCTTCTCTCTCACGATTTTCTCTCCGTCCAGAACGTGGAGAGCTCTTCTCTCGTCTCTTTCGGTCGTGTGTTGGTGGGGAGAAGCCAGGCGTGCTCTCCAGTGTCCAGCCTTTCAATCTCTCACGCTTTCTCTTCCTTTGTATTGTGTCCCTCTCATGTGTGTTCTCTCTAAAAATTCTATTCTGAAAATTATGAGAGCTCCTCTCCCTTGAAAGACATAAACATATATTTATAGTATAAACCTAGGTCAAATAACCGGGTCTTCTAGTCCTAATGGGCTTAGGCTTGGGCTTAGGCTTTAATTTTCATTTAATTCCAAATTGGCTGAATTAATTCGGGCTTTTATTCAATTAACTTAATGGGCTAATTTAAGCTCAAATTAAGACAACCAAGCCCTTTTGCGTGTGATTTTCAGCCCATGCTTTCCGAGTGAGTCGAGTCTCGTTCGATGCCCAAGCTCGATTTATGTGATGAATTTTAAGCTTGCTTATCACCGTCGATCCGATGCGGAATGCAATTAATCTATATGAGCCTAAACTATATGCTATGCAATTTTAATATTTTTGTTCAGGGGTTAAAAATTTAATCCCTAATTTTCTATGCAATTAACACTAAATGATGCGCCAAAATTTAGGTGTCAACAGTGAGGAAAAGAGGAGGGATGCCTCTATTTATATGCAATCCTCTTCAACTTGTTCATTAAGTTTTGACTCTCTAGAATTTTCTAAGTCAAAACTTACTCCTCAAGTTCTTGACTCTCTATAATCCTCCTACTTATAGGCCAAGCTCTTATAATTCACTTGCCAAATGGTCCAATCACCTTCATTCACGTGGCACCAATGATTAGAGGAAATCTTATCCAATCTTAGGTCTAATAATTTGATGGTCGAAATGGCCACCAAGTCTCCTATGAGGGTTATAATGTCCCAAACTTAGTGTACGTGGCTCACCCTATGTATTAATTCCAAGAGGACACATAAGCTTGCATTAAATGGCTAGCTTCCAAGAGGAATCAGGGGAACTTGGTCTTCAAGACAACTTGTTCCTCAAGCCACAAGATAGGTAATTACGTCCTAAGTAATTTAGGAACACCAAAGCCAAGGGAATCATATCTCATTAGAAACCTCAGAATGTATAAATTTTGTCTCCAGAAGACATCAAATCGAAATTCCAATGTTCTCATATAGAAAATGATGAATCTTTGCAATTTGGCAAAACTGGGTAGTTTTGCACTGTTCAAGAAATCGGTCTTGAAAATATAGTAAATGGATTCCAAAAATTCTCAAATTTGAATATGTCATAAGCAAGACCTTAAAAAAATATTTTCCATGAAGAATACGAAATCTGGATCTTTCTTTAAACACAACTTTTAGTAGCTCAAAAATAGCCTAAAAACCGTTCGCTAGAACAAAATCCTTACTTCTCAAAGTAAGCACTTTCCAGAATCCAAATAATCTCTAAAAATTCCCAAATTTATATATGTTATATAGAAATAAGTTCTCAACAAATTTTGTGAAGGAAGTTTGTTAAGAATCGTTCTAAAAAAACTTGTGGAAAATCAAAAATGTGTAAAGGTTTTGGAAATAGCAACACTAAATGGTTCAAACCCGTTTAGAAAATGATTTTTCGTACAAACCAAATCATCTTATAAAAATATAAATTTAAAGTATGTTATACTTCAAGATGTTTTGAACAACTTTGAAAAACGAAATTTTTGGAAATTTGGCCCACAAGGTTCTCCACAAAAATAACAAAACGAAGAAGTATAGAGAACACGAATATGGGTTTTCCAGAACAATCGTAAAATTGGCTCCGATTGGAAAAACAACCAAATTTAAACCAGTCATTTCCCAGGGATCGAAACTGAGGATGTTACAATAAATTGGCATCCATAGGAATGTCAAACATACAATTAAGAGACCGTTAATCTTTCTAATAAGACAAAAACTAGTGCACTCGAGTCATTTTTGTTTAATTATTCTGGTAAATTAATCATTTACAATAGGTTAATACCACGAAAAACTCCAAACCGATACACCTGTGATAATTTTATCTCAAACTAATATTTTGACAACAAAAAATCATAAACTGGTACACCTGTAATAAATTTACCCTCAGTTTATTTTCGTTAAATTTTACTGTCAAATTACTTTGTTAAATGACGCAAGACAGTTGACTAATATGCCCTTTTGATTTGCGATAAGGTTTTTTCTTTTGGTCAGAGGAACAAGGTTGAATTGGTAGGTAATGATTAAAAATCATCCAAGGCCTTTGACAAGGTTTTTTTCTTTTGGTCGGAGGAACAAGGTTGAATCACGATTAAAAATCATCCAAGTCCCTTGATAAGGTTTTTTCTTTTGTTCCAAGTCCCTTGATAAGGTTTTTATCTTTTGATCGGAGGAACAAGGTTGAATCGCGATTAAAAATCATCCAAGGCTGTTTTTTCGTTTGTTCCAAGGCGCTGGAATAAGGTTGAATCACTAGGATACAATAGAAACCCGATACCACTATTTTTGTCCTAAAGGGTTTCAAGATAAGTGGGTCGATCCATCGCACCCTAGCGCCAACCCCACATTCAAAGCTCATTTTTGCTTTTTTCTTACTCTTATCTAGTTGGTCTCTCTCTTGTTGAGAAAGAACAAGAGAATGTCGAGAGGGCAGCAGTAAGAGGACGTCTTTTTTTAGTGCCGCTAATTCTCGTGAAGAAGGCTCAGAAACATTTTCTCGTGTAATCGCTCTTTGCTTTGTTCTTGCCCTAGCAGAGCTCTTTTTTTCGCATGCATAAGTTCATTAATTAAAAAACCAAAATTAAACAAAAGCCAAAATTAACTACCCACCTAATTTATTTAACTATGGGTATGAGAGTGCTTGTGATAGAGAGAAAGGAAGCCGAGTGTCGTGTGTTTCCTTAAGTGGCCAGCCATCCCCCCTATTTATAGGCATTGGTTGTCCTAGGTGGATTAGGACTAGGAGAGGCCTAGATTAGATGGACGGTTGTGATTAATCGAGATAAGAGTGGACGGTGGAGACTCCCCTCCGAAGGCCAAAAAGGGTAATTAGATGGAGAGCCAACATAATTAAAAGGATAGGAGGAGGGAGGTGCATAGCCGTTGGATGAAGTGAATTAGAGATGAAGGGTGGAGATTAGAGGGATTAGGAATGGATAAGCGAGGATTAAAGGGGAGCAAGCGAAGCGTGTGTGTGCACATGCAATGCCGGCCACGTGAAGTGCATAATCCTATGTGCGCTTGTCCATGGAAGTGAGACGTGGAGGGTATGTGATTAGCATCTGATCAAGGCATGAGGTCATGAAATTAAGGGCACGATGGACGACCAAGATTGATACAAGTGGTGCCTTAACTGCCCTGTCCAATTTAAGACCAACTCCCACATTCTAATTAGGATTAATACCGTAAAAAATCCCAAACTGGTACACCTATGACAAATTTACTCAAAACTAATTTTTTTATTATCAAAAACTCCAAACCGGTACACTTGTGATAAATTTATCCCGAACTAATTATTTGACCACCAAACACCTCTCAATTAGTTTCCATTAAATTGAATTAATACCACAAAAAGTCACAAACTTATATACATGTGGTAAACGGAGGGTTGAAACCCCAAACTGATATACTCATCAACTGTAACGTATCATCCAACTCAGTAATTTGACTATAAAATTTAATGGAAACAAACTAAAGGTAAATTTATCACAAGTATACCAGTTTGAAGTTTTTTATGATCAAAAAATTAGTTTTTGATAAATTTATCACCAGTTTGAGATTTTTCGTAGTATTAACCCTAAATAATTAAGACATGATCCAAGGATGTTCGAATTAGGACAAAAAGTGTTAGAATTGAGACATAGTCTTTGGATATTGGAATTAAAACAAGATTCCAAGAATGTTGGAAAACTAGTTTCCATCATCTTGAAATCAAGACAAAGCTTCCACAAGTTTGGAATTCACTTCTCCGAGCTCGTCGAGCTACCTTAGAGCTTCAACAATGATGGAAACTTGCATTCGAGCTCCTCTCATGCCATCTCTCATGCCAAACTTGAGCTTGAACTCCAGGAAAGTAGGGAAGTTGATTTCGGAGCTCATCTCTTTCGTTGAATTTAAGTTTGAGCTCATTCCCCACACCAAACTTAAGCTAATATTTTATGTCTGGCCACCTAGCAGGTTCACCTCCGGTTCCCTACAACATGCTTAGTGCCAATGAGTTAGTCCTTGATGCCATTAGAACCTAGATGCAATGTACAATGCAAATGCGAACTGTGCAACATTGATATTTTCGTTTAGGGGCTGAGTTCAATTTCTAATTTTCTTATAAGATCAACAACCTTTTATTGATTGTTGCTAATCGTCATCAATTTCGTCGAGATAGATGTGGTCTATTTTCAATAGGGTTAATACCACAAAAAATTTCAAACTGAAATCCCTAGGACAAATTTATTTCAAGCTAATTTTGACCACCAAAAATAACAAACTGGTACACTTTTAACAAATTTACTCTCAGTTAATTTCTGTTAAATTTTACTGTCAAATTCCTAAGTTAGATGACACGTAACAGTTGACGAGTATACCAATTTGAGGTTTTATTCCTCCATTTGTAACGGGTCTATCAATTTATGATTTTTCATGGTATTAAACAAATTTAACATGGGGAAAATTTATCGCAAGTATATCGGTTTGGGGTTTTTTATAGTAAAAAAATTAGTTTGGGATAAATTTGTTATAAATATATCAATTTGAGATTTTTCATGATCAAAAAATTAGTTCGAAGTAAATTTATCACGATGCACCGATTTGAAATTTTTCGTGGTATCAAACCTTTTCAATAAGATGTGCATTTCATAAGGCGGACAATAGGAATGTAAAGTAAAGTACGGTGCATTTCACAAGGAAAATTTTGTTCATCATTGACCCCCGAAAAGAAATGGAAAGAAATAAACAATAAAAAAAAAGGTGAGCCAAAATAGCTATAGCAATATCCTTAAAATGGTACCGAAAATTGTTGAGCTCCGCGAACTCTACAGACCTCAGATTTTATTTGGTTCCTAGGTATAAATTAAATACTGTTAAAATTATTTTGGCATTAAATCAATAAAAACAGGGGCAGCATTCTTGGCATGTATATTTTTTCCAGTTGATTTTTGATGTGGAGAAAATTAAAGTGTGTACATCACTTTGTGGTTTTGCTGGGATCTTATCTTGTTTTTGGATTAACACAACAAAATATTTAACTCATTTTTCACATTATTTCTATTAGAAATATCTAAGCCATAACCGAAATGTGAACAGCAAAGTAGTACGGAAGTCGTGGGGTCGGATAAGATGGTCCAAGAGCACCACTTGCATGGGGTCGTATAAGATGGTCCCAGAGCACCACTTGCCCAAATAAAGGTACATCAACGGTGTCATCAAGGAGGCATTTCGCCTGCACCCGGCTTTGCCATTATTGGTTCGAAAAATTGACATAAATAGCTCATAAATTTTGGCCCAATATATAATGTGATCTCAAATTTTTAATTTATTCAATGTGGTTCCTGAATTTTTTCCCAATATACAATGTAGTTCTCGAGCTTTTAATTTATTCAATATGATCCCTAAACATTTAGTACATGTTCAATATAGTCCCTGAACAATATAAAAATATTTGAATTTGAAAAGTTAAAGGATTATAGATCATATATCAAAAGTTAACGGACCATATCGAAAAAATTCATGTATCATATTACACAATAAGTTACAATTATTTTACAATTAAATTGGCATGCATAGGATAGAAAGGTCGAACATGCAACTAGAAAACTATTAATCTTTCTAAAAAGACGAAAACTGGTTCACCCGGGTCATTATTGTTTACAATAATTGGTCGCGTGTCAGTGTGAGTAAAAGCTACTGGGACCACTCGCTTGTCGTGGGGCACTGTTCTCTGTAATCTATCACTATCAGAGACCAAACCGTATCTACAAAGACCTTCTACAGTTGGTGTGGTTAGAAACTTCCTAACTCTTGCTCAACCAGTCCTCTTCCCGTTGTCACAGTCCGAAATGTCGAACGCAGATTCCGATGGCGCCTGGCCGTGGTTGTGGCATGCTAAAGAAGCGAATGATGGCATTCCTAGAGCTACTACAGCACTGCTTGTCATTGCAATAGCAGCTCTTAGTTTTTTCCCTTTGTTCAGGAGGCGAAACCACGCGACGGCTCCATTGCCGCCGGGGCCCCGGGGCTTGCCGTTCTTCGGGTACCTCCCATTCCTAGGCACCAATCTTCACCGGAAATTCACTGAATTGGCTGAGACCTACGGCCCTATCTACAAACTCCATCTTGGAAGCAAATTATATATGGTTGTTAACTCACCGTCGCTGGCCAAAGAAATCGTACGGGACCAGGACGTGACGTTCGCCAACCGAGACCCAAACATCGCCGCTGCCATCGCATCATATGGCGGAAGGGACATTGGCTTCTCAAGCCAGGGTCCTTATTGGAGGAATCTCCGCAAATTGTTTGTACGGCAGTTGATGAGCAACGCGAGCCTCGATGCCTGTTACGGTTTGAGAAGGCAGGAGGTCAGGAAAGCTCTGAGCGATCTGTATAGAAATCCTGGGGTGCCGGTAGATATCGGCGAATTGGCCCTTCTGACCTCGATTAATGCGGTGATGGCAATGCTGTGGGGAGGAACGCTTCAGGGAGACAAGGGCAAAGCCATGGGCATCGAGTTTCGAAAAGCGGCGGCCAAACTCATGTTGCTCTTAGGAAGTCCGAATGTTTCGGACTTTTTCCCGGCACTCGCTTGGCTTGACCTGCAAGGAGTGGAAAGGGACATAAAAAAGGTGCATCAGTGGTTTGATGATTTTATGCAGTCGGTTATCAATTGCGCCACCAAAGGAACAACAAATGAACTGTTCAAGCAGCAGGAAGGAGAATCTAAAAGCAATGAACAGAAAAAGGACTTTTTGCAGATTTTCCTGGATATGGAGATGGATCTTGAAGATATTCAGCCACCAATGGACAAGAGTAGAGCACTCAAAGCTATGCTTGCGGTAAGTATATTAAGCTAGGTTGTCAGCGCTTATATGAACATGCATCACTACTTGATGCACCAGAAAGTGCAGTTAAACCTCTTTTGCAACTTTGTTCTTGGTAAATTCATTTCAAATCTTGGCCACCGTAATCATGAGTAAATGACAAGCGATTATTACTAAAGGATCGTACTCGTTTTCAAATCTATTTTAGCCCTAGAATACCATAATTTTCAACAATCGTCTTGTACAATAGTGAACCAAATATAGAAAAAGTCGACATAATGCAAATGTTTTTAAATTATTGCGTGCCAAATTTTGTATGAAGTTGGTCGTATCAAGTCAAGATTCAAATCTCCTTCCATACCTCTTGTTTCGTTTACTATTGTCTAACTTAGGTTGCGTGCAACCTTGCCCTCTCCATCACAAAAGGCTCCATAGTTTAACCGGAACATTGATTCTTTCTATTGCGGTGCTTCCTATGTATTCAGCTTTAGCAAATATTGCAGTAATTGACTCTCTCTGATGAAACTTCAAATTTGTGGAATAGGACATTGTAATCGGTGGAACTGATACGTCTTCAACAATGGTCGAGTGGGTGATGGCAGAGTTGCTGCAGAATCGAAATGTGATGAACAAAGTAGTCCGTGAATTGACAGAAGTTGTGGGGGAGGATGAGATGGCCGAAGAGCATCACTTGCCAAAATTAAAGTACCTCAACGCTGTCGTGAAGGAGACATTTCGCTTGCACCCGGCGCTGCCCTTATTGGTGCCTAGGACCCCGAATGCTTCATGTGTCGTCGGTGGTTACACAATACCGAAGGGCAGCAACATATTCTTGAACGTGGGTTATATCCACAGAGACCCCAAGATTTGGGACAAACCGTTGGAGTTTATACCCGAGAGGTTCTTGGAAGATCCCAGCAAGTATGATCTCTTGGGCAACAACTTCACATACATGCCGTTCGGTTCCGGTCGAAGGATGTGTGCGGGGCTTGCACTGGCAGAAAGGATGCTACTGTATGTTTTGGCCTCTCTTTTGCATTCGTTCGAGTGGGAATTACCGCCAGGGGTTGAGCTGGAATTCTCGGACAAGTTCGGCATTGTGGTCAAGAAAATGAAGCCCCTGGTCGCCATTCCCAGGCCAAGATTGTCCACTCCAGAGCTCTACATGTCGAGATAGATCTTTTTATTAGTCTACTCTTCATTTCAATTCTACGAAATAAACGGATCCTGCCAGTATCGATCATGTTTTAAGCATCTACTCAATTAGACCCAGGTCTGAAAAGAACTTGCGCTTCTTTTGTTAAGAAATCCTGTTATCTACCGGTTCCTCAGGTCAGTTAGACCAGAAGATGAAGTATTCTGTAATGCTTTTTTTTCAATCAAATAGGTAGAGTTTCCATGGATTGACTGACTTTTTCTCATAATAGTCCACTTTGATTTTGCCTAAATATCAATGACATTTATTACAACAAAACATTGGCAGACGATCAAGTAAAACAATTGTCCAGTCAACTAGATTTGATCTGCGTCCAATTCCCACTGCTCAGTAATAACAGTTTGTCATACTCTGTTTACACCTTAATTTTGGCTTGTATATCTATAATTCATCTTATAAGAAAAATTAAGGATCGAACTTGACCTCTATTCAAAAACATTAATATTGCATGGTTTTGCACTTGTATTCTCTATCGCATTTTGCCCGTAGGTGCTAGAGGCATTTTGATTTGGGATTAATGTTTCCAACCTTTTGGAGCTTTAAGATAGTTGATTTGGACAGAACACCAAAAAAACAAAAAAAAAATTGGGAGACATGTCCTAATTCCAATAAAGTGGGAACTATGTCTTCATTTCAAAGATGATGGGAGGTTATCTTAAATTTCATGGGAGTGAGAATTAGTCTTGATTTGGCCACGGTGGATAATATTTCCAAGATTGGTGACTTGACCAAGGTTGATTTTTTTTTTATGGGTCAAAATAACCGTAATCCATTGCACAAAAGGCTTGATTCATAAACAAGTAAGGCCCATAGGGCTTCAGGGGGGCTAGATAGCCAATTATGAGGCAGGGATCTATTCTTTTGGGCTTTAGCAGTCCAATCCGCTACCTTGTTGGATTCTCTGTTGCAATGGGCCAATCTCAAATTTGGAAAGCCCGTAATTAGAACCTTTGCCTCGGTGATAAGTACGTCTGCTTCCCACGTGAAGTGATCTGCTCCTTGAAGTGTCTTCACAAGAGCTAAGTTGTCTGACTCAACCAGAAGACTCTCGCTCGTGCCTGTCTTGCTCAAAAATCTAAGCGTATTGACCGAATTTCAAGATGAGATGATCCATGTTGGCGCAATCTTGATTAGTCTTGGAGAGGAGGTTAAAAGTTGTTGAAAATATGAGATACGCACTCCGAAAAATTCGCCCCGTCAAATTCAATGCAACAGGACAATAACAAATCTCGAAAAACTTTGTGTCTTCTAAGATATTTTTCTCGAAAAGTTATGCTGGATCAAAACAAATTTTGCCAAAAAAAAAGTTTTTGAAAAGATGAGATATCCACTTCGAAAGATTTGCCAGCTCAAACTCAATGCAACATATCGCAACTTTCTGACGACTTTTTTTTGTCGAAATTTATTTTGATTATGCATAACTTTTTGAGATGAATGCCGTGGAAAACACAAAGTTTCTCGAAAATAGGAAGAACCATGCTATAAGAGCACTTCTCTAGTTATTTATCTCGTTGTATTGAGTTTGAGAGGGCAAATCTTGCAAAATGCGTTTCTCATCTTTCTAACAACTTTTTTGGTGAAACTTGTTTTGATTTGGCATGACTTTTTGAGATCAAATTCAGACTCAAGATCGGTTCAAATTCCTATTCAAGATTAAAGTAAGATAGAGTCAAGGTAAGGATCAAACAAAGAAACCTAGTTGTGTTTCGATTTTCTCTACCTAATCTAACAAGATCTCTCATTGCACATCCTTGTCTCTCTAATCCAATCTAATCTCTCACTCCCACATGGATTCCATAAAGACTAAAACGACCAGATTTGGAAACGGATGAACACGGCTGGAATAGACCAATTTGGAGAACAGAATTTGAAAACTTGTGACTTGGAGGGATGGATTCGGTCAAAAAGAGGAGTTATCCGGGAGATTTGGAGTTCGAGAGGAGATTGAGAAAAAGTCAACATGCTAATGCATCAACTGAAAAATCAAAACTAGCAAGATGACCCAATTTCTCAGGAAATGTTGCGACCAAATCACTATCCTTTCCAAACCTATTCAGTGCCGTGTTAGGCATCCACCCGCATGGCAGATCCACGTTATTTTCGAAGAACGTAATTGAACTCACAAATTCTCAATCGATATAAATTGTTGCTTTCTAGACCACGTGGGCAGATCGACTGTTGCTTGCCAATGCAGAACATTTTCTAATCAAACAGGCCCGAAAGTTACGTATTAAATGCAAGAATTTACTAATCACGTGACTAGGTCACTAACCCCATGCAAATTCTTAGTCTTCTATAGTAAGAATTACTATTACATTACAAAAATTATTAGTTTATGTTCAAACTTGACATTATAAGAATCAACACAGAGAAATGGAATGACATATAATTAATGGATAACGACATAAATGGTACTTGAACTTTTGACCAATATGCAATATAGTCCTTGAATTTTTTATTTTTTTCAATATGCTTCCTCGACTTTTGATACATGTTCAACTTAGACTCCGAACCATATGAAAATATTCAATGTGATCCTTTCATTAAATAATTTCATATAGTTTAGGGACTAAATTGAACATATACCAGAAGTTTATAGATCACATTGAACAAATTAAAAGTTTGAGAACCATATTGCACATTAAGTTATATTTCAGGGACCACATTGAATAAATTAAAAATTCATGAATCACATTGCATATTGAACTAAAGTTTAAAAATCATTTGTTGCATTTTCCCTATAAATAAGTTGGCATCCATAGGAATGTCAAACATGCAATTAAGAGACCGTAAATCTTTCTAATAAGACAAAAATTGGTGCACCCGAGTCATTTTTGTTTAATTATTTCGGTAGTTTAATCATTTGCAATAAGGGTTAATACCACCAAAAATCTCAAACGGGTACAGTTGTAACAATTTTACCTCAAACTAATATTTCGACAACCAAAACCCTAAATTGGTACACCTATGAAAAATTTACCCTCAGTTTGTTTTCGTTAAATTTTACTATCAAATTGCTTTGTTAAATGACACACGATAGTTGACTAATGTGCCAGTTTTATGTTTTACCATCCGTTTATCATAGGTGTAACAATTTGTGATTCTTTTTTGTATTAATTCAATTTAAAGAAAACTAACTGAGGGTAAATTTATCACAAATGTATCAGTTTTGGGGTTTTTAGTAGTCAAAATATTAGTTTAGGACAAATTTATGGGATTTTTTGTGATCAAAAAATTAATTTGGGATAAAATTGTCATAAGTGTACTAATTTGGGGTTTTTTATGATATTAACCATTACAATAATTGGCTTAGCTGTTTTCTTTACCAAAAAAAACCATTACAATAATTGGCTTAGCGGTTTTCTTTACCAAAAAAAAAACCATTACAATAATTGGTCGCATGTTGGTGTGTTAAAATACTAAGGGTTAATACTACGAAAAACTTTAAACTGGTACACTTGTGACAAATTTACTCAAAACTAATTTTTTAACCACCAACAATACCTAACTAATACACTAGTGATAAATTTACCCTCTGTTAGTTTCTGATAAATTTTACTGTCAAATTGCTAAGTTAAATGACACGTGAAGTACTAATTTGGGGTTTTATTCTCCGTTTGTCACAAATGTACTAGTTTGTGATTATTTTTTTTGTATTAATCCAATTTAACAGAGTATAAATTTATCATAAATGTATCAATTTGAAATTTTTAGTAATCAAAAAATTAATTTGAAATTTTTAGTGATATTAACTCAAATGCTAACCGCTAGCACTCACTTTTCGTACCAAACTGTCCTGTATCATTTATCAGAGACCAAACCGTATCTACAAAGACCTTCTATTGTTTGTGTGGCTAAAATCTTTCTAAACCTCACCTAATTAGTCCTCTTCCCGTTGTTACAAGCCGAAATGTCAAACGCAGCTTCCGAAGGTGCCTGGCCGTGGCTGTGGCTTGCTAAAGAAACAAATGATGCAAACACTGCCTATCATTTTAATCCATAAACTTATACTATTAAAATGAGAGATACACGGGCACATAAAGAGCATAGTAATCCGTAGACGAATAATGTAGACGAATGATGTAGGATACTTTAATACGAGTTGGATTATGAATGACCCATTGAACTTGATAAATTGGAAGCCACACATGTGAAATAAATTTGAGCAGTACCTGCCTATGATACCATGTCAAAAAATCCATTCAAAAAACTTAAGTTGATAAATAAAGAAAGAACACATGTACATAAATGGCATATAAACCACGTAAACAAGCTATGTAAAATATTTTACACTTTCAATATACTTTAGTTATACCAAGTGAAGAATTAGTCAAGCTTGTGCGATACACTTATAACGGAACCAAGTTTAGATGCGAAATGACGTTTAGTATGGTGTTGCGTGTTATTCAAAAGGTTACCTCTTTTTCTCATGATTGGTTTAGTAAATGCATTATGACATTTGTCATAAATCACCACAAATTCTACTGTGTGTTGGGATTACAAGACAAAGGGGATGGGTCGATTTTAAAAAACCGTTCAAGTGGCAAGTGACGATTGGCAATCCCGATGACCACAGAAGCTGCAACTACTTCTCAATGGGTAAAGTGTTAGAAAAGTCTTGAACTTATTATATTAGTATCGATTTAATCCTAAATAATTTTTTAGTACTAATTCAGTCCTCCTGATTAATTTTGGCTCGATATTGCTAACGTGGATATTGGCCGGCTTACGTGGTACGGCCAGCGCTAACGTAGATATTTTTAATAATATTTTAATAATTTTTTCATTTTTCATTTATATTTTTTACTTTCTTTTTTTCTTTTCTTTTTTTCTCTCTTTTTTTTCTCCCCTCTTTCCGGTGGCCAGCACGACGATGGCCGACAAGGGCTGGCCTCGCTTAAGCGAGGGTGGCCCTCGCCACCACAGGCCAAGGTCAGCCTCGCAGGGGCGAGGGCAAGCGTCGATGAGGCCACCCTCACCGGCGTCACCTTGGGGCCCGACGAGGCCAACCCTCGCCTAGCCGATGCCCGACGACACCACCCTTGCTTGGGTGGAGGGTGGCCTCACCTGTGGGGGTGAGGGCCTTCCTCACTCAAGTGAGGTTAGCCCTCACCGGCCACCGGAAAGAGGAGGGAAAAAAAAAGAGAAAAAATAAAGGAAAAAATAAAAATTTCAAAAATTAATAAAATATTATTTAAAAATATCCATGTTGGCATTAATCATGCCACATAAACCCATCACGTCTACATCAATAATATCCTATCAAAATTAGCCAGAATAATTAAATTGACACTGTGTCAAAAGATTTAGGACTTAATTAATATCAGAAAAAAGGTTTAAGACTAAATTAGTACAAATACAATATGTTTAGGATTTATCCCTTTTCCCCGTATAATGATTATCAACATACGATAAACATGCTGAGAATCTTGGAGAACGTGAAGCACTAACTCTAGTTAGAGTTGAAACTACCCGTATATAATTGCTGCTAGTGGGTAGCCATCGTAAGTATTGTAAAAGCTCTCTTTCGACCTTTTCCGAGACCCTTAAGTCAATAAAATTTTTATGTTCCTTTCATCTTGTTCCTTGCAAACTTATTGTCCCTCCACTTTAAATTCCAGAATTTGTTCTTCACTTTCTTTTTAAATTTAAGCCTAACAAATTTCCTGTCCCCAATAACAATATAGAATCCTCTTTTTTTCACAAAAAGAAAAAAAAGAAAACCAAAATCAACCTTTTGGTGAAAGATTATTCACATTTCGGGTGAGACCTTAAAACATCACAGCAATTTAATCCTTCTGATGAGACTTCGCATGTGTGGAGTAGGACATCGTGGTTGGCGGAATCGATACGACCTCAACAACAGTCGACGGGGTGATGGCCGAACTTGCTGCAGAACCGGAATGCGATGAACAAAGTAGTCCACGAATTGACAGAAGCCGTGGCGTCGGATAAGATGGTCGAACAGCGCCACTTGACCAAATTAATGTACCTCAACGCCGTCATCGAGTAGGCATTTGCTTCCTTTGTGGTCGGGGGTTACACGGTACCAAAGGGTAGTAACACATTCTTGAACATGAGTTATATCCACAGGGACCGAAAGATTTGGGACAAACCATTGATGTTTAGACCCGACAGTTTTCTGGGAAGAACCTAGCAAACTAGCGGTTCCTCGGGTCAGTTAGACCACAAGATGAAGTCTTGCAATTTAAGAGCGACATGTTTCGGGTCTTGAATATGCATTCGACTACAGAGTTCTTGAAGGCGGTCCACTCGTGCCGGGGGCACCATAATTTCAATTGAATCATCGATTATACTGAAACACATTTTTAGCAATTTTTTTTTTCGATTTTCCGTGGACCGACTGACTCGTTAATAAAGTCCATTTTAATTTTGCCTAACCCGCACTTGTTGTGATGATAATTTATGGCAAATGATCCGAAATCTGGACATGGACAACAGGATAATGCAGTGAAAGAAAATCGAAACTAACAAGATGACCCAATTTCTCATGAAATGTTGCGATCACATCACTATCCTTTCCTAACCTACGCGATGCCGAGTTAGGCATTCACGCGCATGGCCCAGCTGGGCAAAATCAGGTCCACGTTGTTTTCGAAGCACGTAATTGAACTCTTGACTTTTCAATCAATATACCTTAATTGTCCACGTGGGCTGATTGATGGGAAAAGTACCGAAAAAGTCATAAACTTATTACATTGATTCTAATTTAGTCTGAACCTTTTAATTTGACCAATTTAGTTATAAATATTTTGCATTTGTACCAATTGAGTCCATCCGGTCAATTTTAGCTTGAAATTGATAACATGGACATTAACCGTCCAACGTGACACAACTAAAATTTTTTTATAATTTTTAATTATATTTTAATTAATTTTTAAAATTTTTATTTTTATTTTCATTTTTTCATTGTGGCTGTCGAGGGTTGCGGCCCTCGCACAGGCCATCACCAGCTGCAGGCGAGGGCCGCCAAGCCCTCGCTAGATATGGCCGATACTTCCGTATTAAATGCAAAAACATACTAATCACGTGAATAATTTACTAACCTCATGCAAATTCTTAGTCTTCTATAGTAAAATTTACAATTACGTTACATACATTATTAGTTATGTTTAAACTTGTCATTATAAGAATCAATATAGAGAAATGGAACGATTTATAATTAAATGGGTTAATATTATAAAAAAACCCCAAAATAGTACACTTTTGATAAATTTACTCAAAACTAATTTTTTTACCACAAAAGACCTCAAACTGGTACACTTGTGACAATTTTATCCCATGTTAGTTTCCGTTAAATTTTATCGTCAAATTTCTGAGTTAGATGATACATGATAATTTGCTGATGTATCAGTTTGGGGTTTTACCCTCCGCTAGGAAAAGTGCCAAAAAAGTCTTAAACCTTTTGCATTTGTGCCAATTTAGTCTTAAACCCTTTTTTTGTGTCATTTTAGTTCTAAACCTTTTGCATCTGTGCCAATTTAGTCTTAAACTTTTTTTATGTCAATTCAGTCCTAAACCTTTTGCATTTGTACCAATTCAGTCATAAATCTTTTGTCTTTGTGCCAATTCAGTTCTTTCGATCAATTTTGACCGGATTTTGCTAACATGGACATCCGTCCGCCGATCACCGGTGCTGGTGTGGACAACTTTAATAATATTTTAATATTTTTTTGAACTTTTATTTATTCTTTTATTCTTTTCTTTTTCCCCTCCCCTCCCTCCTTCTTCCAGCCAATCGCCGGCGAGGCTCGTCCTCGCCCTAGGCGAGGCCTAACCTCGCCAGATCTGACAAGGTCAAGCCTCACTGGTGGCTTGGCGAGGCTCACCCTCGCCAATGACAGCGAAGGCGAACCTCACCATGGCTGGGCGAGGCCCGACCTTGCTAGATCTGATGAGGTTGTGCTAGCCACCGACGAGGCTCGACCTCGCCAAATCCGATGAGGTCGGGCCTCGCCTAGCCATGGCGAGGCTCAATCCCTTACCAACGACCTCCGGCGAGGGCTCGAGCCTCATAATGGCTGGGTGAGGCCCGACCTTGCCGGCGGTCGGGCGAGGCATGACCTCGCCCGGATCCAGCGAGGCACGACCTCGCCAGATCTGGTGAGGACGGGCCTTGCCCAGCGCGAGGCTGCTCTCCCTAGTGGCCGATGTGGGTGAGCCTCGCCGGCGCCAGTCGCCTATCCGGCGGCTGGCTGGAGGGAGGGGAGGGGGAAAAAAAGAAAAGAAATAAAGAAATAAAAATTCAATAAAATGCTAAAATATTATTAAAGTTGTCCACGTCAATGCTGGTAACTGGCCGATCGGCATCCACGTTAGTAAAATCAGGCCAAAATTAATCAGAAGAACTAAATTGTCACAAAAACAAAAGGTTTACGACTGAATTGGTACCAATGCAAAAGGTTTAGGATTGAATTGGAACAAAAAAAAAGGTTTATGACTAAATTGGCATTAATGCAAAAAGTTTAGGACTTTTTTTGCTCTTTTCCCACCTTTTGCCTGTTATAGATGTACCATTTTGTGATTTTTTTTAATATTAATCAAATTTAATGGAAAGTAGATTTGTTACAAATGTACCGGTTTGAGATTTTTGGTGGTGAAAAAATTAATTTAGAGTAAATCTATCACGAATGTACTAGTTTGAGGTTTTTTGTGATCAAAAAATTAGTTTAAGGTAAATTTATCAAAGGTATATCAATTTAGGATTTTTTTTTGTAATATTAACCGTAATTAAATTGGCATCCAGAGTAATGTCGACCGTGCGACCAAGAAACTATAAATCCTTCTAATAAGACAAAAACTGGTTCACCCGGGTCATTTTTGGTTAATTATTCAGGCAGTTTTCCTCGGATACGATATTGGTCGTGTGTCAATGTGTGCAAGTACAAACTAGGACCACTTACTTTTCGTACCGAACTGTCCCATATCATCTATCAGAGCCCAGACCGTGGCTACGAAGACCTTCTGTAGTTGGTGTGGCTAGAAACATCCTAATTCTTGCTCATCCAGCCCTCTTCCCGTTGTCACGAGCCGAAATGTCGAGCACAGGTTCCGAAGGCGCTTGGCCATGGTTGTGGCATGCTAAAGAAGCGAGTGACGCAATTCCTACAGCTACCACAACACTGCTTGTCATTGCAATAGCAGCTCTTAGTGTGTTCTCTTTGTTCAGGAGGCAAAACCACACGACGGCTCCATTGCCGCCAGGGCCACGAGGCGTGCCGTTCTTCGGGTACCTCCCATTCCTAGGGGCCAATCTCCACTGGAAATTTGCTGAATTGGCCGAGACCTATGGCCCCATCTACAAACTCCGGCTCGGAAGCAAATTATATGTTATTGTTAACTCCCCGTTGCTGGCCAAAGAAATCGTGCAGGACCAAGACACAGCATTTGCCAATAGGGACCCGAACATTGCCATTACTATCTTATCATACGGCGGAAAGGACATTGCCTTCTCAAGCCTGGGCCCTTATTGGAGGAATCTCCGCAAGCTGTTTGTACGGCTGTTGACGAGCAACAGGAGCCTTGACGCCTTTTATGGTTTGAGAAGGCAGGAGGTCAGGAAGGCTCTGAGTGGTGCCGGTAGATATCGGCGAATTGGCCTTTCTGATCTTGGTTAACATGGTGATGGCGATGCTGTGGGGGGGGAACACTTCAGGGATCGGAGAAAAGCATGAAGCCGTGGGTACCGAGTTTCGAAAGGTGACAGCCGAACTAATGGTGCTCTTAGGTAGTCCAAATGTTTCGGACTTTTTCCCGGCACTGGCTTGGCTTGACCTGCAAGGAGTGGAAAGGGACATGAAATGGGTGCATCAGCGGCTGGATGCCTTTATTCAGTCTGTTGTCGATTGTGCCACCCAAAGAAGAACAAATGAACTGTTCAAGCAGGAGAAAGGGGAATCTAATAGCAATGAACAGAAAAAGGATTTTTTGCAGATTTTCCTGGATATGGAGATAAATCTTGAAGATAATCACTCACCGATGGACAAGAATAGAGTACTCAAAGCCATTCTTGTGGTAAGTTTATTAATCTAGGTGACTAATGCTTATATGAACATGCACGACTATTTAATGACCTAATGCACCAGAAAGTGGGGTTAATCCTCTTCTGCAACTCTGTTCTTGATAAATTCATTTCAAATCTTAGCCGCCATAGTCATGAGTGAATGTCAATCGATTATTACTATAGTATCATACTCATTCTGAAATCCATATTAGCCCTAGGATACCATAGTTTTCAAAAAGCGTCTTATAAAACAGTGATACAAATATAGCAAAATTGATCTAATGCAAAGGTAATTCAATTATTGTGTGTCAATTTTTGTATGAAGTTGGTCGTATCATGTCAAAATTGAAATTTCTTTTCGTACCTCTTGTTTCATATCCTACGGTCTAACTTGGGTTGGGTGCAACCTTGCCCTCTCCATCACAAAAAGCTCCATAGTTTAACTGGAACATCGATTCTTCTATATTGCAGTGCTTTCTATGGATTCAGCTTTAGCAAATATTACAGTAATTGACTCTCTCTGATGAAACTTCGAATTTGTGGAATAGGACATTGTAATCGGCGCAACCGATACGTCTTCAACAATGGTCGAGTGGGTGATGGCAGAGTTGCTCGCAAATTGACAGAAGTTGTGGGGGAGGATGAGATGGTCGAAGAGCATCACTTGCCCAAATTAAAGTACCTCAAAGCTGTTATCAAGGAGGCATTTCGCTTGCACCCGGCGCTGCCCTTATTGTTGCCGCCGACCCCACATGCTTCCTGTGTCGTCGGGGGTTACATGATACCGAAGGGCAGCAACATATTCTTGAACGTGGGTTATATCCACAGGGACCCCAAGATTTGGGACAAACCGTCGGAGTTTAGACCTGAGAGGTTCTTGGAAGATCCCAGCAAGTATGATCTCTCGGGCAACAACTTTGCATACATGCCTTTCGGTTCCGGCCGGAGGATGTGTGCGGGGTTTGCGCTGGCAGACAAGACTCTAGCGTATGTTTTGGCCTCTCTTTTGCATTCGTTCGAGTGGGAATTACCGCCAGGGGTCAAGCTGGAATTCTCGGACAAGTCCGGGCTTGCGGTCAAGAAAATGGAGCCCCTGGTCGCCAATCCGAGACCGAGATTGTCCCCTCCAGAGCTCTACCTGTCGAGATAGATCTTTTATTAGTCTCAAGACTCTTCATTCAATTCTACAAAATAAAACTCTCCTGCCAGTATCAATAATGTTCTAAGCATCTAAGTCAATAAGAACAACAGGAGTACCAGGGAAGCGAGGGTTCATGTACGCGACTCGGGTTTGAAAAGAACTTATGCTGCTTTTGATTGTGACAGGAGAAAGAAATCCTGTTACCCATTGGTTCTACAGGTCAGCTAGACCAGAAGATGAAGTCATATGATTTATTACGACAATAAATTATGGCAGATGGTTAAGTTAAAAAAAAACAATTGTCCAATCTACTAAATTTGACCAGCATCTAATTCTCACTACTCAGCAATAACAGTATGTTACTCTCTGTTTACACCTTACTTAATTTTGGCTCATAAATTTATCGTTCATCTTATAAGAAAAATTAGGGATTGAGTTTGTCCCCTAAACAAAAATATTGATATTGCATGGTTTTGGACTTGCATTCTCTATTGCATTTCAATTTAAGATTAATGCATTTGCATCTATTGCGTCCGTCCCAAAGTTTTTCGACGTGGTTGGAAGAACAAGGGATGAAGCTTAGGGGTATTGCCTAACTCGGACCATCAGCCCTTAATTAGGCACAGGCTCTCCGAAGTCCATACCTCACACGACATTGGATTTCGTTTTAAGTTTGTTTTAAGCCTAATGATTTCTAGGAATCGCCACTAACCATTTGGGATTGGCTAGAAACCAAAAAAGACACGGGAGTGTTGTCTCATTTTCTACGTAACCAGATATTCTAGTTCGGATACTTAATTATGCTAATATTTCTATTAACGCTTTTTTGGTACCTCTAACTTGGAAGTTTGTGCATTTAAGTTGTCACACAATATTTTTACCATTTATGAACCTAAAGGCTTTGGTGTCCCTAAATTCTCCTGCAAATGTTCTCGAGGGGTTCACTGTGATCATAAACTAGACCTAACCTTTCTAGAAAAAGAAATTAACAAACATACTATTTAAATGACTTTTAAAGTAAACAACCATGTATCCAAAAGCATCCAAGTGAAGTGCAGGAAACGAAAACCCAATACAAGTCGGGCAAAAAAAAGTACGTGTTCTCATTAACTCCTAATTAGGTTTAAATCACCTGTCTAAATTACCTGATATCGTGACCTCTTCTAACGGTGAACCACCCTAGCGTTTGACTAATAGATTACTAAGATTACACTTAGCTTGGGCTCTCTTAAGTTCATATCAATTCGCAACTTAAGTTCAAGTTCTTAACATGCAAAATCAATTTCATTTTAAAGTCACCAATAATCAAATTTTTTGTGGCTCGATTAGAAACCCAAGTAAAGTGCGAGTGAGTACTTTACTTTCATAAACTAGGGATTAAATGAATTCTGGGACTTGGTTACGCTAGACTACTCAAGGCCCTTTCGGTGCTTTTTTCTTTTTTAATTTCAAGAAAAAAATTATTTGTCAGGCAAGTTTGATTGATTTTAATCTTATAAGGATGAGCCCACTATAGTCCCTAGAGATTCACTTAACTTGGATGGAAAACTTTGAGTGAACACAGAGCTTAATCCACCTTAAAATCAAGTGATACAATATTGAATTAACAATAGAACAAATTAAACACCTAATTTAAAAATGTTGAGGTAATCAAAGCTTTGACAGAGAGAAAATATTACCTTAAAGATGGCTTGGTTAACAATATGGAAGCTTTTAGATAACTTTACTTGTGCTAGTGTTGAATACATCCAAATGGAGACTTTTAGAATTTTGGCTCTTTGGATACATGAAATTTGATTGCGGAACTGGGTAATGTAATAAAAGATGATGGTTGGAAACGGGATCAAGGAGGAACTCGAGGCCACAACTAAGGAGTGAGAAAGAAGTATCACATTTTAGATGTTTTAAGGATTAACTAACCAAGGTCAAAATTTATTTCGTGCATGATGTCATTCCATAGTGAAAACATATGATTGAAAACTTAGGAAATGTAGCAAGATGAATGAGTGAAAAGTGGCTAGCTTGAGTTGGCAACGCTTTTGGTACGCTAGTGTTAGGAGGAGCTAGCAAGTTGAAATTATGAGAGGGAGAGAAAGAAGATGATTGAAAAATGTGGTAAATATCAATGATCACGTGGATAAACATGAGCCTCATGAATCGATTGAGTTGAAATTTGCGTGTCCTGAAGGCATTTTGGGCATTATGAAATTATAGAAGTTAAAATGAAATGCTCATATTTATGTAACCCAAGGTGCGCTAGATTAATGTCAAAATCATAAAATGCTAAGCATACTTTATGCACTGTAACGGATAAATACACAAAACCTATCTTAGACATGACAGTGGTGTTTTACTTACATTTTAATATGAAATCATATTTCCGTATAACACAATAATCATAACAAATAGAAGAAAAAATTTAGGATGTCAAACCTATGTATAAAGAGTCAAACTATTCCCAAATTTCATGGCCCAGTATTATCAAGAAGAAATGCTATGGGATTATTCTCATGTACATGAGGCCACTAGAGATGTCATCCACCAGACATGAGATGACTACAAGCTGAATCAGCCATAATCAGTGGAATTTTTCAAGATCCTTGTGACTTCAAAAAATCTTATATTGACTCATAATAGCCAGATTGTGGATCCGAAGAAGAACCTAGTCTCCACCAATATCACGGCATCATCAATAAACGGAAAAAACTATTAAAGGTTCGTGCGACTACTATTTTAAAGTTAAAGTTGTCGGTTTTGTTGTTTTATTAAGTCCGTACTAAGTATTGTTAAGTGTATCAAATCTTTTCGGCTTTCGTCAACCTTGTATTTTTTCATGTAGTCCGTAATATGCTTGGTCGGCCATATTTCTTGGCCAAACTGGTCATGAAAATGCATGTATCACCATTAACTTCAACTATATAAGGCAAGATGATGTTTGAATAAGAGGCGGAGTTGGAAGAAGAGAAAACTGCTAACATTTTTATAATATTCTCTCCAATGTTTCTCTTATTCTTTGCCCTTTAGGCCCGGTGATATTGGCAGGGTTGAATTACAATCTTGATAAGATAGGATGAGCTGTAGTAAGCATGCTCTCCAATAGATCGAAAAGTCTTTATAAGGCCAGAGAATGGCTAATGGCATTAGGATACAAAAAAGCAGTGCCAATCGACGATCAAAAGAGAGAAGGGCTTTTGTGTTGGGATATCATATGTTTCTCCAATCTCATTAGTTTTCCTTTTAATCCTCCCACAGCAGAATAAGCATAAATAGCAAACTTGCTTTCCATCAAATAAAGAAGAATCAAAACTACCAAGATGACCCACATTCTCACGAACTGTTGTGACCACATCGCTATCCTAACATTCCAATTGTTCAATCATTTAACGTTTTTTTTTCCCTTCTCAAAACCTATTCAATGCGAAGTGAGGCATCCACCCACCCACGTGGCCAGCTGCGCAAAAGCAGATCCATGCTGTTTTCAAAGCATGTAATCAAACTCATAATCCTCAATCAATATACAAACCTTATCTTCCAACTCAAGCTTTGTTTGAAGATTCCTCACATAATGTCCAAATGAATTCCACAACAGCAATGATTGTGTTTCAAGCATATGTCCCCACATGCGTGTGTCACGGCCCAGAGAAATGGATCGTTCACGAGGTTTCCTGGACGATGGACCGTGACCGACCCTTGGACGAAGAAGGTGGGCCCCGAGTGTTCTAGTACTAGGGTTTTCTTGATGTGTTCTAGAATACTCCTGGGGCGGGCGATACTGTAATTGTAAGCCTCCGTAATAAATGCGGTAGGTGGGGTAGTTGGGAGAATACGATCTCGACCGTTGATCTAGGGGAGAGATCTACGGATACGGTCAGCCCGATACTTGTATATAATGGGGTCTCCTCCCCCTCATTTCATCACCTCATTCTTTCAAGAAGTATAGAAATCCAGAGCTTCTCTCTCTAGAGTTTCTCTCTCTAAAAGTGTTCTTGTGAGTTGAGTGTGGGGAAGGCTGACTTGGGAAGAAATTCCTAAGGCCGCACGGGTTAGGGAACGCGAGATCGATCGGCCCGTGACAAGTGGTATCAGAGCCACGATGGCCAAAGGCGCGACGGAACCACGATCCGATGTATCGTCCCAAACCGAGAAGGGTGGAGGTGATGATCGTGGGAGGGCTCCCGAGAAGCAAGGTGCCAAGGCGAAGAAGGACCGTGCTAGTTCAAGTTCGAGGGATATGGTCGGTGACTTGGAGACCCGCATGGCGAAGGTGGAGATCGCCATGGCCGACGTCCAAGGAGTGGTCGAGGATATGTCCATACGCATCGAAGGAGGCGAGACCGGAACAGGGGAGCTAGAGGCCGAGGTGCTGGAGCTCAAGTCCGGGCTTGGAGAACTCCGAGGGGAGATGCTGGGCAACCTGACCGACACCACCAATGAACTTCAACAACGGGACGATGCCTTGGAGGCCTTGGTGGAGGCCATGCGCGCGGAGATGGCCGAACTTAAGGCGAAAGTCGCCGAAATGGAAGGAGCACGTGTGAACGGGGTGATCACCGTGCAAGCCAGTCCACGAGTGGATGCCCCGAAGCCAAAGGAGTTCAAAGGCTCGCGGGTGGCCAAAGACGTGGACAACTTCCTATGGTACATGGAGCAATATTTCCTAGCAATGGGGATCACCGACGGGGCAATTCGGGTAAGTACTGCGGCTATGTACTTTTCCGATAATGCACTCTTATGGTGGCGTCGTAGGAGTGACGATCGGAGTGGTGAACCGATCACTACATGGGAATTGTTCGTCGAGGAATTTCGACGTCAATACTATCCCGCTTATGCGGAAGAAGAAGCTCGAGATGAACTCCGTCGCCTTGAGCAAAAAGGAGGTGTCCGTGATTATGTCCGGAAGTTCTCGGAGTTGCTACTCCAAATTCCGTCCATGAATGATACGGAGGCCTACCATCAATTCATGGGTGGCTTGAAACCATGGGTTAAGCAAGAGTTGAAGCGATGCAACGCGAAGGACCTTTCGGCGGCCATGTCCGTGGCCGAGGCCTTGGTGGAGTACAAATCGACTCCTGTGAGCAAGCCGGACACCCGACCGAGGGACAAAGGCGTTGGTGGGGGAGATCGCAACAAATTCCACCGCCCAGGTGGAAACAAACTACCAATGGCCCCTCCAAGGGCGAGGCCGGAGTCGAGCGGAGGAGAACACAAGAAGGGACGTACCTTCAAGTGTTTCTTGTGCGACGGTGCGCACATGGCTCGTGATTGCCCAACTCGAGGCAAGCTAGCGGCGCTTGTCAAGGCACACGACGAGGAACGAGAGGGGACGCGACTCGGTTCGTTGCGAATCCTAAGTTCCATAAAGTCCAAGAAGGCAAATAAACCTAAGGGCTTGATGTTCGCGGACGTGACGATCGGAAGAACCACGATGAGTGCACTCGTCGATACGGGGGCATCCGATCTATTTATCTCGGAAGAAGCCGCGAAGAAACTCAATCTTCGGGTTGAGAAGGGGGCCGGTTGGCTCAAGACGGTGAACTCCAAGGAAATCCCTACCAACGGCTTGGCTAAGGATGTGGAGTTTCAACTCGGACAATGGAAGAGCAAAGAGACGATCGAGGTAATTCCACTTGACGATTACGACTTTGTCATTGGCTTGGGATTCCTTGATAGAATAGATGCTCTTATTGTCCCATTTGCCGATTGTATTTGTATCTTGGACGCACGTTGTCAATGTGTGATCCCGGTCACCCGAGAGTCGGGTCGTGACCAAAAGATAATATCGGCAATGCAAGTTACTAAGGGAGTAAGGAAAGGGGAAGCTACTTTCTTGGCAACCTTGAAGGTTGAAGACCCGAAGGATGAAGGGAGTGATGTCCCGACGGCAGTAACTCGAGTCCTCGACTCTTTCAAGGATGTGATGCCCCCCGAACTCCCGAAGAAGCTTCCGCCTCAAAGGGAGGTGGATCACAAAATCGAGCTCGTACCCGACGCTCGACCACCCGCCATGGCACCCTATCGCATGGCGCCTCCCGAGTTGGAGGAACTAAGGAGACAACTCAAGGAGTTGCTTGATGCGGGGTACATTCAACCATCGAAGGCTCCGTTTGGCGCCCCGGTCCTATTTCAGAAGAAGCATGATGGATCACTCCGGATGTGCATCGACTATCGGGCGTTGAACAAGCTGACGATCAAGAACAAGTACCCAATCCCTCTTATTGCCGACTTGTTCGATCAACTTGGAGGAGCACAATGGTTCACCAAGCTTGATCTTCGATCGGGATATTATCAAGTGCGGATTGCAAAAGGGGATGAACCAAAGACCGCTTGTGTGACGCGGTATGGATCGTACGAGTTCCTCGTCATGCCATTCGGCTTGACAAATGCTCCGGCCACATTTTGCACACTCATGAACAAGGTACTCCACCCGTTCCTAGATCAATTTGTAGTGGTTTACCTTGATGATATAGTGGTGTATAGCCGGACGCTCGAGGAACACATCGAGCATCTCAAACAAGTCTTCCAAGTTCTACGGGAGAACGACTTATATGTCAAGCGGGAGAAATGTGCCTTCGCACAGCCGGAAGTTCCATTCCTGGGACACATCGTCGGGGGTGGACGTGTGCGGATGGACTCGGCCAAGATCAAGGCCATTGTGGATTGGAAGCCGCCGACCAAGGTGACGGATCTAAGGTCATTCCTTGGCCTCACCAACTACTATCGACGGTTCGTCCGAGGATATTCGAGCATCACCGTGCCACTCACGGATATGTTGAAGAAGGAGAAGCCGTGGGAGTGGACGACCCGATGCCAAAGGGCGTTTGATCGGTTGAAGCAAGCTATGACCGAAGAGCCGGTGCTCGTGCTACCCGATCACGCCAAACCCTACGAGGTAGAGACCGATGCTTCTGATTTCGCTATTGGTGGTGTTCTCATGCAGGATGGTCACCCGGTAGCATTTGAGTCGAGAAAGCTGAATGATACCGAACGACGGTATACGGTCCAAGAGAAGGAAATGACCGCGGTGGTCCATTGCCTTCGTACCTGGAGGCATTATCTCTTGGGATCCCGGTTCGTCGTAAGGACGGACAACGTGGCCACGAGTTACTTCCAAACCCAGAAGAAGTTGAGCCCGAAGCAAGCTCGTTGGCAAGATTTCCTGGCGGAGTTCGATTATGTGCTCGAGTACAAGCCGGGGAAGGCAAATTCTGTGGCCGATGCACTTAGCCGAAGGAGTGAGCTAGCATCGTCACTTGTAAGTCATCCCAAGAATCCATGGGATGAACGGATCAAGGAGGGACTCCAACATGATCCAACGGCCAAGGCACTCATCGACCATGCTCGGGAAGGCAAGACCCGGCAATTTTGGTGTGAAGAAGACTTGCTTTACACCAAAGGACGGCGATTGTACGTGCCTCTTCACGGGAAGCTAAGGAAGGAAATCCTACGGGAGTGCCATGATTCCAAGTGGGCGGGTCATCCGGGGATCCACCGCACTATGGCGCTTGTGGAGGATCGGTACTTTTGGCCTCACTTGCGCGACGACGTTGAGGCATATGTCCGGACTTGCCTTGTATGCCAACAAGACAAGCTTGAACAAAAGTCGTCGGCGGGGCTCTTGGAGCCACTTCCCATCCCGGAGCGTCCATGGGAGAGTGTCTCCATGGACTTCATTGTCAACTTGCCAAAGTCCGAAGGGTGTCGGACTCTCATGGTCGTGGTAGATCGATTTTCCAAGTACGCGACGTTCGTGCCCGCATCGAAGGATTGTCCGGCCGAGGAGGCGGCCAAACTATTCTTGAAGCACGTCGTCAAATATTGGGGAGTGCCACAAACGATCGTGAGCGATCGCGACCCTCGATTCACGGGTAGGTTCTGGACTGAACTCTTTAAATTATTAGGGTCGAACCTCAACTTCTCCACGAGCTTGCATCCTCAAACCGACGGACAAACGGAGCGAGTCAATGCACTCTTGGAGTTGTACCTTCGACACTATGTAAGTACGACGCAAGTGAATTGGGCGAAGTTGATCGATGTAGCCCAATTCTCCTACAATCTTCAAAAGAGCGAGTCCACGAATCAAAGTCCGTTCGAGATCGTGACGGGACAACAACCACTCACTCCGAGTACGGTTGCAACGGGCTATAAGGGGAGTAGCCCATCCGCTTTCAAGTTCGCCAAGGAGTGGCATGAGCAGGCGGACTTGGCGCGAACGTGTCTACATAAAGCCTCAAAGCGCATGAAGAAGTGGGCCGATAAGAAGCGACGGCACGTGGAGTTCCAAGTCGGAGACTTGGTGTTGGCCAAGCTACACCTAGTTCTTCGATACAAGGACGTGCATAAAGGGCTTATACGTCGCTACGAGGGGCCATTTCGAGTGTTGCATCGAGTCGGAAAGGTCGCATACAAACTGGAACTTCCACCAAAGCTTAAGGTACATCCGGTGTTCCATGTTAGTATGCTTAAACCTTTCCGTGTAGACGAGGAGGACCCGGATCGAGGGGAGTCGTAACGGGCACCGCTTGGGGCAAAGACCTCCTATGATCGAGACGTCGACTTCATCATGGCGGATCGAGTCATACGGAAGAGATATCGTGCGCCGAAGCGAGAATACTTGATCCGATGGAAGGGTCTTCCGGAGAGTGAAGCAAGTTGGGAGCCCGAGGAAGCTCTTTGGCAATTCAAGAAACATATTGATGCTTTCCATGCCGAAGACGCGACGAGGGCGTCGCCCGAATAGGTGGGGGAGAATGTCACGGCCCAGAGAAATGGATCGTTCACGAGGTTTCCTGGACGATGGACCGTGACCGACCCTTGGACGAAGAAGGTGGGCCCCGAGTGTTCTAGTACTAGGGTTTTCTTGATGTGTTCTAGAATACTCCTGGGGCGGGCGATACTGTAATTGTAAGCCTCCGTAATAAATGCGGTAGGTGGGGTAGTTGGGAGAATACGATCTCGACCGTTGATCTAGGGGAGAGATCTACGGATACGGTCAGCCCGATACTTGTATATAATGGGGTCTCCTCCCCCTCATTTCATCACCTCATTCTTTCAAGAAGTATAGAAATCCAGAGCTTCTCTCTCTAGAGTTTCTCTCTCTAAAAGTGTTCTTGTGAGTTGAGTGTGGGGAAGGCTGACTTGGGAAGAAATTCCTAAGGCCGCACGGGTTAGGGAACGCGAGATCGATCGGCCCGTGACACGTGCATGAGGCAAGGGCCAAGGGGTCGCTGTCAAGGGCTGCCATGCCCATTAATGATGGCTCTGGTTTGAGTTTTCCCAAGCCTGTCATGTCCTCCCTTGCAAATCTCTATGCTTTCAACGCCCTGATTATATCAATCTGGTTGTTTAAGAAATTAAGGGAAAGCACGCACAAAGTGCTGCGGTGGTTGCCTTTCTTTAATGGGGGGGGGGGAGGTGTAGTGGTTTGGGTCCCCTGTCCCCCAAATAGGTTCAAATTTTGGAATCTTCTCGGTTTTGTATCTATGGGCACAGATAAAAAAGAGAAATTTTGAAGCATCTTCGGTTGAGAGTCAGAAACTGCTGGGTGGGTTGACCCCAAATTTTTGTCCTGTTGGAGAATATTTCCGGTTTCTGACTGGGGATCTCGTTTGGGGTTTTGTGTGCTTCAAATGAAGTCATTCTGGGTCTCTTTTGCCTCCGTGGTATCTTCAGCGCGTTCCTGTTCTTGGAGAGACTAAAGCTTAACTTCGTGCATTACTGCTATCTCTGGTGCCGCTTCGGCCAAAGGGAAGTTGCACTGAATTTGCAGGGTTTTTGGGGTGGGTTTAGCAGAGAAGTTAGTTCAAGGGGCTTCTTTTTCAGTTGGCGTTTGAGAATTTGGTGGGTTTTGGTTGGACCGACCAGGCTCTTGAAAAATTGTGGGTGATGGAAAGTGCTTGAAGTGGGTTGGTTTTGTTCTTCAGCTTCAGTCTCAAATCCTCAAGTTATCGAGTGTTGAATTGTGAGAAAAATGGCGTGTGTGAAATTAGGGTCCAAAAGTGATGCATTTCAGCGGCAAGGGCAGGCCTGGTAAGAACCTCGAACTTGTCTTCTTTGTTGTCTTTTTTAGGTTATTTTAGCTGAATTCTTTTATAACTGAACGTTTCATTTTGGGAATCTGGACACTGTGCTGCAAGAAGTGTTCATTTCACGTTGTGATGTTACTAAGAGTATTCTGTTCAGCTACCTCACATGTATAACTGAGTGCTTATTATGAAGATTTGAAAGCTTTTTATGCATCGTGTTCTTCTTTATCCCTCAGATCATGCCTATCACTGTACTGTTTTTGCTGTTGAAACACTAAATTCCCATGCTGAAAATAGAGTTTCTGCTTCAATTGCTTGAGATACCCGCAGATCGGCACACTTCACACTACTCTTGAATTACTTGAGCAGTTTAGTACCAACATCCTTGAGTAGTGAGGATGACAAAGGTTGTGACATGCAATAGGAGTCATGATTAATGCCTCTCCATTAATTTGAAACAATGCCCTTAGGGTTTGACCAATTTGTTTAAGGAACTTAAGAATGGTGCTGATTTTACTTTCAAACACTTCCAAGTTGTGAAAATATACTTGACAGGATCAACCACATGTTATATGTGGTAGGAAGATCTCAATCCAGATGTCTTTGAGGTTAGCTGAACCATATATCAAAGAATTGACCATGATTATGTTGGGTTTGGTGATACTTATGTTCACGAATATACTCAATAAGGAGTTCAACGAAGATTATAATTTTCTTTTACTCATCTGTGGTTTATGAAGGTATCAGAGTGGTCTAACTAAAGTTGATTAGGTAAGGAGAATTGCTGGGATCAAATGGTCGAATGTCTCTGAAAAACAAAACATTCTCTGGAAGCATTTGCTGAATCCTTTTATGGCAGCAAATGTTTAGAATTAGAAGAAAAGGTTGATTAGCATGAGTAGAGAAATCTCCTTTGCCAGAATCAGCCTTTCTTAAAATGCTAGTAAGTAGATATTGATCTAAACGATACATGGCATCTATCTTTAGTGCATGCTTTGATCATCCGATTTGGATTAGTTTCTGGTTTCTTTTGGGGGATGTATTTGCATCCTTGGGCGACAAATGTTTGCTGAACATTATTTTGTATGCTTGGGCCTGAACAAGACTTACACAATTATGACCTCAAAGTACAACATTACTGACCTATACTTCCAACTGCAGGTTTTGTACAACCGGTCTTCCCAGTGATATTGTTGTGGAAGTTGGGGAGATGTCTTTTCACCTACACAAGGTAAATGTTCTTAATTAACAAAAATGTAGCTACGTATATATAAATTTATTGATTTTTTAAGCAGAGCGCGACTTCAGTAATTAGCTACACATAATCACATTTAACGCTTCAGTCTTGACTTGTATTTGTAATGACACGAGATGGGTGAGTGAACCATGTGTTTTTTAATACTTCACTTCTGCATATTTTTGTAGGCTGAGCTTTTGCTCATAGTTCTCTTCCAGTTACCTTTCTTTAGAAAATCTTTTGCATGGTTGATAATTGTTTCTACTTGTAGCTGCTCTCTTTGTTTTTCATGAGTAAAACTGTGTAGGTTTTAAAAGTACAAGAGTTCGCTTGACTCATTGTTAATGTATCATTTTAAGTTCAACACAGCAGGACATTGCATTGATAAGTTGGTGCTTACTGCAAAGCGCAGGGTTATGCCTCCAGCTTGTATTGCTTCGCTGTATTTTATTCATGAATCCATAATTCTGCTAGAAGTTGAGTTTTGATCTGAATGATACAGCGAGGGTCTTATTTAGGTCTGCCTACATTACATTGATAAGTTGGTGCTTACTGCAAAGCGCAGGGTTGTACCTCCAGCTTGTATTGCTTCACTGTATTTTATTCATGAATCCATAATTCTGCTAGAAGTTGAGTTTTGGTCTGAATGATACAGCGAGGGTCTTATTTAGGTCTGCCTTGCAATATTTGATTTCAGGCTGTGTCAACTTAGAAATCTGCAATTCGCGGATGCAAGTGTCTAGTTAAATTACTCCAAGAAACCATTTTGGCTGCGTTTGGTTCAGCTTTCCCAAGGGGCTTTGAGCCTCCAAAGTCCCTTGGGAAAAAAATGAGGCGTTTGGTTCGGCATTTGGCCAAATGTTGGCCTTGGCAAAGCTGAAAGCCCAAGGCAGGTCCCTCACTTTCTTTTTCATTTTCTGGTTTTGCCCTTGCTGTGACTGTTCATCTTCTCTGTGCGAGGGCAGCCGACGAGGTTGCGCAACCCAAGCAACCAGCCAGGTGACAGTTGCCTGGGGTCGTGCCACCCTAGGCGACCGTCGCCTGGTTCCTGCAAACCAGGCGGCCCTCGCCTGAGGTTCCAGCATTCTGATGTGTTGGTTTACAGTCAGACCTGCCCAATAATAATGACTGAGGGCTCTTCGCTGCATCAGTCAAATAGGCATAGTTATGTGTCTATTATAAGTCTACCAGGCTAACATGGTGGTGGTCCATAGCTTATAAGTGAAATCATGTGAACAGAATCTGTCAGTTATTTTATTTTTTCTAAACTTTATGTGGTCAATCATCGGTATCTCTATAGTCGTGTTGCAATGAACAATGTGAACTATCACCAATGAACTTTTCATGTCTTTTGAAATTTTGGGCCGATAATAGGTCCATAGGAAATTGTCACTATTAATCACTTTCATCTTCTTTCACCTTCGTCTTTGGTCTTTGGGACAATCCTAAAGCTTTCATTTTTTATATGTGCAGTTTCCTTTGCTCTCTAGAAGTGGGGTTATGGAGAGACAGATTGCTGACGCATCAGAAGAAGGTGAAGAAAAATGCGCAATAAGACTGCCCGACATCCCCGGCGGGGCCAAGACATTTGAGCTTATAGCCAAGTTCTGCTACGGAGTGAAACTCGAACTCACTGCCTCAAATGTGGTTTACCTTCGTTGTGCTTCTGAGCATCTTGAAATGACAGAAGAGTATGGCGAGGGTAATCTAATTACGAAGACTGAAAGTTTTCTCAATCAAGTTGTCCTAAGAAATTGGAAAGACTCTCTGAAGGCGCTTCAAAGTTGTGAAGACATTCTCTCTCATGTTGATGAGCTCCACATCACGAAGAGATGCATCGAGTCGCTGGCCACGAAAGCATCAACCGACCCAAATCTCTTCGGCTGGCCTATAATGGAGCACGGTGGGCCCATGCAAAGCCCAGGAGGCAGCGTACTTTGGAATGGGATAAGCACTGGCGCAAGGCCAAAAAAAGCAAGCTCAGATTGGTGGTACGAGGATGCGTCGAGTCTGAGGTTTCCTCTTTATAAAAGGTTGATTTCAGCTATGGAAACCCGTGGTATCAAAGTGGAGATCATTGCTGGGTCCCTCACTTTTTACACAAGGAAGTACCTTCCTGGGCTGAATCGGCATCAGGGTGTTACTGAATCCAGTAGCCGGTTAGCATCCGTGGGTCTTGGAGCTCCACCTTCAGAGGAGGAGCAGAAGAATTTAATAGAAGAAGTAGATAGATTACTTCCACTGCAGAAGGGCCTTGTCCCAACCAAATTTTTATTCGGTCTTCTTAGAACTGCGATGATTCTCCGTGCAAGCCTCTCTTGCATATCGAATCTAGAGAAAAGGATTGGGATGCAACTTGATGAGGCGACGCTGGAAGATCTCTTGATGCCCAGTTTCTCTTATTCCACAGAGACTCTGTACAATGTCGACAGTGTGCAGCGGATTCTCGAGCACTTCCTCACCATGGATCGAACTACTGGTGGGGCCTCACCTTGCTCGATTGATGATGGCCAGTTGATTGGTTCACCATCGGCTGCACTGACTCCAGTCACAATGGTGGCCAAGTTAATTGATGGTTACCTTGCTGAGGTTGCACCTGATATTAATCTGAAGCTGCCCAAGTTTCAGGCTCTTGCTGCTGCTGTTCCAGACTATGCCCGGCCATTAGATGATGGTCTTTATCGCGCCATAGATATTTATCTGAAGGTACTGACGTTTGTCAATGGAGCTTTGCACGCCTTAAATGAGCTTCACGACACAATATTTTCACATTTGATTGAAATTAAACCTAACTGCTCTGCATTCATGTAGATCATAAACAAAATATATGATTTAATAGTCGACAATGCAGAATGTGTTGGGTTTTAGCTTATGTTTCAATTCCAACCATTGTCTCTGTAACATCACCATTATGAAGCCAATAGAATCAGTGTGTCCTTTCCTATGTCTATACATTTTGAGTTGTTTCTCACGAAGCACAAGATTCTTTGTTCTCATTGAGGTTGGGTTGCTTGAAGGAAACAATAGAATCTTCAGCTATCATTGCATATTCTCTGTCTATATGGCTCTTCATAGAAAACATTTGTTTGTTGTGATTCCTGCAGTCACATCCATGGTTGGCCGAGTCCGACAGAGAACAGCTGTGCAGGCTAATGGACTGCCAGAAGCTCTCTCTGGAAGCATGCACGCACGCTGCACAGAACGAGCGGTTGCCCTTGAGAATAATCGTGCAAGTCCTCTTCTTCGAGCAGCTTCAGCTCAGGACTTCGATCGCCGGCTGCTTCCTCGTGTCTGACAACCTCGAGGGATCAAGGCAGCTGAGGACCGGGCTGGGCACGTCCGGTGAGGGAGGGTGGGCCACAGCCGTGAGGGAGAATCAGGTACTTAAGGTGGGGATGGATAACATGAGGATGCGTGTCTCAGAACTCGAGAAGGAATGCTCAAACATGAGACAGGAGATTGAGAAGCTGGGTCGTGTAAAGGGTTCAAGCACTTGGGGGACCGTCTCGAAGAAACTGGGGTTTAGGTTAAAGTCTCAGATGTGCAGTGCTCAAGAAGGATCAGTCAGCAACCAGAGTAGAGGTTCAGGCAAGACTGAGAAAGTTAAAGTTAGGGTTAAGGATGGACAGAGCAAGCATAAGAAAAACTTGTCGCCTGAGGGGTAAATTACCGAAACTCTAACTTTTCCGTGTTTCTTGTGTTCTTTTTGGTTTTCTTGTCGTTGATTGTCCTCCATTAGGTTTCAGATCAGCAACTGAATTTCCCACTTGTGTATGTACCATAGCTGCCAATTATTTGTAGCGTTCTCGTCGCCTCGCTCAACTGTGTAGTCAGACATTTTGTGGTTCTTGAGGTGGTAATGAATGATTTCCAGGACCCGATGACGGGCTGGATCTAACTAATAAAAATCTGTCTAACAATGTGAAGGTGTTTATTTCTATGTATGTCTTGCATGAATTTGAAGTCTCTCAATATAGTGGTATTTGTAGATTGTGGAAAGCACATGAGACACTGTTCTGTTTGAGCTTAAAAGTAGCTCCGGAGCTCGGCAGAACTACTAATTTACGTCAGAAATAACGTGAACTGAATGTTTGGAGTGTCACTGGAAATGAGGGTGTAACGCGTCTTTTCCACATTTTGGTTCGTAAGAGGAGTGCACAATATCAGATGCATCAATGTTCGGCATTGTCGGAGAGGAAGTTAGGTAGGAGATGTCAGAATCGAAGCGAACGGCTGAAGCGGAGATACTCTATTGATCCATTTGCTACTTCGAGGGTGGTCCTTTCTTCCTCTGTTCCGGTTGAATTTGATGATTTTGTAATTTGATTGTTGGAGAAGAATCCAAGTTCACTGTTCTTACATGGATAGGTCTCAAATAGGCAATGGGAAGCTATGTTGGGCCAGATCGACACAAACCGAGTTTAGGCTTCGGTTTCAGAGTGTTCCATAAATGGTAGATTATTGCTTTTATTTTTGCTGCCATCGAATGGTAGCATTTTTTTGTTTTTTTAGAAATATGTTAACTAAAAGTCCTAAACTTTATCACAAAAGTGCAATTGAATCTTAAAGCTTGTAAAAAGTGTAATCAAGTCCTAAAACTTGTCGAATTTGTTCAAATAAGTCCTAAAATTAACACCATCAAATTTACTAACGGAAAATGCTGATGTGGCGATGACGTGATTTATTTTAATATTTTCTCTCTCTTACGTGGCTAAAATGACGTCGTTTTGGCTCAAATTTGATTTTTAATACTAATTTTATTTAAATAAAATATAAAAATAAGCAAAATTAAAAATTAATTTTTTTTAAAAGGAGGTGGACAAGCGGGAAAAGAGGGCTTGCCCTCCCCCCGCCGCTGCCCCACCATCGCTGGGAGGGGTCGGGAAGGGTGGGGCGACGGCCAGGGGCTGTAGGCCCTCCCCCAAATCGAGCGAGGGTCGCCAGCCCTTGCCCAGACCTAGTCGAAGGCCGCCACCGGCGATCGACCCCCGCCACCGGCAGCCCTCGCCTACCGTCGACAAAAGGTCGCCAGCCCCTAGCCAAGGTTTGACGACCCTTGCCTGTTGTCCCCCATCCACGCCGGCCTCTCCCAGCGATGGTAGGGCGGCGGCAGCGGCAAGGAGGGCAAGCCCTCCTTCCCTGTCCTCCTCCTCCACTTTTCTTTTTTTTTCTTTTTTTTTTTTTATAAATTTGGCTTATTTTTAAATATAATTAAAATAAAAAATAATAATAAGTCACATCATTGCCACGTATGATGAAATAATAATAAAAAAATCACGTCAGCATTTTCCGTTAGTCAAATTGGACAGTGTTAATTTTAGGACTCAATTGAACCAATTTAACAAGTTTTAGGACTTGATTGCACTTTTTGCAAGTTTTAGAACTCAATTGCACTTTTGTGACAAATTTAGAACTTCTAGTGAATATATCCCTTTTTTTTATTTTTTCGAGTAAATTATAAAATGATTTGAGTATTTCCCAATCTAAAAGACGTAAATTGATTCAACTGTCACGTGTCATTTAACTCAAAATTTTGATAATAAAAATTAACAGAAATTAATGGAGGATAAAATTATTACAAGTGTACCAGTTTGGGGTTCTTTATGGTCAAAAATTAGTTTTTGGTAAATTTATTACAAGTGTTTCGATTTAGGATTTTTTTTGTGATATTAATCCTTACTTGAAAGATAAACGGACGGTTAAGATGTATTTTACGAATGGCATGTGGGGATCTTGTTTGTCAATTGAGTTGAATAATAAAGAGTATAGTAGTCTATTTTTTCAATATTACACGTTTGATTGGGCTTAAACCATATAGTTATATTCGAATTATACGCTAAAACTAAAAATATATCCTAACTTAAACAAATTGCGAAAGACTTCGGGATGAATTTGGACATTATAATTTATATTCTTTTTTTTTTAAGATTTTAGGTTGTCAATAAAGAAAAAGGAAACGCTATCAACATAAGACAAAAGTTTTAAAAAACCAAAGGGTTGATACTACGAAAAATCCTAAACTGATACACATATGATAAATTTACTTCAAGCTAATTTTTTAATCACAAAAAATTCCAAACCGGTATAATTTTGACAAATTTAACCCAAACTACTTTTTTAACCACAAAAAACCCCAAACTGATATATTTATGACAATTTACCCTCCATTAAATTAGAATAATATCACAAAAAATCACAAACTGGTAAACCTATAACAAACAGAGGGTAAAACCACAAACAGGTATACTTGTCAATTGTCTCGTATTATATAACTCAAAAATTTAACAGTAAAATTTAACGAAAACTAATGAAGGATAAATTTGTCACATATGTACAAATTTGGGATTTTTGGTGGTATTAACTATTTTATTTTTTCTACCATCAAATGGTAGCTTTTTTTTTGTTTTCTATTTTGTTGAACAAATTATAAAATGATTTGAGTACTTCCCAATTTAAAAGACATAAATTTATTTAATTGACTTTTTTTTTATCACGATACATTACGTAAAAGATAAACGGACGGTTAAGATGTATTTTACAAATGGCATGTTGGGATCTTGACTGTTAATTGAGTTGAATATAAACAGTATACTAGTATGTTTTTTCAATATGACACGTTTGGCTTTAAGCATATGATTATATTCGAATTATCCGATAAAACAAAAAATATAATGTAACTCAAAAGAATTGCGAAAGACTTTGGGATGAATTTGGACATTATAATTTATATTCTTTTTTTTTTGGGAAGATTTTAGGTTTTCAATATAAAAAAAAACACTATCAACATATGACAAAAGTTAAAAATTAAAAGTTAAAAAATCAAAAGGTTGATACTATGAAAAACCCTAAACTGGTATATATGTAACAAATTTATCCCAAATTAATTTTTTGATCACTAAAAACCCAAAACTGGTACATTTATGACAAATTTACCCTTCACTAAATTAGATTAATGCCACAAAAAATCACAAACTATTACACCTGTGACATACAGAGGGTAAAATCCCAAACCGATACACTCGTGAATTACCACGTATCATTCCAATTCAAAAATTTGACGGTAAAATTTAACGAAAATTAATGAAGGGTAAATTTAGCATAGGTGTACTAATTTGGGGTTTTTGGTAATATGAACCATTTTATTTTTGCTACCATCAAATGGTAGCTTTTTTTTTGGTTTCTATTTTGTCGAACAAATTATAAAATAATTTGAGTACTTCCCAATTTAAAAGACATAAATTAATTTAATTGACTTTTTTTATCACGATACATTACGTAAAAGATAAACGGACAGTCGAGATGTATTTTACGAATGGCATGTTGGGATCTTGTCTATCAATTGAGTTGAATAATAAAGAGTATACTAGCCTATTTTTTTAAATATGACATGTTTGACTGGGCTTAAAGCAAACTATTATATTCAAATTATCCGCTAAAATTAAAAATATATCGTGACTTAAAAAAAATTGCAAAAGACTTTGGAATGAAATTGGACATTGTAATTTATATTCTTTTTTTTTTTGAAGATTTTAGGTTTTCAGTATTGAAAAATAAAAACGGTACACTATCAACATATGACAAAAGTTAAAAGTTAAAAATCAAACTAGACCTTTAGGGTTTCTGCCATAAATCCACAGAAATAGATACTTCTTCACCAAGATACTTGCCCATGTCATAAATAAATAGGTCTAAAGTAAAGAATTAGACAATTTTCATCTGATTTGACCTGATAGCATGAACAATCAGAGCCAATTTATAAACCTCACAGATAACAGAACCGTCAAATCTATTTGTCTTTCGTATTCAAAAATCGGGTTTGCATTGTCGTATCTACGTATTTTCTTGGGATGCACCAGAGAGCATGAACCCTATACGATTTTTCTAAATACTCGATGTGTGTCGGCAGGAAAGAGAGACAGAAGGAGAGCAATCACATTTGGAAAAATGTAGTCGGATACTCAAAAATCAGAAACTTTAGAAATTGTAATTTGGAGACCTGCGATGATGGGAGTAAAGGTGGGGGTACTTCGTTGAATTGAATACTTAAACATTTATGGAAAAAGTATGTTGAAGGAGTGTGATGAAATGACATGAAAAGATTTCTGTGACAACCTCATTAGGGCACCATAAATCATTGAAATATTACATAGTGTTCAATCAATGTGAATTTTTAGGAAAATCACCAAAAAATTCAGTCATAAACATTTCAATTGTACTAATTTAGCCCTAAACATATTTTATAATTTGCCAATTGAGTTTTTCCGGCTAATTTTGACCAAAAATCGCTCACGTGGACGCTGGTCATCCTATGTGGCTCAGCCGACCGTTGCTGACATGGATAATTCTTATACATTTCAAAAAAATTGAATTTTTATTATTTTTTCTTTTTTTTCCCTTCATTTTGGTCAATAACCCTTGTTGTCCGGGCACTGGGCAAGGCCCGACAAGCCCTCGCTGGTCGCTGACAAGGGCTACCTTGCTTGCGATTAGCGGGGTTGCAAAGGCCATTGCTAGATCTGAGCGAGGAGGCCTTCACCACGGCCCTCGTGCAGCCAAAAAGAAAGGAAAAAAAGAAAGAAAGAAAAACTAATAAAAAAAGTAAAGTAAAAACAAAAAAGTTATAAAAAATTCAAAATATTATTAAAGAAATGTCCACGTTAATGTCGGCCGTGCCATATATGATAACTGATATTAATGCCAGCGATTTCCAATCAAAATTGACCGGATAAACTTAATTGGTAAATCATGAAAAAGTTTCTAACTTAATTGATCAAATTAAAAGGTTTAGGACCGATGACACAATTGCAATAATAGTAAGGCTTTTTTGATGATTAAACCGTGAACTTTTTTCTTTTGCGATTAAAGGCCCAAAGAATATACTTTTTCGTTCAAATTGGTCCTTCTGTCAAAACTACTAATGGAAATACTGACGTGGTTTGATTGTCCAAAGCTGACGTATATCATTTTTGTAGCATTTTATGTAGCAATTCGATATACGGAAAAAATAATTCAAAAGTTTAGAAAAGTAAACAACTTGGAAGGAAACACCAAACAGAGCAGGGGCGAAATTTTAACGAAAAAACAAAGGATAGGAGGAGGGGAAGGATAGCTTGCTGCCGAGGCCCGCCACAACCTCGCCACTTTGGCGAAGAGGGCCGCAACCCTCCTCGCAGATCGGGGGTGAAACCGGCCTAGCAAGGGTGGCCTTTTAATTTCTTCAATATAATCCATGAACTTTACCCTAACGTTCAGTGTGATCCATGAACTTTTAATCTGTTCAATATGATCCTTGGACTTTTGGTGCATGTTCGATATAATCCTTGAATTGTATAAAAATGTTCAGTGCAGTCGATGAACTTTCAATGTAGTCCTTGAATTATATAAGTTCATGGACTGCATTGAACATTTTTATACAATTCAAGCACTCCATTGAAGGATCGGCTCGTGGACCACATTAATCATGTACAAAAAATTCACGGACGATATTGAACAAATTAAAAGTTCGGGGGCTTCATAACACGTTGGGTTAAGTTCGGGGACCGCATCGAATAAATCGAAAGTTCACAAATCGCATTGCATATCGGGCCAAACTTCATAGGTTATTCGTGTCATTTTTTCCCAAATAAATATAAGGTTTCAAGAGGACTTTGAAACATAGGACGGATGCGGAAATATAGGCAATCGCGCTAGTTTGGATCTAGTTTCGACTATTCCAAGCGCATAAACATCGATCGATCATGAGAGAAGAAGAAATCACGGAAAAGTCGATCCGGCCGGCGAGAAAAGTCGCCGTGTTATTATCCCTAACCGAGAACATTCTTCATTTAATTACATGATGAAGATTGAATTGCATAACGTCAATTAATATTGCCCAAATATATATATATATTAAAAAACAGAAATCCGATGTTAAAAGATCGCCGAACATGTTGAAGAGTACCATCGTTTCTCCTGCCTCGTACCTTCCCGAACTCGAGAACGTTTCCTTTTCGAAGACGTCTCTCCCTCTCTCTCTCTTTCTCTCGTTCGTCGTTTCGTCGATTCCGCGTCGCGATCCGATCGGATCTCTCCGGCGCGCCCCCCGAATTCCGGATCCTCGGCGCCGCGATCAGGGCTCCGGCGGAGTGGGGCGGGAGGGGGGGAGAGTTCTCGAGATCCCGCCGGGCGAGATGGACGACGGCGACATCGAGAGCGGCGCCGACGCGGACGAGCTCCCGCCGCCGCAGGGCCGGAGGAAGTACCGGCCCGTGGGGGCGCACGACCGGGCGGTCCTCGAGATGTCGTCCATGGATCCCGGATCTTCTTCCTCCTCCTCCTCTTCTGCCGCTTCCGCCGCCGCCTCCGCCGCCGCTCTGCCCCGGCCCCGCCGCGACGCGCCGCCGCCTCTCAGGTTCTCATCTGCCCTGGCTTCCCGGTTTCTCGCACCGCGATCGGTCGAGGGGAAATGTAGGGGACCTTTGTGTGTGGGGATGTCGATTTCTCCGGTTAGAGTGTCGTTGGAAACGGGATGAGTTGGCTTGGCTTCGTGTCCGTGCGTTGATTTTGCCGAGCGAGTTGGTTTTTGTTTAGAATCTTCATTTTTTCGAATTTGGAGACCGATGCGAGCACAGTTTCCTCCTGTTCTTGTTGTCTGAGATTCTTTCCCGCGCCATATCTATATTAAAGAAGGGTGAATTTATTCTTTTGCGGGCTTGCGAGTATGCGAGATTAGAAGGGAAGTATATTTTGCCCAAAAGTTGCTGTAGAGTTTGGCCAAAGCTTAACCATGTTTCTGATGTACATTCTTGGACATGCGCATTGGATCCGGAATCACATCAGATACTTCTTCGCTGAGGTGTGGGCATGCAGAGGTTGCTCGAAAAAGAATCACCCAAATTCTATTACTTTTCACTTGGTGCGCGTCGCAAGAACATATCAATGTGCTTGATAAACTAATTTGGTTTGCGAACCTTCACTTGGCATGACTCAGTTGCTTTGAAGGGTCAAAGTTGCTGTGCACTTGTTCTATACCTAGATGGCAGCATCAGTACAGAAGCTGATGCTATCTTTAGGGGATTATGATTTTGGATTAGATTTTCAGTGCATTTTTCTGCTGTGAGAGAGAAAGGAGTGGATATGCTGCACTTGCTTTTGGGCAACGTGTTTCCTTTTTTCCCTCCCTTGAGTGTGGAGGTGCAGGTTTTTGAACATGTTTAGTAGCATTGTGGATATGCTGCAATCGTTATGATGGTCCCAGTGAATGAAACTAACGTGTGGCACGTTAGATGGGTTGGTGGATGACCTTTTTGCGCTGTCCCAACTTCCAAAAAAACTTTTCATCTAGATGCAAGGTGTCAAACTTCAGTTCTAAAATATAGGAACACTATGGTGCTAAATTTTCTCGGAAGGATCTGTCTGTGAATCATCAAGTTAGGCATCTTGCATTGCATTTGACATCTGGTGTTGAAGCAATGCCATATTTGTTGTTTCGCATTAGGAGAGATAGATCAAATAGCAATCTTTTTTGCTGTGTTAATAGATTCGATATTTTTCCCTTAATGTGACAGGATCTGATGAATATTAGCAATTACATATGCAGTCGTGGGTGTCTTAATTCATGTTCATGATTCACTGTCATCACAGGAATATTAAAGTTGGCCAACGAGCAAATATGGGTCCAGGTGCAAAGGAAGAAGGGTCATCTCCAAGGCATGCAGATATTAATGGCTCTCAGAATGAATCCAAGTTGGAACTGTTTGGTTTTGATTCCCTTGTGAATATTCTTGGTCTTAAGAGGTGAGCAGGTTTGTTTGGTTTCTGTGTTCTTTTAAACCAGTATTTAAGGATGTTTAAACTTTGTTTCAATTCTATAGTGTTTTCTGTCTTTTATTTTCTAATACTATCTCTTCGTCCAGTCTCTTTGCTAGAAAGTTTGCAATTGGAGCAGTTATAATCAGTTTACTGTTGTTTTTCTTTCTTACGTTTATAGGTTAATCAAGCTGAATCCTTTATAATATTGAGTCGTATTGATCTGTAGATGGTTTAAATTTGATTTGCTACTTCAGTATGACAGGGGAGCAAATTCCAGCACCTTCTACTCCTAGAGATGGTGAAGATGTTTCCATCACTCTTGGTCATCGAAAGGTCAATATTCTCGATCTTGTTACCATCTTTTGCAATAGGCTTAGTCGCTATCGTCTTCTAACATATGGTCTATACAGAAGCGATTAAATGGTTTCATTACACAATACTCTGGTCCTTGTGAAGTAGGAACCGAGAATCAAATATTAAGGAGATGTCAAGCAATGAATATGATTCTACTTCTCTGAATTTTAAATTTAGCACATAGTTAATTGTCATGAAGCATGATACATTGTACTTTGCCTTTGCGTGAGCATTTTGGTGTTTGCATGCTAGGAGTATATTTCTTGTCTCTTTCCTTCATGGATATGGATTACACAGCATGGAAAACATGTTTTGGAATTCATTGATTGTGTATCATGTATGGCGAATGATCTTTTTCCAAGTTCAATGCTAAGCCTTTACGTCTAGAGTTTGTTATACATATGCTGTCTATTCTTGATGGTAACTGCTCATTTCTTGCTCTTTTGTATATCCAATTTGGACTAAAACTGTTACTTTTGTTATTTGACCTTAAATGCAGAACTCTTTGATGATTCTGATGGCTTTTCATTTTCTTTCTCTGTGCAAATATCATGCAGACTTCGGACCTCAAACTGGGAACATTGATGGGTGTATTTGTCCCGTGCTTGCAGAATATTCTTGGAATTATTTATTATATCCGTTTTTCTTGGTAATTCTCTTGTTATTCTTTCGATTTGGATTTCCAGGAATTTCTTTGTTTCAACCAATGTGTGCTCAGTGCCTTTGTCAATGCGCTTTTGTGGGTGGATTTAGCATGCATTAATAACAGAGGAAATTTGCGAATAGGCTCTTATGGTTACTTAAACTAGCTACTCTTTTGAAGAGCTCTGCTATCCTTGTTCAGGGTAAAATCGTCTGTGGTTAATAGGCAGGATTGGCAGTAATTAGGATGCCATTCTCTTAGATATCGCCTACATGAGTTGTGCTTGGTTTCTTTGGACAAGCTCAGATATATAATTACAATAGGTCCAATTTTGGTACTGATCATTGCCCAACTCAATACTGATACTGCACCTGACTTTTGAGCTTCATGATGTGAGACTGCGTGTGATTGTCATATGCTTCATTTTATCAACTTTAAGAATTGTAGATTTTTAGAAAAGTGGATAGCATTTTTCTGGGAGTTTCCTCATATCATTTGATATTTCAGACATCATCTCATTTACTCAGATTTGATCTCTCTCTCTCTCTCTCTCTCTCTCTCTCATTTTAATATTCAGTCCATTTTTCAGTTCTTTTGTTGTCTGACTAGAAAAATTTTGTATACACTGTATTGAATTGAACAACTAGGAAACCCTTCATGTTGTTAGAAGTTGTATAAAATGTACTACTTTTGAAATTTTCCACCTCTTTTTTATATGTTGACAAGCGAAGAGGCTTTTGCTGTAGAACATAAGTTATAGATCTTTCCCTATTTGAGTTATGGAACTGTGACCTTTATGGTAAATCTTGACTGAAATTTTGTTCTTTCCTCTAGAGAAACTTGCCTGTTTAAGTAATTTTCAATCCATTGCGAGGGCACTTTGTCCAAATTTTGCTTTCTCCCTCATAATCTTGGACGTTTTGCATTTTTTTTACCATGTTAGTAATGTTTAACTAACGGTCGTTTTCATATTTGTTGCAGGATTGTTGGTATGGGGGGCATAGCTGAGTCCTTGTTGCTCGTATTCTTTTGTGGCTTGTGTACATTCTTGACTTCAATATCACTGAGTGCTATTGCTACAAATGGTGCAATGAAGGTACAATCTTATTCACTAATCGTCCTTTGCTTTCTTATTTGCATTTCCTGCCTTGGAAGCGTTGTCCTTCTTGTTCTGTTTGATCAATTTGCTTGTAAAGATTTAGTTGAAGACCAAATATTTGGCTTCTCGGATTTTAGATTTTTGGCTCTTTATCTGTTTCATATACGCTTTAGGATTTCTCCTGCCGCTGGGAGAATTTCGATGAGGGAGCTGATGCTGATTGTGATCATGCATTTGCAGTCCACTGTCCATGTGCAGATGTCTCTCTTTCATTCATTGCTTCTATATAGGTCAACAAGATTGCTCATTTGCAGCAGTTTCTGTGTTCTTGACTTTCATTTGATCTGTTTTTTGTGCATTAAGACTTCCATAACTTCATCACTAGCTATTTTACATTATTGCGTCTGTGTAAGTGTAAAAAGCTCTCTCAGTGCAATCTCTCTTGCTTCTAGGGTGGGGGACCATACTATCTTATTGGTCGTGCTCTGGGTCCTGAGGTGGGAGTGAGTATCGGCCTATGCTTCTTCCTTGGGAATGCCGTTGCTGGATCTCTGTGAGTGTAATCTTTGGACTTTATTGAGGTGATAACTTGGTTTGAGCCTTGGAGGTCTATAACGAAAATGGTGTTATTATGACAAAATGGTGTAGTTTAGAGTGATCTCGATTGCTGTAACTAATCATGTTAACATCCTCAATTTCTTTCACTCTCGGTTTCTAGATATGTATTGGGAGCTGTGGAAACTTTTCTAAAGGCCGTGCCAGCTGCTGGAATTTTTAGAGGTAAGATTATGATCTTTTCCACGAATATTCATCCACATATGCTACCCTTGTATTGTTCTTGGCTGAAATTACTGAAAGCCAACAAAATAGCCGAGCTCAAATAATTACTTCTTGACGATGTTGTGTCTTCAGTGGCTTGTAATGTCACCTGAAAAATGCTGCTAGATACAGCACTTTTTATAAGGTGGTTCTTCATCAAATATTGTGTTTCTTGTTTTTGAAACTTCAGTTTTGTCGATTTGAAGTTTGGTGACCTCAAGGCTCCCAAATATCTGTCCTTGCTGTCTATGCCTCCTTGGCATTTAGTAATTTATTCTTAATCGCTGCTCTTTGATTGAGCCTGACAACTGTTAGTTAATGAAGTATTTTTCCTCTGTTCTATATAAAAATTGTATTCTTAATGGCATAAAAATTCAAAACTTACTTTTTGTATCAGCCAAGTCACTTAACCTATATGTTGTTTGTGCAGAGACCATCACAAAATTTAATGACACAGAAGTTGCACAGCCAATCGAGAGTCCTAGCTCCCATGATCTGCAGATTTATGGGATTGTTATCACCATAGTCTTATGTTTTATCGTCTTTGGTGGAGTGAAAATGATCAACCGGGTTGCGCCTGCATTCCTAATTCCTGTCTTACTATCAATTTTCTGCATTTTTGTTGGGATCTTTCTGGCTAGGAAGAATGATCCAGCAGGTAAGTTACCAGTATTCTTATATAGCACTCTTTTGGCCTTCTTAAAATTAAATACTGTAATAAGGCACAGTGCTACCAATTATGTACATTGGTTAAGTGCTTAAACTATAGTCATTTTGTTTGGCACGTAGAATGTCCTGTACAACTTGTTATAAGCTATTTATATTTTAAAATTGAAGAATTAATTATATTCTGCAATGGTGATGTTGATTAATGGAATATGTGTTGACACTGCTTCCATTCTCTTGTATTAGCTGTTGTAGTCATTCTTTAGGAATTTTTTACTTGTCATCAGGGCAACTTGCAGTGAATATTGTTTACTGGAGGAATGACATAAACTATACATTTTGGTATTCTTGGTTTAGAGGGAATCACGGGATTGAGTTCGAGCACCTTTAGGGATAACTGGGGTCCTAAATATCAGAATACCAACAATGCTGGAATCCCTGATTCTGAAGGGAAAGTAGAATGGAGTTTCAAGTAAGTCAATTTCATTACCTCATGAAATGTCAGCATTTGTTTCTATTGAGTCTCAATACAATTACTTGCAATATCTACATTTTCTTATGCTGTGATAGCATCTAGCCAACTAAATTCACTAGCAAAAGTTTGGTGTTGGAGTTCAATGAAAACTGCTGCAATTTTCCGCTGATCATTTTGTAGTGTGCTAAAGTTGAGTTGAAAAGATCAGTTGATTATGATGCATGAGATAGTTCAGCTTCCATTTCGTTCAAGTAGATGTGCATTCGTACTGTATATAATCAGTTATTAGAATGACAACATAGTGATCACTTTCCTCTCCTGGCCTAAGTTACCTGGACTTGCGTATGGGTGTTGATTTGGGTATCTGACTTGCTTTTCAAGAAATTCTTAGACACAAAGACTCATCTGTAAAATAAACATGGGAACGGGGCCACTTCATGCAGTTTATACATATAAATTACTGTTTTGAAGAACTCGTGTTTTCTGTCTATTTCTTTTCAAAAATACAACGGATCAGTTTTTTGTTTGGTCAAAATACAACAGATAAGTTATTTGGACCTTTTCTTGCATAAAAGTATTTTGGGCCTTCTTTTTGTAATTTTTGACAAGGCTGCATGTAGCCTTTTAATAGTATTTGTTTATCAAGTCTTAGTCATAAGTTACCCCGTATTTCGTACTTTTAGGTCCCTGATTTGTCATGTTTAATCCCAAAGTTTTTTAAAACTGATGATCCAAATAAGTTGCAAGTCTAATCCATCCCAATCACTTGAAATTTTAAACCAAGCCATTTAAGTTTGCACTTGATTCCTTTTTCCTCCACACGATCTTCTTTCTAAACTTAAGAGTTTAACATCTCTCTCTCTCTCTCTCTCTCTCTCTCTCTCTCTCTCTCTCTCTCTCTCTCTCTCTCTCTCTCTCTCTGTGTACAAGTAGCAAATATCACTGCTACTTCATTATGGGACTTGAGTTTGGGGTGTTCTACACAGATTCGTACCCAAGCTATGGTTGTCTCGTGTCTGACATGGGTATGTGGGGGGAAAACTCCTGGAGCCTAGTATTAGCACTTCACTTAAACGAGTGGGTTTTTCTGGGATCTGAGGTAAGAGGAATGTGAAATTATCACTCAGAGCCACTCTTGGAATTTGAACTCTAGTTGATGAGATTAAAACCGAGAACAACTCCATAGCCATTGGTGTAACATGGACTAACTCATCATACTCTATCAATTTCTCTAAAGTTTGAGTTTCTCATTGCTACTTGGGTTGTCATTTCTTCTACCAACACTACACTAGGGGTGAGTTTGGTAAAACATCGAAAAATAGTTTATAATTCGAAAGTCTTTCGATAGAAAGTTTTAGTGTTTGCTAAATTATTCCAAAGCTCTTCTAACTCAAATCCCACCTTTTTTAAAGCTCAAAGTCCAAAACAGGTAGCCAGTAGCTTTCACCAGAAGTCCAAAGCTGCTTTACAAAATTTTACCAAACTTTATTAGGCATACATCAAGGAATATCATCTTGAATATATTTTGTAAACATATCCATTACCTCGCATCTAGCATGAACAATTAATTGAACAAAATTTTCTGGAGCTTTTAGACTGCTTGTTTTATTTCAGGGTCTCGATGTAGATAACTTCTTTTAAGATTCATCTGTTTGTTTCAGCTATGATATTAGAACATGATTTGGATGATCACTTGTGGGTATAATGCTCTCCCTACTCCCATCCTCCACCTTCTGCATTAATTGGTGACTGTTGTCAATCAACTGAAAGCTGTCCTTTTTTTAACCGATATCTGATTAGAAGCTTCTGCAATGAGCTTATCTTAAATTTGGTTGATTGCAAGAAAGCATATACTGCTTTCTTTGAGCTTGTGAAAAGAGAAAATAATGTCTTCACTGACTTGGCGGTTTTCTTTTTCTGTACTAAGGTGGTCGATCTCACCAGTTTGGTCATCCCGCATTTGTTCATGCTCAGGCATGCTAGGTGATTTCTAATGTGGGGGATGGAATGGTTGCTGATTTTTCTAACTATTGTCGTTTTCCCTTATTTTTTACAGTGCACTGGTTGGTCTCTTTTTTCCTGCTGTTACTGGAATTATGGCTGGTTCAAATCGATCAGCCTCCTTGAAGGATACACAGCGGTCAATACCTGTTGGGACACTTGCTGCAACTCTTACAACTACTGCCCTATATCTGATTTCTGTTTTAACTTTTGGGGCTCTGGCAACTAGACAAAAGCTACTGACTGACAGGTAGCTTTTGATCGTTTTTTTCTTTTCATTATAAATAGTTTAGATTAGATTGGATATTGAATTTTTATTTATTTTTTCTTGCTAATTCCTAAACTTTTGAACCTTCTTGAATTTCCGCTTCTCTCCTTTTCCAAGGAGTACCTTGTGGAATTTTCTTTTGGGCATCCATAACTTGTTATAATGCCTTTGGATTACCTTAGCCTTGGATTTTGGACATTCTGTCATCTTTAGTTAGATATATGTAGCACATTTGCAGTTGTTCGGCTCTTATTTAATTTGTTTACTCAGGCTGCTTACAGCTACAATTGCTTGGCCTCTCCCTGCAATCGTGTACATTGGAATTATCCTTTCAACTTTAGGTGCAGCTCTCCAGAGCCTCACAGGCGCACCTCGTCTTTTGGCAGCAATAGCAAATGATGATATCCTGCCTATTCTCAATTACTTCAAGGTTGCAGAAGGGAATGAACCTCACATTGCTACACTTTTTACTGCATTGCTCTGTATAGGGTGTGTCATAATTGGGAATCTGGATCTGATCACACCAACTATAACCATGTTTTTCCTACTATGCTATGCGGGGGTGAACCTATCTTGCTTCCTCCTGGATCTTCTAGATGCACCCAGTTGGCGTCCACGGTGGAAGTTTCACCACTGGAGCCTCTCTTTACTTGGAGCATCACTCTGCATTGGTATGCCTCAGTTCCACTTAGGAGCTTATTAGATACTCAAATCCATTCAGTTTGACTATTAGCCCAGAGGCCAGTAGTCCTGGATGTCTATTTAGATGTTTGTTTAATATGGTTCTTGAAATGGGAATCATTAAATGCTTCTTAATGACCCCAACTGAAGGCGTTTCAGATTTTATGAAAGTTGACATTATGGTTGGGAACTATGCCCTTGTCTTGTTTCTTTTCTAGTCTTTTGGTTTTGCATTTGAAATGTCTGATCTTATTGATTACATAGTGGATTACTACTTTATAGTGTTGCATTAGTGTGAACTACCATGGACAATTCACATACTTGTTTACCTGTTCTTTGGTGCATGTGTTTGTTTGTGAGTCTTCCCACATTGTATTCATTTTGTTCTTTTGTTATCTGCGCAGTGATCATGTTCTTGATATCGTGGTCATTTACTGTTGTTTCTCTGGCCCTTGCAAGCCTCATATATTACTACGTGAGCATTAAAGGAAAAGCTGGGGACTGGGGCGATGGTTTCAAAAGCGCCTATTTCCAACTTGCTCTCCGCAGTCTTCGATCATTAGGAGGTACGCACCATTATGCTAATAGAGAAGTGGTTTTTCTAGCTTACAGCAATTCCTTCACCAGTTTTATCATTGTCAGACTAGACCTTAAGCAATTGTATCATGCTTCGTCACTATAGCCTGGAATGATTTGCTCATAATCTTTTTGGATTTGTTGTGGCATTTGTCAATGATCAAGATGTCTGATTGATATCATTGACAGAGTTCATCTTAGTGCGTGACTTGGGTTTCACTTCTTCTAGGAGTCAGTGGAATCAATTTGCACTTGGTAGTCTCGTATGCTATTCATCAGTATCTTGAAAAGGGAGGTCGTTTTAGCTAGTTTTCTGAAATATATTCTGGTATAGTTAAATGTTCCACACTTCTTTTATTATCCTTAAAGCTCTCCTGATTTGTTGGAGCTAGACATATCTATTTGAATATATAGGTTCTGCACTGATGTGACTTATAAAGGTTTACCACCCGCCTGGGTGGCGCTGCTGGAGCGCGCACTCTTCCTCTCGCAAAAGGTTGAGTGTTCGAATCCCGGGCGCCGCAGGGTGACTTAACCGGTGGCACGTGTGTGGTGGCTAGCACGTGTCGCCCCCAGGGTTTACTCCCCGGCTATCGGCCGTGCGGGGGTTCCCTGGGTTATCAAAAAAAAAAAAAAATAATCCGACTTGAATTAACCCAAACTTGTAAATTCACTTTATCATTGCTCTCATAAGTGGTTATGGAGTGTTTTTTCTTGGTTCTTGTTGGACAATAGGGGACCAGGGTGCATGGTCCTAAGGTAATGTGAAATTCTTCTGTGTGTCACTGAGAGTTAATGGTTTTATGCCTGAATGATACCAATAACCAAGCAACAGTATTTTCTACGCAGACTTGTCTAGCTAGTTCTACCAGCAGGATTGCGAACCCATCCATGGCCAATGGGTTTTACTACAAACAAGTGGGTGGTCAAAAACTGGATTGAACCAGTATTGATCCTGTTCAAGCTGTCAAAATGGGCTGGTTGAACTGGATCTAAACCCAGTTCAAACCGGTGAGTTGATAATGTTAAGCTACTCATGGGGTTTTGACCCATGGTCCTTTCAGATCTTAGGGCTAGCCTCTTACCAGCGTGCTGCAAGCTCTCTTTGTGAATATTAAAAATAGCAAAGAGAACATTTACTGAGAAGTGCACGATCCCATTAAAAAAAAACAGTTCCTTGAATCCTATAATACTTGAACTAGAGACCTGCAGGCCCTGGAGGATGCTTTAAACAACATGATCTCAACCACTGGGGCTAGGGCATTTACTTGTCCTATGTTGAAAAATAATCAGCCTCTCCAGCCGGTGAGGTTGTGCCGCTAACCAGTCAGTTCACTGGATCTTTCCATTTTGTTTTTAAAAAGCACCATAAATCGGAGCTAGTGGTTTGGCTTTGGTTTGGATCTATTTTGGTTTGCTGTGGTTTGATATTTTTTCAAAGAGATAAGTTCAATACAAATATTGAACCTAGGGAACTAGTCAATTATAAAACTCGTAATGGTGGATGGATATGAGGAACAATCAAGAATCTGAGTGATCAGCTTAAAATGGTACTTATCTATCACGTCACCATCCATAAGCTATTCGGTCTAACAACAGAAAAACTTTTTTTCTGTTATTAATAGGAATTCTTTAGTCGGAGAATAATGACATGTTTGAAGTGGCTGATAGCTTCGCAAGAGGGCTGGCAATTTGTCAAATTTTGCTGTGAAGTTGCATTTGATTGTAATTAATCATTTTCTGGGTTCTACTATGAAGCAAGTTCTGTTGAAGAAATAAGCCTTATAAAAACCTTATAATCCTCCCCTACCTGCAAACTGATGACCTTTTTAAGTGCTAAAGTAAAGCGGGCCACAGGATTACAATGGAACAGTTAAATCGAGAAACTGGTCAATGCATGCCCATTGTCCAACAATCTTTTACATGATGTCCAGCAAGGGAGTTGTTTTTCACTTGCGGTGCACTTCGCATTCACAGTTTCATTGCACATCTCTTTGTGCCCAGTAGCTATGTCTTGATTACCCTTTGCTGTATTTGCAGCAAGCCAAGTGCATCCGAAGAATTGGTACCCTATTCCCCTTATTTTCTGCCGGCCCTGGGGAAAGCTTCCGGAAAATGTACCCTGCCATCCAAAGTTGGCAGACTTTGCGAATTGCATGAAAAAGAAAGGTAGGGGCATGTCCATCTTTGTCTCGATTCTTGACGGAGATTACCATGAATGTGCCGAAGATGCCAAAGCTGCTTGCAAGCAGCTTGATACTTACATAGACTACAAGAACTGTGAGGGAGTTGCAGAGATTGTTGTTGCCCCAAGCATGTCCGAAGGCTTCCGTGGGATTGTCCAGACCATGGGCCTGGGCAATCTCAAGCCCAACATCGTGGTCATGCGGTACCCGGAGATATGGCGTCGCGAGAATTTGACTGAAATACCTGCCACGTTTGTGGGCATAATCAATGATTGCATCGTGGCTAACAAGGCGGTTGTTATTGTCAAGGGCCTTGATGAATGGCCGAACGAGTATCAAAGGCAGTACGGTACAATTGATTTGTACTGGATCGTGAAGGATGGTGGCCTCATGCTTCTCCTCTCCCAGCTTCTCCTCACAAAGGAGAGCTTCGAGAGTTGCAAGATCCAGGTCTTTTGCATCGCGGAGGAAGATTCGGATGCCGAGGGGCTCAAGGCCGATGTGAAGAAGTTCCTCTATGATCTCCGGATGCAAGCAGAAGTCATTGTCGTCTCGATGAAATCATGGGACCTGAAGGTGGAGGGTGGGTCCCAGAACGACGATTCGCTCGAAGCGTTCACGTCAGCTCAAGGCCGCATCACTGACTATCTCAACGAGATGAAGGAGGCTGCTCAGAGGGATGGGACCTCTCTGATGGCTGACGGGAAGCCCGTGGTGGTCAACGAACAACAGGTGGAGAAGTTCCTTTACACTACCCTCAAGTTGAATTCGACCATACTCAGATACTCGAGGATGGCCGCAGTGGTGCTAGTGAGCCTACCGGCGCCTCCGTTGAACCATCCGGCGTACTTCTACATGGAGTACATGGATCTGCTGGTGGAGAATGTTCCCCGGCTGTTGATGGTAAGAGGGTATCGAAGAGATGTCGTAACTTTGTTCACGTAGTCGGTGGTGAATTCAGTTCTTTTTTTATTTTACCTTCTAGGTCGATTCGATTACTGTATTTTAGTCGTATAATTTTTTTGTTACAAACCCCTCCCCCCCTTTTTTTTTCAGCAAATTTTGCAGGTTGAATGTAACATTCTTTTATTGAGCCAGTTTAGTTTCTCAAAGAAAAATGGTTTTTTAATTAAATTGGAGGCCATGACAGACATGGTTGGTGATTATGTTCCCTTTCCCTTATGTTCGTACCATGAATGCCGACCGATCCGACAAGCGGTCTTAAAGAAACCTATGGAGAACCAGGATTGTACCGAAAGAGGCGAAGGCCGAAGAGGCTGGAGGATAAGAAGTCCGATAAGCTCTTGTTGGTTATGGTGGGCGGTGCCAAGTGGGATGAGTGAAATTTCTAAGGTAAGATACCGTATCATATGAAATTTGTCACAGGTGTCCAATTTAAAATTTTTGGTGATCAAAAAATTAATTTGAGATAAATTTTTCACGGGTATATCAATTTGGGGTTTTTCATAGTATTAACCCTTTTAAAAATGAGAAATCGGGTCTAAGTGAGTTTCAGACAGAGCTAGTATTAATTGAATAATGAATTTTATGAAACTAAATAATAGAGAGTAAGAATTTAAGATGAGTAACATTAATCAGGTTTCATTTCGACGAGTCTTTCAAAATATTTGAGTTTATATTTGACCGTTTTTAGTCTACAATTGTCCAAACTCATTTCCTTAAAATAACCTAATTACAACTATTACTTGATTATTAATTTATTTTCCGTGTTCTACAAATAATAGAGTTTTTTAATTGAAAAAAAAAAGCACGTGAGTTTTGAGATTTTTAGATTGAATCTAAAGTCAAGAGAATAAGGAGGCCATAAAGTATTGCAATTTGGTAATGGAATAATGATATCAACAGTTCCTAAATTTTGGCTCAATGTGCAACGCGATCCCTCAATTTCTAATTCGTTCGATATATGCTCTGAATTTTTTGTACATGTTCAATGTAGTCTCAAAATTTGAATTAATGGAATGGCTACATTGAAAAATTTTATAGAAATCAAACCTTAATTGGGGAAAGTTGACGACCAATAAGTTCGTAGGAATTTTGCGCGATACTGTGTGCTCTCTCAACATTAATTTCATTTTCGCAAATGTAATGTGGACAATTTCTTTGTCATTTTTCTGCTTAGTACTTGATCCTGAATCCTTACATTTTTTTCAAATATGAAGGACTTTATCAAAATAAAAAAGTCAACAACTAAATTGATCAATGGGCAACAAATATATGCACTATTGCACAACTGGAACCTTTTCTCGAATCCTACACTCCCCAAAACTATAAAAGAACCGAATTGGCTAACGATTTAGGAGGGATTTGGTAGATTTACCACCTATTGTCAAATTCACGATTTATAATGACGCGATTCAATTTCAATAATAATAATAATAATAATAATAATAATAATAATAATAATAACATCGTAAGAATCTAACAAGGTCTCTGCAAAGTCAATTCCCTAAAAATACACACACACTGCGTCCAAAAAAAGAAATGGGATTTTTCGATATAGCAAATATAATAATAATAATATCGATTCTTAAGGAAAGGGCCTATTTCATTCCTGTCATTCATGGCGTGACGTCAAAAGGTCAGCATCATCCTCCAACGCAGGATGGAGAGCTTTAAATATCTAGGGACGAGAACAACAGAGGAAAATAATCACCTTCGCTACCGAACAAACCCCTCCCCTATCCCTTTCTTTTTGATTACGATACACTGCAATTGATCCGCGGCATATCTAAGAGATGTCGACACCTGAATTTTAGTCGATGATTTCGAATCTTCGTTCTTATGAAAGTACAAAAAGCATAGAAAATAGCAACATCAACCAAAAGTGCAAAAACAAATTCGGCTCACCGGACCCAATGTCAGTCAAGGCCTACCAAGACCCTTTAAACCAACCCATCTCACATGGCCCATGAACTGCTAAGGGCCCATGAACCTCGAAATCAAAAGAGAGCCCCAGCCCCTAACTCTTTCCTTCTTCTCCCTTCTCTTGCTTGACGAGCGTCGCACGTAGACATGGCCATGGTTCGGAACCGGCGGTTCCAGTTTGTGGCCATGTATCAACCGGCAGTTTCGGGCCGGTTCTAGTTCCGGCCCGGCTCGGAACCGATCGGTAAAATTTTAAAAATAAATTATGAAATAAAAAAATAATGAATTATCAAATTATGAAATAATGAATTATTCAATATAAAATGTAATCAAAATGTACATTGTAATCAAATTTGGAGAAAAAAAGAGAGAAAGAGATGAGGCTTGAACTTAATAAATTATCATTAAGCGCCTTACATATCTTCTTGGGGATAGAAGAATCAAAATCTATGTAGTTCTTTTATCCTCAATCGTCGCTACCCATTCCGGTACCGATACCGGTAGTGGTGGTATGTTCATCGTCAAATAATTCGGATTCATTATTCCGATCTATCTCTTGTTGTCGATATTGAGCCTTCGTCAAATCATCGATGCAAGCTTGAGCCTCCACTAATTCCGGAACTAATCTTGAACGTTGTTCATCCAAAATATTATCTCCGGCACTGAATGCTTGTTCGACTGCAACTGTCGAACATGGGGTTGCAAAAATTTTATTTTGCAATAAGAGAAAGGATTGGATATTAGCTTGCGTGCCTCTTCGACATTGAACATTGGGTATTGCAAAAATTTGTTTTGCAATAAGAGAAAGGATTGGGGTTACAAAATTTTGTTTTTTTTTTTTGGAACCGGGTCCGGAACCGGCAGTTCCGGGCCAGTTCCAAAATTGTTGGAACCGGAACCGGGCCAGTTCTGGTTCCGAACCGCGGGCTCGGTCAACGGACCGGTCCCGGGTTAAACCCGGGCCATTTCCGGGCCGAAACCGCTCTGTGGCCATGTCTAGTCATACGTGCGCCACCTGTTCAACGCCGGTAGCTCGTTCAGTGGCCATTGCCCCGTCGCTATACCGTGCGATTGGAGCTCTCGATTCGCCCCTATTTTTGACCGAGACAGTGCTAATGGATTCATATCTCAATTGTGAGATTTCGTAAGACTACTCTCAGTTGTTATGAAAGCTTAAGTTACCTCATGCTCAAGAGCGTCCATCGTCTCAAATAAGGATTTAATATGACAAACTTAGTCTCCTCAAGTGTCCATCTTAGTTTCAAATAAGGGTCCAAATTTATTGGCTGGCCAAATTTTATATACGATCAGGGTCTTTTTGTCCAAAACAATTTTTTTAATTTTCTTCTTTTTTTCTCTTTTTCTTTTTTTTCTTTCCTTTCTTTCTGCATTTTCTTATTTTGCTCACGCCACTACCTCCATCTTCATTGACCACCTATAAATCATTGATACATAAACGGAGAATTATAAGCCCGAGTAAATGTGTTGATTGTTGATATTTAGAGGTGATTTTTCTCTTCTCTCCGTTACTTGTCTCTCTCAATATCACATAATTGCAGTTGCAAAGAAGTTCTGTTCAGTTTTGAGTATTTGAGCATTTCGAAAAATCAATCAAAATGGATACATTGAAATTTCGCACAAAAATTTAGGACTAAATTAGCACTGCCGAAAAGTTTACGATTGAATTGACATCCATATAATAAATTTGACATTAATTAGATTACTTTGGAAAATATAAATACATGTTTCTCTCGTTTTTAACCACGAAAACTAGTGTAAATGCCTGGCTAGAGAGATTCATGACCTTATGATTTGTAATTCACGGAGTTGGTGTCCTTCTAAAGTAAAGTTCCTAGCGTACTTGTCACGTTCATAGAACCTTCTCCGAGATTTCAAGTCTATCCAAAGTGAGACCTCAACCCTCGATGGCAATGCGCACTCAACTTTGTTTTGGATGGGGGTCCCAACTACATATTCTAATTGAGCTACGAATCGGGAATCGACTGAATCTAAAGCCGGGTTTAAATTTAACCCCGATTCCTTAATCTGCGCATGATGTTAGTGAATCGCTGGGAGGAAGCTTCTTGGAACTTCTAGTATCCTTTGACCACAAAACATCGGCGGTTGACAATAATAAGAACGGTCCCTGAATTTTTGCTCGATGTTTAGTACCGCTCCTAAATTTTCTTTTTTTTGTTTTTTGTTTTTTGGGCAATCTAGTCTTCAAACTAGTCGCCCGATGAAAGGGCCATGCCAAGTCAAAACCTCCTTTGCCTAAGGTGGACCGCCGACTCTACATTCGGTGGGCCAAACAGTGCGGATGTGCTTTCGTTTGTGGAGAGAGAGAGAGAGAGAGAGAGATCGTGGACGCCGAAGTGTACAAATTGGCGGCAAGTTTAATGGCCGCCAATTCAGTTTAATGACGACGCTGAAGTTTTACTCATTTAATGCTGCTAGGTTTTTTTTTTTTTTACCAAAAGATTACATGAGGTGAAATTGGGCGAAATTTAAAAAGACGTGCTGATCACATACGAATCTCTTGCAAGCTAAGTCACGAAGGCATTCGAATGAACCCTTTTTGTGAACATTTTGGAAGATGTTTGTTTGTGAAGTTACCATACCGAGCACGTCGTGCAATTTGATAGCTATCGTGCTATGTAGATGAACGGCATAAAGGTAATCATCGGTTTCATTTCATGGCGAGTTATAGCATCGTACGTAACTCCCATCCGTATAAATAGGGACGACAGTGTTCCAATGAATCGTGAAGTTTCTGACGACAGAAAATACCAATTTAGATAGAGAGACTTCGTACGAATATTTCATCACTCAAGAAGTGAGTTAAAACTCAAGGAGCTACAAAATTCCTTGGTTCTCGTTACGTGGAATCAACACGAGAAGAATCGTAGGAACTTGAAATGCAGAGCCTAACTTCACAAGAACGGTCGCCTTTTCAATCTCTGTTTTTTTTTGGCGGGGTTGGATTTGTTTTGTCTGAAGCTTCTCACTCATGAAGGCGACTTCAAACTAAAAATCAGAGTTCGTGTACAAGCAGCAACGTCTCTTGACATAGAAAATTCCCCGCGACCCGTCTTTAATTATTATGCACACATTAACGGGTGAGATTTACTCTCGTTCGATCCGACGGCCATCCCCGCTTCGAAAATGCGAATAAATTCAGCACGGCCCATCTCGAATTATTATTATATTCACATTAGTTAGCGAGAGATATTTTGTTTGCACATGCAAAGTCTATCCGGTCCTCATGTCGCCTTCGAGACCCAGACGCTCCTTTCTCGGCCGTCATCCGATGTCGATCGGGCACGCAGTAGGCTTCTGATACCACCTTTTCTTAGAGGAATGGCGAATCGAATGACGGGACAAATGAACAAGATCGTTAGACGGGAAAATTATTATACGATTTGACGTCGTCGTTTGGGGTCCAAGTTGCAGAAATAATACTATTATTATGGTCGCGATTCGAGAAGCGTGCTGAAGAAAAAGTGTTTCGGAGGAATATGCGTGAATGGACCGGCGTCGTGCGTTGGGAATGCACCGTTTCGGAGGGCGAAGATTCCTCGGACGAGCAAAGAAAAAATTATAAATTTAGTAATTTTCCTTTTCATTGAAGCAAAGTGAAAGAGGGGAAAGTATATATTTCAAATCGGGGAAGACACCATCACATTCACCGTGTGACAATGAAAATGTATATTTTTTTATCCGTGGGCTCGCCACTCTCGTACCGTAACGGTGAATTTATGCTCAATCCATTTCGTGGAAAATAAATCATTCGGAAAATATTTTCCTAAAAATAATCGCCTGTATTACCCGAAATGATCAGCCGATGAAAAATATTTTCATTATCGGTAGAAATTTATGTCTACATATTTTCATGGACGATGAAAATATATTTCGTTTGTTTATTTTCGTAGGCGATATGAGCAATCATTTTTAAAAAAATATTTTCTAAATTATTCGTTTACCGGGAAAACAATGGAGTCTTAGCCCACATATTGGTGCGGGAATAGTAACATTTGTTAGGAATCGAGCACCGATTCTAGAAAATAGCCCAAGCAAACGATCCTCACTAGCAGAATATAATAATAAGAGAACAGAATCAAAAGAACACACCAGATAATTTGTTATCGAAATTCACCCAAACCTGGGCTACATCTCCGCGCAGAGGCACTCTGCGAATCCACTAGACTTCGAAGAAAGTAGGAATACAATTATGATCTTCTCTCAAGATCGGAGCACAAAGAGATTGAGAACGCTCACAAAGAAAAACTAACTTTTTTCTTCTCTCTTTTCTTTTCTCTCTCTATTTTCTTCTCAGCACTTGATAGCTAACTTCTATCAATAACTGATATATAAAGCGTAGCTTTTAACCTAAAAGCAAAATTAGTAGAAAAGACAAAAAAGCCCTTAATAACAATATTTGGCTTCATCCTCCAACAATCTCCCACTTGAAGACAAATACACCCGATGCACCAAGTAACTTTGCATCCTTCTACTTCAAAAGCTAGTAACCTGAACTTGTGCCTCTGCGATACTCCTCATCAATTAACATGGAGTAATGCCAATGGTAGTAGTACAGAGAATAAGTTTCTCTCTGTCTACTACCTTGGTAAACATATCAGCTGGATTCTTCAAGCCATCAATCTTCTGTAACTTTAACTCATTATCTTTCAATGCTGACCTGATGAAATAATAACGCTTCTTGATATGTCTAGTTCTTGAGTGATAAGCTGCATTCTTTGCTAAGTGTACTGCACTTTGACCATCACTCCACAATGTGCTCACTGGCTGCTTTCGATGTAGCTCCTCCATGTAATCTTGTAACCACATGATTTCCTTGGAGGCTTCCGTGATCGCCACGTACTCTGCTTCTGTCGTCGATAGAGCCACTACTTTCTGTAGTTGAGATACCCAACTCACTGCTGTACCTGCAACTGTAAAGACATATCCAGTGGTACTTTTACCACTGTCTCGATCACCCGAGTGATCTGCATCCACATAACCCTGCAATTTTAGAGATGTCCCTCCATAACAAAGAGAGTAATTTGATGTACCTGCTAGATATCTTAATATCCATTTTACTGCATTCCAATGCTCTTTGCCCGGGTTCTGCAAATATCGACTTACAACTCCCACTGCATGTGCAATATCTGGTCTTGTGCTCACCATGGCATACATTAAACTTCCCACTGCTGATGCATATGGGACTGTTGCCATCTCATCTTTCAAAACCTGAGTAATTGGGCACATGACCTTAGAAAGTTTGAAGTGACTTGCTAGAGGAGTCGCAACCGGTTTTGCCTTATCCATGTTAAATCTCTTTAACACCTTCTTCACATAGTCTTCTTGTGACAACCACAATTTCTTATTTTTTCTGTCTCTAATGATTTTCATGCCTAAGATATTCTTGGCCTCTCCCAAGTCTTTCATAGCAAACTGCGATGCCAACATCTTCTTCACTTCTGCGATTCTCTTCATATTGGAACTAGCCACCAGCATGTCATCTACGTATAAAGAGAGATATACGATGTCACCATCGCTATACTTGCGAAAATAAACACAATGATCAGCTTCACAGTGTGCAAAATCTTTTTCTTCCATGAAACCATCAAACTTTAAGTACCATTGCCGCGGAGCTTGCTTCAAGCCATACAAGCTTTTCTTCAAGTGACATACCATGTGCTCTTTACCTTTGACCTCAAAACCTTTAGGCTGCGCCATGTATAACTCTTCATCTAGGTCCCCATGCAAAAACGCCGTTTTCACATCCAACTGCTCGAGATGAAGATCTTCCACTGCAACTATACTCAGCAAAACTCTGATTGATGTCATCTTTACTACTGGTGAAAATATTTCGGAGTAGTCGATTCCTTCTTTCTGAGAAAAGCCCTTGACCACAAGTCTCGCTTTGTATCTGATATTGCCATCTACTTCATTTTTTATCCTGTACAACCACTTGTTTAACAAAGCCTTTTTACCTGCAGGCAACTCTGTCAACTCCCAAGTTTTGTTTTGAAGTAACGAGCTCATCTCGTCTTTCATAGCACGCTCCCACTGCATGTGAGATGTGTCTTTCTTTGCCTCATCATAAGTTTCCGGTTCTCCCGAATCTGTATATAAGACATGGTTCAGAACAATATTAGCTGATGGATCAAAAATTACCTTTGGCTTTCCAACTCGTGTAGACCTCCTCAAGATAGGTACTTCAGGGTTGTTAGTATGTTCTGGATCATCGCGTTCCTCTTGAACTCCCTGTTCATTGATAATAGGTTCATCCTGAACCTCCCCTTCAGGTACATTTTGATTCGCTGGAACTATTTTCACAGGTATTGTGTCCAACTCAACATATTCAGGTTCTACTGCCTTCTCATGCTCCATCTGATGATCCTTGTACATCTTTTCTTCATGGAATACCACATTCCGACTGCGGATGACTTTGTTATTTTCATAATCCCAAAGCCTATAGCCATACTCGTTGCCACCATATCCGATAAAGACGCACTTCTGGGATTTAGCATCAAGCTTCTTCCTATCCTCCCTATCAATCAGAGCATATGCAATACAACCAAAAACTTTTAAATATGAATAATCAATCTTTTTACCTGATCACTGCTCTTGCGGTATTTCTCCATCAAGCGCACTAGATGGACTCCTATTAATTAGATAAACAGCTGCATCAACTGTAGCAGCCCATAAGTGTAGCGAAAGACCCGCATGTAACCTCATGCATCTCGCACGTTCCAGAATGGTTCTATTCATCCTCTCAGCTACACCATTCTCTTGAGGAGTTCTAGGAACAGTCTTCAACCCGCGTATACCTTCTCGGCTCAAGTATTCTGCAAATTCCTTACTCGTGTATTCACCCCCATTATCAGATTTTAGAGCTTTAATCTGATAACCTGTCTCTTTTTCTACCATGGCCTTCCACATTTTGAACATCCCAAATACTTCTGATTTTTCTCTGAGAGCATAGACCCAAGTCTTCCTTGTTGCATCATCAATGAATGTGACAAAATATCTCTTACCACCATAAGAGAGTTCCTGAGCCGGTCCCCACACATCCGTATGAACCAACTCTAATTTTTTACCTTTATTCTGTCGCCCATTCAACTGAAAACTAACTGCCTTTTGTTTTCCATAAATGCAACTCTCACAGAAATCTAATTCAACTTTTTGCAAACCTGGAAGTAACTTCCTTGAGTGTAACTGTTTTACACCCTTTTCACCAAGATGTCCCAACCGATAATGCCAAAAAGTAGACAAATTACTTGTAGCCACTGTAGTTGCAACCATATCACTGATATTGTCTCCCTGGAGAAGGTAAAGCGTACCTGTACGTTTTTCCTTTGCTACTACTCTTGCCCCTGAGGTTATCTTCCACTCTCCGCATCCAAAGGTTGTTACCAAACCTTCTTGATCAAGTTTGCTAGTTGAGATCAGATTTTTCTTTAATTCTGGGATATGCCTAGTTTCATGCAAAACTAAACGTCCTTCAACTGAGATGTTCATAATCACAGTTCCTTTTCTAACAATTGGACACATATGGCCGTTTCCCACAACCACTTGCCCAAAATCTCCACTGGCATAATCAGCGAATATGTCTCTTTGCGAGGTGCAATGGAAAGAAGCACCAGAGTCAATAAACCACTTGTCTGTCGTCAAGTCATACCTTGCAGATAAACACAAGTTCTCTAGTGAAGGTTCATCGCTAACCACATTAGCTCCTTGATTCTCATCCCGCTGCTTCTTTTTGTAGGCCTCACATTGAAACCTCCGATGTCCAGTCTGGTGACAAAACCAACACTCATCTTTTGCGACCTCTCTCTTTCCCCTTGACTGTGATCTACTGCGCCCACTGAATTTTCCTCTGCTTTTACTTCTCCCACGGTTCTCCACTGCTAGTGCCGTGGAAGATGTAGATGGCGAAAAATTATTTCCACCTGAGACTTTTCTTCGCATCTCTTCATCCATGATACTACTCACAGCATCATCCAGAGTCAAATCATCCTTCATGGTGCTTGAAATTCCCTGCACTGCGGTGTTGTAGCTTTCTGGAAGAGAACATAAAAATAATAAAGCTTGAAGCTTCATATCCAGATTTATGCCTGCGGATTCCAATTGACCTGTGACTTGTGTGAAACTGTTAATATGCTCTGCTACGGAACCTCTATCAGATAACTTCATATTAACCAACTTCTTTAGCAAAAATACTTGATTTGATGTGGATGGCTTCTCATATATATTCGTAAGAATATCCATGGCTTCTTTTGCAGTTTTTGCTTTCGCGATGTGGTACCCTGCCTTTTTAGTCAACCCTAGACGAATCGCACCTAATGCCTTTCGATCAAGAATTTTCCATGCCGATTCTACTGTCGGATCCACTTCCGCTATTTCAAGTTTCCAACCCTCAAGTGGTGCATAGAGATCTTTCTGATAAAGATAATTCTCGATTTGGAGTTTCCACCATCCGAAATCCTGCCCGTCGAATTTATCGATCCTGATTTTATCTTCTGCCATATCGTTTGCTTTCAATCAAAAGTCACCGAAAAACCCCTCGATGTTCTCGATTAATTGTTAGGAATCGAGCACCGATTCTAGAAAATAGCCCAAGCAAACGATCCTCACTAACAGAATATAATAATAAGAGAACAGAATCAAAAGAACACACCAGATAATTTGTTATCGAAGTTCACCCAAACCTGGGCTACATCTCCGCGCAGAGGCACTCTGCGAATCCACTAGACTTCGAAGAAAGTAGGAATACAATTATGATCTTCTCTCAAGATCGGAGCACAAAGAGATTGAGAACACTCACAAAGAAAAACTAACTTTTTTCTTCTCTCTTTTCTTTTCTCTCATTATTTTCTTCTCAGCACTTGACAGCTAACTTCTATCAATAACTGATATATAAAGCGTAGCTTTTAACCTAAAAGCAAAATTAGTAGAAAAGACAAAAAAGCCCTTAATAACAATATTTGGCTTCATCCTCCAACAACATTATCGGCATATTTAGAGTAGATAGTATCTTAGTAAACAAGCAAGCAATTTGAAATAGATCTATATTTGCATGATTTAGTACGAATGTAAACACAAAAATAATGTCTTACTATTCTTTTTTATATAACGGGGAGTCGAGGGCTCTTAGTGCACCTGACTAATTTTCATCGGGTGTGGTAGTTTCTACGTCCCACATACTATGAGTAATTATTGGAGACAAATAGATCTGTACCCCTGGAGGTGGCCTCAAGAGAATGCGCAAGTATGATGATTCGAACCCAGGTCTTAAACGAGGAGGACAAACATGCTTATCACTTATCTAGCATACTATGTTTTATGTGAGAATTTGTCTATCAACGCCATTCTAATGGATTGCACTAGTCAATTGGAAGCTTTATGGAGTTATTTCGAAGATTGCCCATTTACAATTTTTTTTAAGCAAGTTGAAACTATTTTAAACGATCTCAAAGTTCCAATTTACCGGAACCGTTGAGTACCGGTCCGGTTCCCGATTGGTCCAATCCAACTTTGAATAAGAGAATATATCGCGTCAGTGTAAACATGAAATTTTATACACGCCACCTTAACTACCTTTGATTTGAGGATTATGACTACTCATTATCTAAAAAGTCCACGGTGTATGAACTCGCTAGCGTAAGCTTTCTCTTGTATTAATGGGATGGAATGTAATTACTCATGCTTTCTTTTGTTTTCCAAACCGAATTAGCCAAAGATAGTTTAGTTTTGCGTCAAGTCGAACCACGCTAAACAGTGCACTTCCATGGGACCAGTTACATGGATCCACCCGGTCCGGTTCCCGGGTGGATCTACGTAACCAAGGGGCAATTCTCAGTTCTAAATTTTTGAAACCCCTTAGTGGTGAGTGATTCCCGGTTCCAAGGTAGGAACAGCCCACTCTGATCATTGCTCACCCCTACAAGGAACTACAAAATTCTTTGGCTACATGATCCTTGCTCACGACTATTACCAAGCTTTATAGTCCAAGAAGATGAGCGACTTCGTTGATGGTTCTCGTTAGAGAAATGCTCACGTGACTGTCCTCAATTTACTGTGAAAATAACAGCATGCTTTGGTCCACAAATAAATAAATAACAAATGATTATAAAATTATTGTGAGGCTCATTCCTTCAAGGATTTGTGGCTCACAGCATGTTATAATTCTTGTTGAGGAAAACTCCTACTGATTTTGAAGTTGACAAAACCTTCTGTTATAATCTGAAGTATTTATGTTTCAGGTATATATGTGCTGAAATTTTTCAGACGCAGAAAGTCACTGAAATTCTTCAGATGCAGAAAATCGCTGAAATTCTTCAGACGCAGACAGTCGCTGAATTCTTCAGAAGGAGACAAAGTCGCAGTAATTCTTCAGAAGCTGATTTCTTCAGAAGAAGACGAAGACGCAGTAATTCTCCAGAAGCAATATTCAGAACGAAGAATAACAGCTAGTGATCTGGCTTGGATTTCACAGAAGGAAAGTTTTGATTTGTTCAATCCTAAATCAAATTGATTGACAATCAAATATTGACAAGTATGCATTACAACGGATAAAGCTCTACTTATGGAAACCAAGATTCTGATTGTATGGGCGAACAGAATCAGCGGGATTCAGAATCTGTCTAAACGGCTACTCAATCCTTAACAAATCTGTCCAAGGTGTAGATTGGAAGATGATCCTCTGCAAGGTGTCCAACGGCTAGTATGGATGCAGAGGAGTATTTAAGGAGTCAATGAGCAGCAGAAGAAGACACGATTCAAGAATCATCAAGTCCAAAGTCTGAGCAATCTCCGATCATTTGTCTTGTCTTCGTGAGCTAAAATATTCAGATCTTGAGGGTTACTGTAAAAGTGATTGTGTGAGATAGAGAGTCCTATCATACACAAGAGTGATATCACTCAGCTTCTGTAAATTCCTCTTGATTACATAGTGAAATCCAGCCAGTAGGCTGTTAGCGTGGAGAGTGGACGTAGGCTTACTATAAGCCGAACCACTATAAACTTGTGTGCAGATTCTCTTCTCCTTATCTCCTCCTTTACGTTCTGCACTTTATCCTGACTTGAATCTGAATCTCTTTCAGTCTTTTCTGTAACTTGTTTTATTTCCGCATAAATTTATAGAATTGTTTAGGATCACCTATTCAACCCCCTCTAGGTGACTCTTGCTAGCCACTTCAATTCTAACATTAGTCCAAAAACCGTTATACTAGCAAAACCCTTCTCGTTACATGGAATCAACACGAGAAGAACCGTAGCTACTTGAAATGTTGAGTCTACCTCACAAGAATCGTTGCTTTTTCAAAAAAAAAATTTGGGGAGGTTGGATTTGTCTTGTTCGAATCTTCTCTCGCTCGTGAAGGCGACTTCAAACTGAAAATTAGAGTTTTTGCATGCAAGCAATGTCTGCAGTACAGAAATTCCCCCACAATCCGTCTCTAATTATTATTATATTCATATTATTCTCATTCGATCTGACAGCCAACGCTACTCAGAAGATGAGAATAAATTCTCCATGACCTATCTCGAATTATTATTATTATTATATTCATATTAGTTAGTGACGATATTTAATTGCACAAGCAATATCTATCGTTAAAAGAGTCACGCTGTCCACCCGTGAAGGGGCCCGAAAATGTCAGATTTTTCAACTGGAAAAAATGGTCTTTTTTCGATCATGGGTTCCGTGCCCAATGGAGACGCAATCTCCGCAGCTCATTCGGGTCAAAGTCAACGCCCGCAAATTCGAATCCGCAGGTTTCCATGGTAAAAAAGGGGAGGAAAAATAATTTAAAAAATACTATTTAAAAAAAAAAGGAAAATCGATGATGACTTTTTCCATGGGGGGATGCCTCGGTGGGGGTCCAAGGAAGACGGGCGAGTGGACCGGCGTCGTGCGTGGGAATGCATCGTTTCGGGAGGTGAAAGATTCCTCGGATGATAAGGACAGAAAATATGAATGGAATATAATGGCACGAACAGTGCGTAAACTTTGGCCAGATATGTAACGGGAGCCCCTAGACTTTTAATTTGTTCAACGTGGTCCGTGAATTTTAACTCAATATGTAACGTGGTCTATAAAATTTTTATTTGTTCAATATAGTTCCCGAACTTTTGGGCCGTGTTCAAACTAGTCCGCAAAAATATTCAATGTTGTCCCTAAACTTATATTAATAGAATAATAATATTAAATTTTTCATATAATTCAGGGACTAATTTGAACGTGTACCAAAAGTTCATGGACTATATTAAACGAATTAAAAGTTTGGGGACCACATTGAATATTTTCAATGTGTGCCAAAAATTCATGGATTACATTGAACGAATTAAAAGTTCGGAGACCACGTTGAATATTTTCATATGATCTAGGGATTAGTTAGAACATGTGCCAAAAGTTCAGGGATCACATTAAATAAATTAAAAATTCATGGACCACATTATAAATTGAGTCAAATTTCAAGGACTATTCATGTTATTTTCCCAATATAAATTTAGTAATTTTTCTTTCGATGAAGCAAATAGAGAGGGAAAAGTATACTCCGAATTAGGGAAGAAATCAGCATGTGATGTGTAGAAAGTAGACCCTAAATATTGATTTTTCTTTTTAAAAATTTATTTGTTGATCTGTAGACTCTCTACTTTAGTACCGTTGAAAGTGAATTTAGCCCACATATTTGTGCGGGAATAGTAACATTATGGACACATTTAGAGTAGATAATTTCTTAGTAAACAAGCAAACAATTCGAAATTGATATAAACTTTGCACAATTTAGTTCGAATATAAACACAAAAAATGATCTATCTTACTATTCTTTTCTATATAACGAGGGTGCCGGGGGCTCTTGGAGCACATGACTAATCTTCATCGGGTGCGGCAGTTCCCACATCCCGCATGATACGAGTAATTATCGATGACAAGCATATTTATACCCATAGAGATGGCCTAAGAATGTGCAAGGGTGATGATTCGAATTAAAGCCTTAAACAAGGAGGACAAACATACTTATCACTCGTCTACCTTATTGTGTTTGTATGAGAATTTGTATATCAACGCCATTCTAATGGATTGCACTGGTCAATTATAAGCTTAATGAAATCATTTCGAAGATAACCCGTTTATAGAAAAAATTTCAAGCAACTTGAAACTATTTTAAACGATGTCAAAGTTCCATATTTTTGCGTTGAATCAAGCCACGCACCATTTAAGAATTTCCAGCCGTATCCATTGCACAAAAGATTTAGATGCACGAAATAATTTTTTTTTCTACGCACAAAACAATCACAATCAATTTAAAATCGTTGGTAGCATGTCGAAATCAAAAGGTAAATGTATGTTTTAATGATAGATATGGGGAAAAGGAAAAAAAGAATACGAAAATGGAAGGGAAGAAGGGAAAAAGAGGGATAAAAAAGTGAAATTCATTGCAATTATAAGTGGAAACTTTCTAATTTTAATATGTATATAAGTAAATATGAAATTATAGATCATGGAATATTGCCTTTTTTTTTAATAAAGTAAATGCTATATTATCTATCTTCACCATCAATGTCGGCTGTCAAGCCATCAAACCGGGCATCTCCGCCGGGATCCAATCGTAGCCGTCCCACAGAAGACTCCCCGACATGCAAGTAGACCAAGCAAAATGCGCCACGTGTTGGATTTTTTTTGTCCCCACCATTCGTATTTCATCGTTATTCGCTTAATCAGTTTGCTTAAAAATACGGATTAATATCAAGAAAAATGTCAAATTGGTACACTTATGATAACTTTACTTCAAACTAATTTTTTGACCACGAAAATTAGTGCACTTGTGACAAATTTATCCTCTGTTAATTTCTGCTAAATTTTACCATTAAATTGCTGAGTCGGATGATCCGTAACAGTCGATAGGTGTATCAATTTAGGGTTTTACCCTCCATTTTTTACAGGTCTACCAGTCTGTAATTTTTGTGATATTAATTCAATTTAATGGAAACTAACGGAGGGTAAATTTGTTATAAATGTATTAGTTTGGGGTTTTTAATGGTTAAAAAATTAGTTTGGGGTAAAGTTATCACAAATGTACCAATTTAGGACTTTTGGTGGCCAAAAAATTAGTTTGGAGTAAATTTGTCACAGATGTGTCGATTTGAGATTTTTGTGTGGAATTAATCCTAAAAATAGGAGGAGAAAGATTTCCATTTAATGGCTCCATTTGTCTCGCGAAAAAAGAAAAATTTAAAATAAATTTAAAATAAATATTTTTCTTGAAATAATTAGCCGACGAAATTATTTCCATCATCGATAATAATTTATGTCAAATAATTTCTTAGATTACGACGAAAAAAAATTCGTCCATTCAGTAATATAAGAGGTACAATCAATTAATTTTAAAAATATATTCCTTAAATTATTTTTTTTTTTTTTGCAAGAAATAAGCGTAACGTCATCGTAATTAATGAACATTCATTTCACACTGGAGATAGAGAAAGGGAGAGAGAAGCTATAGCTATGTATGAGCTGTAACAGTGAGCCCAGGGAGGCAGCTGTCGACCTTAGGATTCTCCTTCCGCCGAGATGCATTCAATTGTCGTTTCGATCGGCATCGCATCTCTCCTCCTTTTTCCAAAGTCGTATCCATGCGCACGCGCCATAAAGCGATGAACAAAACGGCACCGCGCTCCTCGAACCGACAGCCGCGCGCCGCGCTCTGGAATTCACACACACAACCGTGCGTTCGTCTCGTCAAGAACGAGCGATTTGAAAATATTTCTTAAAAGTTAATCGTTTACATCATTTGATAAAATTAATTAGCGGAAAATATTTTTATTATCAGATATCTAATAACTTTCGTGGGTAACGAAAATTTCTTTTAGTTATTTTTGAGTAACGTAAGTGATCATTTTTCGAAAAATATATTTTAAATTAGTTGCTTTTTGCGAAATAAAAAAATGCACCCAAAATAATGATAATTTCACCGAGTTAACCTCTTCAGCGTCTGTACCATGGCTGGTTTCGCGGTCAAGTGAGTTTTCACACGTATTTCCTTTGTTTCCTCGCAAGGTCTCTTTCTATGTTCTCTCTTTTTTTTTTATTTTTTTTTTGGGGGGGAATTTTCTCTACTTTTCTGTTCACTCTTGGTATTAGTTGGCGTCAAGATCCGAATCCATGCGCTCGTCTCCTTTCTAGTTCTGCTCGATCTTCTCAATTGCTATGTAAGTTCCCTGATGGGTTTGGCTCCTGCTTATCTTATCTTGAACTGGGCGGTCTCTAAATGAACAGCAGTAGCCTGAGCTTTCGACGTCTCGATCCTGTTTGCATCTGCGTTTCCGTCGCCGTCGTCCAGCTCTCTTTCGTGCGCTAGCGAGGCGTGGCCGGGCGCGCAGGAAATGAAGGCGGCTTTGTCGAGCGTCGTCACATGCTTGTTTGCTAATGCATTGTAGCATGTCATAGAGTCTACTATATTAGACAAAATACAGGAGCGGAGTTTGCCTTGTTTGCTAATGCTTGTTTGCTAATGCATTGTAGCATGTCATAGAGTCTACTATATTAGATAAAATACAGGAGCGGAGTTTGCCTTGCGTGCACGCGCTGTGTCGAAACCCGGGCACTGATCTTGCTTCTCTCTTGTGGCTCGAGCCCGTCCTGAGATCGGCTCGGACTGATCTCGGTAAGTCCGTGAATCTTCCTTTCCTTGCAGATCAGTCATGGGAGGAGCCAGCGATGCAGGCGGTGGAGGAACGATGAGGAGGAGGTCTTGCTTATGCTCGAAGGATGACTTCCTCCCCGAAGCGTCCTTCAGGAGCTGGGGAAACTACCGGGCTGCCCTCAACGAGACGCCCGCGCGGCTGCGGGACCGGGTCCTGACCCGGTCCCTCGAGACGACGGAGCTCCACGAGGTCAAGGCCCGGAGCCAGCACGAGATGAAGCGGACGCTGACGTGGTGGGACCTGATGTGGTTCGGGATCGGGGCCGTCATCGGCGCCGGCATCTTCGTGCTCACCGGCCTCGAGGCGAGGGAACACGCCGGCCCCGCCGTCGTGCTCTCCTTCGTGGTCTCGGGCATATCGGCCATGCTCTCCGTCTTCTGTTACACCGAGTTTGCTGTGGAAATACCGGTGGCAGGTCAGTTCTTGGGACTTTTTTTTTTCCACACTTCATTTATGCCAATTCTTATATTGCCTGATAAGCTCGGTCTTCTGAAACTTTGGTATGATGTCTAGCCGAAGAAATTCAAGGGTATGAGTTTGGTTGATTCAACTTTACGCACGAAAGAAATTTGTCAAAAGCAATCTTGATTCATGTAAGAGGGGATTCGTGTAAGAATATTATTATACACAGTTTCTTTACCGATGAACTTTGAATAAAGAAATAAATAAATTGGAGGTCTTTCTTGTTAATGGAAACACGTTGACATTGGATGAGGATGTTATGAATGGTCATTTTTTCCAACGTCTTGACTCTTCGGTCGTATAGGTTTACCGTTCAAACTGGCCATTGTTGACTTGATTCTTGAAATATCGGAGATCCTCCTGTTTGAAAAGTCCATGATAAACTCTAATTTTGCAAAGGGGAAGAACCAAAAAACATAGGACTGAAAAGTATGGCATGAATTGGTGGTTCAATAATTTTAGCGGACCGGCTGATTAGCCGATGTGGGATCCGGTTTCGTGTCGCGATTTTACAACGGGCTCCATAGGATTATCAATTTAATTCGCTTTGTGGTTGATGTTTGGATAAGAGCTGATTCAACAGTAGCCAGATCCAGCTTCAAGGGAAGAAATATAGCGCCAAACAATTTTAGGATCATTGAGAAAATTGCTCCCCGACAATAATGGAGACTTGAATGAACAATGTGAACGCATACATCCTCTTCTCTGCTTAAATGTTTCAAGAGATTGCATACAGTTTGATAAAAAAAAGTACGAATTCTAAAACCAAATTTCTTGTCTTTCCATAGGTGGATCATTTGCCTACTTAAGAGTGGAGCTTGGGGACTTCATGGCCTTCATCGCAGCGGGCAACATCCTGCTCGAGTACGTGATCGGTGGCGCAGCTGTCGCGCGCTCTTGGACGTCCTACTTCGCCACCCTCCTCAACCACAAACCGGAGGACTTCGTCATCAAAGCCCATGGCCTGTCCAATGGCTACAACGAACTCGACCCCATCGCTGTGTGCATCTGCGGCATCATCTGCATCTTTGCAGTCCTCAGCACCAAGGGCTCATCCCGCCTGAACTATATCGCCTCGATCGTGCACGTTCTGGTGATCATCTTCATCATTGTGGCAGGCCTCACGAAGGCTGACACGAAGAATTACACCCCATTCGCACCCTTCAAGGCCCGTGGCATCTTCCAGGCCTCAGCCGTGCTGTTCTTCGCGTATGTCGGGTTCGATGCCGTGTCCACGATGGCAGAGGAGACTAAAAACCCTGCGCGGGACATCCCGATTGGCCTGATTGGGTCTATGGTTGTGACTACCATTGCATATTGCTCGCTGGTCATCACCCTGTGCCTGATGCAGCCATACACCCAGATCGATATACACGCCCCCTTCTCAGTTGCGTTCGAGGCAGTTGGGATGGACTGGGCAAAGTACATCGTCGCCTTCGGGGCGCTCAAGGGCATGACAACGGTGCTGCTCGTCGGGGCCGTGGGGCAGGCCCGGTACCTCACGCACATTGCCAGGACGCACATGATGCCCCCCTGGTTTGCTAAGGTCAACGAGAAGACCGGGACGCCCGTGAACGCGACAGTTGTGATGCTCTCGGCAACTGCGGTCATCGCCTTCTTTACGAAGCTCGACATCCTGTCCAACCTCCTCTCCATCTCCACATTGTTCATCTTCATGCTTGTGGCGGTCGCCCTCCTAGTGCGCCGGTACTATGTCAGCGGGGTCACGAAGCCTGCCGACCGCAACAAGCTCATCATCTGCATTTTGCTCATAGTCGGGTCTTCGATCGCGACCGCCACTTATTGGGGCCTCAGCGAGCATGGCTGGGTCGGGTATGTGATCACGGTGCCAATCTGGTTCCTAGCGACTGTGGCATTGAGGGCGTTTGTCCCACACGCCAGGAACCCAAAACTATGGGGCGTGCCGCTGGTCCCGTGGCTGCCGTCGGCTTCAATTGCCATCAACATATTCCTGCTCGGGTCGATAGACCGGGCATCATTCGAGCGGTTCGGGATGTGGACCGGGTTCTTGCTGTTGTACTACTTCCTCTTCGGGCTACATGCTTCATATGACACAGCCAAGGAGAGTGGAGAGACCAAGGGCAATGATGGCTTGGAGTGGAAGAAGATTGAGGAAGGGAATGTCAGCTCCACAACAAATGCAGGCCCTGGAGGTGTAAACAACAGCAGTGAAGCTTCTGCGATTCCTAGTACTTAGGACAACACAGTGCCCTGTAAACTGCTGTCATTGCAGACACCTGCTGTTTCATGTGTTTATAATGCTTTGTGATTTGTGACCCAAGAAGTGGTTGTTCATAAGCAGACTTTGTTTTATAGACTCCCATATTCTGTCGACATTAGTTATTTCTCGGATGGATCATTACATATTCTGTCGACATTAGTTATTTCTCGTATGGATCATTACGATCGCTGGAAATATCTCGGAAGCCAAACGACCTATAGCAAAACTTATGTCATGATCGTGTGCTCTAGAATCGACATAAAAGGGGACAATGTAACGATCGTGTGCTCTAGAATCAACACAAAAAGGGTCCATATCTGTGGAACGTCGCCGAGTCAATCTGCACTGTGGCTGGTTTCGCAGTCGACTTTAGTTATATTACATATATTTCCGTTGTTTTCTCGCAAGGTCTCTTGCTTTGTTCTCCTTTTTTGAATTTTCTCTGTTTTGTTTTTTGGTTCACTTTTAATTTAAGTTGGCATCGAGATCGACTCTATTCATTCGTATCTTTTCTGACTTTGCTCGACATTCTCAATTATTATGTAAGTTCCATGATGGGCTTAATTACTGCTTATTTTTCTTGAATTGGGTGACCTTGAATGAACAGTCGAGCTTTCGACATCATGATCTTGTTCGCATCTGCATTTTCGTCGTCGTCGAGCTTTTGTACGTCAGTGACGCGTAGCTGGACCAATGAAATTAAGGTGGCTTTCTATAAAATCACATGCTTGTTTGCTGATGCACTGTAGCATGTCATAGAATCTGCTATATTAGAAAAATAAAGGTATAGCATTTGCCTTGTGTCCACGCTAAGTCGAACCCCGGCACTGATCTTGCTTCTCTCTTGTACCTCGAGCCCGTTTTAAGATCGTCTCGGAACTGATTTTCGTCTCGTCAGTTTTCTTTTCCTTGCAGATCAGCCATGGAAGGAGCCAGTGATGCAGGCGGTGAAGGAACTGTGAGGAGGAGGAGGGCGTGCTCTTGCTCAAAGGATGACTTCCTCCCCGAAGAGTCCTTCAGGAGCTGGGGGAATTACTGGGGTGCCCTCAAGGAGACGCCGGCCAGGCTGTGGGACCGGGTCCTCACCCGGTCCCTCGAGACGACGGAGCTCGGCGAGGTCAAGGCCCGGAGCCAGCACGAGATGAAGCGGACGCTGACATGGTGGGACCTGATCTGGTTCGGGATCGGGGCCGTCATCGGCGCCGGCATCTTCGTGCTCACCGGCCTCCAGACGAGGGAACACGCTGGCCCCGCCGTCGTGCTCTCCTTCGTGGTCTCCGGCATATCGGCCATGCTCTCAGCCTTGTGTTACACCGAGTTCGCAGTAGAAATACCAGTGGCAGGTCAGTTCCTTTCCAAGTTAGAGATCTTTCTTGTCAGTGGAAACACGTTGACACGCTTTGCTTGGATTACATGGCATCTCTACGTATGTTCTTTTCCTATGGATTTCTGCAACGTCTTGACATTCCAGTCATTTCATTTACTATTTAGACGGAAACTCAGATTCTTGAAATCACAGATCGTCCTGTTTGAAAAGTTCATACTGAAATTTATTTCGCAAAGGCAAAGAAAAAACTAATGACTGAATAATATGGCATGAATTGGCGATTCAAAAATGGCGCTGGACCGGCCGGTTCGCCGATGTGAATTCGGTTCGTGGTCATGATTATATGCTAGGTTCAATAGAACATCAATTCGAATCAATTTGCGGTTCGTGTTCTAGGATAAGAGCTGAATCAACAGTAGCCAGAAATATGGAGACTTGAATGGACAATGTCAATGCATACATCCTATTTTTTAGAAAATGAGAGCAAAATAATGAATTATATTTGATTCTAGCACGGTACAGTTTGATAAGTAAAAGTCTAAATTTTAAGAACTCGTGTCCTTCCATATAGGTGGATCATTTGCCTACTTGAGAGTAGAGCTTGGGGACTTCATGGCCTTCATCGCGGCTGGCAACATCATACTCGAGTACATGATAGGCGGCGCCGCCATCGCGCGCTCCTGGACATCCTACTTCACCACCCTCCTCAACCTCAAACCCGAGGACTTCCTCATCAAGGCCCACGGCCTGGCCGACGGCTACAACCAACTGGACCCCATCGCTGTGTGCGTCTGCGGCGTCATCTGCGTCTTTGCAGTCCGCAGCACCAAGGGCTCGTCCCGCCTGAACTACACCACCTCGATCGTGCACCTCCTGGTTCTCGTCTTCATCATTGTGGCCGGCCTCACGAAGGCCGATGCAGCCAATTACACCCCATTCACACCCTTCAAGGCCCATGGCATCTTCAAGGCCTCAGCCGTGCTGTTCTTCGCGTATGTCGGGTTCGACGGTGTGTCCACATTGGCAGAGGAGACCAAGAACCCCGCGCGGGACATACCGATCGGCCTGGTTGGGTCCATGCTTGTGACTACCATTGTATATTGTTTAATGGTCATCACACTGTGCCTGATGCAGCCATACTACCAGATCGATACACATGCCCCGTTCTCGGTCGCGTTCAAGGCAGTCGGGATGGACTGGGCAAAGTACATTGTCGCCTTTGGGGCGCTCGAGGGCATGACAACGGCACTTCTCACCGTGGCCGTGGGGCTGGCCCGGTACGTCACGCACATTGCCAGGACGCACATGATTCCACCCTGGTTCGCCAAGGTCAACGAGAAGACTGGGACGCCCATGAACGCCACCATCGTGATTGTCTCGGCAACCGCAGTCATCGCCTTCTTCACGAAGCTTGAAATCTTGTCCGAACTCCTCTCCATCTCCACATTGTTCATCTTCATGCTCGTGGCGGTCGCCCTCCTAGTGCGCCGGTACTACGTCAGCGGGGTCACAAAGCCTGTCGACCGCAACAAGCTTATCGTCTGCATCTTGGTCATAGTCGGGTCTTCGATCGCAACCGCCACTTATTGGGGCCTCAGCGAGCAAGGCTGGGTCGGGTATGTGATCACAATGCCAATCTGGTTCCTAGCAACAGTGGCATTGAGGGTGCTTGTCCCGCAGGCCCGGGACCCAAAACTGTGGGGTGTGCCGCTGGTCCCTTGGCTGCCGTCGGCCTCAATTGCCATCAACATATTCCTGCTCGGGTCTATAGACCAGGCGTCATTTGAGCGGTTTGGGATGTGGACCGGGTTCTTGCTGTTGTACTACTACTTCTTTGGGCTACATGCTTCATATGACACAGCGAGGGAGAGTGGAGAGACCAAGGGCAAGGATGGCTTGGAGTGGAAGAAGATTGAGGAAGGGAATCTGAGCTCCACGACAAATGCAGGCCCTGGAGGTGTAGACAACGGCAGTGAAGCTTCTGCGATTCCCTAGTACTTAAGACATCACAGTGCCTGCTGTCATTGCTGACAGCTGATGTTCAATGTATTCATAGTACTTGCGATTAGTGACCCAAGAAGGGATTGTTCAGAAGCAGACCTTGTTTCAGAGACTTCCATGCTCTCGAGATAAGTCATTCTCCGATTGATCGTTATGATCATCGGAAATATCTTTGGACACGACGTATAGCAAACTTAAGCATAAGGGTGAACAACTGACAGCCGATTTGGTTGCAGTAAATGGAGTACAGCCAGTTGATCAGGGAGCCCGACTTGCCGCGAACAAACTCAACCCACCTCGGCTTTACGCCATTTTGTATACATTGATATAACACTTTCTTTTTTTGCTTTTACAAACATTGATATAACACTTACATAGATTATTTATATTAACAATATAATAGTGTTAACTCGTTATATAAATTCATTGTTACAATTGCATAATGAACCGATTCAACTTTGTATATCAAACATATCTGATTTTATGAAATTTGCTTGGTAGTTTAAGGAGAAGATTAGTATCAGCCGCATTGCACAAGTTCGATTCTCCATGCCATCAAGAGAAAATCATTCTCTATTTGAACGATCCCCTTTAGCTCGTATCTTACCAGGTCCATGAAATTATTGTGACATTCCATGGTCCAAAGGAATGCCTCAAATGAGCTTTCTCATCATAAAAAATAAATAAATAAATTGTTGCAATACAGATTACACCATTTGATTCAGGACCTCATGAGGATCGACATCAATTGGAGTAATGATTATACTTCTTATGTTTTGCCATTGGATTTAGAGATCTTTCAAAAATAAGAAAACTTCAACAAATAAATCCACAAGACTCCAGAAACTAAGAATAACCTGAAAGATGTAGAATTCAAGTGCCGTGCCGACTATGATAGGCAAATATCACAGGCAAGTTACATTTGAACAGAAGTGATGTAAACCAATGTCCTCAAATTTCAGAGGATAACAAGTGTTTGCCCATCAACCCAACTATGCCATGCTACACCCTAAAGTGTTCAAGCTCAACTTACAAAAGCCCCCTTCAGATTCAACATGGCATGAGCCTCAATGACCACAGAAGGAGAATATCATCTTCCTAAATCCAAGATGTGATAGAACCTGCTAAGGCAAAATTGTCAGGACTACAGCTGATAAGTTTCGATAACTACTGCATTGACCCGCACATTGCAGAATATCCAGCTTAGTATAAAAGAGAAGGTAGCTCACTCATCATGCAATCATCCATGTCCATGCAAAGGAGGATCGGGTAAGGAGTAAGCACACGAGTATTCCTTAGTTTTGCAGCAATAAAGTTACACCGATAAGTAAAAACACATGAAGAGAATATGACTCATTGCCACTATCCCATTCAAAAACAAGCAGGTGATATATAAGCATGGCACTTCTCACCAGCTAAACAATACTTGTACTGAGAAGTTGGCATTTGACTTCCAAATACAGCAACAAAAGTGTCAAAGCAAGAACAAGATAATCAGTCTCAACTAATTAAATAGCTCAGGACCTTATACAGCTAGAGATTTGGAAGTCTAAATCTGTCTAAAGGATTCCCAGTTCATGTAGAATCATGGCTTAAAAAAGTCTTCCCAATACGTTCCCCTGGATACTTTTATTAAACCGATTATTTTAATTAAGTATTTAAGAAATCTCCAGAAGCCAAAAGCAATTTAGACCAGTAAGTTCAACATGGCAAATATATCTCCTCATACATATCTGCACACTGGTTCTGTAATAGGACAGTTATAGAATACTAGATGCAAAAATTACCCAGCTCCTTGTATTTGCAATCAGGGATATTAAGTAATACACACAAATGAGCAAAAAGGAAAATCATTTCTTACCTGCATTTGCAAACCACGCTAGTATATCTCATCGTCAGGAATATCTGGTGTCAAAAATTTCCTAGGGTCCTTACTGATTTCCTCGTAGTTCAATCTGGACTTCACCCTTTCAGGCACAGGCATCAAAGGAATAATACTATCTCTATCAATTACTCCGTCGATGATTCCATACTCAACAGCTTCAATTGGAGACATGTACCGATCTCTGTCAATATCTTTTTCGACTTGTTCGAATGGACGTCCAGTGACAGAAGAAATAATCTTGGTGACATTAGTTTTGTTATGCATAACTTCTCGAGCTTGAATTTCCACATCTATAGCTTGCCCACTTGCACCACCAAGAGGTTGATGAATCATTATGCGTGTATTTGGCATCGCAAGACGCTTCCCTTTAGTGCCTCCACCAAGTATTATGGAAGCTGTTGATGCTGAAATGCCTAGAGCCACAGTTGAAACATCAGCTCGGACAAGCTGTACGACATCATATATAGCCATTGTAGCACTGACATGAGAAAATAAGAGAGAAATCGCATCAGAAAATTGAGATAAAACCTGCAGGTGAGAAAACAGGACGCAAGCAGCACAAGAAACACACTCAATGAGAACATTCCACATGAGATTGTGCCAAAGAGGCCATCATGCGGAAGAGACACATTGTGTGGCCTAAATAGAATGATGTATAGCGATTGAACTTCGGAAGGTTATCAGGGACAGGTATCTCTTGGCTTAAAAACGTCTCCAATAAAATCTTGACATGCTAGATGAGTACAGGATAAAGCACTTCGGTTCCTATCAACAAGAAAAAAAAAATAACATCTAAAATTGTGTCTACTCAGAGTTATCTAGACTAAAAGAAATCTAGGAAAGAGTAATTGAGTGCAGTTTGATACAAGACACCCATATTGGATATCCAATTGGGAGGTTTGTGCTAAAAAGATCAATTATGGGGACAATCTACTCATTACAAAGATTTGTGGAAAGGTAAAAGGATTTACATGTAGTTTTCATAAATTTGGAGAAAAAATGTGTCAGGGTTCCTGGAGAAAATCTCTTGAGAATACTAGAGATGAAAGAAATACATGTAGCCTATATACTAGCTTTAAAAGACATTTACGATGAAGTAGTGATTTCCATAAGGAAACATGGAGGAGAAACTAAAGACTTCCCATAATTACAAGGTTACTCCAAGGCTCATATCTAAGCTCATACTTAAGGACATGTCTGGATTGACTTTTACTTTTCTATTAACGCCTTGACTTTGTTAAAATCTCAAACTTTTGCGACATACAAATGCTTACACGTAGTTTCACACATAATTTTATTACAAATTATTGAAATTCGAATGGTATTTCAATATTTGGTTGAGAAATTGTTCTCATGGACATCATCAATCTCATAACCGCCGTACCAGAATAACAAAAAAGTTAGCAATAGATACCCTTTGGTATCTACATTTTGCTAATTGTATAGTACTGATAAATGAAATCCAAGTGGGAGTAAATAAGAAACTATAACATTGGTCTTGGAATATAAGGTTTCTGGCTAAGACAATAAAATACAGAGTATGGGGAGTATAAGTCCAATGTGAACAGGCTTTAAACAGTACTACCATGCGAATTGGAGATCAGGAAATTCTAAGCAGTGAAAGTTTTTGAAATCTAGGACTTATGTTATAAACGGATGGAGAGATTGATCGTGATCTCACCCATAGAGTGTCAGCATGGTGAATGAAGTCAAGAATGAATATGGTGTTTAGTTCAACTGTTTTTTTTTTTTGGCAAACGTTTTGTTCAGCTGTTGAATGTCACTTAAATTGATAGAGATCTCAACCACAAAAATGACTATGGTGTTTTGGCTGAGATCTGAGATACAAAAGCTTCGTCAAATTATAGGAAACGATATCCATCTATATTCAATCTGATACTTAATCATCTATCACCTGTCTATTATTTTTAACTAGCAATAGCAAAAGAGCATAAATCCGACTTAGAAGACCACAAAGAGACAGCAAAACATGGTATCCGTTACCAACTAGGAGAACTGCTGCACATTATTTAATAACACTACATTCCGTCACAATGTCTAGAGACTCTTACATTGAATAGTTCAGATTAAGAGCTCCAATGAGTAAGAACATTTTGTGGCATTAATTTTGATCAAGCAAAAAATATGATCTTTACTCTCACAAGTTCTTAGTCTCTTAATGCTTAAGGAAATAGTTAGGTCATAAGTACGTAATACAGTCAAATTGCATTACAAGCAAATCAAATGCAGTCTCTTTCTCTTAAATAAATTGGGGGCCATCCCCAACAATAGATCACCAATAAGTAAGTCACACAAAAGGTTATGGACAGCCTCTAATGCCTGCACTGGGCTTTCTTGGGCTATAGGAGGATCTAGTGAACAAGAAATAGGTGCTTGACAAGGTCCTTTATAGCCTCGTGTTACGAAGAGTATCCAATACCTCTTGCTGTCTTTCGGTTGATTTGGACAAAGTGGAACAACAGAGCTTTCGTACAAGAGGGGACGCTTGTTTTTGTAAGTTGGTTATAAGTCCTACACTTTTGGTATAGGAAAGTTACTTGTAGATGTAAATGCTAAAATCGACGCTATAGACGATTCGTCTTGTTACTGAGCTCTTTCGTTATACAAGTTCGCACCCCCCTTCATGCCCTATATAGTTTGGTTATGGTCCAAAAAGCACCTACTCAGTCCCTTACTCTTTCCTCGGCCACCGGTGACAATGAAAAATCATTTCAACGGAGTAAAATGGAGCATACAACTATAATTTCATTCAGCACCTTATCGGGAACATACTTGGCAAGCTCAACTCTATCCCTCTCAAACTATCTAATCCGCTATGAGAACCCTGACCAGCATTTCTTCAAACAACTGGTAAGCAAACCGAAAGAAATTTCAAGAATTCCAATCTCAATACCTCCAAAACACACACAACCAGAGCAATCTCAGAAGACAACCAGAACGGCAACACAAACCAGAACATACTTCGCAACCTCATATTTTATCCCTCCCAAACTATCTAATCCACTATTTCCATGATAAACCCCTGACTGGCATTTCTTCAAACAACTCGTAAGCAAACCGAAAGAATTTCAAGGATTCCAATGTTAACACCTCCAAAACACCCACAACCAGAGCAATCTCAGAAAGACAGCCAAGAACCCGCATCGCGAACCGGACTTACCTAAGCGAGCCGCCGGTAGAATTAACGAAGAGCCGAATGTCCTTGGTGTGGTCCTGAGCGTCAAGCAGGAGCAGCTGGCTGATAATCGCGTCCGCGACGAAGTCGTCGATGCTGCTCCCCAGGAAGACGATGCGCTCCTTGAGCAGGAGCCCCATGGCGTCGGCCTCGGCGCCCCGCATGGCGGTGGCGGGCGTCTGAGGTGCCGCCGACAAGGCGGCGGCGACGGCGGCGGCGGCGGCCCGGCGGGGCCTTGGGGTGGAGGGGGCGAGACGGGCCTTGAGGGAGGGGAGGGGAGGAGGCGGAGCGGCGGCGGGGTGGGGCTTGAGGGAGAGGAGAGGAGGAGGGGGTGGCCTGGGGACATGGAGGGAGGATGGTTTGAGGGGGAGGAAGTGAGGTGAGGATGGGGAGGAGAGAGAGAGGAGGTCCATCCCTAGAGAGAGAGAGAGAGAGAGAGAGAGAGAGAGAGAGATGGGTGAGGAAGAAGGTGAAGAGGAGGAGAAGACAGTGAGGAGAGGAAGGGGAGAGAGAGAGAGAGTGGTGGCGGTCCGATCTGATTTTGATGGAGGCTGCTGCTCAGCTATGAGCAGGTTGCAAGAGAGAAGGCCTTGCTTGCTTCAAAAGTGATCCGTGCTGCATAAACAATGTCTACAGGATGAAGTAATTGGACAATTACATTATAGAATAGATGTGCTGAATATTGACATAGATGAGCCATGAACTCGATATAACGTGCAATGTGATTCATGAACTTTAACTTAATATTTAATGTGCTATTTGAGCTTTCAATTTATTCAATGTGGTCCTTAAACTTTTGGTACATATTTAATGTAGTCTCTAAAATATATGAAAATGTTCAATGTAATTCTCGATATTGAATTATTGGAACGACCACATTGAAAATTTTCATATTCTTTGATCTTGAATTAATGAAAGAATTACATTGAATATTTTTATATAGTTCAAGGACTACATTTATACATTGAGTTAAAATTCAAGGACCACATGAAATAAATTAAAAGTTCAGAAATCATGTTACATATTAGGTCAAAGTTCATGAACATTTGTGTCATCTTTCCTAGATCTATTACGTACAATCTATTGCCCCGTAATTCATATTACAATCAAGGTTGCAATTTTCAATAGATGGACCTGTGTGTAATAGTTATTGTAGTTTGGCTGCAATGGTTATCCCTAAAATGTCCCTGTCATTTTTTTTTTCCATTCACTCTATTGGACCCAAATCTCTTTAAAAAACATGAGTTTTAGTTCGGGTCCCAATTATGTCGTCTACTTTCTTTATCTTATAAAAAAGCATAAATTTTCATTCATACCCAAATTTGCCGTTAAGTTTCCTTCCAATGACGGCGTTAATTATCCAACGTGTCACTCTATATGCATTACCTTCATGACCCTGCTGACATGGAAATTAGGTGCCTCGTAAGACAACTTAAAGAAAAAGGAAATAGTGTGCATGGTGGCCATGAGTCCGAAGCTTGAGTGGCCATGGTAGCCTCGAGTTTCGCGACTCAAAAAGATTTCGCTGCCATAGCTATAAGCTCGAGTGGGCATGGTGTCCATGAGCATGAGCTTGCATGGCCATGGCTGCTAAGAGGTTAGAGCTTGAGTAGCCATGGTTGCCACGACCTCAAAGCTGGCGCAGCCATAACTTTAAGCTCAAATCCGTACCCACCCATGGCCACCAATCTTGTAGCTATGACCGCGACTTCAAATCGAGCAGCCATGGTCATCGTGACCTCGAAGCTTGAGTAGCCATGACCTTGAACTTCACGTATCGAAACTCAAGCAATTGTGGTTGTTGTAAGCTCGACACTAGGAGTGAACACGGTTTCAGGGTAGAACCGAGAACCGAAGAATCGAACCGGTGGGTCCGTTTCGATTCCCGATTCCAAGGTGGGAGGTTCCAGTTTCTAGTTCTAATTTTTTAGGAACCGTTGGTTCCGGTTCCAGTTCCCGATTCCTATAGGAACCGGAACTAGACTCGGACCCGGAACTGGAACTGAAGCCACTAAGAACCCTAACTTTCTTTTTCTTCCCAAATTTCCTCATGCTCAGTCGCTCCTCCATTGCGCTCTCTCTCCCACTCTCGACACCCACGACTTGTCGAGACCCTCTCGCCTCTCCTCGCATTGCTTACCACAGCGGAGAAGAGACAAGATGTTGTCGATGCCGCCATCATCGTCTTCGTCTCTTTGTATGACATTCCAAAATTCCATTCGCTAGTTTAATGAACGTACTTAACGGAACGTTACGTGGAAATTTAAATAATCGACGACGAGCTACGAAAGTGTCAATTTTGGAAGACACGAACGTTATTATGAAATTACCGTACCATTGTCTTGTCAACCACTGCAAGACCATCCTACAATTATCTATCATTTCATTCATTAACGTTGTGTTACGAATTAACCATTCTGACCTTATGGTCCTTCGTTTACACTATAAACTTTGGTCACGTTATCCGCCCGAGTTGAATTCTTGCATGCCATTTCTTTTTCCACTGACTTCATGCAACAAAGTTACATGGTCAGCCCTTTCTTCTGCTTTTCCATCTTCCACGCCATCACCAACACTTCATCCACTTTCAATCATTCGGTCAACAAATTATTGAGCCATTCTAAGTCCCCACGTCATTTCCTTCCTCTCACTAACAGCAGCATCACCATCATCGCCAGTTCCCTTGCATCACCACAGCCACTTGTTCATTTATTTTCTCTGGTCAACAACTTCTGCTCTTCTTTAGTCAACCGGCGAAGGAAATTAATCCAGCTAAGCCCCCAAGCCTTTGATTTTTTCTTCACTCTTGCCGACCTATTCTTCTTCTTCTTCTTCCCTTCTCAATCTGTACCGCCCAAACAAACCTCTTCCTCCGTTGTTTCTCTTCTGTTCTGAATCAATTTCATTACCCGACACCACCAGCTTGCTGTCCATCCTTGCAAGCCGTTTCCAGACCTTCACGCCGCCAAGTTCCTTCTCACCGTGGGCTTGAGGTGCGATGAAAGGCTTGAGAAGAATTTTCTGTTGTCCTCTTTCCATTTCCAAACCGTGCCGCGCCGTTTTCAGCCGTTAAGGCAAGTGAAATTCTGCCTCCCTATAATATCTCGGAATGGGTTGCATGTTGGCGTAGGTTTAGGATATTGATGGAAATAGATAGTGGTGATGGAAATTAGCTGCTGGTTTGGGTGTTTTTGAACACCAAATTCATGTAGATCAAGTCATGAGTTATTCTTGAACTTGAGTTGTGATTTCCAGATTCGGTTTCTATTGAATCTTTACTGATTTCCAATTTTGTAGAGATTTCTGTGGTTAGAATTTTGCAAGACTTCCTTCATGAAAGTTGTTCAAAACATCTGGACGTATAACATATTTTAATTTCAGAATTTTTGTAGTTTTTTTGGGTAGCACGAATGCCAAATCTCTAACCCCGTGCTGGACTGCCCTGGTGCTCTGTTTCAGTGACCTTTCCACATTCTTGAATTTTTATAAAATTTTCTAGACTGATTCTGAACAAACTTCCTTCACAAAAGTTTTTGAGGATGTCTCTCTCTACAACATATTTAAATTTTAGAATTTTTGGAGAGGATTTGGATACTGAAATGAACTCATTTTGAGAGGCAAGGATTCTGTCCCGATGAACAGTTTTTAGTCTGAATTTAAGCTCCTGAACGAGGCATTTAAAGAAATAATTAGACTTTGAATCCCGCATGAAAAATGTTTATCAAGGTGTCTTCGGTGACATATCCAAAATTTAGAATTTTTAAAGTTCATTCACTATTTATTTAAGTCTGATTTTAAAATTGGTGCAAGGCTGCCCAGTTTTAACAATTTATAAAAACTTACTATTTTCCATATGAAATTGCTGGAATCTCAATTTGATGTCTTCTGGAGATGAAATGTATAAACTCTGATCTTTCCAATGAGTCATGCTAGACCTTGATGTGGTTAGTCACGTGTCGTGGGATGTGTTGTTGACGATTAGTCAAAGCAGTGCTCTAGTGAACGAGACCGCAAATGCGACTTACGATATGTCCTACTAAAGTGGTAACTGTGAATTATGTGATATTGAGAAAGGATGATAGTTGTTGATGAACTGTGTACTGCACGAAATGATTAGTTTGTGTGGGCTTGCTGGGTTATTAAATGCCGTTGATCAGTGAACCGACGATGCCCCGAGGAGCCGTAGGGAATGCGAGATGCCATGGTTAATGGACTACGATGCCTAGAATGAGAATGCCCTAGATGCCTCGGGAGTTTGATTGGGATGCCGTGGTCAGTGGATCACGAAACCTGTGCAAGCCATTGAAAATTCCGGCGTATACCGCGGCGAATCGGAGTGCGCACCGAATCCCACTAGACAGGAGTTTTCCTCCTTCCGTGTCTGGCGAGCACACTGGGCATGTAACTTGGAGTGAGATAATGATACTCAAGCAAGAGTGAAAATGCGCGCGCGCGCGCGCGCGCGTGTGTTGAATCGTGCTATTGACTATGATTGTGGAGTAAAGTATCTCACTTGAGATGGTTACTAACATAGGCACAACAAAATATGTTTATTGTGATTAGTAAATCCAGCTAGAAGATTGTTATACTTATGCCTGTTGATATACATTCTATTCTTATTAATATAAGTTGACAGACATTTTATTTGTTGAGCCTAGCTCACTATTATTGTTGACAACTTTTACAGATTTTTAGCTATGCCTATCCTGCCCACCTCCTCCTCAGTTAGCTATGGGGCCTCGATCGACTTCTCGGGACACATGTCAGAGTTCGAGATTCCTGATGTCCCCAGGATAGTGTTCGTACGATGTATCTTAGTATTGACCGTAGATGTTGGGCCCCCTGTCTGATCTATATTGTTAGGTTTTTTTACGGTGTATACTTGTATTGATGGGCGATTGATAGGGCCCCTACCGTACGTGTCCGAGAACGGGGATGACGATGCTTCTAGTGGGGTGGAGTGAGCTGTAGTTGGAGGACGGGGAGGATCATTTTTGGGACACGTGTCCCCGGGATAGTGTTCGTACGATGTATCTTAGTATTGACCGTAGATGTTGGGCCCCCTGTCTGATCTATATTGTTAGGTTTTTTGACGGTGTATACTTGTATTGATGGGCGATTGATAGGGCCCCTACCGTAAGTGTCTGACAACGGGGATGACGATGCTTCTAGTGGGGTGGAGTGAGCTGTAGTTGGAGGACGGGGAGGATCATTTTTGGGACACGTGATCGATACTTTTTGGGAAAGGGTCATGTGATAGGTGATATGCTTTTGATAGATGAAATAATGAGTCTCATGTTGGTAGGATAGTGATGGGAGTAGCATTGTACATAGCCTCCCTAATGCGAACTCACCCTTGTATCATCCATATATATAAATAAAAAAATGTTGAAGTTAAGTGCCAGTAATACCTTTATATTTTTTATTAGTTATTAATTCAAGTTTTAAATGCTATTTTTTTTAAAAAGAAACATTTTCACGTGCGAACTCTTATAATCGTGTGAGGTTAGAATGACATATAGGAAGGGGTGTGCCTGGGATGCCACACTTTGCCTTCCATCGCCTTCTCACTTGGTCCGACCCGGAAACCACCGTTCCTTTCGCTCACCCCCTGCTTCGCAGCTCCCGGGATGCGGACCGTCCATTTGTCCTCACCGCCTCTCTTCTTCTTCTTCTTCCGAGCTTTTGAGGATGGTGAGGCTTAGATGCTCTTCGCAGAGGCCATCGGCAGACGAGAGTGAGCTCGAACTCGAAGGGGGACGACTATTCTCGAATCTCAACCAGCCACTCTCAAGCGGGAACCTGGTGCGGTATCCTCCAACCTCGTGCGGCTCGCGTGTTTCTTAGCGGCTGTGTTGTCCGATGTTGCTTTTTACTAGTGTGACAGTGTTCGTATTCTTGTTTTGCTGTTTTCAGGAAGTTTGTCCAATTCAGTTTTTCTAGTGGCAGGCCCTACGGTAAGGATTCGATTAACAATTTGTGTGCGATTTCTGCAATGACTGGCCTAAGTTAGCGTCGCATTGCGTGCAGAGTGAATTTCGTACATAGGTTATGTTTAATTTTGTTTGGATCACAGACTCTCTGATAATTTGATCTCTTACTGCCCGGTGCAAATTTTGGGCATGACAAATTGCTTGTTAAGTCTGGTCGTATTTGTCAAGGAATTCTAGCAGCTCATTTTTGCTGCGATGTTCGCTTTGATGATTCGAAGTTTGATTCGTAAGAGCTGGGATTCTCGCCATACCTGCTGTGACATGAGAATCTGGATTTATAGCTTCCGCAGTTGCCTGTGTTTTTTGTTGGATCTTCATGGTAATAATTTGTGTGATACTTTGTAAACATATTCACCTTGTGAATTTTTCTTTTTCTTCTTTTATGAACCATTGTCAATTCATCATTGACAACAAGCTAGTTAAATTATCACTCACGGCCGCAATTTTTGGGTGTTGAAACATTGCAGGTTCCAACAGGGCTGCTCATTGCTGAAGTCAATGGGAACACAATCTGTGAACTGGGTTCTGGCGGTGTATCGCTGGTAATCCGCTCTTGAGCAACCACTTGCACATACAAAAAAGTTTTTATTTGACGCAATTTCTTGTGATTATCGCAAACCTAGCAAGAAGTTTGAACTTGGATCGTTCTATGACATTTAATGTTAACATACTTTATTGCAGCATTTACGTGACATTCCGAAATTCCATCAATTGGAATTTATTGAATAATTTGAGTTTTATGAAATGTGCTCGTAGTAAGTTCTCACCCGGAACTGATCATTCCTGGGAATGCTAACCATTAGGGAAAGGCTAATAGGGGAATTAAATTTGCGCGACTAAAGAAAATTCGATCGTGAATGGATTTCGACCATTAAATCGCATAAGTGATATTTTGAGCCACTGTTGGCCGATCCAAGGATAGTTAGGGGTCAATTCGCCACTATCCTAGTAGTGGATCGCGGGTGATTCCGTTGGAGCACGAAACGACTTGAAGAATGATTCTAAAATTATACCGAACGATCGTACTCCTCGGATCAAGTAATTGATCTTCACGATTTTAATGACAACCGAGGTCGTCACGCACCGAACGGACTTCCATGTGACTCGATTTAGTATCAGTCATAAGTCAATTTCGCGAATTTCCCCAGCAAGCCGCCCGTTAGCTCGAGAAACGCTCGAGATGCGTTTAATAGAATTTAATTATTGAATTTTTGCCCAAATTAGACACCGGAAAATTAGGAAGTCACGCCGGAACATTAGGACGACGTTGCACGTGACACGTGTCAATTTTTTGTGCACTCAATCCCTTCGGAAAAACTCGATTTGGACGAGAATTGGAGAAAGTGACGATTTTGCCCTTAAGGATTTATAAAGAATTAGTTTTAGCGGCAAAGGGCATATTGGTCATTTTTGCCTTAGATATTTCTTGGGTCAAAGACACTATTTAAGTCATATTGACCTCTCTCTCTCCCCGTGAAAACCCCCCTCCCATTCGGTTCTTTTTTTTTCCTCCCCACCGTGAGCAGCCCCCCTTCCGATCTCTCTTTCTCCCTCACGCCCAAGCCACGCCGTCGCCACCCAAGCCAATCGCCACCACCCGGGAGCCGTACACCATCGCCGCCGTCCCTGATTAAGTGCCGCCGCTCTCCGTTCTAGCCGCGATAGTCTAAAACGCGGGTAAGTCGCGCTCTAAACCCAATTTAGGATTTCGGGTATCGATAAGCGATTTTAGGCGAAACCGGGCATAGGGTAGGTGCAGAATGGCATGATTTAGAAGTGAGATTAGGTGACGAGCCTTAGAATTGAAACCAGAAAATTTTTATTGAAAAATTCAGAATAATAGGGGCTGCGAATTACTGTTCACGGGGCTGTGATGGGCCGATCGGGTTGCAAGTTGGATTTTTAGAACCGAGAATTTATGACGAGAAAGTCTCGTGAAGGACCCGAATCGATTTGAGACCATTTGGTTAGAGAAAAATAGCAATTTCCGTGTTTTTGTGTGTTGAAATTATAATTGAGTTGGGATGGTGAAATTTATAAAATGTGTGTGCGAAATATTGGGGTTTATGATTGGAAATGTTTGGCGGGCCTTGAGAATTATTTTTGGAATTTTTGGAGGACAATTTGAGGTAAATTATAAGCTGCGAATTACTGTTCACAAGCTGCAAATTACTGTTCACGGGGCTGTGATGATTTATTCGGGATGTAAGTTGGATTTTTAGAACCGGTATTTTATGGCGAGATAGTTCCGTGAAGGATCAGAATTAATCTGACGCCGTTTGGTGGGAGAAAAATGAGAATTTACGTGTTAGACGTATATTTAAGTTATAAATAAATTGTGGTGATTAAATTGAGTATGTTGTTGTGCAATTGGGTGACTGTATATGCTTGTTGGGTGCACACGTGAGTTAGATTAAATTAATTATTGGTATTGCCATGTCCTATGCTGAATGTGCAGGAGCTACGTGTAAATTAATGCGTGTGCGGGCCACGTGTGAAGGGCCAGTTGCGTGTGATAAATGCGTGTGGAGCATGGGCATGAGTGAGAAGGAAATTGTGGTGTGGCAAGTGATGGTGGGAAAGTGTGTGAAAGTGCAAAAGTGCGAAAGTGCAAGTTTGGGATTAGGCCAAGTATCATAAACTCGGGCAGCGATCACGTAGGTCTGTTGCATTTGGCACAGGCTAAGGCTTGAAAAAGCAAGAATGAGAATCGGTCCAAGGCACGATCAGCTCGGTTGAGATCGGGATTGGACCGAGGCGTCATAAGCTCGGGTTCCGATCATGTAGGCCTGTCGCATTTGGTGCAGGTTGAGTGTTGGATAGCAGTGTACCTGAGATGTGTACTTCAAAGCGGGTCACTGGCGAGTGAAAGTGGAAAATGAATGATCGCAGTATACCTAAGGCGCGTACTTCAACGCGAGTCACTACGCGAGTGAAAGTGGAAAATGAATTATCGCAGTGTGCCTGAGGTGCGTACTTCAACGCGGGTCACTGGCGAGTGAAAGTGGAAAATGAATGATCGCAGTGTGCCTAAGGCGTGTACTTCAACGCGAGTCACTTGCGAGTGGATGTGAAAGTGAAAATGAGAATGGAAGGAATAGTGGGATGAGAACGATAAATGCACGTGTTTGCATACGATGTGATTGTGATTGAGTACGAGTGTGCGCATGTTTGAGTCTGACTATATTATTTGATGTGCCTGCAATGTAATGGTTTGATGTGTACGAATGCACGCGTGTCTATATGATTGTCTAGAGGTACGTGATAGCCTAGGTTGGGTTTAGGGGTGTACTTGCTGAGATATATTCTTATGGTTGTGTAAACCAACAAATTTCAGAGCCCCGACAGGACCCATGAATCCTCCGCCTCCGCCTCCAGTATGTTTTGGAGTACCAGTGCACTTCGAATTAGATGTGGCAGAATTTCCTATGCTAGATAATGTGACCTGGATTAGGTACTCGACGACTGTTTTTGTAGAGGTAGAACTACCCCTGTGGGAGACCCATGTTTACACTGCTTGGTTTTTTCGGGATGCTGATGGGGATGAGTTCGGGCCAATCAGGGGTTTTGACGTTCCCTTTGATCTAGTAGGGGATTGGGATCCGACGGCCGTACCCTCGATAGACGGAGAGTTGACTAGTGTGGATACTAGTTTAGCTCAGTCGGGTTTACATTCAGCGGCCGCAGCTTAGGGATCTTCAGAGGCTGAGCATGAACCCGAGCCCGAAGCGTCGCAAGTTGAAGACAATCCGATGGATATCGATTTGGAACCGATCCCCGAGGAAGAACCAGAGGAAGCGGAAGCCGAGGTAGAACCTGAGGTAGAGTCCAAAGTGGAACCCGAGGACGAAACCTGGCGAGTCTGAAGAGCCTGTAGGAGACCCGGAGTATATACTCCCTTTTGAGGAATATATGGATCCCAATTACGTGCCTGAGTATAATTTCTTCGATTTCTTGGCTGAGGAGTATCAGAACGCAGCTTCAGCTGAGTCGGGCGACATCAATCACCCGATTGTGATCGAAGCAGAGACAGAGCCCTCAGAGGAGCAGTCTGCTCAAGGGAGTTCTGATTCGAATGACGAGGAGTCAGACTCGGAGTGAACGCCCAGTAAGGGGGCGTAAGGGCTAGTGCAGGGGTAGGGAATATAAAGTGGATGAGTACCATTTTTGGAGTGGAAAGCCAGGTAATCGATCTTTTTGAGATATCGGTGGTGTGTATCACAATGTGCAAGTGTATATGATGATGTTAAAGTGTGGCGGTTGTAAATTGTGAATATTTTACAAGTTGGGAATGAAAGTAGTTTGTGTGTTCTCTCTGAACGTCTTCCCCAGTTTTAAATCGTCCGGGTTTGTTTGATAAAATCTGCTGTAGTAGTAAATCTCTGATGTTTAGAATTGAGGTCGGCGATAATTCCTGGGACGTCGCGCAAATCGACCAGATGCGGATGTCGCGAGCTCGATAGGGTTCGGGACGTGACAATTTAGAACATTGATCTACTTTATTTACTTTTATACAAATTACAATTAACTTTATGCAAAAAACCTTTCAGGTATCAATGGCCATGAGAACTATAGGGAAGTTTGGAGTGCAAGTCGCTTGGTAAAGAATTTCTTTGGCTACTCTTTCGGTGAGAGTGCTGTCTTATTATGATTTCACCTTGAGTTATGTCTTAGCAAGTGAAGTCAATGTATTTTAGATGATTTTGGTATACAAAGTGTTTGATACTAACATAAAATCCGCCCGCCATTGTTATCTCTGTATTAATAAAACAGTATCACAACAAAATGGTTATGGGCCAGGAAGGATTTCTTTTATTGGTCTTTGTAAATGTTTTATGTATGTGACACTACTCATGTTTTTGTAATGAGCTCAGATAGGGGATTATCTATTGGTTATGTTCTTTTGGGAGGTTTATTTCTAATAATGCTACTATTGTTTTTAAAACGTTATCATCACTAGCTTGTAAACTCGACTGGGTACAAACTCTGAAATAAGAGGGCATCAAGTGATGATAGACCATGTGATTTTAGCATTCTTAGAAACATGTATTTAAATATATACATGACTTTATTATATTGCTTTTCTGATTTTTACATTCATTCTCGTAGTTGGTCGTACATTTTCATTCATTATGCCCTCCTCGTTGCTTATGTGGCTCGTTCTTCAGATATTTTAACAAATTCCCTCGGCATTCCGCTGTATGGATCATCACTCTAGCCTTTCTCCTCCTGGTTTTCGTGCTAAATTTTTTCTTGAGATGCTTAGTTCCTTACTAGTATTTATGAGGCACATTTCTGAAGTGCACTTTGTACTTTCGTAGGTGTTGATGGGCAACATTATGGTTGCAGATGGGACTGCGCTACCCTGTTCTCACTGGTAATGGGGGGAATCTGCTGTTTTGGCAGGTTGGTGTGGCTTTATGATTTAATTTCTTCAAGTAACTTGTCTATTGGCCAGACATGATAATCTGGAATACTTAACATTGATGTTAACTATAAGAAGGTCCCTCCTGTTCAAACTGATCTTTGGATGGAAGATACCAAAAAAAAAGACTTGTTCCATCATCAAGTCCACTGACGAGCAGGTGTTATTTCTTGTTATCTTAGCCACATGATCATGCCTGCATAGCCTGAAAGAATGCTTGATTTACAGACAAATCTCGACTTTGTTCATTACCAGTCTCCTTTGCGATATGTGCATGCGTTTTAATTGCTTCCATGTACTCTAGTTGGCTCATTTTATCTGCCAAATGATAGAGCTACCTTGACATCGCCTAAAATTATATGGTCTCACTTAAGATCCAAGTCAGTTGCACCTTGGAACCGCTCACCCCTACTCAACACTCATGTCACATCCCGATTTTTGAGCCTGGGAAGCCGCAGGTAAAATCCTCAATTTCAGTCCCTGAGAAATGGCTATGGTTTGGTGGTTTTCCAATCAGAACTAAATTGTTTTCTCTTGTTTTGGAAAACCCAGTTCGGATTCCTTGTACCCCTTCGTTTTGTTATTTTTGGGGAGACTTTTGTGGTCCAAATTTCTAAATTCTTTCTTCTTGAAAGTTGTTCCAAACATCATGAAGTTTTACATGATTTAATTTCAGAATTTTTGGAGTTGATATGAGTGATACGATGGCCTGATTTTCGGACCGTGTGAAACTGCCCAGAATGGATATTTCGGTGATGTTTACACCGTCTTGATTTTCTACAAGTTTTTCTGGGCCAATTTTAGAAAAGTTTCCTTCACGAAAGTTGTTGAGAACTTATTTTTCTATAATGTGTATAAATTTAGGAATTTTCTGAGATGATTTGGATGCTGGACAGAGCTTATTTTGAGAAACAAAAATGCTGTTCCAATGAACTGTTTTTGGTCTGTATTTGAGTGACTGAAAATGGTATTTACAGAGAGAATTTGATTTTGTGTTCTCATGAAAAATGTTTATTAAGGGCTTGTTTATGACATATCCAAATTTGAGAATTTTCGAAGTTCATTTACTATGATTTCAAGTCCGATTTCTTGAACAGTGCAAAACTGTTCGGTTTTGCCAAATTTCAAAGATTTAGCATTTTCTATACGAAAACGTTGGAATTTGGACCTGGTGTCTTCTGGTGATTTAAAGTACACGTTCCGAGCTTTCAAATGAGATATTTTATGCTTTGATCGGAGGTCGGACCAGGGGGAAACGAAATAGAGAAGTAAGCTTGAAAATGAATGGCCAAGAATGAAGCTTGTTCAAGAAGCCTAATTAATGGCTTGCATTTATTAAAGTTGGACTTTGGTGGCCCTTCATCATGACTTTTGGCTTATGTTCTTAATAGCCATATGAGGTAAGCAATGACCTCATGCCTCAAATGACATATGCCATGACTTCATGCCCCAAACTTAGGCCTCAAGTTTTGTCTCTATAAATAGCAAGAAGGCCATTCGGCCAAGGGAGAGAGAAAGAAAGAGAGAGAGAGAGAGAAGTCGAGAGGGAGAAAGAGAGAGGGCCAATGGGAAGAGGATAGGGTTGGCCTCTTCATCATTATAGGCCATTAATGTCATTAAATAAAGGCCATCATGAGTCTTGACTTTAGAGGCCCCTCCATTATTGCTTATTCTAGGGTTTTCTAGGGCAAGACATTTTCCCCCCTTCTCCCTCACCTCACGCCAACTTCATCCTCATCTTCCTCTCCCTTTGATTCTTGTTTTCTCACCCCTTTGGCCGAGAAACTCACGCCCGAACCAACCCCGAACCGGTCCGTGTTCCTACTCGTTCCCATCTAAGAGCCACGGTTTGGCCTTGGTAGGCCTCATCTTGGTCGGCCAAGCAAGTAGGAAGCAAGGAGAAAGCCCGAAGTTTCCCGAGCTCATCCGTCTCGACCCCCGTTCTCTAGTTTGGTTTGTCATTGAGTAAGTAAACTTCCTAATATCGGGAAAGGAAGTTGTGATACGTTGTGACACGGTTTGCTTGGACTGTTTCTCGGTCGTTTGGTTGATCGTAGTTGGTTCATTTCTTGATTTAATCATGTTTCGTGCTTGAAGTTTGTTTTAGAGGTAGAAACGAGATTTGACTGGTAAAGTGCACATGTTATAGCCATGTTTGATGTTCTCTTGTATGAACTTTGCTATTGATCTGCCATTGATGCGGGTGCGGTAAGGGCCGACTTGTGCTAACGACGATCCCCTCGTCCTCGCTTGATATTAATAGGTTTACTTGCAGAGTCTTCCCGACTCATCTCCCATTTTTCCCCCCTCAGGTCCATAGAATGGTCGAACGGACGGCGGCAACAGGAGGAGTTCGAGCCACGTTGGAGTTCGGGGAAAAGCTGGGAGCGGTGAATCCGAAGTAGTGGGGATAGGAAAGCCCAAGCCACGTCGGCCTGTAATTAGAAAAGCCTTCGGAATAGGCTGTAGAATATGTGTGATGTTTGCTATAACCCAAGAGAAGAGCTTGTTTAAATATGTTTGCATGTTTCGTAAACATAAATTTGCTCATGATGCTTGTCTTAATCCCGCTGTTTATTTTTTTTAATGTGATCGTCCCGAGTATGCTTCCGCGTGTGTGTAAATAAAAAGAATAATAAACGGGACGTCACGTTAATAGCCCCGAGGTGGGGGCGTCACAACTCATGCCCACATCACGTGCTCTAAGCTTGAGTGGCCATAGCGGCCTCGAGACTCATGACTTGAAAAGATCTCATGATAATGGCCACCGTGAGCTTTGTGTGTCACGCCCCGAACCCTATCGAGCTTGCGACATCCACCACTGATCGATTTATTTGCGCGACGTCCCAGGAATATCGCCAACCTCAAATAAACATCAGAGATTTCATTTCGCAAACGGAAACCATGAAATACCCGAACAAATAAAACTAGGGAGAATTGGGAGAATGTACATATCTTTTTCATTTCCTTCTTATACCATAATATTTACATTTATAAACTGTCCCATACATGTACATGCACACCGCCTTTCTCAAAAATCGATACTCCAAGGATGAAGACTTGGGTTTACTACTACTCCAAAAATGGTGCTTGCCAAAAACCCATTCTGAATCTGATTCCTTGTCCTCTGAGTCTGAGTCCCCTTATACCGTCCCATCCACTGAGGACTCCAAAACGTTCTGGTGGCGGTGGCGGAAGATTTATGGATCCTGTCGGGGTTCTGAAATTGTTTGGTTGAAATAACCGTAAGAACACTTCTCAGTAAGTTCACCCCTAAACCCCACCTAGGCTATCACGTATCTCTAGACAATCACATAGACACACGTGCATTCGTACACATCAAACCATTACATTGCAGACACATCAAATAATATAATCGAACTCAAACATGCGCACACCCGTACTCAATCACAATCACATCGTATGCAAACACGTGCATGTATCGTTCTCATCCCATTATTCCTTCCATTCTCATTTTCACTTTCGCATTCACTCGCCAGTGACCCGCGTTGAAGTACACGCCTCAGGCACACTGTAATAATTCATTTTCCACTTTCACTCGCCAGTAACCCACGTTGATGTATACGCCTCAGGCACACTGCGATCATTCATTTTCCTCTTTCACTCGCCAGTGACCCGCGTTGAAGTACACGCCTCAGGTACACTGCGATCCAACACTCAGTTTGCACCAAATGCGACAGGCCTACATGATCGGAACCCGAGCTTATAATGCCTCGATCCAATCTCGATCTCACCCGAGCTGATCGTGCCTCGGCCCGATTCTCATTCTTGCTTTTTCAAGCCTCAGCCTGTGCCAAATGCAACGGACCTACGTGATCGCTGCCCGAGTTTATGATACTCGGCCCAATCCCAAACTCGCACTTTCACACTTTCGCACTTTCACACACTTTCCCACCATCACTTGCTACACCACAATTTCCTTCTCACTCATGCCCATGCTCCACACGCATTTATCACACGCAACTGGCCCTTCACACGTGGCCCGCACACGCATTATTTTATACGTAGCTCATGCACATTTAGCATAGGACATGACAATACCAATAATTAATTTAATCTAACTCACGTGTGCACCCAACAAGCATATACAGTCACCCAATTGCACAACAACATACTCAATTTAATTACCACAATTTATTTATAATTTAAATATACATCCAACACGTAAATTCTCATTTTTCTCCCACCAAACGGCGTCGGATTAATTCCGATCCTTCACGGAACTTTCTCGCCATAAAATACCGATTCTAAAAATCCAACTTGCGTCCCGAACAAATCATCACAGCCCGTGAACAGTAAATCACAGCTTGTGAACACTAACTCGCAGCTCCTATTTTCTGAATTTTCCAATAAAAATTTTCTGGCTTCAATTTTAAGGCCCTCTACCTAATCCCACTTCTAAATCATGCCATTCCACACCTACCCTATGCCCAGTTTCGCCTAAAATCACATGTCGATACCCGAAATCCTAAATTGGGTTTAGAGCGCGACTTACCCGCGTTCTAGATTATCGCAGCTAGAACGGAGAGCGAAGGCCCTTAATCGGGAACGGCGGCGACGGCGTACGACTCCCGGGTGATGGCAATCGGCTTGGGTGGCGACGACGCGGCTTGGGCGGCGATTGGGGGCTCACGGCCAAGAGAGAAAGAGGAAAAGAGAGAGAAACAGTGGCTGGTGGTGGAGGTTTGGGGCTGGTACGGCGGCTAGGCGGCGGCTTGAGGGCGGTCCGGCTTGCGGCGACGAGCGGCGGTGCCGGCGGTGGAGGGAGGAACGGCCAAAGAGAAGTCACGGAGGAGGAGGGGGCTGTCCACGGCAATTTGGGGAAGAAGAAGAATGAAGGGACCGAGAAAGATGATATCTTGACTCAAATAGTAACCTTGGACCAAATGTGGAAATGACCAAAACGCCCTTTACTCATATTTTTAATCCGACGGTCCCGATTCGATCTTACCATGATCCGACGGTCGAGATCGATTCTTGCACAAAAATATCCAAGGGTATACTTGTAATTTCCAAAATATCCAAGGGTAAAATTGTCCAATCAAAATTTTAGGGCAAAATTACCAAAATGCCCTTTACCCTTAAAACATACCCTTTAATAAATCCTAAGGGTATTTTGGTCACTTTCTCCGTTTCTTGTCCAAATTGAATTTTTCCGAAGAATTTGAGCGCACCAAAAATTGACACGTGTCACGTGCAACGTCATCCTAACGTTCCGTCGTGACTTCATAATTTTCCGGTGTCCAATTTGGGCAAAAAATTCCATAATTAAATTCTATTAAACGCAACTCGAGCGTTTCTCGAAATAACGGGCGACTTGCTGGGAAAATTCATAGAATCGACTCATGACTGATACTGAATCAAGCCACGTGCAAGTTCGTTTGGTACGTGACGACCTCAATTGCCATTAAAATCGCGAAGATCAATCACTTGATCCGAGGGGTACGATCGTTCGGTATAATTTCAGAATCATTCGTTAAGTCGTTTCGTGGTCCAACGGAATCACCCGCGATCCACTACTAGGACAGTGACGAATTGACCCCTAACTATCCTTGGATCGGCCAACAGTGGCTCAAAATATCACTTCCGCGATTTAATGGTCCAAATCCATTCACGATCGAATTTCCTTTAGTCACGCGAATTTAATTCCCCTATTAGCCTTTCCCTAATGGTTAGCATTCCCAGGAATGATCAGTTTCGGGCGAGAATTTACTACGAGCACATTTCATAAAACTCGATTATTTCATAATTTCCAATTGGAGGAAATTTCGGAACGTCACATTGTGGTGGCCATAAGTGGCCATGGTGATCTCGAGTATGAGCTCCCCCCCCCCTCTATAATTTGGGACCTAATTTCCATGTCAGTAAATGTCGTGAAGGTAATGTACGTGTGGCGTGGCACTTTGTATCTTTAACAAGATCATTTGATTGACTCTTGACAAGAGCTAAATTGGATACCAACTTAAAGTTGATGCTTTCTTATGAGATAAATAAAAGTTGGAGCCAAAATTGAGACTCGAGCTAATGTTGATACTTTCTAAGGAAATTAGGCCACTATATTGGTAGACTATTAATTACAATTAAAAATTGTAATAATTAATTATTATTGCTTTGACTCAATCAAATATTATGAGATGAGTAAAATATTAAGTGATAAGTAAATAATTGATGTAAGTATTTGATATTATCTTGATAATATATAATTACTTATTATATTAAAAAGTATACCTAATATGCTAAGAATGTTGTTATCTATATTATATTATCCATAATATAATGATTATCTTAATTATATTTATATCAATTAATAACTCAAATTGTTATGTTATTATTAATCCCGTCATAATATTAACTATGTAATAAATAATATGTATCAACACCACTCCCGGCCTTCGACAGACAAGACAGAGGCCACCAAACATAATTACATATTACATGATATAAATTTAAATATTAATCATAATTTAATAATTATATAATACATAAAAATTATATATTTCACTTATAATTAGTTATCAAAGTGATAATTGCTATTTGTAATATACTCGTATCTTATGCGTCTAATTTTTCATTATAACACACATAAATTATCCAAATATTAAGAAAAAAAACTATCTAATAATTTAAGTGGTTGTGAAATTCATGAATAATGATTGACTATTCAAGTGATAAATATTATATTCCCATGATTCTGATTTTAGGGGTACTTTGGGAATTCTTATGTTACCCCCCTTGTTATGTATGTTACAATGAAATCAAACGGTATGATAGATATTACATTACTTAAACCAAACAGTGTATTGGCTATTGCATTACATCTTTATTCTATTATTGCAACAAAACGGGCTATATCTTTTTTAGGAGGAATTAGGAGGGAAAATAAGGGCTCTAGAAATATAATTGTGTTTCAAATGAAGGGTAAGAGACATAGGGAAAGGATTACGCGGGATTATGAGAGATTATGAAGAATTAGCCCGATCAATTTTATACACGCTTAAAATTCACTCCGACTCTCTCAAAATATGAAGGGATTTGGTGAGAGTTGTGTATCAAATAAACATGCTTGTTCTTCTTTCTCATCACTACTCTTATTTTACTTGTATCAGCGAATATATAAAAGGACTTTAGTGCCATTATACACTATTTTCCTTATTTTTTCCTCGCCAGCATCTAAAAGCATTATAATCAAATCTCTTAAGATAATTTCTCTTTTTTTTCTCATAATTATTTTTTTTCCCTTCCTAACTGGTGCATCCAAACTGAAAGAGAACTGAGATAATCACCGATCGAGGATACCGAAATGGAAGTCTAGCTAAGCTGGCTTTTAAATATTTTCAAGTGTGCACAAGGGTCCACATTTTTTTTCTCAAGCTACTAACTGTAAACGGTTTCAATCAGTTATTGTAAATTAAAATCCTAAAAAAGAATCAATCGTAATTTGTTCAATATCTGATCAAATGGATTGATGAAGTTGTTATCTGATATACATCAACACAAATCATAATTATTTTTTTCTATAATCTTGAGACATGGGTGGATCGTAATTATTTTATCAATAGATAAAAACCAAAAACAAAAATATCATCACAATATTTGCAAATGAAAACCATAGAAAACGATCAAATACAATCCATTAAATATCAGGAAAAGTGTTAGAAAAATTATAAACTTATTGTATTTGTGCCAATTTAATCATAAACCTTTTTTTGGACGCCAGTCGGCTTACGTGGCATCGCCGACGATGACATGAACAACTTAAAATAATATTTTAATATTTTTTCGAATTTTTTTTTAAAAAAATTAATTCCTTTTTTTTTCTTTTTGTTTCTTCTTCCTCCAGTCGATCGCTGGACTGGCGACCGGCTGGAGGCCAAGGTTGGCGAGAGACCTCACCCTTGCCAGTGGCTGTGAGGTCACGACCTTCAACCTCGTAGCCTCTGGCATGGGCCGGCAAGGCTTGGCCCTCGCAAGATTGAGCGAGGTCATGCCTCGCCCAGCTACTGGCGAGACTCGAGCCCTTGCTACAGACCACGAGGTCACAGCCATGGGAAAAGTGTCAGAAAAGTCCTAAATCTATTGCATTTGTGCCAATTTAATCCTAAACCTTTTTTTGGTGCCAATTCATTCCTAAACTTTTTATCTTTGTGCCAATTTAGTTATTTCGGCTAATTTTGGCCAGATATTACTGATGTGGACACTGGCTGACCAACATGGCACTACCAGTGATGATGTGAACAAATTTCAATAATATTTTAATATTTTTCGATTTTTTTAATTTTCTTTTCTTTTTCATTTTTTTCTTTCTTTTCTTTTTTTTTTTTGCTTCCCTTTCTTCTTCCTCCAGGTATGGCGACTGGCTAGAGGCCAAAGCTGGCGATCCCCGCCGACCACTGGTGAGGCTCAGTGGCCGCGAGGTCGCGGCCTTCAACCTTGCGAACTCTAGCGAGGGCTCGAGCCTTGCCAGCAGCTGCACGACCTCGCCAGTGGTCGGTAGGGCTTGCTAGAGGCCATCAAGGTCCCTCACCGGCCCTAGCCTCTAGCCAGTCGGTGGATCGGCTACTGGCTGGAGGAAGAAGAAATTTAAACAAAAGAAAAAGAAAAGAATTTTATTTAAAAAATAAATTCAAAAATCATTAAAATATTATTAAAAGTTATCCACGTCATCGCCGGCGGTGCCACATACGCCGGCCGATATCCACGTCAGCAATATTCAGCCAAAATTAGCTGAAAAGACTAAATTGGCACAAAACAAAAGATTTAGGACTGAATTGGTATAAAGATAAAAGGTTTAGGACTGAATTGACGCAAAAAAAAGGTTTATAACTAAATTGGTATCAATGCAATAGATTTAGGACTTTTCCGACACTTTTCCCATTAAATATATGATAAAATGGACTAATGGAGCTGTTGTGTGATATATTCATACAAATTATGACTAATTTTTTTATAATACAAGGACACAAGTGAATTTTGTTTCCTTTAGTTTTTCCTCTCTTTCTTTTTTTCTTTATTTTTTGCCAGATTTTTTATATTATTTTATCATATGAACTGACCCACTCGACCGGTTCATTAATTCACCCTCAATTGCGTAAATATCTTTGCAGCCTTCTCTCTTTCTACTTGGGTTTCGCTGTTTCATCATATTCAAGAAGCGAGGGAGAGGGAGAAAGAGCACCCACGCAAAATGAGGGGGAGCGGTGCAGTGATGGTCTCGTCTGGAGATGATCAAGAGATGGTCCTTCCGCTGTGGTTGAGGTCTATCGCGAGCGCTAAGCTCTATTGCTTGTGCGAGACTCATCCCTCCGAACTGCGCACTTTCTACTGAAGAGTCTGTGGGGTAGCTGTCTGCAAGGAGTGCGAGGAGCAACACGATCTCTGCAATCACGAGATGATAAAGGTACTAACTTCCGTTTTTTAATCGTCTTCGCGTCTGTAATCATGCATTTATTGTATCGGTGTGTCGTGAAAATGGGCAGTATATTACTCTTATCTTTGCATGATCAAGAAAACGAGAAATTAGGGTTTCCTTATCTCATTCGAGAACTTTACCCTTTTCTCGTTTTTGTTTTTGGCTTTTAACCTTTTCAGGCATACAAAGCTTCCAAAGGTCCGTCGTTCAGACGGGACGACTTGGAGCCATTGTGGGATATTTCCGATATCTATCCATATAGTCAAAATGGGTGTCTCGTTGCCTACATACCCAAAAGGGAAGCTGGGATGGCTTGCTCCCGTTCTCCGAGCGGCTTTGCAGAGTGCAAAAAAGAGAAGTCACCCGTTTTATCCTCACAATTATAACAGAGCTTGTGTTTGTTTCTTGTAGATTCCGATATACTGATGACATCACACTTACCACTAACAGCTTTTAATTTTGAAATGGTCAATTCACTCCAAGATTCTCATTCACACTGCACGAAGACATCATATATTTGCAATATAACAATTTTATTGCTTGTCCGATTGTTACGATGAAAATACAATACAAGTATGACTACAAAATCTTTCAATTAAAAAAGTAATGTTCACCAAGAAATAAGTCTATCCACAATATGCCAGTACCATATGTCAAGACAAGATGAGTTTCCTCTCCAACAAGAAACTCCAAATGGGAATCTGATTTAGCTACACAGTTGAATGAAGACCGTGACATGGCAACATGTTTGCTTTTTTTTATTACCAGATATCCTTCAAACAAGCAACAAAAGGCAACAACCTTGTTTTAGCACCTCATGGGGGCATAACAGCACCGAAACACTATCATTTTAATTTGAAACTCGATTTTAGTACCCACTCATGGCCACCAATCTTGTGGATATGGCCACGACTTCAAATTGAGCAGCCATGATGGTAGCAACCTCAAAGTTTGAGTAGCCATGACCTTGAGCTTCATGTATCGAAACTCAAGCAATTGCGGCTGCTGTAAGCTCGACGCCCATGGCCATGTCATGTGCTCTAAGCTTGAGTGGCCATAGCGGCCTCGAGATTCATGGCTCAAAAAGATCTCACGACAATGGCCGCCGTGAGCTTCGTGGACATGAGTGGCCATGGCGACCTCGAGTATGAGCTTGAGCAACCATGGCCGCCGAGTGCTTAGAGCTTAAACTCACAGTTGTGGCGGATATGATAAACACCCCCCCCTCCTCCTCTCTCTCTCTCTCTAATTTGGAACCTAATTTCCATGCCAGTAGATGCCATGAAGGTAATGTACATGTGGCATGGCACTTCGTATCTTTAACAACATCATTTGATCGGCTTTTGAAAAGAGTCAAAATGGACACCAACTGAAAATTGATGCTTTCTTATGAGATAAATAAAAGTTGAAACCAAAATTGAGACCCGAGACCCAAGCTAAGGTTGATACTTTTTAAGGAAATTAGGCCACACTATTGGTAGACTATTAATTACAATTAAAATTGTAATAATTAATTATTATCTTTTTGACTCAATCAAATATTATGAGATGAGTAAAATATTAAGTGATAAGTAAATAATTGATGTAAGTATCTGATATTATCTTGATAATACATAATCACTTATTATATTATAAAGTATACATAATTTGCTAAGAATGTTGTTATCTATATTATTTTATCCATAATATAATGATGATCTTAATTATATCTATATTAATTAATAACTCAAATTGTTATGTTATTATTAATCCTGTCATACTATTAACTATGTAACCCGGCCTTAGACGGACAAGACAGAGGCCAGCTAACATAATTACATATTACATGATATAAATTTAAATATTAATCATAATTGAATAACTAGATAATACATAAAAAAATATATTTCACTCATAATTAGTTATCAAAGTGATAATTACTATAAGTTGTTGTAATATACTCGTATCTTATGCGTCTAAATTTTCTTATAACACACATATTTTCAAAATATTAATAAAAAAATTATCTAATAATTTAAGTGGTTGTGAAATTCATGAATAATGATTGACTATTAACGTGATAAATATCATATTCCCATGATTCTCATTTTAGGAGTACTTTGGGAATTCTTATGTTATCCTTCCCTTGTTATGTATGTTATAATGAAATTAAACGGTATGATAGATATTAATTACTTAAACCAAACAGTGTATTGGCTATTACATTCCATCTTTATTCTATTATTGCAACAAACGGGCTATATCTTTTTTAGGAGGAATTAGGAGGGAAAATAAGGGCTCTAGAAATAAAATTGTGTTTCAAATGAAGGGTGAGAGATGTGGAGAGAAAGGATTACGCGGGATTATGAGAGATTACGAAGAATTAGCCTGACCAATTTTATGCACACTTTTAATTCACTCCGACTCTCTCTAAATATGAAGGGATTTGGTGAGAACCGTGTATCAAATACACATGTTTATTCTTCTTTCTCACCTCTACTCCTATTTTACATGTATCAACGAATATATAAAACGACTTTAGTGCCATTACACACTATTTTCCTTCTTTTCCTCACAAGCATCTAAACAACATTATAATTAAATCACTTAAGATCATTCCTCTTTTTTTCTCATAATTATTTTTTTTCCTTCCTAACGGGTGCATCCAAACTAAAAGTGAAATGATATAATCATCGATCAAGGATATCGAAATGGAAGAGAAATGATATAATCATCGATCGAGGATATCGAAATGGAAGAGAAATGATATAATCACCAGATTTGATAAGGTCATGCCTCGCTCAATTGCTAGCGAGGCTTGAGCCCTCGCCAGAGGTTGCGAGCTTGAAGGCTGCGACATCGCGGCTATTGGCAAGGGCGATGTCCCTCGCCGGCCCTAGCCTCTAGCCAGTTGCTGGACCGACGACTGGCTGGAGGAAGAAGAAACAGAAAAGAAAAAGAAAAGAAAAGAAAATAATTTTTTTAAAAAAATAAATTTGAAAAATATTAAAATATTATTAAAAGTGGTCCACGTCATCGCCGGCGGTGCCACGTAGGCCGGCCGGCATCCACGTAAGTAATATGGAACCGAAATGACTGAATTTGTACAAAGATAAAAGGTTTAGGACCGAATTGGTAAAAAAAAAAGGTTTATGACTAAATTGTCATCAATGTAATAGATTTAAGACTTTTCTGACTTTTTTCCCATTAAATATATGATAAATGGACTAATGGAGCTGTTGTGTGATATATTAATACAAATTGTAACTAATTTTTTTTATAATACAATGACACAAGTGAATTTTGTTTCCTTTAGTTTTTCCTCTCTTTCTTTTTTCTTTATTTTTTGCCAGATTTTTTATATTATTTTATCATATGAACAGTCAACCCCAGTCGTGAGAAAATATTGGGTACCCCAAGTGGTACAAGTCAGCAAAAAACAAGTCCATTCTTTGAGTGCCACGTGTCCCTCGCGGGCCCACCTGCTAGAAAAAACTCTCTCTTCCACTCTTTCTCCTCGCCTCTCTCTTCTGCACTTGCTTTTCTTCTCTCTTTTTTGCTGCCACCATGGCCATGGAGCTTGAGCTTGAGCCCAACATCTCGGCATCCATTGCCACATAGCTCGAGCTCGTGGTTGTGAGCATGTTCGAGCTTCAAGCTTGCGGCCATGGCTGGTTATGGTCGCTTGAGTTTGGAATCCCGTCGATAGCCGCTAGATTTAGAGACTTATGGCCAAGGATACTCAATCTGGAGTCTCGCCGCCATAGCCGCAGAGCTCGGGTTCGAGCCTAGAGCGCGAGCTCGAGCACAACCATTTGACCATGGCTGCCATCTGTTGAGCTGGCGGCCATGGCTGCCCGAGTTGCGACAACTCGAGCCCATGGATGCTCAAGCTCGGAAGCCGTGTAGATGGAGCTTCGAGCTTGCGGCTATGGCAGTTGGACCCGGAGTCTCGTGGCCACGAACACTTGATTTGAAAACTTGTAGCGGCCATGGACGCGGAGGTCGAACTTGAGTTAATGGCCATAGCCAAGAAGAAACCGCAGTGAAGAGAGAGAAGAGAGGACAGAGAGGAGAGAAAGCAAGTGCAGAAGAGAAAGAGGCTTTTCTTGCAGGTGGGCTGCGAGGGACACGTGGCAACGAAGAATGGACTTGTTTTTTGCTGACCTGATATCACTTGGGGTACCCAATATTTTCTCGCGTAAATATCTTCTTTGCAGCCTTCTCTCTTTCTACTTGGGTTTCGCTGTTTTATCATATTCAAGAAGCGAGGGAGAGGGAGAAAGAACACCCACGAAAAATGAGGGGGAGCGGTTCAGTGATGGTCTCGTCTGGAGATGATCAAGAGATGGTCCTTCCGCTGTGGTTGAGGTCTATCGCGAGCGCTAAGCTCTATTGCTTGTGCGAGACTCATCCCTCCGAACTGCGCACTTTCTACTGTAGAGTCTGTGGCGTAGCTGTCTGCAAGGAGTGCAAGGAGCAACACGATCTCTGCAATCACGAGATGATAAAGGTACTAACTTCCGTTTTTTAATCGTCTTCGCGTCTGTAATCATGCATTTATTGTATCGGTGTGTCGTGAAAATGGGCAGTATATTACTCTTATCTTTGCATGATCAAGAAAACGAGAAATTAGGGTTTCCTGATCTCATTCGAAACCTTACCCTTTTTTCTCGTTTTCGTTGTTGGCTTTTAACCTTTTCAGGCATACAAAGCTTCCAAAGGTCCGTCGTTCAGATGGGACGACTTGGAGCCATTGTGGGATATTTCCGATATCTGTCCATATAGTCAAAATGGGTATCTCGTTGCCTACATAAACAAAAGGGGAGCTGGGATCGCTCGCTCCCGCTCTCAGAGCGGCTTTGGGGAGTGCGAATCTTGCCAGTTTGGGTTCAAGATGGAAGCCACGTACTGTTCCGTCGAATGCAAGGTAACGATCAAGCGCACCTTTTCGAACGAACCGCGTCTTGATCTGCCTACGCCGTGCATCGATTTGGATGTTTCGCGGTTTCGGAGGACGTTGTGGGTCACTCTTTCTTGCTTTTCCTTTGTAGGTTGAAGCTGTGATGAAGATGAATGGAAGTGGAACACAGACCAAGAAACGACCAAGAAAGCAGAAAAACCCGGCGAGAGCTCCATTTTATTAGCCGAAGATTGGAAATCGGATACGCAGTTAATTTCCGGTACATTCTCGATGGCGCTTTGTTGAAACTATTGGCACCCGCTTAATCTGCAACGTACTTAGGGAACTCCTTTACTCCGATGTGCAGTATATTCATGCAACGACTTTCGCTTTTTCTTGTTTTATAAGTCTGGGTCCCTAGCGCACCCTTCTCTCGAACCCGGACTGGTCAAGAGAGATGAAATCTCACCACGTTTTATAACCCTCGAACCGAAACCCAATGAAATTTCACATACTGAACAACTCCGTTGAGAGCTCCGCATCAGCAAAAATGACCGAAAAGTATTATAAAATTTTTTTGTTGCTGCTGCTGCTGCCGCTGTTATTATTATTGGGATCACAAAAACTCATCATAATATTTCCAAAAGCCAAATTATGTCCTTGGCTTGTGTAGTTGAGCACCACGTGTTTCAGAACTCCCCTTCCCTTCTCAGTCACACGCTCCTTTCCGTAAATACCCCAGCTTCCTCCCCTTGACAGAACCGCCATCGCTTCCGACAACCAAGCTTCAAAACTCCACAAACACCCCTAACTTCAAAGATATTTTTATTATGATCCTCAAGAGCGCGATCGCTTGCTCGGCGACCCTTGCCGTACTCGCGTTCACTGCGTTCACCACCAAGCACTTCTCCGCCGCAAAAATCCACGCTGTCACGCCGAACCCTGAGATTCCGACCGCCTTGAACCTCCCGTGGGACGACCGAAAGACTTCCTCGCCCACCTCCTCTCAGAGCGCGACCCTATCTCGGAGCTCCTCAGGTTCGAGATCGACGGAGTAGTCGACGACTATGTAGCAGCGACACGCTCTGGGAGCCACCGTGTCGGTGTCGGACACCCACACGCGTTCGACAAACTCGGACACACTGTCAATAGGCGTCGGACATCCGACAGGCGGTCAATGCATCGGACACGCCGGCGACACGCGTGTCCCTTTGTTACCGAGAGATGAGGAAGAAGGTGCAGCCGAGAGAGACGGATGAGGAAGAAGTTGCCAGATCTCTGGCGCCGAAGACGACGCCCTCCATGCCTTCATCTCCTTCGCCTCCTGATTCTCTGGCACCGAGGACGACGCCCTTCACACCATCATATCCTTTGCCTTGCACTTCGCCGGCGACGGAGGAGAAGGAAGAGGTGCGGGTCGCGCGAAGGAGGAAGCGCAGGAGGCGGATAAAAAGAGAGGAAGATGTTATTAGCGTTTTGACAAATGAAAATGGGCTGGGCTTCTTACAAATGGGCTGTTTTTATTTTTTATTTTTGATCTTGTACTTTCCTTTTTTTTAATTTGATTATCAACTTTTAGTTTCTTAACTAATATATTTATTTGCACGTAATTATTTTTTGAAAATTTATGTTTACTAAGCTCGCTTGTGTATAATGTTTTTAGGGTAAATTCATTCGAGGCTTTTTTTTATATCATTTATTTACTTATTTGAATCAGATTTTAAAATAATAATTTATTATGTATATATAAAAATATATTTTTAATATATAACATGTCCCAGCGTGTTGGAGTTCTCTATTTTTTTAGACATGACGTGTTGCTTGTCGTGTCGTGTCGCGTCGCGTGCTACTTAGGTCAACGAAGTAGGCGTGGCTCCAAAGAAGCTCGAGGCCCACTTCTCCAAACTCCTCCGCACCCAGAACAGTGAGCTTCTTGCCGTCATCGCAAGCAACGCATGATACCATGTACGGTCGTGCGTGGGGAGGAGGCTCCCACAGAGAGAGGAGAAAAAACGAATAAGCTACTAGGGGGAGAGTTTGTATCTTTAACAAGATCATTTGATTGACTCTTGACAAGAGCTAAATTGGATACCAACTTAAAGTTCATGCTTTCTTATGAGACAAATAAAAGTTAGAGCCAAAATTGAGACTCGAGCTAATGTTGATACTTTTTAAGGAAATTAGGCCACTCTATTGGTAGACTATTAATTACAATTAAAATTGTAATAATTAACTATTGTTGTTTTGACTCAATTAAATATTATGAGATGAGTAAAATATTAAGTGATAAGTAAATAATTGATGTAAGTATCTGATATTATCTTGATAATACATAATCACTTATTATATTATAAAGTATACATAATTTGCTAAGAATGTTGTTATCTAGATTATATTATCCATAATATAATGATTATCGTAATTATATTTATATCAATTAATAACTCAAATTGTTATGTTATAATTAATCCTGTCATACTATTAACTATGTAAGAAATAATATGTATTAACACCATTCCCGTCCTTAGACGGACAAGACAGAGGCCAGCTAACATAATTACATATTACATGATATAAATTTAAATATTAATCATAATTTAATAACTAGATAATACATAAAAAATATATTTCACTCATAATTAGTTATCAAAGTGATAATTACTATAAAATTGTTGTAATATACTCGTATCTTATGCGTCCAACTTTTCATTATAACATACATAAATTATCCAAATATTAATAAAAAAAAATTATCTAATAATTTAAGTGGTTGTGAAATTTATGAATAATGATTGACTATTAACGTGATAAATATTATATTCCCATGATTCTGATTTTAGGAGTACTTTGGGAATTCTTATGTTATCCTTCCCTTGTTATGTATGTTATAATGAAATAAAACGGTATGACAGATATTACATTACTTAAACCAAACAGTGTATTGGCTATTACATTACATCTTTATTCTATTAATGCAACAAAACGGGTTATATCTTTTTTAGGAGGAATTAGGAGGGAAAATAAGGGCTCTAGAAATATAATTGTGTTTCAAATGAATGGTGAGAGATGTGGAGAAAGGATTACGCGGGATTATGAGAGATTACGAAGAATTAGCCTGATCAATTTTATGCACACTTTTAATTCACTCCGACTCCCTCTAAATATGAAGGGATTTGGTGAGAGCTGTGTATCAAATACACATGTTTATTCTTCTTTCTCATCTCTACTCTTATTTTACTTGTATCAACGAATATATAAAAGGACTTTAGTGCCATTATACACTATTTTCCTTATTTTTTTGCTCGCCAGCATCTAAAAAGCATTATAATTAAATCTCTTAAGATCATTCCTTTTTTTTCCTCATAATTTCTTTAATTTTTTTCCTTCCTAACTAATGCATCCAAACTAAAACAGAAATAATATAATCACCAATCGAGGATACCGAAATGGAAGAGAAATGATATAATCACCATATCCGACGAGGTCGTGCCTCACCCATCCGCTGGTGAGGCTCGAGCCCTCGCCAGAGGCTGTGAGGTCGAAGGTCGCAACCTCGTAGCCACTGGCAAGGGCGAGGTCCCTCGCCGACCCTATCTCCAGCCAGTCGCTAGACCGATGACCGGCTAGAGGAAGAAGAAACATTAAGGAAAAAAAAAAGAAAAAGAAAAGAATTTTTTTAAAAAAATAAATTTGAAAAATAGTAAAATATTATTAAAAATTGTCCATGTCATCACCGGCGATGCCACGTAGGCCAACCGGCATCCATGTCAACAATATCCAGCCAAAATTAGCTGGAAGGACTGAATTCGCATAAAGACAAAAGGTTTAGGACTGAATTGACACAAAAAAAAGTTTATGACTAAATTGGCACTAATGTAATAGGTTTGAGACTTTTATGACACATTTCCCATTAAATATATGATAAAATGGACTAATGGATCTGTTGTGTGATATATTAATACAAATTGTAACTAATTTTTTATAGGAAAAATACCACCAAAAACTCAAAACTATGTCACTTGTGATAAATTTACCTTGAACTTTTTTTTATAACACGAAAAATCCCAAACTATATCATTTGTGATAAATGTACCCTGACCTTTTTTTTGTGACATGAAAAACCCCAAACTATATCACTTGTGACACATTTACCCCACAATACTTTGCCCAAGGACATTTTCGTCTTTTTCCTTTTTCTTATTTCTTCTCTCTTTCCTCCGTCGGCCATGGCGAAGGGAAGCCAGCGAGGGCAGCCCTCGCCGGCGTTGGGCTTGGGTAAGGGCTGCCCTCGCCCAACGCTAGCGAGGGCAGGGATTTGGCGAGGGCAGCCCTCGCCCAACGCTGGTGAGGGCCACCCTCGCCAGCCTCCCTTCGTCATGGTCGACGAAGAAAGGAAAAATAAAGGAAAAAAAAAAGAAAAAGGAAAAAAACAAAAATGCCCTTGGCCAAAGTATTGTGGAGTAAATGTGTCACAAGTGGTATAGTTTAGAGTTTTTCATGTCACAACAAAAAAATTCATAGTAAATTTCTCACAAGTGGTATAGTTTGAAATTTTTCGTGTCACAAAAAAAAGTTCAAAGTAAATTTATCACAAGTGGCATAATTTGGGGTTTTTGATGGTATTTTTCCTTTTTTATAATACAAGGACACAAGTGAATTTTGTTTCCACTAGTTTTTCCTCTCTTTCTTTTTTCTTTACTTTTTGCCAGATTTTTTATTTTATTTTATTTTGGCAGACTTGGTGAAAATCGGGGTGGGCTACTTGGTTTTGGTACATATTGGTTAATTTTTCTTTCAAGTTTTTCGGTACATTCTGGATGGGGTTCGTTGAAATTGCTATGGGCTTCGTTATTTTTCTGTTTTTTTGGGATAGGATCCACCACGTATGTAGGGAAAAATAGTACCTAATTTTATATCAGTGGCTCACTATTAGATACGATTATCTAACATGTTATATTTTAAAATGGTTTTCTCAATAATAGTTGTTTTAGCTAATACTTAGATTGTTATTGTTATTAATCCTATCATACTTATAACCATGTAGTAAATAATATGTATTTCAACATAATTACATACTATATGATAAAAGTCATAAAATTAACTACTAGATAATACATAAAAATCTATATATTACACTCATAATATAGGTTATCAAAGTGATATCTACTGTAATTTATTGCAGTATAATCACCTGTTATATGTTTAACTTTTCATTATAACATACATAAATCATCAAAATATTGCTAGTATTTGATAAATCACATATCTAATTGGTTATTAAATTTATGAGTCATGATTAAAGTGATAAGTATTATATTCTCTTTAATTCTGATTTTAGGGTATTATGAGAATTCTGATGCTATCCTCCCCGTATTACATATGTCATAAATGAAACCAAAAAACATAATATATAGGGATATGTGTACCGGAAGTCTTAAAACTTATCATGAAAGTGCAATTGAGTCATAAAACTTGCAAAAAGTGCAATCAAGTCTTAAAATGTGTCAAATTGGCCCAATCGAATTCTTCCGTTAACTTCACCCAATTTAGCTAACAGAAAATGCCGGCGTGACTTTTTTTAATATTTCATTTCTCCTATGCGGCGGTGACGTGGTTAAAATACGAAATATAAAGCTAAAATTACGTTGTTTTAGTCCGGATCTAATTTTTAATATTAATTTTATTTAAATTTAATTAAAAAATAAGCTAATTAAGAGAGAGAGAGAGAGAGAGAGAGAGAGAGAGAGAGAGAGAGAGAGAGAGAGAACCAAGCGACCAACGCTGCCAAGCTTACTACCCTTGCCCTTTCCAGGCCCTAGAGGGCGAGGGCTAGTTCTAACTCTTTTTTAAAATTTTAGCTTTTTAAATTTAATTTAAATAAAATTTGTATTAAAAATCATATTTGGACCAAAATCATGTCGATTTAACCACGTCATCGCCACTTATGATAGAGAAAATAATAATAAAAAAAAACACGTTAGCATTTCTATCAGCCAAGTTGGACGGAGTGAATGGAAGAATTTGATCACACTAATTTGATAAGAGGAAAATTACCAAAAAAGTCATAAATCTATTGCAATTGTGCTAATTCAATCCTAAATCTTTTTCTTTTTTCGCCTATTGAGTCCAAAACCTTTTGCATTTATGCCAATTCAGCTAACATGAACACCGACCGTCCTACGTGGTATGGCCAACACTGATGTGGATAATTTTTAAACAATATTTTTTCGATTTTTTATATTTTATTTTATTTTCTCTTTATTTTTTTTTTACCTTTCCTTCTTCATTTGGTCGATCGCTAGACCTCAGTGACAAGCCAGAGGCATGGGCTAGTGAGGTCGAGCCTCGCTATGGATGGGTGAGCTTGAACTCGCCGTCGCTGGGCGAGGGCAAGCCTTGCCAGATCTAGCGAGGTTTCAACCTCGCCGTCACTAGAGGAAGAAGGAAAAAAAAGAAGAAAGAAAATAAAAAAAGAAAAAGAAAAGAAAATGATAAATAATAAATTATAATATTATTAAAAATTATCAATGTCAGTGCTAGTCGAGCCACGTAGGACGGACGGCGTCCACATCAGCGCCAACCGGACAAAATTGGCTGGATGGACTGAATTATAAATATAAAAGGTTTCAGACTCAATTGACAAAAAAAGGGTTTATGAATAAATTGACACAATTGCAATAGGTTAATGAATTTTTTGGTAATTTTCTCTTTGATAAGTTTTAAAACTTGATTGCACTTTTTGCAAGTTAATTGCACTTTCATGACAAATTTTACAACTTCCAATGCACATATCCCTTATATGTGTAACATAACTTAAACCAAAAAAGCGTAATCGCTATTATATTACAGTCTTATTCTATTATTGCAACCAAAACGGCTGTAAGTTTGTAAGGAGGAATCGGATGGAAAAACGTTATACAAAAATAATCATGTTTGGATGAAGGGAAAGAGACGAATAGAAAGGATTATGCAGAATTATGAGGAATTAGGGAGAATAAGCTCGGTCAAATTTATACATATTTTTAGCTCATGCCGAATCTCTCTAAATGCGAAGGAATTTGGAGGGATTTGTGTACTAATGAACATGTTAAAATCGAATTTCTCATTTGTGCTCTTTTTTTTTTTGGCTAGAAATTCTCATTTTTGCTCTTATTCTTCATGTATCTAAAAATGTATTAACGGACAGCCATTGCACACTGTTTTTCTCTTTCTTTTTCCCATCCTCTAGCATCCAATCATCAGTGTTGACACCTATTTTTAATTTGCCCAAAATTAAATTGCACAAAATTTAGGAATTAATTTTTTAGTTCCTAAAAAAAAATAAAAATAAAAATAATAAAAAATATATATTTTTTTCTATTTAAATGCATCGCATATAGAAATTAGGCACGTTTGTATTTAATAGGGTATATTAGAATGTCTAATTAAAATTTTAAAAATTAAAAAAAAAAATCGAGTCGGGTTGGGTCAGGGCCGGGCCAACCCGGCCCTTTTCTTTTTCCTTTTTTCTTTTCCTGCACACGGCCCAGCCCACCTCCCTTTTTCTTTTCTTTTCTTTTCTTCTCCCCCTCGCGCGGGCCCAGCCCGTTTTTCTCTTTTCTTTCTCCTTTCCCCCGCACGACTGGGCCTGGCCCGGCCTAGCTTCCCTTCTTCTCCTCTTCCTTCCCCCCCGTCGCTCTCGTTCCCCTGTTCGCCACTGTTCACCGACCGAAGCATGACGCACGGCGGCGTCGCGTCATCGTCGTCCTCAGCCCAGAAGAGTCCCAGGGGAGCACGCCACCGGGACTGGCCTTAATGGCTAGTCCTATCCCTCCCGTTTTTCCCGGCGCCCTTATCCTCTCCTCCCTCTCGGCTCCCTGTTCCCCTGCTCTGCTTCACCGCCAGGCCTCCCTCTCTGCACCGGCCTATGGCTGCAGTTCGCGGAGCCTAGGCCGGGGCAGGCCATCGTCATTGCATACGCAACGGAGCAGAGCCGCGTCGTCGTCGTCGGCTATAAATAGCCAAAGAGAGAGAGGGAGTCCCGGTCGGCATTTTTGAGAGAGAAACAGAGCAGGGAAAGAGAGAGAAAACAGGGAGGGAATAGAGAGAGAACGAAGAGAATAGAGAGAGAGAGAGTGTGACCGAGGCCTCGCCGGAGCAAACCAGCGACGTCGTTGCCACCGTGAAGAAGCCAGAGCCCCAGTCGGCCATTTTTCAAAAAAAGAGTGACAGAGAAAGAGAACAGAGAGAGAGAACGCAGAGAGAGAGGAAGCAGACCGGGAGTTCGCCGGAGCCGTCTGCAACGCCACCATCACCCGCCAGACCAGCCAGAAGCCCCCCGACGCGCCGCCGACAGGTGAGCTTCCCCCGGTCCCTGTTTTGCTCTGTTTTCCGGCACGGTTAGGCCGGGACTCGTGCCGGCCGACTCGCGTGATTCCCGGCCCATGCCGTCGCCGTTCCCGGTCCCCACTCGCAGTTGAACGTCAGCCGCAGCCGTCGGAGCCGACCGTGCCGCCGGAGGAGGTTGAAATCGGCTAATTTCCACCGCGCCCGCCCGGTGTTCGACACAATGCCCCAAAGAAGCCGATTCTGATTTGGCTCGCCGGCCGGCGAACCGACGGCCAGACGGCGAACCAGGCTGTCGGCGACGTTGTTGACGGCCCCAGAGGCCGTTCCAGCCGGCGGTGCCGGCCTGGGTCAGCCGGTGGACGGCCGATTTTGGCCCCACCGGCGCCCTCTCTCCGCGAGTCTGCGAATCGGGTCGGATTCTACCCGAATCAGCAGATCCAACCCGGGTCAAACTCCCGGGTCGGATCCGTTGACTCGGGTCGATCTCGTCCGACCCGGATCAGCCGATCCGACCCGGGTCAATGACCGGGTCGGGTCCGTTGACCCGGGTCGGACCCGACCCGACCGGGTTTATATAATATTTATATTATTATTTTATTTTTAAAAAAATTATTAAAAATTAAAAAATTAAAACAAATTTCAAAAAAAATTTCAAAAAAAAAGTTTTTTATTTTTTTTCTTGTTTTCCAAAAAAAAAAATTCCGAAATTTTTTTTTATGTATGACTTATCTGAGTGTTTTAATCCTTTATATTTATGCATGTGTTGTTTTATTTAAATTCAACAAGCCTGAAGTCGCGCGGTAGTACTTTGCATGTTTTATTTTTATTACCCTTGCGTTGTTATTATGCATGTTTTTAGTACAATTACATGAACTGCTGTGTTTTGAATGTCATCTGGCTTAGTTAGGTCTAGAACCATAGGTTGCATGACTGCTAATCATTTCTGATTATGCACTCGTTTGAACACCTTACATGTTAGGAGAAAGGAAATAAAAATCGTAAATAAATATCTTTAGTCGCTATTCACGTGACTATAAGATATTTCTTTCGATTTGGCCGAGGTTAAAAGGACTTGACACCAACGCGAGACTGCGACGGTCAGGCACCCTTTTAATTTCACTTTGCTGAGCCAGTATAGATAGAAATCGAGCCTCACTCCTCATGTGCATATCGTTGTGATTGCCATGGCTCAAGAAAAGGTATATATTCTATCCCTTCTCATTTTATTATACGGCCTACTTATTCAATTGACTTGTTATTGTTAGGCCACACATTGATTGCATTCTATATACCAGTGATACGCTTATTGCGGAGCTTGTCCGTAAAAATAAGCGCCTTCAAGAGACCGTGTTTTCCTCATCATTTATGAAATGAGTATCTAGAAAGGGCGCCCTTTTTGTTAAAACATCCCATCTTTTATATTTCCCTAGTAATTATGTTCAGGGGTTTTGGTTTTCTTCCTTAAACGTGTTTTTAGATTATACTAATGCTGATATAACTCGGACCACTTTTTATGCTTTAAATAAAATTTTTTGCCCCTCAGTGACACCATCGCGGCCTTCGGCCCAGTGGTATCCGGGGATGAGGCGTAACGGTCCGAGGCGACCAGGGTTCGAACCCCGGGGACGCCGCCTGTAATGTTGATATTAATAAAAGCCCTTTTTGCTTATTTTTTCTTTGCAAATAAAGAAAATATGTAATAATATTATGACTAGGTCATAAAATGATTTTTTATCGGGCATTATACTCATTTATATCAGCGTTTTTGCAGGTAGTTACAAAAAAAATGTGCCTTTCTTCTATGTCATGGAGCATCATTTGCGCCGTCTCTCTAATGAGGGTATGAAATGATGATTGTCCTCTGGATGCTGATTTTTGAATTGCATAGTTTGGTCTTCAATTGCTGGTTTCGTTATGCTTTCCTCGTGTCTCTTTAATTGCGAACAGGATTTTCATCTGATAATTTCTAGCTGAAATGCCTAGATAATAATGATCCAAAATCTGCGGTGACTGGCATGGCTTTTATTCTTGGTGTACTTTTTGGATCTTGCTGTGACAGAAGTTGAGATCAGCTCTAAATGATTGTCCTATTCTGTCGTATGAGTATCAGTTCTGCATCTTTTCTATATTGAAGAAATTAAACAACCTGGTGAGGTGGGTGAGTATGTGCCTTTGAGGGTGGTTGCTTACAGCTTCTTCTTAAGCTTGATCGCATTTTCTTGTCCCATTTAATCATGGATACGAGGATCGTCGGATCCACTGGTCATTATAATTCTACGTTGATATTTCTACCGGCTTAGCTTTGTTAAAATATTGCACAAAATCAACTTTTCTGAGACCCTTACACCCGCCCCCAAACCTTTGTCTGCTTCGGGGGAAGAAAAGAGAAAGGAATTTTCTCTCCGCAGTTTGATGCTTGTGTGGAGATCCGGCGATGAGGAAGAACAAAAGTTTATCGGGTTCTTCACAGTCACGCCTGACATGTTTGGGCCCTAACTCATCTATGGACACCGAATCTCTCTAAATGCGAAGGAATTTGGAGGGATTTGTGTACTAATGAACATGTTAAAATCGAATTTCTCATTTGTGCTCTTTTTTTTTTTGGCTAGAAATTCTCATTTTTGCTCTTATTCTTCATGTATCTAAAAATGTATTAACGGACAGCCATTGCACACTGTTTTTCTCTTTCTTTTTCCCATCCTCTAGCATCCAATCATCAGTGTTGACACCTATTTTTAATTTGCCCAAAATTAAATTGCACAAAATTTAGGAATTAATTTTTTAGTTCCTAAAAAAAAATAAAAATAAAAATAATAAAAAATATATATTTTTTTCTATTTAAATGCATCGCATATAGAAATTAGGCACGTTTGTATTTAATAGGGTATATTAGAATGTCTAATTAAAATTTTAAAAATTAAAAAAAAAAAATCGAGTCGGGTTGGGTCAGGGCCGGGCCAACCCGGCCCTTTTCTTTTTCCTTTTTTCTTTTCCTGCACACGGCCCAGCCCACCTCCCTTTTTCTTTTCTTTTCTTTTCTTCTCCCCCTCGCGCGGGCCCAGCCCGTTTTTCTCTTTTCTTTCTCCTTTCCCCCGCACGACTGGGCCTGGCCCGGCCTAGCTTCCCTTCTTCTCCTCTTCCTTCCCCCCCGTCGCTCTCGTTCCCCTGTTCGCCACTGTTCACCGACCGAAGCATGACGCACGGCGGCGTCGCGTCATCGTCGTCCTCAGCCCAGAAGAGTCCCAGGGGAGCACGCCACCGGGACTGGCCTTAATGGCTAGTCCTATCCCTCCCGTTTTTCCCGGCGCCCTTATCCTCTCCTCCCTCTCGGCTCCCTGTTCCCCTGCTCTGCTTCACCGCCAGGCCTCCCTCTCTGCACCGGCCTATGGCTGCAGTTCGCGGAGCCTAGGCCGGGGCAGGCCATCGTCATTGCATACGCAACGGAGCAGAGCCGCGTCGTCGTCGTCGGCTATAAATAGCCAAAGAGAGAGAGGGAGTCCCGGTCGGCATTTTTGAGAGAGAAACAGAGCAGGGAAAGAGAGAGAAAACAGGGAGGGAATAGAGAGAGAACGAAGAGAATAGAGAGAGAGAGAGTGTGACCGAGGCCTCGCCGGAGCAAACCAGCGACGTCGTTGCCACCGTGAAGAAGCCAGAGCCCCAGTCGGCCATTTTTCAAAAAAAGAGTGACAGAGAAAGAGAACAGAGAGAGAGAACGCAGAGAGAGAGGAAGCAGACCGGGAGTTCGCCGGAGCCGTCTGCAACGCCACCATCACCCGCCAGACCAGCCAGAAGCCCCCCGACGCGCCGCCGACAGGTGAGCTTCCCCCGGTCCCTGTTTTGCTCTGTTTTCCGGCATGGTTAGGCCGGGACTCGTGCCGGCCGACTCGCGTGATTCCCGGCCCATGCCGTCGCCGTTCCCGGTCCCCACTCGCAGTTGAACGTCAGCCGCAGCCGTCGGAGCCGACCGTGCCGCCGGAGGAGGTCGAAATCGGCTAATTTCCACCGCGCCCGCCCGGTGTTCGACACAATGCCCCAAAGAAGCCGATTCTGATTTGGCTCGCCGGCCGGCGAACCGACGGCCAGACGGCGAACCAGGCTGTCGGCGACGTTGTTGACGGCCCTAGAGGCCGTTCCAGCCGGCGGTGCCGGCCTGGGTCAGCCGGTGGACGGCCGATTTTGGCCCCACCGGCGCCCTCTCTCCGCGGGTCTGCGAATCGGGTCGGATTCTACCCGAATCAGCAGATCCAACCCGGGTCAAACTCCCGAGTCGGATCCGTTGACTCGGGTCGATCTCGTCCGACCCGGATCAGCCGATCCGACCCGGGTCAATGACCGGGTCGGGTCCGTTGACCCGGGTCGGACCCGACCCGACCGGGTTTATATAATATTTATATTATTATTTTATTTTTAAAAAAATTATTAAAAATTAAAAAATTAAAACAAATTTCAAAAAAAATTTCAAAAAAAAAGTTTTTTATTTTTTTTCTTGTTTTCCAAAAAAAAAAATTCCGAAATTTTTTTTTATGTATGACTTATCTGAGTGTTTTAATCCTTTATATTTATGCATGTGTTGTTTTATTTAAATTCAACAAGCCTGAAGTCGCGCGGTAGTACTTTGCATGTTTTATTTTTATTACCCTTGCGTTGTTATTATGCATGTTTTTAGTACAATTACATGAACTGCTGTGTTTTGAATGTCATCTGGCTTAGTTAGGTCTAGAACCATAGGTTGCATGACTGCTAATCATTTCTGATTATGCACTCGTTTGAACACCTTACATGTTAGGAGAAAGGAAATAAAAATCGTAAATAAATATCTTTAGTCGCTATTCACGTGACTATAAGATATTTCTTTCGATTTGGCCGAGGTTAAAAGGACTTGACACCAACGCGAGACTGCGACGGTCAGGCACCCTTTTAATTTCACTTTGCTGAGCCAGTATAGATAGAAATCGAGCCTCACTCCTCATGTGCATATCGTTGTGATTGCCATGGCTCAAGAAAAGGTATATATTCTATCCCTTCTCATTTTATTATACGGCCTACTTATTCAATTGACTTGTTATTGTTAGGCCACACATTGATTGCATTCTATATACCAGTGATACGCTTATTGCGGAGCTTGTCCGTAAAAATAAGCGCCTTCAAGAGACCGTGTTTTCCTCATCATTTATGAAATGAGTATCTAGAAAGGGCGCCCTTTTTGTTAAAACATCCCATCTTTTATATTTCCCTAGTAATTATGTTCAGGGGTTTTGGTTTTCTTCCTTAAACGTGTTTTTAGATTATACTAATGCTGATATAACTCGGACCACTTTTTATGCTTTAAATAAAATTTTTTGCCCCTCAGTGACACCATCGCGGCCTTCGGCCCAGTGGTATCCGGGGATGAGGCGTAACGGTCCGAGGCGACCAGGGTTCGAACCCCGGGGACGCCGCCTGTAATGTTGATATTAATAAAAGCCCTTTTTGCTTATTTTTTCTTTGCAAATAAAGAAAATATGTAATAATATTATGACTAGGTCATAAAATGATTTTTTATCGGGCATTATACTCATTTATATCAGCGTTTTTGCAGGTAGTTACAAAAAAATGGCCGAGGAAAATGCCCGTCTCAATAAAATGGAGACCGAAATGAAGCAAGTTTTCGCCTTTCTTCGACAGCTCTCAAAACAAGTGGAACACTTGTCAGTCCGCTTAGACCAACTCACCATGACTCCGTTTGCTATCCAAGACCAGGGGTGATGATTCAAATGGAGCCCTCCAGTGTCAACCAAAAAGGTAAAGATGTCATAGCTGACAATGTCCACGAGTCCCCTGATCCTAAGAAATTGAGCACCCTATGCCCAAAGTTCATGCAATGTGAATAATACAAACCCAGTATCCTTCCATCACAAAAGCAAAACAGCCGGAGACAGTTCACTCCCCTCCTAGGATCTCCGTCTCAGATGCTGGCAATACTCCGGAAAAAGAGACTGCTTTTCACCGAACCAAAGCGACCTAATCCTGAGAGCTTTTCAAATTACAATCCGTCTAAAAAGTGTAATTATCACATGGGCGAGGTGGGGCATTCAACTGATGGGTGCTATACTCTTAAGCACCGAATTCAAAACCTGTTGGACACCTAGACTTTCTCATTCCCGACCGGTGAGGGGAATGGGTGCAAGCCCACTTGAGTAGAACTCCTCTCATCTTTTCTGCATGAATCCCTAAAAAAGGGGCTATCCTTGTATTTTTTTTTTGTCGTCATTTCTGCCGGAAGAAATGTCTTTTTGAACTCTCCCTATCCTGAGATTGTAAATTCGTGTATTGTGAATAAATAATGTTTTGAGGGCATGAGGTGGTATACCAAACCGGCCCGTTGATGATATCCAGCCATGCAAAGGAAAGTGTTCTGAGGCCCGGGCTTCCTCATGCTTCCTTGTTTTTAAGCTTTTGAAAATAAAACGAGTGTTTTATCATTTTTCAAAAAGGCAAAAAAGAACAGTGGTGGAAAAACGTGCATACTCATAGCCTTGTTTGTTTTTCTAACTCTCTCATTTCGTGTCTCAGAGCATATTCCTTTTTGATTTGTTATTACAAAAAGGACATTTGAAAATAGAACAAACTGAAGAACACCGGTAATGCTACCAGACCAACTCATTTGATAGGGGCAGTCCGAGCAAAGATCAGCCAACCTTCAAAATGAAATGTGGGGCAAATCTCATTACTTCTAGTGTGAGATATCAATTCCAGAAAGTCAGAGGGAGTGCTGAGCATTCCTTGACACCATGATAAGCGATACATCATTTCGTACAAAAATCGGAGACAAATCAAGAAAAGATTACCCCTTTTGAAAGAAAAATGTATGTCTTATTCCTTAACAAATTTTGGAAATGACATTCCATCCCTTTTGCAGATAATGAAATGGGGAACATGCTAGACCCTGACGTGCTAGCAAGCCGGATGGAGCACCAATGCTGGGACCTCTCAAATGAAGCATGACGAAGAAGTGCTTAATTGGAAGAGTAGACTATGGGGCATGCAATCCCCCAGTCCATAAAAAAGGGTGTATTTCGTTCCTAAAGTTCATCAACTTTAGAATAGAAATGACACATTCATTCTTTTTATGTAGGACAAATTTAAGTAAAGATTCTGTGCAAGCAGCTGGAAAGGACTTTGCATATGACAAGATAGAGTCAATCCTAGTCCCACCAATCATGGAGGTCTCGACGTCAGTCATGCCCACATCGGTCAAAGACCTTTAAAGTAGAGATTAGCTTTGCTGCGAAGATCCCCATGTAAGCAATTGCACATGCCCTGTGCATGTCGGGAATCAGAGGATTTTCGAGAAATGCCTCAGCATGCCAGAATTACATTGGCACAGCATGCGCCGACAATAGGACTTTCCAATTGGAGGCACCCCTAACTATAGAGGATCTCATTCGAGCTTCGAGACCAAGTGTAGGGAGGAGCAGACTGAGACGGAGAAGGCTGAACAAAGTAAAGATGAGAAAAGACTCTGCTAGCTTTGAAGGCAAAATGAAAGAAGGGTAATCTGTATCGTTCTCAATTTACCCTTAATCATCTCACTTCTAATATAAGCTCATGTTTTTGTCAGAAGGAGATTATCAACATCTGAGAGAACTCAAGATGTTGTCAATCTAATCTCAAATGAAAGGAATCACGAAGGGTAATGTTGTATCGTTCCCAATTCCTGTTTTTCAAAGAGCCGTTCATTAACACGGTCTTTCCTATTGCCTTGCAGATTTACCTCACCATAGCAGCATAGGTAAGTATCTCTGTCTATAAAAACTTTTCTCCTAAAAATACAAAGAAGCAAAGAAAGAGGAAGCATGTTAAAGCAAATGAATGCTTAACATTTCTACGAGTGCATCGCATGTCTTTTGAAAGGTAATTTTGCATGGTAATTTTACCTGTTTAATTCATCAATTCCCCGTGAAAATCTAGACAACTCGACGAATGGTGTCGAATTACTCCGATGTATTGAACGAGATGTGTCAGGATGATGAGAGGCAACCTTTAATCCATACACGTTCTCAAGTACTAAACTCCTGCAAGATGAGTGAAAAGGTTTCATTTCCATAAGGTAAAGGGATTTCTCGCATAAGGTACGGCAGCCAAAGTGATGAGAGGCAATTCATTTCTCTGTCTCATACACTGTCATTAATCATTTGCTTAACCCTTTTGAGCTCACACACTCGAAGGTTCCTTTCAAATTATCCTTGTCAAGAACCACCCCACATTAGGGAAGCTTGAGGTAAACCAGCATTACAGGGAGGACTCAAATTTAGAGGGAACAAGAAGAGTCCCCCTCACTTTTGATCACCACCCCCGTGGCTTCAACCTCCTTGTTGTCACGGAGTCGGTGATCCTCGATAGAGTCTTCCAAGGCAAGCACATCATCAACGGCCGGACAGTCGAGGCTAAGAAGGCTTTGTCAAGAGAGAAGCAGCAAACTAATGCCTATTCCAAATGTCAATATCTTATTGATAACAGTGATGTTTTCACTAAATAGGACAAGAAGGATGAGGAGTTTGTAATATCTAAAATTTTCTATGATCATCAGCTATAACAGCTCACACGAGGTGAGAAGGATGAATAGAAATTTCCTTGCTCTCACTTGCATTAACCTTTGAGTGTTTTTATTGCAGATGAACTCTCATGATAATTTAAATGCCCTAGGATGATGAAGAGCAGTTCTTCTTCTATCCCATACACTTATATCCCTTGCTAGCCCAATTGAGCCGGCAATTTCATTCCGTACGAACCCAATTGGTGATCATCCCCCACACCAGGGCAAGACAAAAAGTCACCACAGTTTGAGCATCACAGTCTCAAGAACCGAATGAAGATGAAGACTCCAAGAGCCTAAAAACATCGTTTTGTTTAACTTTGTTTAGGCTAGTCCTGACAATACCAAGAGAACAGCAAAAAAAATGCTGAAAAATAGGGGCAAGAAAAAGCAATGTGCCTGGTAAAAGCAAGGCCGATGCCCATGAATAGAAGAAGAAGAAAAACGATGAAAAAGAATGAAGAGAAAGGAGTCCATAATTTCTGGGTAACTGCTATGAAAAAACAATGAAGTTTTAACTGAGGAAATCTATGGGCGTGATGAAAGCGCTCTCAAATATCTCAAAGACATTAAGTGGTGTAGAATAGACAACCCCAAAAGTTTCAAACTTGAGTTCTTCTTTAATATAAATTCTTACTTTAAGAACTCTGTCTTGATAAAGATCTGCCACATGATAAAGAAAGACGAACCTATTCTTGAGAAAGCATTTGGGACAGAAATAGAATGGTATCCAGGAAAATGCTTGACGCAAAAGCTCCTCAAGAAAAAGTTGTCAAAGAAGTTAAAACACAGGATTACCCAGAGAGTCTTCCAAAAGGATCCTGACGACGGATAAGAAGACTGGTGACAATGCTAGATGGTCACCAATTCTTACCCTCACACACATTTTTGAGCTTAACGATCATTTCGTTCCTCAACCCGTAAACCAAGCCCATGTTACATCCCTCATGAAGTCTCTTCTGACTGGGGCATTTGAATTAACACGGGATTTCAAATGTTTATAAATGACGCTCGAAGAAGTGCGAGCAAGACTATTTTCTATCTCTTTTGTAGGGTTCTTGACTTGTAAACCCGGAAATAATTGCAGAATATTTTCTTTCATGGCCTCGACTCGGACAGTCTCCTTTGTTAAGCCATTGACCAAGCCTGCATTACGACCCTGAGGAAGACCTCTCAGATTGACAGCGTCGTACCGCTTACGAGAAAACTCAGACCCTTGTTGATGTGATAGCGGTCAGATTGAGTGTTTTCAATTTTCCCGCATTAATGGACGGGACAAACAACCCTTTTCAATAAGAGCGAGTGGAAAGTCCTTTCTGACTGAAGGTCCCTCGTTCATCATCTCGAGAAAGTCCACCTTGCAAAAAAGTTGTCTTGATTGACCATCGGTGGATTTTTGGTGATGCAAACATGGTAAAATCGTCATGCATGAACATTCAAATGCACACTCTGGAATAGCCCAGCTTGTCTATCCTTGATGAATGCATGCATGTTTGTGCTAATCATATTTGATAGTCCAGAGTTTTAATCCCTAGTGATAGAATACAAAATTTCGGGCACTGGAAAAGCCCTCATTATCATCCCAAGAGAGATGCCCCGAAAAAGGTTGGTTATTCAGCAGATGATACATCAAACCTCCGGGAATGCACCCAGGTAAGTACATTCTACCCTTACTCGATCTCAAAATCATCAGATTTCTTTTCAAACTACCCAGAAGGTAAACCTGGTGTTCCTTTGAAAAAGAAAAGCATCTTGACTAGCTGGTCAAGATATTTCGTATGACATTCTAGAATAGCCTCAGTTGTCTATTTCTCCGATGAATGCATATGTATATGCACAAAAAAACTTGTCTGACAGGAGACATGCCCTTAAGAGGTAGGAACGTATCCAGGTAAGTATATTCGACCCATGCCTGGTTCCAAAAATCCATGTACCTACAATTGTTATGGTACCCTTTGAACATTGGACTGACCCCTCTGTTCACCCTTTTGAGCACGGAGCTGACTCCCTCTGTTCACATCAAATCCTTGGGCGAGGACCCCGAGGTGCTCATCGTTTGAGCTTTCCAAGACCTGATGGCGAGGACCCACCAGGCAAACCATCAAATCCTTGGGCGAGGACCCCGAGGTGCTCATCGTTTGAGCTTTCCAAGACCTGATGGCGAGGACCCAGCAGGTAAACCATCAAATCCTTGGGCGAGGACCCCGAGGTGCTCATCGTTTGAGCTTTCCAAGACCTGATGGCGAGGACCCAGCAGGCAAACCATCAAATCCTTAGGCGAGGACCCCGAGGTGCTCATCGTTTGAGCTTTCCAAGACCTGATGGCAAGGACTCACCAGGCAAACAAACAAAATCCAGTCAGTCAAGGCGACCGAAGAAAGGTTCGGGTCCTAGACAAACAATCCCCAGTCCAGGCGACCGAAGAAAGGTTCGGGTCCTAGACAAACCATTCCCCTCCGTCAAGGCGACCGAAGAAAGGTTCGGGTCCTCGACACACAATATCAACTATCTGGAATTACTCTACCATTCGGCAAGGTAAGTAGCCCCAGGTATGTTTTTATTTGCTTTAGCACGCATCATCTTATCACATCATAAAAAGGAGACTCCAGTCTCGCCAAAAATAGCATTCATTAAGCATGCACGGGCCAAATTTAGGTGTCATTTTATCTTTGAATGTAACCTCTGCAAGCGCAACCTCTGCGAGCTCACCTTCAAAGAGGGGCAGCTGTTGACACCTATTTTTAATTTGCCTAAAATTAAATTGCACAAAATTTAGGAATTAATTTTTTAGTTCCTAAAAAAAAATAAAAATAAAAATAATAAAAAATATATATATTTTTCTATTTAAATGCATCGCATATAGAAATTAGGCACATTTGTATTTAATAGGGTATATTAGAATGTCTAATTAAAAATTTAAATTTTAAAAAAAAAATCGAGTCAGGCCGGGTCGGGGCCGGGCCAACCCGGCCCTTTTCTTTTTCCTTTTTTCTTTTCCTGCACACGGCCCAGCCCACCTCCCTTTTTCTTTTCTTTTCTTCTCCCCCTCGCGCGGGCCCAGCCCGTTTTTCTCTTTTCTTTC